>OY759209.1:84516272-85734787 GCA_963662105.1 Meiosimyza platycephala | reverse complement strand
TTGAATTGGCTATGACCGTCTGTCGAAATCACGTTTAAGGGAAAACCAAGCAAGTTAAATGGGATTGGGAATAGGCTTAATCGGCATACGGACACGCCTATTACCCGCACTGAATGTAATGTATATATGGCCAAAACTATTTGGGAAAAAATGCATCCATTTTGTACGTATGTGAACGATATTTGGATTGGGCTAGGTTTAAAGTTTTCAAAAACTATGGGGGTGGCACAGCCCGAAATTTTATCTTGTATAACGCCATGTCTCGTAAACCATGCAAGATATTGTGATGAAATTTGGTAAACAGATGCAGGTCATACGCTTCTCGAATTGTACCAAAAGTGGGCGCAAGTGGAAAACTGGGCATGTCCTTTTGCAACATTTGAAAAGTTTGATTCTGTATTACTCGAAATTGACATACGATTTTCATAGAGACGATACCACTGCAAGCAGTCATAAATCAGTTTAATGGAAAAACTCGTTGAAAGGCGTGGCACAGCCCATAATATTTATAAACGTCCTAATAAGAGAACTAACAACGCAATCGCTATGAAATTTAATATGACAGTTATACTTACTATCGTTTACCGTTTTAAAGATAAAACTTAAAAATTTTATAAACCGTTAAGAAATATGAAAAATAAGTAGTTTATATGCCTTTTCAAAACTTATGAAAACAATTTTACGAAAGCTTTTGGACATTGGTGAATTGAGGGATATTTAGTCAAGAAGAAAGCTGAAAGTGTAAAGAATTGAAGAAAACCTTAAAATTAAGGCTGTTTGAAAATAGGCATATATCTTGGGACTCAAGTTCCTGCTGAAAGACCATAAATAAACCAATGTTTGAACATATTTACAAATTGTTTTTAGGACCCTCCTAAAATGAAAATTTAAAAAGCTAATATAATGATACGTAGCATTAGCTTTTTTAATAGTGAAGATACTTAATGGCTTATCAGCACTGATAAAAATAGTTCACAAAAAAAAAAGAATTCATGTTGAACTCATTGACTTGGTTAATTGAGTAATAATGTTTGCGATTACGATAACTCAATTATCCTTTTATTGCTAAGCCAATAGCCGAGTTATCATAATAGAAGAATTAAATTGTAATTCATTCCACAAGTTAAAAGCATCTAATACGGATTGCTAGAACAATCTCATATAAATAGAATAGTAAAAGAAAAAAAATTAACAGCGGTAATATATCTACTATTCTTTGGAAAATCCGAACAATGTATACCTCTTTTACCACTCAAAGATTTCAAAAAGTATATAGTACATATGGACATATGTATGTTAGAGCAAACTAGATGCCAGTTTTGAATTCAGCGCATAAAAATTTGCATTGATAAGCTAAATAAAAAGTTGATTTACTTAGAACTTTCTGTATGAAAAATTCAATTCTTTGAGTGAATTTAAGAAGAAAAAAAGTTATGTAATGGACATTTTCAGAAAATCGTTCTACAGTGTAACCAATGGCATCACCAAAGGAATCTAGCAGCACTTTTAACCTTAGCATTGAGAAAAAAGAACAGCTTAAGATTGATCTACCCGATAACGAATTTAAAACTGAACTTATTAATAAAGTAGACAAAAGTTTAAGAACATTTTTTTCAAATATCGATATAACAAAACATTCCTGCACATCCAGGTGAGCAATAAATTAAATAAAAATATTGTTGCCTCGAGTTATTTTCACTTCCTTTTAAATATCAGAATAATACGCATCCTTATCGTTACTGCGGCTGTGATTGCTACACTTTATGTTTGCATGCTTTCATCACAGCGTTATATGAATTCCTGGGTGCAGACTGTCATCGAAAGTACCGATGTGCATGTTTCAGAAATACCATTTCCAGCTGTAACCATATGTCCAATTGAAAGTTTTAATCAATCACGTTTGCAGTTGGCAAGAGAAAAGTTTTTTGGCTCAAACGATTCAACAATCAATGGGATGGATTTTGAATCGTTAATACGTGCTTTTTATCATACAACTTGGGCTTCTTTTGAAGATGATCCCATAAGTCAACGAAGTGATGACGATATAGAAGTCGATTTTGAACATATTTTAAAGATTTCGTGGAATACTGTTGATTTGAACAAACTTTTTACATTTATATCATACACTTGTGAAGAGCTTTTTGAGGCATGCACATGGCGTCGTGTTAAAGTTAATTGCTGTTATATTTTCAAAAAAATTGAAACATATAAAGGTGTTTGCTTTTCTTTTAACTCAATACTGTCAGAGGTAAGCATAATAGTTTAGCGCTTATAACATACATATTTTAATATGTACTTGCATACTCGAACGATGTCACTACTCCTGTTAAGAATCCCTATCGAACATGGCCATGGAAATTGTCGGAAGCTGGTATTGGAACAGGCTTAAAAGTAAAGCTACGCAAAAATATAACGAAACGATATTTTAGAAATATTGCTGTAAATCAAGTTTGTGTATTTTTTTTATATAATATATACATATATGACACATTTACAGGCAATGATACACGATCCTAGTGAAACTCTTTCAACCGATATAATCTATATGGAAGGTGAAAGCGTTATTGCTGCTGTTAGTCCTTTGCGCTTCACAGCTTCAGAAGACATACATAGTCTGCATCCAGAATACAGACATTGCTATTTTATGGTAAATATGTCGATGTTAGTTTTTGATTGCGATATTATATACATATATATATTTTTATTAATACTTTTTATAAAAGGTGGATTCTTTTTTTTTTGCCCTAAGAGGCGCAAATCTTATTGCTTTCCGTTTAAGTGAGACAAATTGCCAATAAGAGTCTAAGTGCAAAAATCACCAATGGAGGGGGGAGGGGTGTTGAACTCCCCCTTAGCATGGGCCCGAAAGGTGTAGTTGGCTTTATCAATTGTTGGGTGAAGGAATTGGTTGGTCGCTGGTATAGAATCCACAGTATGTGCAAATATAGCGACTATCTCGAGTCAGTCCAAAAAAATTATAGAATTATCAACTTAAACGTCCAACCTCTTGGAGTGATTCAAACTATGCACTGTATAGTACTTTCCGAAGCATATGATTTAATTGCCTTTATTTAAAAAATCTTGCATTGCAAGTTGTCTCGCGCATTTGAGCGGAGTATTGAGTTACTTCTTTTTATTTTTCGATCCAAATCCTTTTCGAGCTCTGACCTTTTTTTGGTAAGAAAAAAAAAGTATATCAGCGAAGCGACTGCAACCTTTTTCCACACAAAAATTTAATTCTTATGATTATATTACTAATATTGCAAGCCAAAAAAAAAAAAGGTTCTTGGTGCGGGGGCCCGCCTTTGTGGCGCGGGCCCCTCGGCTACAGGTAAAACTATATTAGGCGCTCCTTTATGTCAGAAAGTTATATAAAATTATGTCTGAAATATATCAAGAGCTCTGTGGTTTTGCAGAATAAGACAAATGACTCATTCCCAATCAACGTTGACCTTGAAATTCAAATTCAAGTTAAGATGTCAAGCACAGAAACTCAACTATAGTTACATATATGTGTTCGATATTGAAAATATTCTTCACGCTTAATCTTCATCAGTGAAAAATCCATCTTGAGACAAATTGAGATGCAGCCCCGTTTCCATTCAAAATTCAGTGAATATATTTAAGAAAGTTCTCTCCATTGAATTAAGGACTTAATGAATAACTCTTAAGTTTTTAAAACAGTGTAAGGCAAACATATGTTTTTCGTTTTAAAAAAATTGTTCAAAAAGTTTAAGAAAAAAAAAACAAAGTGTGCAGAGAATGACCGATACGCATATAGTCTTTTAAGGTGCACTGGAATAAAATGTTGAATTTTCCTTTCCTTTATAGAATGAATTAAAACTTTTGGGAAAATCTACAAGCGAATGTATACGCGACTGTCGCATGAAATACATCGAGCTTAAGTGTAACTGTACATATTTTTTACACAAGCAACTAAAATAGGTCCAATGTGTGGATTCTCTAACATGAAGTGCATTTATCAACATCGAGGTCTGTATTTATTTTTCATGCGTAGCCTATTTGAAAAATTCTATTGCTATTATTTTATTCTTTAATTTTAATTTACAGGTGCTCTTATGACTACTGGCAACATTATTGAAGATCGGGACAGTGATAATATAACAACATTGGATTGTAAATGCTATCCAAATTGTAATTATATACGTTATACTGCTGCAGTTTACAGTGATAATACGGGCGCAATAAAGTAATATGTTAATCAGATAAAAAATTTCATAATATCTAATCTATTAAACTAATTGCCATTGCAGAAGTAATTTTAATATCAACTTACAAGTTTATTATCAACAGGATACATTGTTTTCTTATCATTCTATGCTGCGATTTACACTTTTAGATTTGTTGGGTAAATATTGTGCATATGATTTTAAACATTTTTACCAACGAATATATTTTTAGTTGCATATGGTGGTATAGCTGGTTTATTTTTGGGGTTCTCATTGATCGGAATTGTCAAAGCCTTAACACGTCGCATAACTTGTTGCGGGAGACATGATGAAGTAAAAGGTGATAGCAGCGAAGAGTATGTAACTAAAAAGTGATTCAAATGTAATTGGTAACTTACTAATGGAATTATATTGCAAATGCGTATTTGAGTAAATCGTATTTACAAAAATTACTATCTGATGGGTTTTGTATACCTTAAAATTGAATTGATGAGAAATTGGTGCCATTTATGTATATATTGTATAATAAGCAAACTGATTACGCAGTTCGACAAACCTCAGTATCTGAAACCCAAATATACTTTTCCGAAAGTTTTCGACCCGCTGAACTCGAATCCGATGTCAGAATCCGATGAAAGGTAATTTTTATTTATGAAACTGAAATTGGGTTCAAAAGAACTATTTTTTCTTCTTCAAAATACACTTTAAATTATATCGATATCTTTCTTTCTCTCCGAAATATCGTAAATATATTTCTCCATAAAACCTGTAACATAAAATGTTAATTTAATGATCATCGAATATTAAACAGAGTATATGTTACAGGCATTCGGCACGAAATAGCACAACTTACCTTGAAAGTATTGCGTCCCATGTTGATGAAGGTTTGAAGGTTCCCTCTGCCTCCTTTCTAGTTGCGTCCTTAGCATACTGCCATAGTTCAATGTATGTATGTAGATCATTTTCGATAACTTTAAAAATTTGGCGAGATATCGAAAGTCTTTGGGACCCTTATAGAGGGTTTGAATATTGACCAATTGAACGTAAAGCTTCCGCCTCTTTTGTCAACTAAAGAGTTCAAAACCAGTCTGTCCAAGGGTCGATCTGAAATAGTTTTTGATGCACTCTAAACAAGAAAACGATCTCTCACTTCATTACATTCATGAAAAGAAAAATTTTGTATGTAATATCATTGGGAACCACTATATTAAAAAACTTTTTTTTTTAAATATTTAAAATTTTCAATTGGTGTCAGCCGCCTTAAATTTTGTCGATTGTAATCAAGGTAAGCTTTGAAATGGATCAGTTCATCATTCATTGAACTCTCCAAGTCTTTTTTGAATGCTTCTCGAGAAATTTTTTCTTTTTCCTGGATATCAGCACTATCCAAGTTCTTCAAATCAATAAGCTGCCCTAGGCAGTTGCCAACTCGCTAAATCCACCACTGTTTGTAGTTTTTTCAGTAGTAGTAGCAGTGGGTTGTTAAAAATATGCGTCAGTATATTCGAAAAATTTTTGTACACTAGAGCGATTTTTCAGTAAACTTGGTGCATTTTCATTACATTTTGACTATTTCTAATAATTAAAATTTTTTAACTATTTTTTTCGTAAATTTTAGTGAACGTTAGTAATTTTTACTGAAATATAAGTACCAAAAAAAAAATGACTTTTTTTATTTATTTAAGGAAACGTTGCTGAAATATGCGTAAAAAATTTAAAGATTTTAGTAATTTGAAAAAATTTTGGTGTCATAATAAAAAAAGATACATTTGCCCTCTCAAAAGTACATTCCAAGTCTTGATTCAGTGTTTCGGATGTTATAATTCGCTTGGGCCTTAGCGCTTCAACCACTTCACATGCAATTTTTCAAAGCTTTGCAACATAAAAGCAAACATTAAGAATGTTGTTTATAAACTTGAAATTTGCCCTGTCGCTTTCAGAGATTGAGCTAATATTGAAACACAAATTAAAAACTTACTGTACTTAGAGTATTTGCCAAAATTTATTTAACATATATTTAGAATTTTAAAAGCATATTTTTTTTGTATAATTTACTGAGCTACATATTTGATTCCATACCACCTATTCCAGCTGCATTCGCTTCAGCTAAATCACATAAGAGCATTTCCAGTGTGGTACAAGTTAATGAAAAGTATGCCACATTTAAATTAAATGCATTACGGTGCATATCCTTATAAATGTCCGCTATTGAAATATCATCTCCTGGTATATGAAATACTATCACCTGTCCTCTTTGGTCTCTGTTTAAATAAAAATAAATACAATCATATTTGTTATAGTCAAATATTACAAACGTTCTGACTATACATTTCGATTCAACCAACTGCTAAACCAAAATAGACGTGACGAGACGTAACTAGTAAGTTCGAGTATATGGAAATCAATGTTCATAACCAAAATGAACAAACGTAACTGATCAAAAGTGAATGAAACTTTTTAACGAGACGTGTTGTTCCGTATGAATCGAACTTCAAAGCGTCACTATTTGTCATAACCAAAGCTAAAAACAGAATTGGGACGTGCGATTTATCTTATGTGTCAAGTCGCATCAAAAAATAGAATCTGTTCTATATCTCTGCGATAAATTTTGCTAGTGTCAATTTTTTACTCACTACAAACGTATAGGAAAAACTGGACGATATTGCACGTCCCAATTCTGTTTAGCTCTCAATGATGGGCACCAATATGCACGAAAAATTTCGTTTACATGTGGTAGTACAACAACAATATGGAGTTGTACTTCTGCTGAAGTAGAACTGGATCGTTGTTATCCACTCTCATTTGTATACGTATACACAAATGCTCTCTCGTTACTATCAATTGCGCTCTCGTTAGAACTTGTAGAAGAACTTGTGCCCATCCATGCGTCATGTTTATTTTGGTTAAGGCTTTAGCCTTACCATCTCCGAATGTGACAAGAAAAATCATTATGCAATTGGAGACTTAAATGCATACAAAACTTTAAAACGCTAACCCATGTGTCTCTATTATATTATATTATATTTGCTTTGGTATATGACCTCTGGGCCTGGTTAGCAATTTTTACTGTGTGGTAGTTCAAAATAAAAAAAATTCTGTTAAAAGTATTATGAATAAAATCTCAATTTGAGGCACAATTTTCCTAGTTGGGCTGAGTTCCCAAACGCCAGATGCATTGCAGTCATACAAAGACACTCGTTCTTAAATGCAACCTTTGTTCGTAAACGTCACTTACGGAACAGAAATGGTGCTATCTTTCAGAGTACTTTAATGTGTTGAAATTTGAGCAAATTTCTTATGGAACTGAAATTTGGGCTGTGATGCTATCTTTCAAAGTACTTTAATGTATTGAAATTTGTGCAAAGGCTCTAGAGATTTATTTCCTTTTGGCATATATGTATTGACTCTAATTTACATCCCAATTAAGTTTTTGTTGTAACTCAAAGTTTTATTTAAACGTGGTTAAAGTCCACCATGTACCCGAATCAAACTTGGTAACATTTACTTAAATACCCTGCCATGCCATTTTGTCGAAATTTATCTTGTATTTTTCCAGAGATTTTCGGAGCTATTTCTTGTATAAGTGTATAGTTTTGTTGCTCTACCTCACATAACTCCTTCAAAATGTGTCAATTTTTTTCGGGTTCTAGTCGAAAGTATTTCAAGTATTTGCTTAAATTCGGTTGCATTGCCTTAAATAATTCTCTATTCTCTGAATACAGCGTTTTAAAGTTTTCGTCTCTTTGTGCCACGCCCACTTGGAAAAATTTGCCTGGCTCTTGTCAAGAGCTTTTCAAAATCGTTCCCACTACTTGTATGCAATTTTGTTTCGTTATCTTAAATAATTCCCTCAGGATAGCGTTTTGAAGTTTTTCCATGTACAATAGATATGACGCCCCCCAGCCAAAGTTTGCCAATATTTCGTCCGATGGTAGAACGTGATTGTTCTAATTACTATATCTGAAGAATCAAAATAAGTGCTCACACAATGTTATCAAATTCAGAGATTGTGGAATCAGAAATTATCATTTCTTAGTTGGTTTAATATGGATTTTCTACTCACTTTACAGTGGCCTTCAGATACGTATTCTCGACATATGTTTGAACTTTTAAGAATGGGTTTGGTTTATAATTATTGTAGCTTTCCGTGGACACTCGGCTCACTAGCGACAAAACCGATTTATCTGTCAATTTTTGTTTGACTCGAACATGTAGTAACCAACCTTTCATGTAGTTATTATTTATATTATGCGGTGTGTCAAGGTACTGAAAGGTTCCGTTTTCAATAATTGCAACGCGCGAGCAAATACATTCACACTCTCTAGTGTTGACAGCTGAAAAAATTACTGATTTTCCCATATTTTGCATTCTTCCAATAATATTCCATAGTTGACGACGTCCTACTGGATCTATACCCGCTGTGATTACATCAAAATACACTATCGTGGGACTACCAATCATTGATATTGCAGCACATACACGCAGTTTATTACCCGAACTTAATTTACCATATATCTTGTACAAGTCATCAACGAAGTCTAAAACTTTGCTCAGACTTTGACATGTTAATTTTATATTCTTTTTTGGTATGCCACGAAGTAAACAGATAATTTTCATTATATCATAGACTTTAAAATTTTCAGGAAGTGCAGATGGTGCTGGACTTAATCCAATATGCTTATACATTGAATATAATTCAGTTTTCATTCTTACACCATGAACATATATCTCCCCAGATGTCATCATACTATGACCGGTCAATATTTTAATAATTGTAGACTTGCCGGAACCATTTATTCCAAGAAGACCAAAGCATTCACCTCTATTAGAAAAAGATTATGTTATTGACTTTATTGGATGAAAATCATTCTGAGCTATATGGAATGTTCTTGAGAATCATACTTACGGCTCTATCTGAAGGTATATATTGTGAACGGCAACTCCGTGACCAAAAGATTTGTAAACATTATTCATTAGAAGTGATTTTGTTAAGTACTCGTCAGGTTGAAGTTTACACACGCTTCGCTTCTCTTCTTCAATCATGATATTTGGTTTTACCTCACCAGAATTATGAGTATCTTGTGAGAAAATATCGACTGCTAGTGATCTAAAGAAAACATTTTTAATTTCAAATACCAACAGAGTAACCTTTTATTTTATTGCAGAACATCCTTAAAGATATTATAAAATTTAAGCTTCCGTTCCATTTCATAGCCTGTATCTGAATAACGCCTGAACTAAGTACAATATACCATCCTCAGAAAAGTTGTCTGAACAAAGCTGTTCAGTAGCGAATGTTTGGTTAGGCTAGGTAGGAGTAGCAGTCAGTTGAGAACTGACTCACTTAGACCAAATGTGATCCATTGTGATACCACAGGGTGTCCGAGCCAACCAGATTTCGTAATAAAACTAAATATCTGACCTCGCAGAAGTTCTTATCTTCAGTTCCTTAGAGTAAATACCATAACCCACCTGGTTATTTAGCTTGGAACCAGCTGTGTAAAAATGAATATGTCACCTTCTCCCCGCGAGTCCTCTCTTCCATTCATCCCTAGATGGTATGTGAGTTACGTAGTCGCAAAATATTTTCATACAAGTGGAGTGGTTTTCTTAAATTGTACTCGCATCTTAAAAGCGTAGAGGAGAGTTCATTGTTTAGAATTTAATACTTCGTATATTCAATTTTTGTTTAAACAAAAATTGTATTCAAATTAATTGTAGCCTCCTTAACAAGTTGTAAAAAGAGTACCTACTCCTATTGGAGCAATCAATGATTAATTCGCGCACCAATGACATGCAACGTTAATAAGGAGTACAAAAACCACGGCGGTTGGAAAATAAAGAGAGTAATCCATTAGACTTATTGCACCTATTACATTGTTCAAAGATTACTTCAGGTAACCCCTTCAAATAATCAAGTCAGTATCCCCCATTTTTAGGCTGAACTGTTTAATAGGATAATTGATTTTATTAAATGTTATTGTTATACTCACTCTTTTTTTTTGTTTCGTGTACCAATACTTAATACTCTTAAGTCTGGGTTATGCTCTAGAATTATGAAAAAAACCAAACATATGATACCAAATGCAAATATGCATATTATTTCGGGAATAATACAAAACGTGTTGCCCCATTCAAGTACGTTCGGATCGCCTTAAGAAATATATTATTTAGTGAATATAAGCAAAAATTTAGTGCAAATTGTAGTAAAAGTGAGCTTAATTCAAATATATACACCCATCCCTCGATTTCGACAGCTAAGTTTCACGCAAATCTGTGCAAAACGAGACATCGCATGGTTATAAAAATTGAGAGTTTGAACTAAACCTGAAGCCGCATTAACCAAATTTAAAGTCATGCGCCATTTTTAAGGGTTTTGTCATTAAATTTTTAGATATTCGATACGTTTTCTTAAGTTATGTTTTTTTTTGCTTTTGGAAAATATTATTTCTTAAATGTGTTAAGGACGCAAAATGCTTTAATTCAAAAACGTATGCATCTTAAAATCTAAAAAATTACGCACACGATAAAATTTATTTAAATTTTTGAGTTGAACAAACAAAAAAGAGAAAGGTTGGGAAAAAGATTTCATTGTATTAGTTTGTTTTTGCCATAAAAAAATAATGTCTCGAGAACCACAACTCATACCATCTTTCAAAAAATGTCGAACAATCGTTTGGTTGTTGATTTTTTTGAGACAGAATTATCCTTTGGAAACTTAATTTCGAGGCTTTCATCGAAATGTACCGGTCTGGTAAAAGTTAATTACCAGCTGGGTCAGAATCGATGTATTTATGTCCTGCAGTACGGTGTCTCAACAAGTTTGCTGCTTTAAGCCTTGCAGCGCTTCTTGCTGCTACGCATTTTATAATAAATTAATATCTATTGGTGGGAAATGTAAGAGCATACGCAGACCTGCATTTGGTGTGCTAGAATTACACCAGTTTTCTCAAAATACATATGCTAAGAATTATGGTAAGTGCAACCTTTTTAAATAAACTGTTTTCCAGCGCTCAATGAACTCTGAGTTGTTGCTTGGTATGATCAACTTTAATAATTCAGTAAGACATTTGAGACACTTTCGTTTCTTCAGACTTGAAATATATCATTGTAATTACCGGCATTTTTGTCCATTTCGGTGTATATGTTATGATTATAATACCCTATGCCATCTTATCGCACCCATGGACTCTTACAATATTAGAAAGCAAATAATAATTATTTATTTATTTCATTTTCCTTTTCGTCTGCTACATAGCTTCTGGGCTTAGTAGATATTGTGATCGATTTTGTGATCCGAATTGGCTTGACCCATCAGTTTGTTCAACGAAATAGTGCAGTTCCAGTCACCGATCTGTACGATAGAAAGATGCGGCACTTGTGCGGTTGGATGGGTAAGTGGAACCGCAGGGACTGAACGCAAAAAAAAAATGAGACGAAAAGCACTTATGGCCCGCCCATTAATTACGTGAGTCAAAATAGGGGGGGGGGGGACGGGGTTCGGTAAAATCTCACCAAATCTCACCAAGGGGGAGGAGGGGTAAAGAACCCGGAAAAGGTCCCGCCAGATCTCACCTCACGTAATTAATGGACGGCCCCTTATATATTATGTATATCTGCCATGGTACATTTCATAACGACCGCGTTATTAGTTCTCTTATTATAACGTTTATAAATATTGTAGGCGGTGCCACGCATGCACGGCATTCGTGCCGTTTTTCGAGTAAAGTTAAATTTTTCGATTGCTACGCCCTCGGCCACACCCTCCGATTTTTTTCAAAATTTTAAATGTTTTTGTGACTGATAGGAAACGCATTTGAATTTTTTCAAATTTTTTGACCATCCATTTTAGAGATAGGAATTTTTTTCTGTTCGAGATTTTTTTTAAAAAGCTCATAACTTTGCGAAAAATGCAGCAATCGAGTTGCTTTTTTTTAAATTCATGTTTTTAAATGCTCTTTTAGAAAAAAAAATGCGACTCTACATATGAAAAATTTGAGCTTTCATCTTTTAAAAATTCGAGGTGTTTTTTTCAAAAGCTCATAACTTTGCGAAAATTGCACCAATCGGATTAAACTGAGCAGATGGCCGTAAAAAAGGAATATCTTATTCGGATCTGATCATAATCCGAAATGCCTAATCTAATTCTTAGTCGGAATATTGGAGGATGCAAATCACTTAACTTTAAGTGGAAATCAAATCTTTTTTTATTTCCACTAAAACCTTAACGTTTATTGGAAGTGAAAAATTCAATGCACTATTCCCCACACGGAAAAGTATAAAATTACCTCTCTTTTTACACGAATTAATTTACTCCATTTGACATTTACACAAAATATGACAAATAAAAGGTTTTATTTAAGTAATGTGCGAAGTGTGGGATGGATGTATTTTTTACTCACATACATATGTACCTATGAATATGTACTAGAGAAAACTCAATTCATACTTACCACAACAATTAGGATTGGCTTTACACTGCTTTAATACAGCTGAGATCAAATGAATATCCTTATCCATGCATATCTTGCTTAGTCTTTTGGCACCCATTATCTTATTTAAGGAACTACAAAATGAGAATACTGGGAATATTTGAAACAACCACAAGTAGGATTTCCTTATGTCGATCGTTTGTGTGAATTCCAGTTCATGAAGTTCCATTAAAGATACATAAAGTACAGCTGTTAAAAAAATCCATTTAATTAAAAATTTCAAATGGTAAAATAAAACAAAAACTACTAAAAGTTTTTCATACATATTAATTTGATTACATTTATTTCACAGACACATGTATGTAAGTATGTTGGGCTGGTTCAAAATCGTATGGAAAAATTAAATGCCGTCAAATTTGTGGTGCTCAGGCCTGAAAACATTCATTGAGCCTATGAAGCCTTTGTGCCAAAATTTCACCCGAATCGTTGTTGCGGTGTCAACTTTTTATGACAAAATGACAAACACTTGATTGAACATAAATGACACCGACGTTGTCAGACACTCTACAAAAACACCCTTTATATTTGTATAGTACATATAACTTTCAGTAATTCTTATTTTCGAGTAATGAAGCCAATTGTAAGGAAATACTTACCACCATAAACATTAAATAATAAAACAGTAATGCTTCCCCGTAAAGGACTATTAAAAAATAAGGACACACTATAAAAACATGTTGACATACTAAAAGTAAAAAGAACCAGCACCATGAATTTTAAATCTATAAAAGAAATAAAAATTAATATTATGTACATACATATGTATGTATATATGTATATGTTATTGGCTTAAGTCTATCTTTTTTCTTATATTATATTAAATGTATGATATGAGACCAGTGATAGCATTTGGGTTTTGTAAAAATGTACTGAATTGAGACTTGAAATGTACTTTTTAAAGGTCGAATGTACTTTTTTTTTGAAAAATTTTGTACATTTTAGTAAAATTGGGTGTTCAAGACGAAAAAGTACATTCTCGTAAATTTTTTTTTGCTTCAATCTATGGCTTTTGAACATCACTTGGAGTATTGCCGGAGCATTGTAAAGACCGATTTTTACCCATTTCCGGAAAATTTTTATAATTTATATAGATTACAAATAAATGGTATATATATATTTTTTTTCCAATCGAAAGATGAAGCACAAAAAAAATTTATGTCGAATGACATGATTTTGAAGGCCAAATTCATGTCACATTTTCAAGAAATTATGTTAACTTTAAGTAGACTAAAGATAACATTACTGGGTATACAATTTCCATTGATTAAATGGCAAAATTCACTGAGCATAAATGACATCAGCGTTGCCTTAGTGAAAAGTACGACACTCAAAAAATCTCTATATTTATTCTTCAAAATATTCGTAGGTCTTAAATACACTTTGGGCACTTTACTAATCATATAATTTGCTATACTTACATATATCTTTCGTATAGTTGCTAGTAACGATTGCATTTATGCCGACAACTAGTGATGCAATTATGACACTCTTTATGAAATCGTAGATTAAATGTCCCATTAGATACGACGTAGGTCTTAATCCATTAATGTATAGTAGCAATTTGAATGCCGACACTCGTTCATATGTAATTTCTAAAATATCTATTGCGCTATTACAGCATAATGCAAATCCAAAATAAAAAGCCATCATATTTGCGTAACCAACGCGAGAAAGCATTTTGTCTGCATCGACTTTAGAAGAAAATGGCAGTGGTTCGAATCCAACAGTTATACTTGCAAAGGGATCGTTCATTCTATTATAAAGAAATATTAAAACGGGCTTAAAATGGTTGTATACATTAACATTACATATACACATATGTATAACGCTGTTATCCAAAATCGTTCCTTTTGGTAAAAGAAAAATGTTCACAAAAATTTCTATCCCTCCAACACTACCCCTTAGTCCTTAGTTTTAGTCAAATTTTCTGAAAACGTTAACGTACGAGACAAACGACGGAGAATGGGAAAAGTGGGCGTGGCAATTTTTAACAGTTGATAGTTTTGATTTCGTATAGTTCAAAATTGGCATATACGGGTTTCATAAAAATTTTACGGATGATACCACTAGAAGCAATAATCGATACAAACTTCGTCAGTATACTGTAAAAACTCTTTGAAGGGCGTGGCACAGCCCACAATAATTTTAAACGTTATAATTAGAGAACTAACAACGTAATCGTTATGAAATTTAGTATGGCAGATATAATTTGAAAAAGGTATCTTTTTACAAAAATTTGGCACAACAGTACCGGTGGGCGTGGCACTTCCCATATAAGCAAAAAATATTTAACGCTAAAGATAGTGAGCAATGAGACAAATCTTCATAAAATTTGGTGTATAGATGTCAATTATTATAAGCTATAAAGTTAAATAGATTTCAACGGGATTGCATGAGTGGGCGTGACACCTCCCATATTAATATAAAAATGGAAGCTATATTTTAAGAGAACTATTGGAGCAATTTGCATGAAATTTGATGTAAGTGTTTTATTTGCTATAAGGTATATCTGCATAAAAAGCGCGAGAAATAGCACCACTGGGCGTGTCACCTCCTATACAAGTAAAATACCTTGAGTGGCATATCTATCGAAATACTATATGAGCAATCATACTGAATTTTGGTGCAAGAGATTTGCTTATGGAAAGTTATTTCTGGATAAAAATCGGACTTGATTGCACTAGTGGGTGTGTAACCGCCCTAAATTTTAAGACTAATTACGGCATAGATCGCAAACTATACAAGTTATTTTACTAAAATTTGGTATGTGGATATAATTTATTGAACCAAAAGAAGCCGTAATTGAAGAAGTGGGCGTGGCATATTACGACTTTTCATTTCTTTTCGATTTATCTCAACATTTTGTATGTTCTTTTGACTTTTTCATTCCTTTACCTTTTGCAATATATCCCACATAGTATATTTGTTCGGCTCTTTCAACTTTCTTCATTATTATCTTTATTTTTAAGACTTTTTAAGCAATTTTGAATTGTTTCAGCATTTCTCAACCTCATTCAAAATTAAAGTGGCTTTCAAAATTTTCTTCGCTATAACTCTAAATAGTGAACAAAACTCAATGTAAACATTTTGGTGTTCACTATTCACCATAGAGTACTCATTTTAAAAATTTTGGTGTTCAAGTTCAAATCAAGGTGTTCACTATATAGGGTGTTCACTATATCCAGACACGACTGTATAACTAAAAAAAAAAACCTAAATTTTTTCTGGGACAGTCCTTAGTGCAACATTAATCTTTAGGTAACTTTATAAACAAATGCTTGTTTCTCTTGAAAAAATCAACCAATTTGAATAACATTTTGGCATTTCGACGAGAATAGTTAATTAATCGATTGAAAATTAAAAAAACTAAGTTTTTCATAATTTTCAAACATTTAATTTTTTTTTTCATTTTCTGCGCCTTTTGTTGCAGACTTAAACTTATTAATGTCTATTTAAAAATAACAGTTGACTTCGAAACCGACCGAGAAAAATTTGTCAAATAAAGGTAACAGTCATTTTGTCCCCTGGAAACATTGTAACTTTTGCCTAAAACATTTATCACTATCTTACTTTGTTCTCGAGCCTGGGGAAATTAAAATGGAGCGCACTGTATGGAAAACTACAAATATTTACACATCTAACTTACTGCATTAGGGCATTGTGTGCCATATTGAGACTCAAGGGCGCCGTATGCAAAGCATAGTTGTTGAACCATGCTATAACAAGAGATTTTCCAAAAGTTGCTCCAATCATGTATTGTGAACCCCAGCTCTGCGAAATTTTTTGCTGCTGTAACATAAATTCTGACATGGTCATAGAACCAGTTTCTTGAGGCATATGAGCTACTCCCATTCTTTCGGTTTCTCCAGCATACGTTTTTGATAAGCTCCGAACACTTTTAGAACTTTCGTCTTCACGTTCAATTACCGTCCTGGATTTTGAGAATTGATTGAGCGAGAAGATTATTTTATTCAACGGTTTTCTTTCCGTGGTGAATGAAAGCAAAATTGAAAAAAATGCAACCAACATTGGTAAGCTGAATTGCAGAACAGTGAACAATAACAATCCCTTTGAGTAACACCATCGCGTTAGAAACACTGCAAGTAATCGCTTTCTGAACGTTTGGAAGTTCTTATTCTTTTGGAAAAAATATAAGGAATCATATGCGTCGACATATTTGGAGTAACCGTTCATTGCACGTGCTATTTGAGTACGTTCACTTTCATCAGAATCGCCTCCACTCATATTTAGAAATATATCTTCAAATGGCAATTCTGTTATGCTAAAATTATGGAGTTTCAGACTTTCAAGATTTGTCTCAAGTGCGGACAATATTCCAGCCAGTATGTTTGCATTCTCACCAACAATTTTGTAAGAGAATTCAGCACCTATGATGCAATCAGGTTGTATATTAGGTATATAGTTACCTATTAATTTTGTCACCGCATCTACATCGCAATGTTTGTCTTTGCAACAAGTCTATAATGAATTAATAGTAAAATTTAAAACATTTCCATACCGTTACCTTAATATAAAAAAGCCCATACTAACATTAGAGTGGTCCTTAAAAAAAAAGTTGGGGACGCTAACTCAATTGGTTCGAAATAGGATAAAAAAGTTTTACGAATTTTTTCAAATTTTAATTTTTAACCCATACTGACCCTATTTCAATATGAAATTTGGCTTCAGACACCAATTTTAGTTACTGGTCCTTAGGAAAAAACTATGAGGATGTCCCCTCAATTGGTTCGAAGTAAAATAAAAAACTAGGTTTTTTTCAAATTTTTATTTTTAACCCTTACTGACCTTATTTCAATGTGAAGTTTTGCCTATGCCGAAATTTTTTTGAATAAATTTTTATTTCGTGGTTTTTAATTTTAAAAAAGAATACATCAAAAATAAATGTCGCTTGCATCTAGTTTCCGAGATGTAGTCATGGAGTATTAGTAAAACAAAAAAAAAATTTATGTCGAATTTTATGTTGAAAAAACATGGCTCGCGTCATTAGTAAAAAGTTCGTAGTTTCTAAAGTTATGGCGGGAATTTCGATATGAAAGCACATGCATTCTTAGGATTGATTGAGGAATAACATATAAAAAAATAAAAAAAAGGTGTTATATTGAAAATATTTTGAGAAAAATTTTTTTAATTAAAAAAATTAATGTTTAATCAAATTTATTTAAATTTTTTTAATTTTTTTTGTTATAGTTATAGTATTTCTAAACAAAAATGATTAAATGGTTTTTCAGCCTATCTCCTATAGTTTTTGAGATATATGGTTTCAAAAAATGCTCAAAGACGTCAAAAAATACAAAGTGTGCGTTAAATAAAAGAATGACCGATATACATTAGGGTGATTTAAATTCTTTATTTTCTTTAAGGTGCTCTTGGGAAAAAATTAAGTTTGGTCAAGTTTGACAACATTTATCTCAAACAGAATAGCAGATACGGATGTATCTAGTAATTTACGCAATATGTTAATCTACTTACCAAACGCATACCTTTTGAGTAAAATGATTTTAAGAAGAATGCACTACCGAAACACTTTAGTTTACCATTAGACATAATTCCAATTTTATCCCCAAGTGCTTCTGCTTCTTCTGTAGATTGGGTTACAATAAGAATTGTGCGATGGCGTTTCTCATGCGTAAGTAGGTCCCAAAGAAGTTTTCTAGTTGACACATCCATTTCAGTACTAGGCTGATCCAATATAACAAATTTACTACCACCACAGAGAGCACAACAGGCGCATAACTGTTTTCTAACACCTTTAGTCAGTTGGTGTGTTACCACATTAGCTTTACTCATTAAATTCATGGCTCTCAAGTACTTTTTAACATTTGAGCGCAACCGCTGTCCGGAATAACCTTTCATTCGGCTAAAGAAAGCAATTTGATCGGCCACCGTTAGTTCGGGAAATAACATGTTTTCGTTCAGTGAAACTCCCACATACGAATGAGCCAAAGTACGATGTTTTGTTATATCAATATTATTAATAATAACACTGCCACTGGTAGCTGCATGACAATCAATTATCATAGATAGCAGCATTGATTTCCCGCTTCCGTTGGCACCCAATAGCACAGTAATTTCATCCTCGTACAGATCCATTGACACATCATCGATAATTTTGACACCATTGATTATTTTGCTCAAGTTTTTTATCTCAACCATAATGTTTTTATTTAAATTTTCTATTTCAACGACTTGTGTCTTCTTTTTTATGCCTTGTTTGTTCATAATATCTAGCACAGTGTTTTTTTTGGATGTCATTTCTATAGCTGGTTTGGGAACTAAAGGTTCATCAGAAGGGGATATCCCTGGTGTACGAATTTCTTTTAAGTAATTTCTGCAACCATAATATGCCAGCTTCAAGCACAAACATATTTTGCAATTAAGCAAACAATTCCGATTTTTATTTGATTCCATTATGACACCAATAAAAGTATAAACAATAGCTTGTCCCACAAAAATAATAATTATATGGGTTAAGCGCATATTTGCTTCTTCATGATTATTTATGTCATTAAACTTTTTCCAACCAAAGCCTTCACCGAATTCTTCGAAATCTAACATTTGATTCAAACCCAATGCCATAGCAGTATTTGAAAATAGATAAACCGGTACTATGGTAAAGATGTTAACATTAGTTACTATGATTATGTACGGAAAATATGTGAATATCCAGGCAATTGAGTGTACCATGGTTGCTTTGGAGGGACGCTGGAAAAAACTGCTTACCATATAGCAGAAACAAATGCTGGTAAGATTATAAATGAACATAAAAAATATAATTGGTGTCCAACTGCTTTTACCGAAAATGCCATTACCATTACTCCAGTGTACCTTAAATGAAATAACAGAAAATGGAATTATTATTATTAGATGCACTGTTGAAGAACTTTCAAACAATTTGTATTGACAGTTAATTTCAGCTTATGAAGATTCCCAAATAATTCCAAAACAATGTTGGACATAACACCACGTCCATATCTTTCTCTTAAATGCACTCCAAATTTCGAATATTTCATACAAAATAAACTTCTCTAGCTAATTACTGTAAAATTGATAATAAAAAGTTTAAAATGAAGGACGAAGTTTTCAGAAACTCTGAAGTGCACTGGTGCACTGAATTTGAATCTGATTTCTCCGATTTATGCTACTAGTTCTAATTTTTGAGGCATCAGCATCGATTTTTCTATTGGTAAGTACTTTATATTGATGTGTAAAACTTTTAATTCTAAAACAAAGTGGAATTTTGGCGTAATCTATCTTAGTGTAAATATCGCAAGCCGACTGACTCAGTGTCCATCTGTTAAAGCAATGGCGAATACATCTTTCAAAATAAAAGTTTATGCATTTAGTTATTAAAATTGTAGTAATATTGAATTTGACTTACCATAAGCAAAACCACAGATAACAGAGAGGCAATTAAAAACATCAGGAATACCGGTATGAACCAAGAAAAAAATTGTACAACTTCACTTACGCCGAAGATATTTATAGCATCTTTTAGAAGTAATTTCTTTTCGTTAACTAAGAACTGTTGAAAAAGGAAACGAAATGTAATAAGGTTCTTTCTTGAATTTTCTTTTTTAAGCAAACCTTCACAAAATTTGCAGTTGGATAGAGAAAGCCAACTAGAATTGCTAGAGATAAACAACAACTTATGCGTTCAACTAAGGGATCCAGATCATACGGGGGAATCGGAAATCGTTGCATTTTTATTTCTGGTAATTTTTTAAAATCTGCGAGTACGTTACTTTGTACTGTCATATATGATAAGAATATCGCATGTTGCAAGTCTAGAAACCCTTCACGCATATAACCTACATAGCCACCATCGTAAGCAGTTGGAAAGCGTTCCATGTGCCTATTATGTGGATCATATTGATTATTCGTGAGCCAGCTGGAACCAATAATATTTAAATCATCGAAAAATCGTACTTCGCTTGGGAAGACCAGGGTATACATAATATTTTTCCTCTCTTTCTGATCGTCCTCTACTTCATTGGTATTAGTAAATTCGACTCCTGCTAAATAGTGCTTCTTCATCATTGCTTCACGTAGGCTACTAGAGTCCTTGAAACCAATTGTTGGAATATTGTCCAAGCTTTTTGCGGTATCTTTCATTATAGTTGTAAAGTATTCATCATTGTCTGGGGCATAGGCCAATACATTTTGCGGTACATAGCAATTAAAATTGAATTCACTGAAAATTTCGAAAAGTTTATTTCTATAGGTATGTAGATGATTTCATTTAGAATTAGCTATTTTTACCCATTAGTTTTGTTCTTGAGAATTTCGGCGTTTTCGGCGTTAGTATTTACAAGATCCCTTTAAAGTTAAATATGTATGTATGTATGTTATAAATGATGATAAATTTTATAAGAACAAAATTTTCAACCTCCAATGTTTTGTTAAGCCGACTGGATGATAATTTTTTAGTCCATATTTTTCTACAGGAATAGAAACTCTTAAGAAAACGAAAATAATAAGAAACGCAGCAGGAAAGAAAATTGTTAGAATAAGTGACAGTCGATGATCCCAAAAAACGATACAATTCTTCCAGGTCAGCAAAAGTAGTACTCTCCAATTGCTCAGCTCAGAACTTGGCATTATTGGTGATTTAATGTATGTGTATATGTATATTTAAAAGGAATTAAAAAATTGGTATTCAACTAAAAAAGTTAAAAAAATTAACTATGACAAAACAATAAACTGACATTGAATGATTCTTTTTTTATGAATGACAATTTAGAAAATATTTTTATATTTTATTTTGCTAAAAATATAATCTATACAGAGTGTTACCGTGAAGTTAAATTCTGGCTTAAGTCCTGATTACTTACATATAACAATCAAGCTTCTTCTTCTGTATATTTTACGGTTTTCTGGCACAATAAAAAACGTTCCTAGTTCTGTAAACTTAAGGACTCCACAAATGTTTCAAATTTGCAATTGATGTTAAAAATTAATTTTCAACCTTTTTGAATTCGGTTGGTGCAAAAATTTTCCATTTTTCAAAATAAAAACACAAGCACTCGCAGCTGGCGTTTTTTTGTGATGCTTAAATTTTTTTTTTCAATTCGTTCCTCAAGGCGGGCTTATCCAGTTTTAAACGTAAGGTTGAGTTACAAAAAAAATATTGAATGAGAAATTCTTTGGGATGTTATTAAGAGTCGATATATTCAAAAGGAAAAAAATCCCCGGAGTTGTTTTTTATTGCATATTTACTGTTTTTTAATAAAATTATCTACGTGTCTACATATGAAACATTTTTAATTTTGACAAGTCAAAGTACATTAAAAGATAACATCACAGCCCACTCCCACTTCCGCTCCCTAGCTGATAAGGGCACTGAGCACTGTTAGCATTCCAGTTGGCTTTAAGTTAAAAAGCAAATTCTTCATTTTCGACAAGATTTGCGCTCTCTAGCGATTTTTGAACCAAAAAACTAGATTTGGAGCCAATGTGCTACGGCGCAATTTTTCCACTCCCAGTTTCAAAAAATGACAGCAGGCGCGAAGGGGATTAGCCTTTTCATTGGAAAACTTCAAAATTATTGTGAAAAGACCGAATTGAATTTTGAGATATTTGAATTGATTGCGATTTGTTGGGCTGACACGAAACGAGTGTCTTGAATTCAGAGAATTCTGTCTGCCAAAATAGCATTGCCTTCCAGGGTGCCGTGGCTCATATTTAAAAAAAAAAAAAAACGAATGCCGATTTGACGAGTTTCATTTCCAATACAACGAATCCTTTTTTCCGTATGCATTGGTAACTCTATATTACGAACGTTTGAAATCTTACGTTAATACATATAGATCAAAAAGTCCCTTTAGTTCTTATACGGTATGTGAAATTTAGTGAAATTTGGTTAACAAGTGAACTTCCTAATCATTTAATAATGTCTAGGATAACCGAGCGGCTCACTTCTGTTGGTAAATCAAAAGTTGTTGCTAAGCAAACAAAAGGCAAAAGGTCCAATACCTTTTCCCATCCTTTTGGTAGTAAGTAGCATGATTTTACGCCCATAAGATTTCTGATCTTTGCTGGCAGTAACATCCAAATCGTTTTTGACATTTCCACACTTTAATAGAAGTATTTATCAAAGATCTCATTTGCTTTAATTTTAAATAATTTTGATAGTTTTTATTTCTTTAAGAATCAAATATTTCTTTAATTTTAAGACAAATACTTAAATAAAAAAATTAATATAAGTCCATACTGCCAGATGGTTCATTTTGGTCAGTTAAATCACAGAACAGCATTTCAAGTGTGGTACGAGTTAGAGAAAAGTGCGCCACATTCAAATTAAATGCATTACGTCCCATTTGCAGATAAATTTCGGATAATGAAGTATCCCCTGGTATAAAAAAAATTATAACACGTCCACGTTGATCTCTGTTGAAAGAAAACTCATGTTAGAAAATGTTGCTATATCTTGCATTAAATTTTGATTAGTGGTAAAATTGAGCATAACGAGCATAAGATAGACGTTAACTTAAACGGTGAAAAATATATGTTGAAAGTGAATTAATGAAGCTACAAAGAGCATGTACTCTCGGCGTGATCTATGAAGCAGGGATGGGAAATGGAAATTTTGCATTGTACTTAATTCACCAAAATAAGAGGACGTAAACAAGCTTCAAAGCACTATACCTAAAATGGGATTGCTGACACTTTCTTGATTTTTATAAGCAAACATAAAAAAAGAAAAGAGCACAGGTTTTAAGGGGCCTTGGAGGAAATATTAAAAGTGTAATCAGAAAATGTGGGACCATTCTAGATTCTGAGAAATAGCCATTGGAAGTCGGGGACATAGCTTTTCAAAAATCGTTATTGGTTGATAATTTCTGAATAAATTTTCAAGATATGGGTGTCATATGAAAAGTAATTTAATAGGGTTCATTTAAGTTTGATAGAAATTTTTTTTTCAAATTTTCGATGAATTTTTTTTAAACAAAAAAAGTTTTACTATAGAAAGCTCAATTTGTATACTTTCAATTGATATATCGTTTTAGCTTTGACCCATTTTTGCCGAAAAGAAAACAAAGCCAACAATATGCTCAATGAGTTGAGTTGATAATCAGCAAAAGCATCGATATCAGTAAAATCGGTTATATTTCAAAGATTTTTCTTTCCTTATTTTCTCATTTAGTACAATCTTTTTCTTTATAATGAACTTTCAAATGGTTGTCTATGATGTTTCCTCGCAAAGTTGCAGACATCTTAAGTTAACATGAATTTGGTTATTGTTGTTGGGTTGTATGGTATCACATTCATGTCACTTCAAAAGTTGCTATAGCTCTGCGAGAGAACTTCACAGATGAACACTCGAAGACTCATTTTAAAAAGAGTAAAGACGGTATTAAATTATGTTTTTATTAGAAATAGGCTTAACAAACTTTTTTGAGTTCTATACGTAACCTCTCAAGTAGACAATTAAAAGATTTTTAAGTACTTAACCTCAAATATTTCAAACTCTTGATGTGCTGGGTCGATTCTGAGGACAGATTCGGAATCAGCGTACCTATGAAAGCTACGAAAAAAAGTTTTTAAAAATACTTATATTCTTCTGATGCTTGTAAAATCAAGCAAAACATTGGTGAGTTTCTTTTCATATATGTAGCCAAATATACAGATGATCAAAGCCAAACTCGTGCATCAAAAATAGTATATTTCAATTCCTCAAAAATTGCTATGCAAAAATAATTTAAAAAACTTGGCGTATGTTTTTAAATAGTTGAATTAATCCTTTATTTTTAACAAAAAACGAAACTTCACATTGTTTTTAAAAAGAAATAAAAAGTAACAAAAAATTAAGCACATTCAGTACACAATTTTCACCACAAATTATACGAAAGTACAATTCTCGGGGACTCCCAAAACGAAAAAGTATTAGAGATTATGAAGTTGTGTGCACTAAAAAACAGGGTTGCTGAGTAAGTTCAACTGTACGGCTTTGGCTTTGTTACTGTATTTGCTACATTTTTTGATGCTTGTTATTTATTTCTTATAAAAACGAAAAATTTGGAGTTTTGTTTTTTGTTAAAATTGAAGGACTAAAAATACTATTTATAAAAATACTTCAAAGTTTTTTTAATCCTTTTTATTTAATAAGTTTTGAGGAATTGGAAAATAATTTTTTTGATGTACGAGTTTGGATGTGACCTACTGTACATAAATAGGATATTTTTAAAAACTTTACACTTACTTGACAATGGCATTTCTGAACGTATTTTCCACAAATGTTTGTACTTTTAAGAATGGGTTTACTATACTTGATGTACTCGGAGCAGTTATACTCAGCCTTGCTACAGTTTGATGAGATATCAAATCATCTCCGGTGTTTCCGCTTTCTTCCGACTGGCGAGATCTTTGTTGAACATATTTCGTGATGACTTGAACATATAGCAAGGAGCCCACCATGTAATTGTGACTTAAATTATGAGGTGTGTCCAGGTATTGAAAAGTTCCATCGTTCAATATAGCAATACGCGTGCAAACACGTGCACATTCATTGGCGTTTAATGTTGTAAAAAGCACAGATTTACCCATTTTGAGCATTCTTCCAAACATATTCCATACTACTCGCCGACCTGCTGGATCTATACCCGATGTTAATGTATCATAATACATTATGGTGGGACTACCAATCATTGATATTGCAGTACATACACGAAGTTTGTTACCGGAACTTAATATACCATACGACATATATAAAAATTGAATGAATCCTAATGTCTTAGCCAGGCCCTCACATGTTCCTAATATATTCTTGTTAGGTATACCACGAAGTATACACAGAAGTTTCATTACTTCATAAACTATAAAATTATCAGGAATTGCGTATGGTTTTGGACACAATCCAATATTCTTGTACATATCGTATACATCGGTTTTCATCCTGATACCTTCAACATAGATCTCCCCAGCTGTCAGCACTTCATGGCCGGTCAATAGATTAATAACTGTAGTCTTGCCAGATCCATTTATTCCAAGAATACCAAAACATTCACCTCTTAAAGAAAACATACGAGTAATTATTTCATTTTTTTAGTATCTTTTTATCAAAACATTACTTTTTGTATTTTCTCAGAAAACGAAAATGTTACTTTTTGGGACCCAGCACTGCGTGTGTGGAAGCATGGCCAGACTGACATTTGGCCAGAGCTTCGCTTGACTTGTCTATTCTAAGCTTACTGCTATTGGGCCCAGGTTTGAGTTAACAAAAGCAAATGTTTAGCTTGATAATATAAGCTGCAAAGTGGGCGATGTATGGTACGCCAAGGTCTGAGTACATTTAATTTAGGTCCTTGGGTACACCAGTCTTGGTGTAAGCCTGATAAATGCATCAGACGCTTTCAGAGCTTAACAAATAAGTTTAAAAGTCTCATCTTTTGAATTCTGTTCATTGGTTTTGATTTTTAAACCATGTCTTAATTCGAATTTTTTTTTGTTAAAATCGATTTGCTCTGTATTTCTATTGACGTCTATACTATATGCGCATATTTAGGAGTCCGTTAGCAAAACAAAAAAAAAAAATTCTGCAGCACAATTTTATCCGATAGATAATGAAGTAATAAGAATGAGACAACTTTTTTTTTAGTATTTTGTTTAGAGAATTTTGTTTAGTTTAAAGTATTTAATCGTCTCCTCAGAGTGTAAGTGCTCGAACTGGATTTTTGACATTTTTACATTGAATAAAAAAGAATCGCTCTCAGGTCAAAAGTGAACATGGGCTTTAGAAGCAGAGGGGAAAAGGTATTCTCAGTGGTGATTTGTCCTCATTTAAAGAAACACATTTCTGGCACCAATCGGTGTAAAAAAGATTTTGGATTTTGAAAGTACGAACGGTATCTCCTATCTGTTTAGGCTACATTTAAGGAAAAATAAGTTATTGCACCAATTGATGCGAACAGATCGAAACTAGATTTTGGAGAAGGTTGCATTCCACCGTTTGCTTGGCCCTATTTAAAGGCAATAAATATTGTATTGGACCAATATATGGGAAAAGGTCGATAATGAATTTAGGATAGAGGAGAGACTCTCAAAAGAAATTTTGTTCCCATTTCCGGCGTAATCCTTAAGCAGTGCAATCAATATTTTTTCACCTCATACTTTCAAAACTATAATTTCAACCTTTACTAGCTAAGCTAAGATTTCAGAGCCAAAAAAAAAAAAAAATTCAACGTAAGCTAGCGAGCTTTTCAGCACAATTTTATTCATTAAAACAAACGCCGAATAAGTTCATACATGTAGGTACAGTCACATGTCATATATTTAATTACTTATGTACATACAAATATGTACTTGAGAAGATTGCATTTGTTATCCAATTAAAAGTGTGTTACTTTTTGCTTACATTATACTCTTCTTGGTAATATGAAAACAACGATTTGTCAAAATCGAGAAGATTTTCCAGCGAGCCACATAGTACGTACGTACACCCTCAGTAAATCGGTCATTCTTTTACAAACCTCACGGATTTCAGAAAAAAAAATCTCGACTTCTCCAAATGCGATGAAAATTTTGAACAATTTTTTAACACAACCAATGGCTTCGACATGATTGAATTCAACCATTTAGGAAAAAAAGCGAAAATTTCAAATATAAAATTTAACAAAGTTATTTTAATAAAACCTTGTGTTTTCTCTATATTTTTCTAGCATATTTGATTTATTCTGATGGAGTTTATTCTACTTATCCAACTGATTTTGGCTTGTCTTGTCTTGTCTTCTAATAACTTGAATACCCTGACTACAAAATGCAATAGTCTTGTTTTTAAGTAACTTCTTATTCTGTCTCAAAAGGTCTTACCGATTTTGGTTGTGTTTCTTTGAGGAAATGAAAACAAAAATAAATTTCGATGAAAAGTGAAATAGTGTCGTTTTTCAAAAATCTCGCGTTTTCCATACTTACTTCTCAATCTTAAGGTATAGCTGATGGACGGCAATTACTCTATTATGAGACTTGCCAACATTATACATCACAAGTGGTTTAGTTTGGTACTCCTGAGGTTGAAGCCTAACAACTGCATGTTTTTCATGTGCAACTGTTGCATTCACGATTAAGGCAAAAGCTTTTTGAGACATTTGTGAGAAGCCATCCATTAAAAGCGACCTAAAAAAGTTTTTATACATCAAAAAATAGTACGTCGACCGCAAGATTTATGAATACGTACATATCACTCATTTACTTCAAGAGTGGCATAACTCAAAAAACACAAAGTGGGAGAAAACGCATTCAAAGTTTTGAATAAGTTACTTTTAATAAGAAAATTCAAAAAAGTATGTTTACATAAACTCTTCTCACAAGGCGAGATTATAAGATACCTTTCTGATTTTTTGACACAAAATAAAACACAAAATGGCGGATTGCATCATTAACTCATAAATCATATTTTTTGAATTATGCCAGTCTTGAAGTAAATGAGCGATTTGTATTTAGTAAGATCATAACAAGAAACTTAGACGAAAGCCTGACTACAAGACTGACTATGGTATTAGGTGAAGTTATAAATGATATTACATTATACCTTTGAAAAAACGTTTGTATGAAGTTTTATGTTTTATATAAGAATTATGCTGATTTCTTAAAAATTAGAGCTTAAAAGTCATAATTGGAAAATTTCGCAAACTTTAACAGTAAAAAACAATATGTATGCCTCGTTTTAATTTTTAAATTAATTTTTAAATAAATTTACAAAAATAAAATATGAGCATTTCCATTAGGGATGTTATGGATACGAAATTTTGGATTCGGTTACGGATATGGATATTAAAATATTTTTGTATCTGTTTCGGATACGGATAAGGATATATTTTATTTCGATTTCGGATACGGATATTTTGGTGAACTTTTTACAGAAATCTATCAGTAAAAAACAAAAAATCATGTCATTATATTTTGTTTTTATTTATTTTTAGTACAAATTAATGAAATTTTTAATTGAAGTAAAGGTAAATTATATTTTACAAAAAGTAATTTTGGTGCTTTTCCTGCTGCACTAAATAACTGTTCACTCGCCACATTTCTAGCAGACGGAGAAAGATATTGCTACAAATATGATTGCACAACTGTTTATATCGGGATATAAGATTTCGGTTTCGGTTACAGATACGGATACTAAAAAATCTTTATTTTGGTTCGGTTACGGTTACGGATAACTTTTTTTTTTTCAGATATCCGATGGTTTCGGTTACGGATAAGCATATCCATAACATCCCTAATTTCCATAGTGTCGAACGGGACCATCGTATACATTTAAAGTAAAAAAAGGTCAAAATAAAACGGATTTTTAATTTAACAATAGGCTTAACTTATAGCTCTCAACTAGGTCTTTGATTGGTGCTAAAGTTGATTTTGGGCAATCAAGATAATTACAAAAAACCAAGGCGGTCGCATGGGACAAAAACAGAAGTAGTTTTCGCGGCCAACAATTCAAACGCCGATTTCAGCCAAACCTGAGCCAATATTTCAATAAGACTAATTTTAGAATGTTGTGTATTGATGTCTCTTAAAAATGGTTTTGATTTTGTCCAAAACTAATTTCTAGTTTTTTTTTTAATATAATTTTAATCATGGTAGCACGGGACATTTTTTTCCATCATGATATTTATGTTGTTTCTATTGCTCTTTTACGAAATAATATACATATAAACAAGCTATGTAAAAATGTTTTTAAACCAACAGAAGTATTCAATGTATTTATTTTCACATAATAACAACAAAGTTCACAAAACTATGTAATACAACATATCCTAAAATTTAAAAAACATTCGATTTTGCTCAAACTTCGACACGTCAAAGAACCATAAATAGTAGCCCCACAGCACAAATTTCAGCTCTCTAGGTTGTCGGAGTCCTGAGTACTGTTAGGTCAAAATTTGGAAAAACCTCTACTTTTACGAAAACAGCTGAACTCGATGTCTCATATCTCTTAACTTGGTCAACTAATTTTACTATGTGATAGAAACGAAACGTTTTTTACTTGAGTCATAAATACTTAAAAACTCCATGTACGTGGATAACGTTCTAGCAGGATCATCAGCTAATTAATATTTTTAAATGGTCTGGTTTTGATATGATAAAATGAAAATCAATGAATATTTTGTTTTAGCATATTTCGAATTCCCAAATAATTTCTCATTCAAGTTTTTGTTGTATCTCGAAATTTTATTAAAACTGAATTAAAGCCCACCGTGAACTATGACCTGAAGTCATGGAAAGTTATCTTACGCGTATACGGGAGTCGTGACAGGCATTTACATAAATTTCATAGAATATAATATTTCATATATAAAGGAAGAAGTCTGCACCCTATATAATCAAATTGTTTTCACCGTGTAGTCAGATAACCCAGGAATAATTACTTACATATGAGAACATCATGACACATCATGGTGCTTTATGGTCAATTAATTAAAATTTTCTTTTTTATTTTTGTACTTACTCGTTTTTCTTGTTTCTGTAACTAATTCTAGATACCCGAAATTCTGAATTATACTCAAAAAAGAAGAAAACTATCATGCTTATGACACCAAATGCGAGCATGCAGATTATATCAGGAATAATTGAATATGGGTTATTCCATTTCAGTACATCTGGTTTAGCTGTAGAGAAAATGAATTAAGTATTAACAATAAGTGCATTTACGGTATTTTTTACGATAGTATACTTACTGCAACAATCGGGAGCGACTTTACACTCCTTTAATACCGTGGAAACCAAAAAGATATCTGTATCATTACAAAATCGTCGATGTGTTGCAGATCCAGCAATTCTATTTAAAGAATTACAAAATGCAAAAACGGGAAGGATCCGAAAGCACCATATGTATTTTTCATCTAGAGTGATATTATATGTGTATTTTTCCTTATATATTTCCTTTATCATTACAAAAAGAACACCTGTTAAAAACATTCCAATTAATATTAAAATATTGAAAAATGCCAAAATGAAACCAAAGAAAATTATATTCCATATCATTTACCAAATGAATCAGAATCATCGAGGAAGGAAATTCAATTAGATACAATTTTTTCTAATAGAAAATGCAAACTTTTAAGTTTTAAAAAGACTATAATTTCTATTTTACATATAATGTATTTCAATCTTCTCTTCTTCAATAAAAATAACCAGTGAAATCAAAATGTACTTAACTTTTATCATCACTTAGGGATGTTAGCCTAAGCGTTTTTTTAGTTTTGCAGTTTAGTAACGTAGGGCAGTTAGAATCATTTTGGTAAGGCTCTTAATATTAATAATACCTAACTCTCTGTGGAGATAAACTCCTAGAGAGCGCTCGATAGATATATCGTTGGTGTCGGCTTTTTGGATTAGATACATAATAATATGTACCATTGTCCGAAATAGTTCATGTTAAGTCAGGAAAATGTCGTCATAGTAAAAAGTTTTTCTATGACAAATTCTACGGTCAGCGAAAGATGCTTGTAGACTTCTATGCTACTATTAGGAGGAATGTTTTCGTGCGACATGGTCCCCCAGGCAAAGTAGGTGTCGCATGTTTTCGTGCGACGTTGTTCTCAACGTGTTAAGTATATACAAATTGGACTTACAAGAAATAAAAGTTCAATACTAAAAGCACAGGGAATTTCAATTAAAGAACTGGTGAAATTATTTCTTATAGCTATTAATATACCATCTCCAACAGGAGACGAGTCATCCATATATATCCCTTTCACATCCAATGTTGCCTATAGGCAGACTTTTTCGTTCATCAATTGAACAACCATGATGTGCAGGAGCTGTGGTTTCAACAAGACGGCGCAACATGTCACACAGTTCGTGCCACAATTGATTTATTGAAGGAAACGTTTGGCAAATAATGACCTATTCCCATCATGTCAAAGGAATTAAAACTCTTCTTTGGAATATCTCTGTTTTCTCTGTAATTATATTAAATACTTACCGCTATAAACTGTAAATAATAAAACAGCTATGTTACCAGTTTGGGGATTATTGAAAAATGATGATATACAATAAGTGAAATTCCACATCCCAAAAGCAAAGAAAGTCAGCACCATAATATATTGAGCTAAAAATAAATTTGAGTTAAATAACGTGTCCTCATCTTTTTTTGGATCTTATCCACAAAAAAGTAAGTTTATGCTAAAGAGCCAATATTTTCATATTTTTAAGTACCACAGTTGAAGAAATCGTTGTATCGTTTTAATCTACATATTAGTAACTAATACTAATAATTAGGGTGTTTGTTTTTTAAGTTTTGTAGGTGGTTTTTATATTTTTTGCCTATATCTTAGCTTAAGGTTTAAAAATAATTGTCCCAAAATTTAAGCTTCTTAGCTCAAACGTGTACACGGCGCGGACAGAGTTTCTGTCCGATTTCGTTGAAATTTTACGAAAAAACCGGCTTACTAAAACGTAGAAAAAAATCTGCCTTAGCTGCCAAGATATAGCATTTTAGGTATTTTTCGTTTGGGAGAGGCTACCCTCTGTTGTCAAACCACGCCCACATTTTTCATGTGGCTGAAAATACGGACGATATACTCCCGAAGGGGTTGTTTTTTTAAGTTTGCGGTTCCATAGGCTTATATTATAGAATCGGGTTTGCATAAAGCTGTCCCGAAATTTCAGCTTCCTAGCTAAAATCTGCGAACGGTGCAAACAGTTTGTTTCCTACAACAATTCATATGGAAAAAGAAAAAGCAGAAAAACCAATGACAGATTTTTGAAGTGAAACTTCTTTAGTGGCGGTCATTTGAAAAATTTGAAACGCAACTCATGAAACGCAAACATGAAACGCTTTTTATAATTGGGATCTAGAATAGCTACAGCTAGCTAGCTGCAAAATTTTAACGAAATCGGACAGAAACTCTGTCCGCGCCGACTACAAGTTTGAACTAGGAAGCTCAAATTTTTGGTCAATTATTTTTACACCTCAAGCTAAAATATAGGCAAAGGAATATAAAATCCATTTACACAATTTTGAAAAAAAAAACATCCTATAATACATGTGTCAAAGTTGAAATAAATTTTGTGGTTAAATTTTAGTACTAAATAATGAAATATCGTCTCTAAGAAGAACCTTATATGTGATAAAGTACATGTAAATAGACCTCATATCAGATCATATATGCCGAGATATTTTAGGATTGAAATTTAGAGCAGAAACTCCATGCACCAAAAGAAAGAATGAATGATCGTGAATGAAAGTTTATAAAATTTTCGTTGAAAAACTTCAAAATTTGGCAATAATTCAATTTTCAATGAGACCTCGATTACATATATTGTTTTATTTAATACCACACATGAGTCCTTCGCATGGACATTCCTACATAAGTATATGCTATCTTACTTGATATTTCCATTTCAAATTCGTTTCTTTTAGTGATCTTTGTCATAGTGATTATGATGACTCCGATGATGATTACTTTCATCATATTGTAAGAGATATTTGCAATCAAATATGCGGTAGGTTTTAAGCCATTGATATATTGCAGCAATTTGAAAGTCGACACTCTCTCAGTTATTATTGTCGTAACCGCTATTGCACAAGTGGTACACATGACGAATGCTACATAAAAGACGACAATATTTGAAAGTTGAATATCAATCAGCAATTGATCTGGATGCAATATAGAAACAGATCGTAGAGGTTCCAATGTTACAGAAAATTCCTCCGACTTATCATATAAGCTATTAAAACAAAAGATGAGAAATAAATATTAAATAAAACTGGTTTGTGAGAGTTATGCAACATGTGTGTTGCAAAATTTAATGTATATTTAAGCCAAAAAGTATAAAACAACGCTAAAAAGCGGTTAAAGTTCGCAAGTATCCACGTCAATCAGTCAGACACATTTTGGGATACTATTGGATCAGATGGGCGTGTTTTTGCGAACTCCAAGCGCTTTTTAGCGTTTCTCTTGACGATGTGCCAATAGCCTTATATGTACTATGTCTAGACAAAGCTCTTCAAAAGGATTTTCATTAATATTGAAAACTGGAGTAGCGCCTGGAGTTGTACCCGTTATGAATAACTTTTATTTTTCAGAGAAAATTTTTTAGGTTGCCGCGCAACTTTTTTTATTTGTGACGGAAATATGTGCAACCTTTAAATATTATGCACTCTTTTTGAAATTTGGGATACATATCTTTTATATCAATGAGACTTGAGGCGTAAGCAAAGTAATATGAAAACCAAACCTTCGAAAAAATTAAAAACCCTAATGTACATATAAATTGATTTGGCTTGGCTTTGCTGCTTTGAAGTTTGTGTATTTTATGATACTGATTTTGTGTACCTAGAAAATGAAAGTTCATATCGAATTAGCTAAACATACTGAATAAATAGAAAGAATTATAGCCCAGTTCAATATTACTCCACGGAAGTTTTGTTGGTTTAAATTGGTTTGCTCTTTTCTTCTCTAACTTTTTGTACTCCACATAGGCCTAAATCACTCCAGTAAAGATTTTTTTCTCATACCAGCCAGTGTTCGCACACGATTTTATACGATTTCGTATATATCTAGTCGTATTTTGAAACGCTAAACTTAAATTTTTCTGGTATAATCGCTTATTATCAATTTGATTTATTTCCCCTTCAATATAAATTTGTTCTAGCTAATAAAGATATACAAGTGATACGTACTGTAGAATGGAATTATACGCCACATTGAGACTCAATGGAACTGTGTGCAATGGGTAGTTGTTAAACCATGCTGTAACTTTATTCTTGCCAAAAGTAGCTCCAATCAAGTGCTTGCCACCTTCACTATGGGATTTACTTTGTACTTCTTTTATATAATTATCCAAGTCTTGAGTTGAACTAATGTTTCTGTGCTCATGGACTGTTCCCATTTTTTCGATGATATCTTTATAATTATTTCTGATATTTTTCTGATTTTTGTCATCTTCATTTTGCACTGTAGTTACCGATATGGATTTTTTGTATTGCGTGAGGGTATAGGTCATTGGGTTCAGTTCTTTGCTTCCCAAATCGGATGACGGCAGAGAAATTGAAAGGTATATAACCAAAACGGGTAAGACAAATTGCAGTATTGTACCTAATATATTACCCTTCATGTAATACCAGCGTTTGAAATACACTGCAAGCATTTCCTTCATTATCGATTGTTTGTCATCTTTTCGCCGAAGAAATAATGATTCATATTCGCTCAAGTGGTCGGGGAAACCGTTCATTAAACGATTCATTTGTGCACTTGAAGCGCCTTCTGTAGCTTTGCCTTCACACATGTATAGAAATATATCTTCAAATGTTAATTCAGTAATAGTAAAACTATGAAGTTTAAGTTTTTTAAGATGTTTCTCAATCTTTGATAATAAATTAACCAATGTGTCTGTATTCTCACCAATAATTTTATAAGAAAGTTCATTACATAGGTCAGACTCAAGACTTATTTTGGGAATGTATTTGCTTATAAATTTGGTTACAGTATTAACATTGCAATTCACGTCCTTGGCGCAGTTCTGTAATAAATATTTTGAAAAATTATAACTTTAGTTGGAGTAAAATTTCTACATACAAAAGTTAGTCAAGAAGGGGGGGGGGGGAAATAAATATGTAGATTAAAGCGTGTATATTAAGTTCTTATGTAGTTCAGTGTATTTTGCCAATAAATTCAAATAATATTTTTATAAATTTAATTTTAATTATTTAACGTATGAAACATAACTAACTCATTATTTTATTTTTTTATTTCCCCTTCCTAGCAAAAAGTGACTTTCTTCAAATTTTTCTTAAAAGGTTGAATTATTGGAGGTAAGGAATATTTTGAGTTCCGTAAATTATAGTTAACTGTTATACCTGAGATATCTTCAAAAAAAGCGGGTGTCAAATGATCGATAGAGGCCGTATCTTCGCGATTGTTTAATCTAAGCTTAAAATATTTTTCCGATATTTCCAATACTTTGAAAGGTCCGAAATACTTGGGTTAATGGCGGTTTTTTTTTTGCATCCTTTCGTATCCAGACATGTTGAGTTTTTAAAAGATCCTTATTGAGAAATGATTTTTCTTTGCAACGATGCTTTGATGTGTGTTGTGGTCATCAGATGATCATCGCAAAATTTCATTTTCTTCAAAGAAATCTCCAGGAAGATGAAGTGTTTCGCCATACAACATTTCAGCGGCTGAGGCGTTTATATCTTTTTTGAAAGCTGCTCTAAGGCCTAGAAGAACAGTTGGTAACGATTTAGTCCACTGCATTTCATTTCTACATATCAAGGATGTTTTGAGGGTGCGGTGAAAGCGTTCTACCAAACCGTTTGCTTGTGGGTGGAAAGAATTTGTATGCTGACATTTAGATCCGAAACTTTAAAAACTATAGCTGAAATTTCAAACTTTTATCATAGTTTATTAAATTATCTTTCATATGACATCCATATTTTGAAAGTCGATCCAAGGGTTCCCAAATTATGAGAATGATTTAATTAAAAGCTATATCCCCTGATGGCTATATCTCCGAAACTAGACGCGTCACCCAACTTTTGAATCCATATTCGTGTTCAGTATTGAAAGCCTCGTAAGAAAGTAGGATTTTGTTAAAATATGAGCCGCACTGCCAAAGTAAATCTATGCCATAAAAATTGTCAAAATACTTATGCGACCTACAAAATGGTTTTTTATCTTTTAAATATACTGCAGCACTTAATAAACAAAAAAATACGCAGCTTTTTTTGTTCTTTTTGACGCCTACCATGTGCTATTGTTTCTACATACATAAGTATATAGTACCGTTAGCATTGACAGTTAGCCATTGCAGAAAGAACTCTAAAATATCAAAATATATATCCCGACCACTGTATTTCAATAATTGACAAACACTCTTGTTAACGTTTTAATTATACTTCTAAGGCATTTTATTAACTATGTACATACATACATATGTACATTCTAGCACCTTTTGCAAAAAGAAGATAATTCGAGGTATAGCAATCGGTCTATTTTTTGCATTTTTCCTACTATAAAGATATGTGAAATGAAGAATTATGATTCCCAAAAGCAAATCTTTTGATTTAAGACTTTTATTATTTTATGTCTATTGCTCCTTGGCTAAACAAACAACAAAGGTTTTAAAACTGACTAATTTGAAATCGAATTCGAATGAAATTTTTTGACCAAGAACTGTTTTTTTGCCCTTCTTGAATGCTATGTACGAGTATATGATATGTAAGTTTATATTTAGTATGACTAATGCTTGACCACCCTTGGTCTAAGGCATGCAATATTAAATAATGTAAAGAAATTTTTAATTGGTATTCACTTACCAAACGCTTACCCGTTCCATACATTGATTTTAAGAAAAATTGACTACCGAAGCATTTTAGTTTGCCATTAGTCATAATTCCAATGCGATCTCCAAGTATTTCTGCTTCATCTATAGAGTGAGTTGCTATGAGAATAGTACGACCGCGTTTCTCTTTTAAGAGCAAATCCCAAAATAATTTTGTGGCCGACATATCCATAGCACTGCTGGGCTGGTTAAGTATAACAAATTTGCTACCACCACAGAGCGCACAACAAGCGCATAAATGTTGTTTAACACCTTGTGTCAATGTGCTTGTAACCAAATGGGCCTTACTCGATAAATTCATGGCAATCAAATACTTCTTTACATCAACCCGCAATCTTTCACCGCTGTAACCTTTCATACTACTGAAGAAAGTGATTTGATCTGATACAGTTAGTTCGGGATATAACATATCGTCGCTCAGCGAAACTCCCACAAACGAATGATCCCAATTACTGATATTTGCTATATCAACACCATTAATGACAATTGCACCTCTAGTAGCTGGAACGCGTCCAATAATCATTGACAGTAGCATTGATTTTCCGCTTCCATTGGCACCCAATAGTACATTAATTTCACCTTCGTACAGCTGCATGGACACATCATTGACAACTTTAATATTATCGATTATTAAGCAAATATTTTTTATATCCACCACGGTTTTTTTATTCATACTTTCTACTTCGACGACTTCTGTCAGCAAACGTGCTTTGGTTGCAAAAGAAGATCCAGATTTCATTGAATTTACTGAGGATATTTTCTTCGAAGATGCCGTTAGAGACTGTGATTTAGACAAACTAGTTTCTGATCCATAATATTGTAGGGAAGCAGTACCTTCTTCTGTTGAACGCCTTGCATTAAAATTATTTCGAATGAATGAACATAACTGCCTTAGTTTAAAACAGTTTTTGATGTCCTTAAGCCAAGTTTTTTTTTTATTTATTTCAACTATCAAGCCAATGAGCGCATAAGCTACTGCTTGCCCAAATAGAATTAAAGTCACAACGCCTACTGCCAAATTTGCTTTATCATGTTCATTTGGTTCAAAAACATTGGCGAAGTTGACGCCACTACCAGATTTTTCCAAATCTATTACTTGTTTAATTCCCATGGCCATTGCAGTATTGGAAAACAGGCCAACCAATACAAATACTACGCGATTCCATTCATCGATCCTGAAAAGTGAGACTGAGTACGGAAGATATGTAAATGTCCAGATAATTGAGTGCATCACGATTGCTCCAGAGGGATGTTGAAAAAAAGTTCCTACCAGATAGCAGAAACAAACGCTTGCTACATTGTAAGCGAGCATATAAACCAATAAAAGTGTCCAGCTGCTGTTACTTAATATGCCGAAACTTCCACTTTCAGCAAAGTGTATCTAAAATTAGAGAGAGAGAGAGAGTTAAACAAAATATTATTTTAGATAGCTGAAGGAAACAAATATAGTAGTAATTGCAGATGTAAATTTGACTTCTAAGAACTTAAGCTATGGTATTCCGACTAAATAATTATTTTAAGCACCACTATAGAGATAAATCATTTAAGTTAAAAAAAATAATTTTCAATTGTGGCTAAGGTAAAAATTTTGGTTTTTTTTGGTTCAACCTTTGTCACCTTTTTTGATGTCAGACGTTTGTCGTTTGAATATTCTCTGTAGCATTTCTGTTATTAAACCGATTTCGTAAATGCCCCAAGATGGAAAAATGTTTACTTAATTGGTTTCTTCAGCAAATAAATTAGGTTTTTTTATACTTAAGATTATTTCGTATTAAATATTTGCAACTACCGCGGTTATTGCAACAAGCTTGGTGCGTTGACCGAGGCCACGCTGTATATTTACTGTGCAGAATTTTAAAAATATGTTCTTTCTGAAATATTTGTTCATGTGAGCAGTGGTTTGAAGTAAAGTTAATAGAGTAGCAAATTATGGGAATTACGGGATTTCAAAGTCAATTAAGAGAAATTTCACTTCGAGTTTTCTTTATAGCCATATTTGCAAAAAATGTAACAAACTATGTGCGGAAACTACAAAAAATTAAAGTTTTTCTTTTGCATTTAATTTAATAAAAAAGTTTGAAAAAAGAAATCTAACATTGCGTGCACTGATTTCCCTGCTGCAAAAGTGGAGGTCGAGGTAGTATATTGAATTCGTAATTCGTTTTACTTAAAAGTGTTAAAGATGCTAAATGATGAAAGATTTGAAACTTCACATACCTTAAGTAAGACAACAGATATTATAGAAGCAAGGAAAAAGTGCACAAGTCCGTGTATGAACCAAGCTACAAACTGCACCATTTCACTAACACCGAATATATATAAAGCATCTTTTAAAAGTAAACTTTTTTCACGCACCATAATCTGTTGAAATAATAAAATATGAGAAAGATTAAGAGATAATATTTTCAGTGTATTTTTGGAAACATACCGTGATGAAACGCATGGTAGGGTAGAGATATCCAATCATAATGGCTAATGATAAACAACAATTCATATTTTCAAGAAATGGATCATCTGTAGTTTTTGGAATTGCAAATCGATTCATGTTGACTTTCGGTAAGTCAGCTTCTTTTTTTTTTTTAACTGTTGTAATATATGCTACGTAAATTGCTTTTTGTATGGCAACTAATCCTTCACGGAAATAACCTACATAGCCACCATCGTCGTTAGAGGGATTCCGTTCCAAATGCCTATAAAACGGATCATGTAGGTCATTTGTCCGCCAGTGTGAACCAATGATATTGTCCCAATAATCACGTATTTCGCTTGGATAGACAAGTGTAAAATCGAAAGTTGGGCTTCTGGTGAATACTATGCCTGCCAGGTAATGTTCCTTCTCCATGGCTGCGTGTAATGATTCAGAGGTTTTGAAGCCAGTAGTATTAACAGAGTTTAATTTAGTAGCGGCTTTATCCATAATACTAGCAAACTCATTGCTATCGTTTGGAGCCCAGGCCAAGCAGTTTCTCGGTATATAGACATTATAATTGAAGGTACTGAAAATTTGAAAATCTATAATTTTTTTTGTCATACTTCAATTCAGAATCAGTTATCTGTACCCGTCGGTATAATTTCTGAGACTTTCGGCATCTAAAGTATTATTAGCTAAGAGAATCCTTAAAAATAAAAAGTTAAATGGTCATAAATTTTTATTTTTACAGTTGCGAAATCTCTTACTCCCAATAGTCGTCTCTGACAGGTTTGTAATCTTTAGCTGGTATCTCCTTTACACCTACATGGATTCTTAATAAAACCAAAATCATAATAAATGAAGCCGGAGATAATATAGTAAAAAAAAACGCCGCAGGGCCATTCCGTAAAACGTTCCAGTTCTTCGTGCAAAGTAGGCGTATTATTGTCCAGTTGTTAAGTTCTAATTGTGGCATTATTAAAGATTTAGACTGCAGTTTTATTTGTAAAGAAATTAACTAAAAATAAAAACGATTAATAATACAAAAAATTAATGCCGACTGACTGATATTTTTCATTTATGACAACTTATTAAAAATGTTTATGTTTTGTTTTGCTCATTTATTGTAATTATGAATTATAGTTGCCAAATCATAATTTTAAATGAAAAAAATTTGAAAGCATTGATAAGTTACAAAAGCTGCTTTGGGCCTTAAAAAAAATATTGGGGATAGATGCCAGAAATTTTTTCATTAAAAAAAAAAAAAATTTGTCAGTTGAAAAAAGTCATGAAGTTACACAATTTTATAAAAAGAAATATACATACATATATGAATATTGCACGCTATCGTATGAATTGCATAGAAAATTTAACGATATATTGAATATTGCAAAACATGACTAGCTATTCAAAGCTCATTTAAAATGGTATATATGACAGTTGGTGAACCAAAGTTTTACTTATTTCTATAGCCTAAGAAGAGCGGAACCCGAACTGCGTAGAAACTAAAAAAAAAAAAAAACAAAATTTTACCACCACCTGGGTATTAATATTTCAATTTAAATGGCTTATAACACATAAGCTTTTAGTCTGAATTTTTATTTATTGGACTAGCCTGAAGTTAATAGAATCCATAGATATTAAAAAGTCATTCTGAGTTTTTGGTCAGAAAGTAGATTTTGCATCCAGTTATGAAACTCAAATTTCTTATTCTCCTAAAAAATATTATAAAAGATTATTCTACTAACACGTGGATATACAAAAAGTAATATATTTGCTTGTGCATTTTTATGAAAACCTATTATGAATTTTAATATTATAGTAAGGGTTCGCCAAAATTGAAACTTTTCAATTACTGCTACTAATATTGTTTACTACTTTAGGATCACAGTGAAAAATATCTGTGATTCAAATAGCAGTGATTTTAAGGTCCTAAAAGGCAAAACATATGAAAAAGTACTACGACCATAAATGTGGAAAATGTGGAAATACGTTGAAAAAGCAGAAAAATGGTGAAAAACTCGGAAATAAATGGACCAGATTGAAAAAAAAGAAAGAAGTTGAAAAATTTTGAAACTGGTGAAAATGGCTGGAAGAGTCGAAAAAACATGTTATACATTTATTAAAAAAAGTTCGAAAATGTTGAAAGAGATTGAAAAACTCGAATAAAATTGAATGAAGTTAAAATCGTCGAAATAAATTGAAAGAGGCTGTCAATAAGAGTCAATAAAATATGGTAGATCTTGAAAAAAGTTGAGAGAGGTTGAAACAGGTGAAAAAGGCTAATAAAGTCGATAATATGTATATGAAAATTGTTGAAAAGGTTGGAAGATTTTAAAAATCTCAAAAAAGTTGAAAATCTCGAAAAAAGTTGAATTAAATTGAAAATTTGAGAAAAGTTGAATGTGGTTGAAAAAATATGGAAAAGTTGAAAAAAGATGAAAGACATAGCATTTCAAAGTTTTTTAAGATGTGATTTAAGAAGTATTTGTATGTTTTTTATTATTATTTTGCCTCTCACAAACAAAAATTTGCGCAATAATAGGGGAAGTGCATGTACCTTGGACCAATAGCGATATTTCATGTTTGCTAGCGTGTAGCTAGTGTTAATTGTGACAGTACAATTTTCTCCATTTTTGTAACAGATTATAGCAACGTTGCACACGAGCTGTTTTAATTTATGCTCTTTCGTCAACTAAGGAAGACGAAATATTCGCGTGATTTGTATGTACATTTTGTGTAAATTTTCAAGGTCGACATACGAGCTGTGTAACTCTGCTGTTTTGAGGATCGACGACGAAATAACGATACCTAATGATTCTCTTCAAGTTCATGTAAAATTATTATAAATTCTTTTTCTGTGACGTGAAATGTATTACGAATTTTTTTCAGATATATTCCTCGTAACAACAACATCCACCCCAAAATTGATTTTCGCCATCAGTTGTAGTAAAACGAGTAATTGTACAGCATTAACCCATATCGTACCAAAATATTCAGGGACCTTTTCTTTAAAAATCGTTGTAATGGGTGGGTGCATTGGATGAGAAAACCTGCCCGTGATGAATTTGAAAAAAAATCAGCGTATGCATTTTTTCAGAATTGCAGATTGAAGGGGGTGCCATATCTCCTGAACTTACCCTATGTAGTAACATATGTAATTTTGAGTTTACTAAGCCTACAGCTATTACGATTTTATTAATTTATGTTTTATGTTTGTTTTCTATTACACTTTGATATAACTTTCTTAAATAAGATTTACATTCCGATTTGAGTTCAAGCATACATCACATACTCGTATTTACAATACTTATGCTCCAGTACCCTCTTACATTTTCTCATCTGCTACTGACCACAGTAAGGTGACATAGGAAAAAGCAGTTCTTATTACCTAAAAAAACAGAGGTTATTTAAAAGAAAAACGTAAACGAATACAAATTTTTTTATATATACTCTACCCTTGTGAAAAGAAACCAATCAGCGACAAAGAAGATGCCTGTTAAACTGCATGATTTTTGAGCTCTCAGCAAAGGTAGCAGCAGTAATTTCTTAGTACGCACTGAAATACGATGCCAAGGAACGACATCATATATATGACTCCCCAAAAGTTCACTCTGGAAACATTTAAATACACATTGCATATTATTATATGGATCTGTAACATAAGCCTAATAATTAAACCTAAATAGCCCAATAAATAATGTTTTCGTGCTAGGAAATACGGACAGCCGAACGAAAGTTCGCTTAGTTGGTGAAATTTTTTTTATGTTTTTGAATAATCCCATAATTACAATTGATATGAAATAATCTTACGATAATTTAATAAAAAAATATCAATGAGAATGAAGACGAAAAAATCATAAAATAAAGCAAATGCGGTATCCCACTAACAGTCAGTTGATGTTAGACCGAAAATTGTCTTAAAGGGTACAAGCCTCGTAAAGATCGCCCGAAATTTTCGACCGTCGATGCAGATGTGGCATAGCTTAAAAAGTGACTCAATAAATGGTCAAGAATGTACATGAAGCAATTTGCTAAAAAGGTCTATGACTTTTGAATGACAGTTAAAGGTGGCAAGTGCTTGTTCCTTCGAAAAATTATATTTTACAAAATTTTCAAACGGAAGACTTAGCACCTTTAATATAACAGTAACTGATGATAAAGCTGGGTTCTAAAGGGTGTTCAAATTTGAGGTATCTTTTTAAATTTTATATGACATAATTTTGTGAAATCTTTATTTATTTTTTTATTATAATTAAAATATATTAGTTCCGGTTAATAATTAAAGAGAATGTCTTTCAAGTGACCGTCTCTGCTAGCTGGACAGGCTAATAATATTTTTCCCAAAATTTTTAATAATTTTTTTGCAGAAAATTTTGATGACAAATATAATTCGTGGTGTAATATGCTCCCGAATATAAGAAACGGTACCTCTTAGAAAAAAAAGCGCCCGACGGATTTTTATTTTTTTTTGCAGAAAAATGGTCAGTGAGCTACCTCGAATACGTAGCGCCATGAATTTTTAGGAGCATGCAACTTGAGGGCTAAAACTTTTTCTTCATTTAACTCATTGAAATCTTATCAGTTCGAAGATTTTTGGGTAGAAAATCGAAAATGATATTTTTTTTTCCTGTATAACCTTGCGTTGTTATTTATCGAGTAAGTGATTAAAACCTCCTTAAACGGCCACCAACGAGAATTGACACCGGGTTTTTCAAACATTTGCACAGAGTTGGTCTAATTTTGCCAAGGAGTGAATTAGAAGACGTCTTTATTTATTGGACTATAAATTGTTGAGTAAGACATACCTCGGTTTTCACTCGCTGTCCACCATAGCAATAAATCATCAATTGCACCAAGCTTGCACCTGAAAATGCTAAGAGAAACGGTATAGTTGCCATGGACACACCGCTGCCCAGTTGAAAGACTAGGAAGCATATATGAAAACCATTAAAGAAAAATTCAACAAAAACAATTGAACGAAATTCATTGTCAAAAGCTTCGGCCAGCGAGATAACTTCTTGATGTTGTTGTATGCAGCGGCATATGGCCATTTCAAATTCGGCATTATCGCTTGTGTTGTTCATTAGTAGAGCAGCGTTTGTGAATTGCAATTGTAAGACGCGAAACTGTGCCGCAATATTGTGCACAAACCAGGAGTAGAGGGTGTCAAGTGCAACATCGCAGTGTGCGGCAAAGTAGGTGCCACCCATAATCCAGATTATGGTAAGTGTATAATATATCGGATGAGTTTGATCAAAAGGAGTGCTTTAAATTTCAAAATATATGTGTGTAGATTAGTCAACAGATAACTGGAAAATAACCTTTTCATGTGACTCACCTTACTTTAAGCGGCACAAAAAATTTAATATCACTTGTCTTCAGAAAAACAAACAATGTGATAAACTGCGGCAAAATGGAAATAACAACACACAACAGCATCATAGATATGTAGTAGACACTGCCATTTGTTCTGTCAATTTTATTTTCTTCAGCAATAATCAAGCGTTCATTTGCTGTAGCTACAATAAGCATAAGCATAACAGACAGTCATGAAAAATATTTGCTGATAGTTTTTTTTTATCCGAACTTACCCTTTTTTGTCATAAACCATATACGCTCTGCCAATTCTATTAGGTTCTTGCGTCTGTACATAAATGTGAAGATTTTCCAGACACAAATGCTTCCCGCTGAAACGTTTATTAACCCGTCGGTTATCTTATCCAAATCATCTCTATGTTGCCAACTATAATGAGCCCATGAACTCATTAATAAAGTAAAGCACAATAGAAGATATCCCGTTAATATGGGTCGTTGGAAGGTGTTCTCAATAGAAGTGATATCAAAACCAATTGAACGAAATGCAAGACATTGCACATAGAAAAATCGTTTGATACCTAAGTCTATTGTCCACATGATGCCGTTCTGAATACTATTTTAGTTTACCACATAGCGTGTATTTATATCTCCTGTTGAGATTATGTTTCCGCGCTGTGAGGAATTTGCGTGATTGTCAGTTTTAAGTACACTGACAAAAAAGTAATTGAAATTGTTAAACCTCGAACAAATAGGGGGTGCGAGGTGAGGTTAAAAAGTTCTAACTCTAACATACTTTAAGCCGTTCTTAAGCTACTTTAAAGGCAAAACAATGCGAGATACGTTATCAAGATAACTAATCTAAATAAACTCAAATTTAACCTTAATATCCAAATACGGGACAAATGTGGGAGTAAAAATTAAATACGGGACATCTGTACGTCCCGTATTTCTTCAAAACAAAACCGGGACAGCATACTGAAATACAGGACTGTTCCGGGAAATACGAGACGGATGAACATCGTATATCTCTGTTGACAAATCATGGTCATCCGAGTTATGAAATACAACCCTGTCTTACCACTACAAAACAGACAATGATTAGATATCTATTAAGCATGAATGTATGATAATTGTGGAAATTTCAGTATGAAAGCAGATGCTTCAACAATATCACAAGTGTGATTTTCTATAAGATAATGTTGCGCTGAAATCAAATCTGGTCTCCGATTTACGTCGTTATGTTAAGGTATAAGTATAGAAAAGTGTATGAAGTTCCAATCGTTGAGTTCTTTTAAAAAAAATATGACGCGATGGATGTATTCAGCACAATATTCCATATTATTTCATTTTATTTTATTTTATTTTATTTTATTTTATTTTATTTTATTTTATTTTATTTTATTTTATTTTATTTTATTTTATTTTATTTTATTTTATTTTATTTTATTTTATTTTATTTTATTTTATTTTATTTTATTTTATTTTATTTTATTTTATTTTATTTTATTTTATTTTATTTCATTTTATTTTATTTTATTTTATTTTATTTTATTTTATTTTATTTTATTTTATTTTATTTTATTTTACTGAATTTACACCTGAAAGGGGTATTGCAGAAAAATATAAATTTTGAAGTTCAACAGAATTCGTTTTAGGAATTGAGTGTTTCTATTAGCTTGACGAGCCGCTTTCATCTTACTCTCAAACAGTTTGTTGCAAACAATGATGGCCTAAAATCCAGTTCAAATTGTATAAGTTATATGCAACTTTTTAATATGATTCTAAAGCGCAGGGCTAGACTGCCACTTTTTTATGTGTAGGCCCAAAAATATTTGCTTTTCCTTGGGCAGAAACCTTACATACATACTTATCGTCAGCTTGATAAATAAAAACCTTATATATGTATATGTATTTGAATTTAATATGACATTGCTGTAGTTGGAAACATTACTTGGTGAGTTAAGTCCCCATTCAGGTCGCCAACTTTTGAAAATTGTTAGGTTTTTGTAAATTTAACACAATTTTTTTTTGTGTGTAAGAATTTAGTAGTAATTAACCACTAAATATTTATTTAAGACTTGTTTTAAAATGATTATTTAATCAATAAAAAACTTTTCTAATAAACAAATAAATAGCTACAAACTTTATTGTTCGTTTATTAGTTTACAGTTTTTAGTTTATATTAAAAAGTCAAACAAATAAATTTTGATCGAAATAGTGAGCTAAACTTAATGTCATGCTCTAACTACTTAAAAAACTTCTGTTATTATTCATATATCATCAATAAAACAAAAGTTCACTTAGAGCAGATAAAGTGAGGCGAACAAACACGCTACCACAGGATGTAAAGTTCTGCAGTACCCAAAATTTATGAATCCGGAACATAAGTATGCCTGTGAAATAGCTCTAAATAGGATCCTAATTGGTTGAAAAGAATAGTTTAATGTAAAAAAAATTGTTTTTTACGTTTTCACGCTGGCATCAAAAATGGCCCTATTGTCATTTATCAAGTGTTTGTATCGTGTTTTACAAAAAACTTGCACACTGGTACTATAGAGTTTCTGCTATTATGTTTTTATTTGACGTTAGCTGCGTCAGCTCCTTCCATTCCATAAGGAGCTCTTTTAAATCAGTTTGTAACATAAAAGTATTTAATTAAATAACACTGTGGAACAAAATGTTTTTTGCAAAAGTCTACTCGGATCTGACGCTGCGGGGTGAAAATGTTGTATGAAAGATATCAAAGTGGAACTTGGGCGGGAATGATTTTAAATTGTATTAATCGGAAATCCGGTGCTTCTTTTGGAAATGACAACACAAGAATTCAATGCGTTTTCTGCTGATCACTTTTCATGTTCACTCACTCTTTACTGTGCTATAGGTGCTATTTTTTATGTCTTTACAAGTAATCTCGAATAAAGCAAAAAATTAAAAAAAAATCCTATCTTCCCTATGCAAATTATTCAAAATGCAATTAGATTGGCGTTCTCACAAAATTAAAGTTTAAGCGCCAAAAATGCTACTATGCTTAAGTCAGTTCTTATATTTGAATGCACCACTTTCACTTAAACCAATAAAACAGAAAAATTGAATACAAAAGAAAGTAAAACTCTTTTACTTTTGTGCACAATTAAGACTTTAACTCTGCCTGGCAACCAGTGTTGGTAGATTTGAAGGAAAGTTTGCCTTTTGCGCTTCATCGTTTGCATAAACAAATCAGCAGCACGAAATCTAAACCTGACGCTGAAAGTGTTGGCTCTCAAGTGTTGAGACTACACTTTAGTGTGAGTGCGTATACCTTTGGACTTTAATTCTTGCTTGCGCTCGATATTTCGTTGCACCAGAAGTTGGCAATTTGTTTGTTCATTCATTAAAGAAGTTCTCCATTGTGGTGACTTGGCTTATCGGAGCCAAGAGTTTTTCTTCATAAGTTCTTAGCAGCAGCAACAGAAGAAATGGTGGGTGTACAACTATGGCCAGTTAAAGTACCTACTGACTATGTGATTGCTTAGATGATGTATGACTTTTAGTTGCCGTCAGCGTTTGTAAGATTTATCAAAAATGGCAGGTATGCAGTTTTAGTGTCATTAGGCTTTTAAGCACTTTTTTTGTTCATGATTATAATAGCTAAAAGTTTTACAGTGATTTAATAAGTACAAAGCCTTTCAACGAAAGTAAATATTTAAGCAAGTATATAACTCAAAACTTATACAAAATTTAATTAAAACTTAACCATAATCATTTTGGAAAACATAAAAAATAGAATGAAAGAATGAAAGAAAGAAAAGATATCGCCAATAAAGCCTTTTTTTTCAGAGGCAACTTTTTTATTGCTCACATATTTTTTAATTCTTTATTATTTATTTATTTCAAATAATATGGTAAAATTGATTTTCATAGCGCGTAGGACCTCCTTTTGTCTTGCTGACGCTTTCCATTCGAAAAGGTATGCTCTCATAGAGTTTCCGTATTAATTCAACAGACAATTTCTCATTTGTGGATTATTCAAGCCACTTTCACAGCCTTTGCTTTGGGTCGTAGAGGAAAAATCTATTTCTGTTCTTTTGACTTGTTCCCTCTAGAATATTTGGAAAATATTCTCATGAGCAATTCATTAAAAAAGTATAAATCATTTTTGTATTTCCGAGCGCTGAATCTTACTTTTTGCCCATTGTGTGTAGTATGAATATTTGTCAGGATGTTCGAAGACTTCTGCTTGTTTCCTTCGAAGTCACATGCAGAACATCGTAAGTTTAATCTGATATTGTATCCTTTGTAAGCCTTTGCTTTACTGTACTACAAGGTAATGCTGTTACACCTCGAGCATACGTCAATGAATACTGAATTTAAAGGTTAAATTAAGAGCAACAGCAAACACATATTACGCATGTGAAAGTTATTTGCACAGAGAAAGTTGGCTTTTATTTCGGAATTTTAAAAATATCTACATATCCACTAAAGCTATCTAATAAAAAAAAAACATATAAATTGATTTTTCATTGCTTAAAACTTTCTGTAAGCAAAAGTACTTAGAAAGAACCAAATCGAAGCAATAACTAATCGAATGGAAAAGTTCAACGAATTGGAAAGGAGTCAGGAAAAAGGGCTGAGTCAACACAAAAACAAGGGAGTTACACAAGTTCGATATTAAAAAATCTCACTATTTACACATATAAATTGTTACGTTGTTACCCCGTAACCTTTTCAATAACACTCTGAGTCAAAAATAAATACGAAATACAGTGCACTTTCTGAAGCAGATGACTGCTCAAAAATAAGTATACAACTAAAAAAACTTTAAATTCGAATTTTTTAGGAATTTTTTTCTAGCTTTCAGAAACTTGTGTTCTTAGTATAAGTATAAGTTGGTCTCCCAAAAATGCAAGACAAAAGCTAGAAGTCACAATTTCGATCAAGTTCCAAATATTTGGTAAGATACTAAATTGAACTTTGAATAAGCGGAAAACGTTATGCTTTCCAATAAATCAGGTTTAAAATCTGATACGGTTTTACTGCACATTTGTGCTTTACCTGCAGAAATTAACGATTCTATAAAGTAGAACTTTGTTGTGTTTGGTAATTCAATAGAAAGAGATAATGGAAAAAAAGCCTTCTTGACGTGAGTGTCTAGTGGTTTCTATTCAATTCAAGATTATGAACAGACCTACGCGACAGAAAAAAAGATCACCCTATATAAAATCAAGGCTAGCTTTTTTCAGGAAGACTTCACCGACGAAGTATAAAAGCTACTTGACACTCCCGGAACTGCATTGATCCCAAATGGCAAAAAATCAAGTCGTCATTTATAATAACTATCGAATTCTTACTTAACTTTACTCGATAGGACAGAAAACTCTGGATGAGCGCCACAACCTGAAATTCCATAAAATAAAGAAGAGCTGTAAAACGCGCGAGAAATTAAGAGCAAACAAGAGACAAGACGTCGATTATATCGCCCCTTTAATAAGGAATTTAAAGTCTCCTGCAAAATTCATAAGTCACACACATACATTTATGAGAGAACTTTGTATGGTTTCGAAATAACACACAAAATGACAGGCATAAAATCATGGTGAAATCGCTCGATCAAGAGCATATTAACTTCTATAGATGACCAGCAAATCCGTTGGAGAAACATATTTTCAGGGACCAACAACCGTTCACCTTCACCCGTAAGTGCTCCTTATTCGCTTCTCCCGGAGGGAAGATCACAGCGACTGGCCTCGTACCCGCCTTCACTAACGGCAGAGATCCAGAGATTCCAGAGATCACCGCTGAGCTTATGTACTCTGTTCCTATTAAAAATTGAAAATAAGAACGAATACCTGCAGGCTGGCTTATAGTAGCTTAATAAAAGTCTCAAAAAAGAGGACTTAACGCTATGCCAGAACTACATCTACATCATGATTCTATAAATTCCGCCTTTCCAGAGTCAGTGAAAAAATAGAATCATTTTTCCGCAAACAACAGGCTAGATTTCGCCCAAATAGATCGTGTATTGATCAAATTAATAGCCTTTGTGTTAACTCGAAGCAAATAAAAAATTACAGGTTTCGTTACATTTGACTTTCATCGACTACACTGCCCTCAGTAGCGCAAAGAGGTATCTCAAAAAAAATTAATATTCTGGGTAGATTATAAAAATAAGCGAATGTGTAATGTCGTCGTTCAATATTTTCCTATAAATTTTTGATCAGCTGGAGGCATAAGAGAGTGCACTGTGCGACACATACTAGATACGCAACGCTGCGGTACAGGTGGTAGCATAGATTCCATAATCTTTTTTAAGTCGAATTTAAATGTTGGAATACTATAAAAAGATTATTTTTGCTTGGTAGCTAAAGTAGCAGTAAACGTTGAGATCAATAAATCGATACTAATTTTTTATCTGTTGTATTTTTATATTTTTTATTGAAACCTTTTCTTCACTTTTATTGTTGTCTGACAAGAATATTTGTGCTCTGTGTTGTGCTTTTACTTCATTTTCCGGAAATTATATGCCATTGAGACTGGTGATGGTGGTGCCTTCTTGTGCCTGGTATCTGCTACTGGCGCCAGGTGACAATTTTGCTTCTTCCTTTTTTTTTTTTTTTTTTTTATACGGCTATGCGAATTTGTGTACATAAAAACTCAATAAAATATGAATTGATTCAATCAATTGTACGAGTGTTCAATTCATTTCAATTTATACATGCAAATTGAAAAAACATTTGCATATAATTTAAATCGAAATGCTTATTGAACAAGTTAACAATAAAATTGCCGTTGATTGCACAACAATTTTTTACGAGTTGTTGGTTAATTTAAAGCTGTGATTTAATTTTATCATTTCGGAGGGAAGCATTCCCTGCACCTGATAATTTAATTTTTATTTGTTAAATTGTGAGGGAATCGATTCTTTGATTGTACTCTTAATTAAAAATATGCATTAATTTCATTTTGCACAGTAAAATTTATTATTTATAATAAATTATTGAATAAATTTAAGTTCATTTACATTAAGTTTTCCTCAGATTTGTCAAGTTCATTGATACACCCAAAGCATGACCATTGAATTAAGTATAAAATTTCATGTTAATCAATAACAATATCGAGTAAATTAATGCAATTACTCACCTTGAATATTAAACAGCGAAAATATCCTGAAATGACCTATTAGATGTCATCACTTGTATAACGTACATACAAACTCATGCGATTGTTCATTTAATGAAGGTTTTTGACGTTCATTATACGCTACTTAAATCAATCAACGATGTCGACTTCAACATTTCAGCTATTTCACCTCAAATTTATTTGGTAATGTATTTAATGCTAGACATTAAATTTAATTCTGTAGTTGAGTGATATTGTCGATTAAAAAGTCTTTTTAAATACTTAAGTACATATATAAGTACTCACATTTAACGCTTTGATAAATCCGTGAAACCTGAAAACTTCAAAACTATAAATCGATAAAAAATTTCTTATAAGCTTTTTATATAGCTAGCAGTTTGTCAGGCGCAGTACACCGTTTATAACAATTGGCTCTTTAAGTTCCGAAATTTATATAAAGGAGTGCTTAAAGGTGAGGCTCTTATCGTTAATAATGGAGTTCAAAAATTTTTGGCCAGACCTTGCTACCTGCCATTATTCATATATTGTAAGAAACTAGTATGCCAAATCCAAAATATCTCTTTTATTGAGAAAAGTATCAAACCACTTAGGTCTTTTAAAAGATATTGGGCATTAATGAAAAAGAAACTACAAAAACAATTTCGCTATGCTAAAGATATCGATTATTTCAAAAAAAAAAAATTAATTTTCGACCTCTTTTAACGATTTGTTGAATAAAATTTTTTTCGAAAATGGACCGAAATCGGGCACTCTTCGTTCCCGAGACCAAACTCTCCCTTCTTAAATCTTAATAAATGTTTTTTCATGTAGGTACATATTTTCTTATTGCAATATTCTTCATCCCTATTATTATTTTATTTGTTCGTGAATTTAAAGACATTGATGTAGTTTTTCTGAAAGTTCTCTAAAAGTTCTATTCTCTAGTCTTGTTCGGTCGAAGCTAGAATATGCTTCTTTTGCATGGAAACGATTTTATCAAGCAGCGCATAAGGTGCGACTTGAAAGTTAGAATTAGATAAAAGGTTAGCTCAGTTTAAATAATTTTACCCTATCATTAAAGCAATTTTTATTCAAAGCTTTGGTCCAACTCCTGTAGAGAGTTAAATTGAAAAAGGATAAAAAATAGTTTATAGTCTACATAATTTGTATAACACTTGTATATTATATACAAAATAAATTTATTTCGCTTCTAATATTAGGCGATGCTCTTAAATAATTTAATAACTTTTGCAGAAATGTAGGTATGTAGGTCCCTTGATGCTTATAATTTCCATTTTCTGCATGAGTTTTTATCCAATTTAATTGCCTACAATCGCTTGCTTCTCTGAATTTGCACTTCGCTAATATGAAGGCATTTTGACAGCGATGTTATTTCTATTATTCGCGTAAATGTAGCGAGAATTGATTTGATTTTATTATGGTCGCAGTTAAATATTTCATAACAATTTGCCTATCCTTTCTGAGTAAATGTAAATGTAATTCGTTTGCTGGAATTTTTCCACAAGAAAAAAGCAGCAGCTCCTGTTACATTTCTGAAACGTAAAAAAAATTAAAATTTCAAATGCAATTTTCTGTTGATTTATTTGATAATAATATTGCGTAGTATTTCATTTCTGCGCGTCTTGTATATATAATTTTTTTCATTTTTATTGCATAAATGGAATGAAATTGCATGAATACCATATTTTTATATTTTAATCTTTTGAAACTAATAGAGAATTTTATTCTAATTCAATTTTTGCCATGCCTCACACCATTTTTTTAAAATTTCTAGATTTTAGATATTGGAGGTATTCACACCGGCTTCGTTAATTTGTTAATCAGTATTCGTTACTTTTTTATGTGGGCTTTGTTTTTTTAAATTATCGAACTATCGGACTAATGAGTAATGAAGTAACTTGGTGGCATACCTCATAGTTTCTGTTAGTTCGTTGTCAAAGAAAAAGTTGTACAAACATAAGAAACAAAACAAAAATGATGCCACCATAGAAAGCTCATCAAAATCGAGGGTTCGTTTAAATTCAATTTTGGAAGAAAAAAAATTATTGCACCAATTGAGAACAAATTAAGTTCAAAAATGAATTTTGTACATTACTTCGGGTGGCCCGGGCCCTGAAAGTATTCATTTTCAATTTTTCTTTTTGAAAGTTTTTTCTCCAATCGATGGGGAAAGATGAAAAATGGATTTCGGAAATCACTTGGGATCGTTTTGGATCCTGGAAAGGATCGTTTTTGGCCCTTTTCCGTAAACATTTTTTTGCTGCATTCTCCAGTTTTCGACATTACTTGAAGTAGCCCCTGAGCATGAAAACAACCGTTTTTGATCCATTTCCAGAATTTTTTTGCGCTTCAATCGATGAGAAAAGGTTAAAAATTGATTTTGTAATCTAAGAAACATTTTCGCGAAAATGGGCCAAAAATTGTTTCTTCTAGTAGCCGGGACCATCTCAAGTGATATCCGAAATCTACTTTCGAACTTTCCCCATAAATTGGTTCAAAAAAAAATTTTCTGAAAATGGTTCGAAAATGATCCTTTCCATGGTCCAGTATTAATTTTCGAACAACGATACAAGAAAGGGTCAAAAACTATCCATACTACATACATATATGGAAATTGCAGCGGTCCACAACAAACTGCTTTAACGTAATAATGCCACTAGGAAATGGTTGATTATGAGCCTTCCCCCACAAAGATGGATATAAAATTTTTTATTTTATTTTGGGTGGTCAGATTGCCAATAAATTTTTTAATTGGATTTACTAAAAAGACCACTTCGCTTTTAACATTTTCTGATACGAAAATTTCAGACTCACTACTTTAGAAGGGGGATCAATGTGACATCTGCATAAATATATAATTTTTTTCACTATAAACATCAAACGCGTTATTTTCTATTGGGGTGCACAACACAATCGCCAAACCAAGGGCTCTTATTAGAGAAAGCAATTTTGTTACCCACCCCTCAGCCAATTCGTTGTCAAGCAGCGTAATGACTCCTGTGATCAGCATAAGTGCCTTGCGTGTTTTTTCCCCCCACATTGTCGCACTGCTGTTGCTCCACAATTTCAGCGACTTGTCATTTCTTTTTATATTCGACAGAATTTTGTATTTTGCGTTGACTTTTCTATTCTTTGCTGTTGCGGCTTTTTCGCTTTGTTGGCAAACTTGAACTCAGTTTCTCGTTTCTTTTTTTTTATTTTTCATTATCTACGGAATTTGTTTATATTTTTCTTTGCGAATTGTCACTTTGTCACCTTCTTTGGGAGTATCCTGCTCATTTTCTTTGAGATTATTGATACTGCTGATGGAGCACGCAGTTGATTGTTACTATCGCACGTCGCATGATACAAATTTGGGTGGTAGGAGTAGGGGTATGGAATTGCAAATATTGGTATTTATATTTGTTATTAAGCGAATGAAATCACAACGTGACAATAAGTTATTAAAATGGTAAATGAAATTCGAGAGGATGTTGATGCTGCTACCATGTTCGATACACTGACTAAATGACTGACTGACTGACTGGTGGAGCTGGAGGAAACCTATGAAGGAATGGATGAATGACAGAGTTATTTACTGCCTATCTTAAGTTATTTAAAGTGAATGGTCCTAAGAGGAGCTCTGCGTGTTATTTTTTCTTCTTCTTTTCCTTGGTGCGTACCTTTATGGCAAACTTACGTCGAGTACTAAATTAACTTCATTATTGTAAATTTTCACATTTAGTGGGATGACTTGATTGTGTAATTTTTGGTTATTAAACCGACGAACCTGCTCTTGCGAAGATTTTTCATTTGCCAGCGTTTATTTTTTTTTTTTGTTGACATTGAATTTTAATTTACTCGGGACTTAAAGATTGATTGCTTTATAATGAGAATGAATTTTTGTTTTGTGGTTTTTTGTAAATTTAGTGATTTGTAACACAGACTGATTTCTAAATTCATTCCCACTTTTAGTTTCGTTGATACAAAAACTTTACCAATATTACAATATTTTTATCACAGAAACATTTCCAAGTCAGGCAGTCAAGAAATTTCAATTTCTAAAGCTTCCAAAGAAATTAATAAGCTTCGATGCAGTATATATGCACATAGCTTGTTCGTCTATTATTTTCTCACAAAACATTCGATTTGCTAAGAAATATTCCACCAATTAAAAGCAATTGCGAAGAGGAATGGAAATCTCGAAAAATAGCTAATACTTGAGGAGCGTAAACAAATTTAAGAGTTCATAAAAAGGCCATAATAACTGAATTATTTCCTCGAAACCACTTAATGCTGGCTGGAACCTTTTTCTGACAATTCCTGCGGTATCAACGATCAGCGCACATGGGTTGTCAATGCAGTAAATTATTGCAATTAAAGTGATTTCGTTAATGAAGTCATTTATCGCCGCACAAAAAAGAGATTAATCAAGTTAATCAACATTGGCTGCCGTCAGTGGCATTGTTTTGTTTGGTAAGGCTCTGCTAGTTTATGGTAGCTTGGCTTGAAAGAATTATTAGCATAATCAAAATAAATAAAACTTTGTACCCTTTTGACATGCTTAAGTTTCCACTTGGTGCTAACAATTAATCTTTAACGCTTTGCTTTTGTTTTCCTTTATACGCTCTGTTTATTTTCCGTTTCTGGTGCGCACTGACTGAGGTTAAATACTGTAGGTTTAAGGGTTAAGAAACGTTAGAGGGTGAAATTTAATTGCATCTGTTCAATGAAGGGTTGCTGGAAACAATGGGAACATACATATTACACTCATGGCAGAAGTTCAAGTTACAGCTAAAGATTTTCGTCTACGGGGAAGATTTCGCAATGAATACTTAAAATAAATGAAAATTGTCTCATATTTCAACATACGATTTGCTTTCACCCACAACAACAACAACATAGATGACAATAACTTTTTATTTTATTTATTGAAGCAAAATTATTCCGCCGGGTGCCTTCTAGTCCGGGAGGCAGCGTTGTGTTTTTCCAGGTCATTTCCTCCCGCTTAATTTTTCTTGCAATTAATAGTTTAAGGAAGGCTGATAATGGAAATAAGCGTCAGCTGTCAGAATCGTGGTTCGGTTGTGAGAGGCCGACGAAAAAAGTTGAAAGATGCTGAATAACTCAAAAAAAGTTGAATGAGGTTAAAAAAGTCGTAAAAAGCTGAATAAGGTTGAAGAAATCGGAAAAATATGTAAATTTTTAAAAAAAATTGAAAGAGGTTGAAAAATGTTGAAACAGTTGAAAGAAGATGAATATCTCTAAAAAGATTGAATGAGTTTGAAGAAGTCGAAAAAAGCTGAATGAGTTTGACAAAGTCGGAAAAATATGGAAAATGTTAAAAACAGTTGAAAGAGGTTGAAAAATGTTGAAAAAGTTGAAAGAAATTGAATAACTCAAAAAAGTTGAATGAGGTTCATTAAAGTCGAAATAAATTGAAAGAGGTTGAAAAACTCGAAAAAAGTTAAATGTCTCTAAAAAATTGTCCAAAAGTCCAAAAAAGTTGAATAAGTTTGGAAAAAGATGAGAGGTTGAAAGATTTGAGAGAATTTTGATAAAGAATTAATAAAATTATCGTCAAAGTATTCAATCAAACTAATTGGGAAGAATAGAACACTCCCGCACACAACAATACTGCTTCTGAAGAAAGAACCTCTGTTGGGAAATTTTCGACCAATTTCAATTGGAAATTTATTTCTTAACTTAACTTTAATTGATATTGAGGTTATGAGCGGAGTCATTCACAGATTTTCGGAAGCTAGTGATAAAAAAAATCTAAAAAATAAAAAACGTTCCGCATTTACAAATGGTGCCCACAACTGGCATTGATTTCCTCAACGCTGACTTGCTGTATTGACGGTGCTGTTTGAACTAAACCCCATAAATAGCCATACGTGAGAAGATAGAAAAATTGGCTCTGTAGAAACGCTGCAAGAACGACGATTTTGTACTATTGCTGCAAGATTCTTTGATAATCTGACAGATATATCTCGGGTGGAGATAATTGATATGGTAAAACTTCTCAACATTACTTGTTCAATTGCTGAAGTAAAACAAAACGAATTCACAATGGATGTCTTTGGTCTCCAATGATTGTGTTCTAACCTGTCCTTAGCCAAAGCTAACCCTGAAAAAATCTCAAGTCCTTTAGCTTACTTAACCCAAGAGAACTTAATTTGAAGTCTTTGCTTTTGTCAGAGGTGCCACTCTAAATTGTTCTAACATACTTATTTTTTGTTTGAACTGAGTACGTGTCCTATACTCGCGAATATTTCAAGCGCAACATGACGTATGAGTAACATTTATTTGATATGAAATAAATGTCTGAATGGCTGCTCTAAATTGAAATCTATTCCTATACCTGACTCAAAGAACATCATCATCACCATCATCAGGCTTATCTTGAACCGATATCTTTTCCGAAATGGGAAATTGCGTCTAAAACTAGTATTCATAAAGTGAATAAAATAGCAACGTAAGCAATTAAATACCCATTTCCAAGCTTTTTTATCTGTATTGTATGAATTTAAGAAGTTTCCCGAATTGCGTTTTCATATGCCCAAAAGGAATGATAATTATTGATATTTTTAAAAGCTTTTTTTATATTAAAGCTCATATGCATGATTTTAGCTTTAAATGAGACTTTAAATAGCCCTGTTTTTCAAATGTAGAAATTAATGATTTCTCTAAGTATCTCAATGGTGCCTACGAAAATTTGACATTCACAGAAAACTATAAAATTGCTTGCTATAAAGTCTAGTTCGCCAATGTGATACGTTAAAATTTAAGTTAAGCTAAAATGAAAATCTATGGCATTCCTCACAAGAAAGGCACACTGTTTATCTAAAGCAGAATGTAATTGAATGCAATTGAATTCTGCTTTCAAAAACAATTTCCTTGCATTAATTTTAAATAAAGTTCTTTTTGCAGTTCGGTTTTAGATAAAACCTTGGAGTTTGACATGAAATTAATATGAAAATCACAATAAAGTAACGTGTACAATTTCTTAAATACCGGAAAAAGGTCTTGTAATGTTGCTTGTAAAACTGTATATTATGTATGTGTGTTTCCATTAAAAATTTGCCAAATTTTGTGTTTTAAAATGTTATTCAATTATTACACCTCAAATTGTGCTGACAGATAGAAATCTGTGAAAATGATTTTCGCAATTTACAGAACTCCTTCATTGAATTATAGCACATATACATACATATGCATACAAATGTATGCATGTATATATGAGCAGAACACTGTCTAAGTTTACAACTTGTGTACCAGCAAGAACGGTTGCAGCACACAGTGTGCACCTGCAGTTTGTTAATTGAATTTACACTGCTGGAAAATTCCTGTGGTTACAATAGACAGCAAAAAGAAGGCAAGAAACGTCAAGAAATACAAATAAAGTTTGACATGTTCAACATACATACATACATAGTATGTATGCAAATTCAATAGCAAATGAAGATATACAGTTGTGCTGAATTGAAATCACTTGTAATTTCTAGATATGGAATGTATCAAGAGCGTAAGCAGACTCGTCATTAGAACTCTTCACGGTAGTATCACGTCTATATTTTACATTTTCTAATGTTCACATTAGCGTGTTTTTTATTCAAAGTTTTTTGTGGGTAGGTGAACTTTATTTTTCTGCCTATATTTTAGCTTAAGGCTTAAAAATATTGTCCCTAAACTTGAGCTTTCTAGCTCAAACCTGTAAACGGCACGGATTTCGATTTCCGATTTCGTTGAAATTTTTCGAAAAAACGGACTTTCTAAAACGTAGAATCTACCTTAGGTGCCAAGATATAGCGTTTTAAGTATTTTTTTGTATGGGAGAGGTCATCCCCTGTCTCTTCTGTTGCCTTAAACTGTCTCTTCACTAGCACCAAATATCTCTGGATTGGCAGGAGTTCAGGGCAATTGAGTTGGTTCGCTTCTCTAGAAACTAAAGTAATGTTATTTTGCTGGTACCACTCAAGAACCGCTTTACTGTAGTGACACGAAGCAAGATCAGGCCAAAAAATTTAAAATACCTAATAATTTTTTACAAATTATCAAAGCCTCTTTTGAAGCATTCCATGATGTAGATTTCGATGTTGATTGTGCCAGTGATCAGGAAACCGCAAACTGCATGCATTTATTTAATTTTGCCTATCGTTGGCAGAAAGAAAAGTTTTGTTTTTGCAATAGATTTTTGGTCTTGCGATAGAGAATGGAGAGGCAGAGAATAGTTTGTGAACTTAAAAAATAGAGATTTTAAAATTTTGTATAACAGAATCAACTCGAAATTCGAAATCTCGAAATTTTTTTAGATTAGTTAAAGGAGCAGCACCTTATAAAATTGAACGCATATGATTTATGTTTTTATTTGATACGCAAAATGTTTAAAATTTCTCAAAGACTCCTTCTTTGCATATGTAAAAGATGCCAGCAAATACGTTTAATAGTAGAAGTGTTTATATGTATAGGAATCGACGCGGGAATAGTTTTGATAGCGCTCGAGCTCATATAGGTACTGGTTCCATTTACAGACTGTTAATCTTTTTTTCTTTGATTTAACAGCTGTTTGCTTATAAATTCCTTACAAATTCTCTTGACAATTCAATAATAATAGTACTGCGATTTCGAGCAAAACGAGTAGATTGAAAAGAAAAAGAAAAAACCGAAATGTGAGAGAATTTAATTTGACGTAAAATTTGTATGGAAAAACAGCTGTTTTCATCTCGATTTTGGCTCTGAGTCGAGATATATGAAAATCGGGCTGATTTCATTAGCAGTGTGAATTGCCTATTAATCTTATTAAAATTTTGAACTTCTAGTAAAATGATTTGGTGCCACAAATTCTTTGATGAGAGCACGGAGCTCTCTGGTAAAAGTGATTCTCTTAACTTAAGAACCAAACAAAAAGTGGCATGGAACAAGTCTTTTTCACAAGAATATGAAAACAAAGAACTCAAAAAACCTACACCAATATGCTTACCATCTATCTTAGAGCCGAAGATTTTTTAAATGGAATAAAAATTAAATTTTTGGTGTGCTTACCATACCTTACAACGTTATATCCTTACAACGTTATATCCTACATTGAAAAATGTGTACTTTTGGAAATGCCTTGATATATTTATTTTTTTAATTATTAGTTCATCGTCTGGAAGATATATGGGAGATTCAAATATCTTCCAAATGTTGGCTGGGATTGCATCAAAATTTCTTGCATGTGTGCATGTTATTTTATTTGCATGTATTTCTGTTTTCTAATTTACATAGAAATACTGCATGTCTTAAGCTGCATTTTGTATATATGTATTTACGTGCAAATGCATTTATTTAGCAACTATCGTCGTTTTGCATCTTTAATATGAAAATCTTATTAAGTTCTTGAAAATTTTATTTAAATTTCAAATCACTACAGAGCGGTTAAACTAAAGATCTACATAAAACAACTGGAAGCTGCTTTATTTGTTCGCATGTTTAAGTTAGTTGTATGTATTTGTATGTCGCACTGTGATAAGTGAAAACTATACGTGTACTGGTGTATGGTGCCTTTAATGCAAAACGGATATAAAATATATTTTGTTTGTTTGGTTTTCTTTTGAATTTAGTTACATCACATATGCCTCTATGAGGTCTTACTAGAGATGCGACTTTTTGTTTTTTGTAGGCTCCAGAGTTATCGAGATATATTATTAAATATGCTTAAAACTTGACCCAATGAGATCATTGTATGTGCTGGTTTTTTCTTTAACACAAAATCTTTTTATATAAAAATCTGAATACTCGATAAAAATGAAAAATGTGTGATTTCTGAAATTTTTTGATCCCTTCCCTCATATATTGTAATATACTGATTTATTTGTTTATTGAATAAACAAACCAATCTGCATTGAAATTGGTCGCATATGATAGATATGCCGCTTTAATTTTCCAAATTGCCTCTGTTTATAACAGTGGCTTGGAAACTAGATGTAATTCCTTAAAGGCTCAATTTCTACTGGAGATGCCACAGCCGTTTTTCTAAATGTTCCCCAATTTATAGACTGTGCTTTTATCAGTCTGTTTCCTTGTTCATATATCTATAAGATTGTTATGAATAATTTCATTGATGAAATCTGCTTGGTCGGGACGACTAATCCTATTCATTCAGAAAGGTTTTATTTTTAAATGAATATTGCAAGATTTTGCATTTTTGATGGTTGTGTAGAAATCGTGCCTTCTTAGGATTTAAATTTAAAAAATTCCTTACTAAATTATGCATAAATGATAGAAGGACTAAAATATATTCTAAATTTCACATGTTTATAAAAAGTAAATCAAAACTCGATAAAATTGAACTAACCATAAGAAGTAATGCTGAAACCAAAATTAGCAAAGCAATTATTTCCCACAACCAAATCACAAATATTAATCTCATGAAAAAATTTAAGTCACCACAAGAAGCTTGCAATTTATTATAACCATTGAAGACAATGTAACATAAATGATGATTCTTTTTCCGTATCAGACTGCGACACAAATTCGTGAACCTCTCTTGTAGTCATGCCATGCCATATGTAAAAGACCCCAATGTACCCTAGTTAAAATGAAATAAAAAAAAAAAAAAAAAATTATGAATTAAAAATGATTTTATTCTGAGAGTTTGACTTGATTAGCAGAGTCATAGAGAAACGTGTCATGATTTCAAATCTTTGTTGTTTTTGTCTTGCGCTTTAAGTAATTCGAATTTAATTCTAAACTCGTTTGAGTACTTAAAGTAAAGCGCACTAAACTAAATTGACAAAAAAAAAAGGTTTAATGGAGCATAAAGGTGCTTGACACTAGACTATGTATACTTAGAATGCTTGTGAACGCAGTAGTGCATAGAGTGGAATGGGACATACTTACATAAGATCCCAGCCAACCTTTGGAAGATATTCTTGTTTCATTAATACATCATTTATTAGCATTCTATTACATTTTGATTTGCTTTTAACAAAAATCTCTGTTTTCCTCAGGGGTGAACTAAATTTAGAAATATGTTTTTGAAAAAAATAATTCCAAGAAATCTCATCTAACTTGATTGCAATTTTATTCTGAGAAACTTTTGAATTTCTTTCATTACAATTTACTTTCATTAGTAGTTGCATTTAAATTAACTTTTTTCTTATTTACCATAGCATAAAATTCTAAGAAAATTAAAAAAATAAAAAGAATCTGAATAAAGAACAAAAAAAAAAAAAATAAAATAAAATAAAATAAAAATTCCAAGCAATAAAACGCATAGTAAAACATGATAAAAAATGAACGATAAAATGACTTTACTTCAAATGGTTGTTAAACTTTTTAAGTAGATGCGATAATCACTTTTGCAACTTTACATAAAAATTAAAAAATGAAATAAAAATGGAAGAATCTTTGTGTCTAAGAAATACAATAAAACATAAAAGCTACGTAATTAACTGTTCCTTTTTTAGCAGCAGTATTAGTCCATTGTATACCTCTTTTATGTCTGCGTATTATTTTAGATATACAGCCGACTTTAGCATTTCGAAAAAAACGAAAGTTCACTGATTATGTGAATTACTTAAAATGTAAAGCAAAATTTCTAATCCATTTCCATTTTTGTCATAAAATTTGATTTGGTATCGGACTATGACGGCATGTGGTGAGCAACTCGACGTTGATAATGGTCCTCGTCTACCAACTTTCCAGAATACCGTGAAGACAATTGTAGCAGGATCAGTGATGGCATTTGGGATGATGGATTTAATTACTGTAGTGGTTTTCTGGAAGAAATGCAAAATATTCCTCTAGGTATGGCAGCAGTTTTCTCTATTATTATTTTCCATAAAAACAACATTTTCAGGTGTGAGAGAGGTCCAGACGTCAGAGGAAGCTAAATCCGGCGAATAGGGTCAATGTTATAACAATTCGTACACAGTCCCATTCGAATGCGTTTTTGTTGCATTATTAGCGAATGCGGCACACATTGTGCACAAAACTTTTTGAGACCCAAAACTTCACATAAGATATTGCTCACTATGCTTAATGAAATGACTAGAGAATCTACTCAATCGCTTTCGGTCAATCGACGACTTTCCAAAATTATGTATATCCTGTATTTTTGTGACAATTTCTAGTGTGGATGCAGTTTTTGGATGTCCTTCATGTTGTTCGTCTTCAAGGTTTGTACGCCCACTTTTGAGCAAATCAGTCCACCTAAAAACAATCCACATTAAACAAAGAATGAATTGACAGATCAAGATGAAATTTGGGAAATGTTCTTATGAACGATGAAATATTAAAATGGCATTCAAATTTTAGCTCTGCTATTAACGAATAGATGATGCTCTCTCTACAAACTGTTATATAACGCTGATTTTTGCAAAATTTGAAAAATTTGAAAAATGTTAATTTTTAATAAATGCAATTGCAATAAAAATCGGTTAAAGCAGTTTATAGCGCAACCTAAATAACGGGCACTCACTCACTGCCACCTGACATAAGCAGTTACAGCCCATTTTACTGCAATTTACTGTAATTTTCATGTTGCTTCGTTACTGCTGGTTTTCTACTTTACTTCAATTATGTTCAGCTTTTGTTGCTTTTTTACTGCTTTTTTTTTGCGCTCTAAAATTTGATAAAAAACTTCGAAACAGCAGCATTTTTTCCCCACATTCACTAACTTTAAGATTTTTAATTCTTTGCGCAAAACATGCAAGTTAATAGTGCACTTAAACAGTGTAGAAACTGCAACGAAACTCATATGAAATTTTTTAATATGCAAAATAGAAAGTCAGCAGTACAGCAGATTTTAACCAAGTAAAACGTGTATACTACAGAAACAGAAATATTTAGCCCTCTGTTGTCATACCATAAAAAAGCATATTTTGCTAAAAGCCTCTGAAAAGTAAAAAGTTTTCTGGGGAAAAGAAAAAGTTTTGCATTAAAGGTACCGTTAAATAATCCGCTTGAATTAAAAGAATTCATTCGAAAATCTTTGATCAAAGGTTAATTTCACATTGTGAATTGTATGAGTGACACTTAACATGCAGAGCGCAGTGCAGTGCACTTTCAGCACAACAGTGCTTTTTTAATTCACATTAGCGAAAAGTATAATGGACTGATTTTTAATATAGTATTCTGTGATTTTTCAGCAAAGGCTTCCTTTGTGAAAGATATACGCCTCAAAAATCATTCAGCTTTTTTTTTTATCAAAATAATAGTACTTTTATTGCAACTTATCATGCATTTCTCTTATTTTATGTTCGTCGAAATTGACTATAATATGCTCACTCTATTCGTTGAGCTGTGAATAGTTTTGAACGTAACATTCGTAGCACAATGTTCGCGTGCGAGTTAAGAAAATATCCTGTTGAAATGAAGAATATATTGCTGCCATTCAGGCAAGTTTTTATGAAGACCTAAATTAATTGATTCAAAGGCGTTCCCACAATAGCGTGGCGTATTTTACGATTCAACTTGAGCTAACATCTTTGCAAAGTTGTTATCCCACAAGAATTTAAGTTGATTTTGGCTTGGAGCAACATCAAAACTATGCTAGGCGAGTTTCCATCTCTCTGGATCGAGAAGTAGGCAAAATTATGTGTACTGGTTTTAAGTCATTCGATAAAGTATTCACGATGAACCTTAATGGCAAAAATTGGAAGATAATATATAAACCGACATGTGAATTCAAGAAAACGACGCTACGACGACCACAAACGATTTATTGCGTGAATAGTTCGGGGGGGTCAATAATCTCAAGAAATGCAGATGGTTTCTTGTTGGGTGACTTAAAATCATTGGTTTATGTTAATTGATGCATTAAATTTGAATAATGAAAGTGAAATAAGTGGAAAAAAGCCCTGATTTATCGAATTCACCACTAAAAACAGAAGAGGCGGCCATTGGAGTCATGTTAGTAGTACATACCATATGTACATATATGTGTATTGCATTGATTGTACCTATTATGAAGTAGAGATTGTTGCTATATCTTATTTCAATTTTATTTTACTTAAAAAATAAAATTCCAATGCATCACAATGAAGATGTCAGGCAGCTTGAAATCACACTGGTCTCACACAACTGATGGCTTCTGAACTTTTTGTGAATATATTAAAGTTAGAGTCGGAATGTACTTTTTGGAGGTCGAGTGTATTTTCGCACAGTTTTTCTGAAGACTAACAAAACAGGTAACAGTGTTGGCACTTTGCAGCAATACATAGAGGATGCTCAAATTTGACGTATCTTTTTAAATTTTATATAAAAGATATAAATTGTATGAAATCTTTATTTATTCTTATTGGAACTTAAGCAACATTGCTTCCGGTTAACAATGCAAGAGAATTTTAAACAATTAAAACCTCCTTTGCTAGCTTCAATCTGTCAAATCTGTCAATCTTTTACCAAAATTTTGAATAAATTTTTCATATAATAATGATCAATTAGTGATATTAGTTTGATGATTTTGAATTTGAGCTGCTAAACAGTTTATGGATTATCCACTCCTATCCAATTCATTCCTATACTCTTCAAGAAACACCATAAGAAGATATCCAATTGCGTTAAATCGCATGATTTTAGTGGAGAATTCACGTCTGTTCTTCAAGAAATTATTCGATTATTTTTTTCCAAAGTTCGACTGATTTTATTGATATGTAGCATATTGCACCATTAACTGTATTTTGTAAGCTTTTACATGAAGATATATTATGTGTAAAATATTGAACAAAATTGTTGGTTTGCGGTTTAAAAGCTGTAAATGATAACGAATTGATGTCCTTGGCTCTTCAGCATGACTTCTGCTAACAGCAGATGATATTGAACTGAGCCTGTTTCTTCAAATTGCATGGTTTGCTGTAGCATTTTCTCTACCGTACTTGGAACAAAATATTCTTCCAACTTCTGAATAACTTTAACTTTAACTTCAAGAGTGAAGTTTTCCTCAATTTTCCGAAAAATATTTCCCTGCAATTTCGAATTGCATTTTTTTGCATTGCGGTGCTTTGTAAGAAATGATGTTATTTATAATATAAAAACTTATACCACAACCAAATGATATGAACATTCCAGCAAATTTCATTTTGATGAAAAAAGTTTCAAGTTTTTTGATTGTGATTGTATAAGAGTTTTTACGTTTGAAAAATTTTCAAATTTACAATTTTGTCTTTACTGTTTGTTGCTTGTTGAATAATGCATTTACTGTTGATGGCAAAATTTCATAAGCAAATTTAAAACTGCAAAAGAGTTTGTCTTCGCCACATGTGGCTTGGTAAAAAATAAATTCGTTCATATGCTGTACAGTTGTAAACTTGAAAAATTCAATACATGTAATTATAGAAGTTTAAGGTTTCAAAACTTTTTTTTTTTTATTTGTGTTCGACACATAAACAAGCTTGAGTCGAAAATAAAATTTAACTTATTGTTAGTACATATTAACATATCCATACGAATGTTTAGTGACACATTATTTTACACAATTGCTGACTTTGGTCATTTTAGCTACTTTGTTAGAGATACAACCTCTCAAATTATCACCGACTCAAGCATTTTCCTTGGAGTGCTTACTTAATGCTGGCTTTGTGCCATGTATCAAAGTATGACCTAACTACCACTTATAATGTAATTCTGTGCAATTTCATAATCTTTATTGTTATCTCTTCAATAAAAAGCAAAAATTACGCTCACCAAAGTCAAGGGATTTCATGATTTTACATCAATTGTACTATATAGTACGTACCTCTAAGCCAAAGGACAGAGCTTTCAATGCGCTTGTTAAGCCCACATGCTGGCTATCACGAAGACTATAAAATAAATAACAACAACAGCAACAGTGGCAACAGACCACACAAAATATTGTTTCTACAAGTTGGCCCGCATGGATTTGTGACAAATAAGCAACAAAAACATCAACACCAACTGCTGCTGTTGCACCACTGTGTCACGCTGTTTCTTGTCACACTTGCGACACAAACAATGTAAAGTAAAACAAAATAGGAGTGGACAGCAATGTACAGTGGGGAAAGAGTTAAATTATAATAACCAGGATTATTTAGCAAATCCAGGGTATATACCAGAAATCTACTCAAAACTCTAAGATATCTTGAAAAACCACAAAGATTACATCACAGCCATTTTAGTTCTGCTGGATCAGACTCATCTATGAGAATACATAAGACTTCGTCTTCGACCTATACTAACGTCTCTAAATCATTCAGGTAATCAAATAAGACAAACCAACTGTTATGTGTCGTTTTCTAGCTAGTACATGAGCAAATAAAATGTTTAATATTTTCCCCCTCTTCCACATCCCCACATCTTCTACAGAAGTTAAAAAACCGAAGCGAAATCTCTACGCATGTCTGCCGATGTGTCAGTAGCCAGTTATGACTGCAAAAACTGATAATAATTGCCTTGTTATGTGGAAAGTTATCCCTTGGGATTATCTTATGTCATCCTTTTTTACATTTCCTCTTTCAACTGTAAATTAGTGGCATGTCAACACCTTCCTTGTCTTGAGCAGTTTGCGTAGTAATCCCCGCCTACCAAATTCATCAGTTTTGCAATTGTTATCAATCTTCCTATAGTATGTCCAGGCACCCAAATGCGGTGAATCCTAAAATGCTGAGCAATCTCATTAAGAGTTGAGCGGTAATTTTGAGCCACTATTGATTCAAGGAGTACTGATTCTAGATACTTAATAACAGTCTGACTACCTGAGTGAATTTTAATGTCTCTTTTGGATAAAATATTTGTTCTCAGCCAGCATGCTACTTCTTCTGTAGCTAAGACCTTTGCTGAAGAACGCTTCAATAGTCTGATAACCATGCAGCAAACCTTAGCTCGAGTTCTTCAAAGTAAAGTCTATAAAACACTAGGTTATTTTTCTTGGAGCCAGTCGTGTAGAAATTATTATGGTCCCTTCTCCCCAGGAGTTCTCCCTTTCAGTCATGCCTAGATGAAATGTGAGCTATGTAATACTTCTTGAATGAGATTACTGGAACAGTATAGTTCAAAGTTGGAAGGTATAGAACTACGAAGGATAGTCAAGTGCACTGTTCTTCCCTCAGACCAGAAAAAAGAGTCCCTGAATCTAATGGAGTAGCAAACTCCCATCCGTTTACATAATATAGATCAAGGAAAATGAAAGAGGACTTCCAAGTCGGTGTAATTCTTAGAGCACCACTGATGCGCATGGAAGCAGCCCTTTATTCCTTGTACAGTTTGTGACCTTTTCTAGCACAGGACTTCACACCATAATGCCATATAACAGAAACGGACTTAAGTGATAACCTCCATCTTCCGCCAACAGCTTTTTTACAATTGTAAAGCGCTACAGTAGCTTCTCTTCAACATTTATTTTTCAGCTTAGTCTCCTATACAATACCGGACCAAGATATCTTCCACTTTCTTTTAAAGCAAGTTTAGTGTCTTTTAGGGAAGGTAGTTCAAAAATTGGAAGTTTGTGACTCCTAGTAAAGCGAACTAGTTCAGTTTTGTTCGGATTCCTTGATATATCTAAAAATGATTTCGTCCATGAAAGTTTTCCGCTTCTGCTTCACTGTATACCCACAACTGAAACGTTAACTGAGGAGAAATGAAACGAAGCAAAGCATTGTTATATGCAAATTTAATGCTGCCTACTGCCCACAATTCAGACGCACGCCCATACACACAAGCAGAACTCCCAACAGGAGCTGTTTAATAAAAATATCATCAGGACACGAAAGCAACAACAACAACAGCATGAAGCGTGTGTGTAAATTTATAAACACGAAGAGAGCCAAGCACGAGACATTAATGAATGGACACGAGAAATGAAAGTCGCTGACCAAAATGGCAGGACAGGTATATAAGGAACAACAGCTGTATGCATGGATGAATGAATAAATGACTGACTGACATGAACAACAAACCACGACAACAAGAAAGCCACAATATAAATAAACATAAAAAATTTAAGGAAAAGCAAAAAAAACTATGCAACGAATGTAAAAAAGTTTAAGGCTCTATGGAAAAAAGTTCAATAACAAAGCGTTAGAAATCCCGGTGGAGAGCCAAACAGAAAAAAAACTCCTATGTAGCAAAACACTTTTTAACAAGTGTTGTTAATTGAGGGAAAACTATTTTTTTTTTGTTTGTTTCAACTTTTTTGTCAGTACATACCTATCTTAAACACCTACTATTACGGCAGCGACAAGGACTATTATTTTTTCTCCATGCCTATTTGGGCGTTTTTTAATATAAGAATGTGTACTTCCGTGAAACAACTTTGAAATTTTGATTATAAGAAAAATACAATGCAGTTTTTTCATTATGGAATATTTCCGGCAAAATTTACATTTTGGTATCCCAGACTATTTACCGACTTTCTTTTTTTCATTTTTATTTCGATATGTTAATTTGTACGATCCGTGTATTTTTTTATATGATTTCATTTTAATTCATATTCTATTTTTTTTTTTAAAAAAGATTCAAAAGCTATGAACACTCACTGCTGAGCTGTAAAAAGTTTGCAGATCAGATGCAGTCTGTTGTAGCCTGTCGTACCATATTGAGAGCTTCTGGTATGGCAGAGACATTTTTGCGAAAAATACATATAATATCATCTTCAATGCCTTAACGAAATTTTCGTCCTGAGGATATTTCCGAATTCATTTGCTTTGATATATTGGAGTCGAAAATCATAACACATTAGCAATAAGGCCCATCTCTGTATGAGCCGGTTTCCCTTTTTTTGCTCCAAAAATTTAAAGTAGAGGTTTATGATCTGTCAGTAGTATAAAATGTCGTCCATAAATCCTTTAATGGTCAGTTTGGTTTGGTATCAAAGAAACATTATTAATTTAAATTCAAGTTAACTAAGCTATAATTACATAATTGCGGGAAAAAAAATTTTACATTAACGAAAGGTGATTAAGTAAAATAGTCTTTTAAAATGGATTGCTTTAAAAAAGCACCTTTACACTATAACACTTTTTTAACTAACCGAGGCATTCCTGAAATTAACTTTTTGGTTGTTTCTTATCCAATAATGCTAATCTGATTATGTATGTAAGTAGTACTGATTTTCTAGAATGAAATGATGATAATTATAAACACTTAAAACACATTGTGGTCTTCTTAAAATTTTACGATTTCTTACGTAGTGAGAGGTAGGGCTTTCAAAATCATCAAAAAATTTCATCCATTATTAATGTACAGCCCTCATCTCTGTGGTAAATTTTTAGTTTTATGAAAGTTATTATTTTCCTATGTCAACTTTTTTTTCTCAGAAATGTTTAGCCTTCAATATATTTACAAGCACTTAGATTTAATACTTTTTTTTTTTGTTATTTTTGCTCCAATTATTGTATTTGCTTTTTTATGTCTGACAAATTTTGTCTATGTAGTTTTTGTTTTTTTTTTTGTTTTCTTGTTTTATTGTTTTATGATGTAATCGTTACAGTTGCTGCCCCATATCCTTTCTAGAGTACAAGCAACATTTTCGTTTTGCGTTTAGTTTTATTTTGATTTACAGCCGGCGACATGCTAAAATTGCGTAAATGTATTTGAACATAAATTTATTTTAAGGTGATTACGAAGGACAAAAGGCAAATGTCCTTAAAGTTGACATACAAGATGAAATGTTTCTAATGTGGAAAATTGCAAATTTATATTTGTCATAAATTTGCTTAAGAGTTTTTATAAATGTGTGATATAGTAAAATGTAGATTTTATGTTTAAATTATGGATTTTGCATAACTTTTTTGAAATTGATATTTGATTAATTGAAAATTTTTTATGAATAATCATTTTAATAAAATTTTTATTACCTACTACTAACATAAACCTTTTAATTTTAATATTAAATTTTTACAATTTTTTTGTTTTTATAAATAATATTTAGTTTTTTTATTTTTATAAAATCAAAATTTTTTTTTCATAAATTTTTTTAAAATTCATTTGACAAAAAAATTTGAGTAGCGAAAGAACTTTATTGTCAACACATTGAGTTGCATTTTGATTGTAATGAAGTTCAGTCACTGTTCAATGTCAACATTCAAATAATCGTCCTCATTATCCTTTCATAAATAACAAATGTATTTTTACAGAGCGGCATCATTCACTTAACTATCAGGACTCTCACACACTTTTCGTGCTCAGTAAAAGCTTCCGTTTTTAGTACATATTTTTCAAAGAAAACCCAGTATTTTTGTTCTACTCCATAGTTTTATTTTTGTTTACAACGCTCAACGCATGCGGCTTGCTGCTTTGAATTTTGGCGCCATTTATATATCCTTCATTTTCAAAGGCTGCAACAGCTGTTTTATAATTGCTCTCACTTTCAATATTATTTGCGCTCACTTGCTTCTCCCAAGGAATTCCCCAACATTTTCACAGTTGTGTTAGACGAGTCATCTTCGGGTTTGTTGCACAATTTATATTGTCGTTTGCAAATGTTGGCCAAATGCCGACACCGAAGTTGTTAATGTTTTCCTGCTGCTTCTGCTGGTAGTTGATGGTAGCTTCTTGAGCGGCTGGTAAGCAATCGTCCTGCTGTTTGTTTGCTCGTGCGTGCGCTATACGTATACGCCTGTGTTTGTATTTGTGTGTGTGTTGAAGTTAACACTTTGCATCCCGTTGAGTTTCGTGCGAATTTCAGTTCAGTTTTAACAGCGAAAGTCTTTGGAACGTTAAATGGCAAATCAAAGTGTAGAAAAAAAAAAAAAAAAATATTAAAATAAAAACATACATTTTAAAGAAAAAAAAAAAAACAAAGCCGTCGGTTCAATTTAATTAATGAATATTAAAAAATGTGATTTAATATTTTATCGGATTTAAATTTAAAATCTTTTATTGATATCAATAAATATGAAAAATTAAAAGATTCCAAATAAAATAATATATGGGAAATTAAATTATTTAAAAATTAAGTGCAAAAATTTATAAAACAAAGTTAAGAAAATCCAAATAATTGTTCAGTGTACTTTAATAAAATATCACACATAAATGCAGTGCAACGCGAATGTAATTAAAAATTGTAAAATTAAGTCTAAATGCTGTTGTCCCTCAAATGACCTCCAAGTCAAATGCTAGTGCTTCAACCTTTTTTGAAATTGCATCTGATTTTTTTTTTAGATTTTAACTCCCTCTTTTCAATGCCAACCCCATAAATTTTGTCAATGCGTAATTTTTATTTACAACGTTGAGTTTTGGATTCTTCGCATTTTCTTGAAATGCAGTTTTGTAATTTGTACCAAGGATAACTTCGCTACACTGTGCTGCTGTCCTCTGCTTCAATGTTTATGTCGATGACTGTGTCACCACTTAAATTATGTTAATGTGTATGTGCGTGTGTTTAATTGTGTGAGTAACCGCCAACTAAATATGCGAACATTTAGTGAATTACCAGCGTGTAAAGCGTTACAGGCTATTTGCAATCGTTATGGTTGTTAATTTTTTAAAACGATATTCCGCTGTTTACATATATAGGGTGTTTTAGTTTCGAATTTAAATAGCTAGATAATTTTATGTCATCTAACATTAAAATTTGTTTTTGGACATTTGAGTAACTAGCCAAAATATAGCGCAGTCTGGAGATCAAACTTTCGATTAGTTTTTTGACCAACTTATTTATAAAATAAAACGAGCTATGTGGATTTTTAAAGCGCCAATTGTTGCTGATTTATTAGCAGAAGCCTGAAACTATTCCAGTTGCCTCAAGAAATTATTTAGTTATGTCAAATCCTGCGATCTTGGCAGCCTATTGATTTCATTATTGCAAAAAAATCATGTGAATTTCGAATGAATTCAAAGATAACATTTTAATTAAGATTCAACTGTTATTAACCTTTTCCTATTGAAATGACAAACTTTACTGAATATAAATGACACCAACATTTCCAGATTTGGGAACTTTGGAATTTGGAAAGTATGACACTCAAAAACAAAATCGCTTAATTTGGGATAAGAAACGATTACCCGAAGACTGGCTCATAGCACCTTAAAACAAATTATTAATAACTATGCTAGAGCTATTGTCAATCCCATCCAAGGTCTTAACCAAAATCTTATGCACCTACAAACAGTGGCATTCAATGAATACGTTAATGGAATACGTTAATATTCCAATAATAACATATATGCCTTCTCAGCACCAAGCAGTCCGGCATATAAGAAAAACTCTGTACTGTAACATCCCCTTCGGAAGATGTAGGATTGAAAATCAACTTTAATAACAAAAGAAGCATGACCACCATGTACCATCAGTAGTTTCAGCTTTACCTATTTCAGCAGCCTCACAACACCTGATGGAGGCACAAATAAGGACTTCCACACTAGAGTCAACAAAGGGAAAGGTACCTTCGTTATGTTTGTCAGTTTTTGTTCCAGTCAACGTCAATGAAACTCAAAATATTTGCGTCCAGTGTGAAGCTATAGCGATCTGCTATAATATTCTTATCTTAGCCGAATTTTAAAAATTTGATGGCCCAAGATTATTCATCGATCAAATCAAATGGCAAAAACGGAAATCAATGCGAAAATCACGAACTATACTCTGCCGACAAGTATTCGAAAAAAATTAACAAATCTATATTTGTAGTCATAAATTAAAGTTACCCAAAATAGATTATTTCGATAAGGTCCGTGATAGTTTTCTAAAGAATAGAGTTTAGCAAAATATCTATCTTGCTCTTTTTCAAATACGATGAAATCAAAAGATTTCTCCTTTTGCAATGCCATCAAAATAGGATAATGTAAATTTATTTTCTATCGCGATGATTTGGAACACATTGGAAGTATTTTTCTAAGTAATAAAAAATCATACGTTAAAGTTCAGATGACGTAATTCAAAAATAAAAACTTTTTTTACTTAAGACTTAATTCAGTATGTAATGTTATATCTTCCCGTAAAACATTACAAAACATCCTGTAATTCTTCAGGCGTAAATTTGAACCGTGTTTTTTTTCTAGACTTCGGTACGTCACCCACTAATACGCCATTGATATGATAAGAAATGTACAAAACTTTAAAATCCCATTCGTATTTTTTGAATTTTTTCGTTCTACTGTAAAGTAACAAAATTGGTATGTAGATAGGGCCTTTCTATATTAAGATAGCCGTAGGTACAATGTAATGAAATTATAATGCCAAACAGTAGGAAAAGTGGTGGACTTGTGAATAAAAAAAAAACTCAGATTCACTTTTCTGATAAAAACTGATACAGTCTACAAATACTCTACTCATAACAATTTAAAATAAAAATCAAAACAAAATTTATATGATTTTTAAGAAAAAAAATATCACACTGAAATGAAAATTCCTTTAAAAATTGAATAACTAGTTAACTAATCGAATAGTTTCAATGAATCGAGTATTTCGATTGATTCAAATAAATCGAAATATTAATCGATTTACTTCAACTATTTTAATTATTTTAGCTATTTGATTCTTTCAAATCGTTAAAAGTACTCAAATAATTCAATTCGAAGTCGGATCGTATAATTCAATTCCTCACTAATTATTTGAAGATTGAAATAAATCGCACACTTCTACTGAAAAGCCTTTGTAGTTTAGTTTTAGGAAATATATAATAAAATTTACAACATTCTAACTATTATTTAAATGTGTAAATAAAAGTGTATCCAGCCGCATAATGAATATAATTATTCACATACATGTACACACACATGTATGTATATTAAGAATACGTACATACATAGATCCTTGTGTACGCACCACTATAATGATAAAACAGCCAACGTAATAGAGTATTTAAATGTTACCCTTTTGATAAAATAACAAAGAAACTGTGAGTGCATAAACATAAGCAAAGTTTGTGAAATTGTGAAAATGGTAACACTGTCAGCAGCCAGTGCCTAACAGAGATTCACGCCCCCTCATACAAATTGACGCAGCAAAGCTGTGGAAAAAGCCTGAAGATGATCGTAGCAATGGCACACAGCAACATCCTTCATTTGTGTATTAAAATTATCCTTCTTTTTTTTTTTCTTTGCATGGATGTATGCGTTTTACCCTGTGCTTAGGCAACACTATCCTCTATTGTTGGCGGGTTTATGAGCAAAATTTATATAAATTTATGAACTTACTCACCAAAATGTTTGTAGTAGGAAGCGCGTGTTTAATGCTCAGCTTGAACAACTGCAGAGTGCTTTGCGGTAGCTTAGATTGTGCACAGTGGTATGGAAGAGGAAAATTTGTGTAAAAAAATGTTAAATTTCTTTATTGCTATAAGAGTTTTATGGTATTTTCGAACGATTCAGTTAAATAACAGAATGAAGTACAAAATTATTAATCGTGCTTTTCTCATTTTTTTGGTTCCTTATTTACTTTTTAATAATTTTGGTGAATTCAAAACCAAGAATTACCAAAACAAAATATATAATGAATGAAATTATATATGAATAGTGTATAAACGCCGAAAAAGAAATTAATATAATCAACTATTGGTCAAGAAAGGAAAAAATTGTAAACGCCGAAAAGGTTAACTGAGTGTTTGAGTAGTGAGAAAATTTTTACTATATCAATTTAAAAATCGTATAGGTTACAAAAGTTGTTAAAAATTATTTTCGAGTGATTAAAAATGCTTTTATTCGTAGGTGGAAACATTTTAGTTTCCTTGTTTTCATGTGATGAAATAGTTTTAGTGACCAATGAGAAAAGTAAGTTTTAATAATATATACTTTGAAATTATTTTATAATATAATAATTTAAGCAAAGTATATGATTATGACGTTTAAGTGAATCTTAAGAAATACTTTACGGTAATTTAATTTTTTTTTTTTTATCTATAAGTATTGTGTTTTTTTTTTAAATACCCACTTAGCTTTTTTTTACTTATCAGTTTGAAAAGAGTCATCTTAAGCTTGAAGTAAAAAAGTCGTTGAAGAACGTTTGTAACCGTATCAATTACCGTTCAATTTACCGTAAGCTCAAAATGCTGACGTGTAGACTAAATATTATGACAGATTCAAGTTTAGCGACCCCACTTTACCCTCATATATGCACACAGTGCTATAAATTCATTCAAATAACTGCAAATAAATATCACTAACGTAAATACATACTTGCTATAGATATTTTTTACATATGTAATTAATACACACAATCATAGTAATACTAATACCAATAAATTTTGTCAAAAGAAAGCAATTTGTGACATAGCAATCGGGCTATTTTTTTAAAAAAAATTTCCCTGTTAAGGTATGTGATATGCTTAATTCTGAGTCCCCAGATCCTTTTGCCTTGGAATTAAAAATTCAAAAAGAAACTTTTGAGGAACAAAAAAAAATAGATAACTTTTTCACGTCTTTTTTATTATAAGTACTATAGGCATGTTTCTGATTTTCTTAAAAACAAATTATTAAAAATTTTGTTATTCTTTTATCTCATATTTAATATTTCATTCATAATACAAAAATTGTAATTTAAAAGGTTTCGTCATTAAAATATAAAAATATAGTTCTGTCAGAAAAATTCTCGAAATTATAATTTATAAAACTTAGACAATTTATGGGTCGATACTAGCAACACCATCTATTAACTACGTTGTTCTTCTTTAAATACTGATAGCTACATTTAATATGCAAAACTGATATACAAAATATCTTTTTTTTTTTGTAGCATCAATGCAAATGTATTTCACTTCATTCCACTGTGCACATCTCCATCGCAGCATTAGGATACACTGGCAGTGGCTTTGCTATCACGCGTTGTCAGCTGTCAACTAAAGCGCTAAATAATGTGGTTGGTACTTTTTTCTTTTTTTTTTTTTTTTGTGTTGGAACAGGATATTCGGTGAAAATACAGACATACCAATAAAGAAGAAAATGTAGGCTAAAGAAAATTTTGTGTGTAAACATTTAAGAGAACCTTTCAAGTCGTACAGTAAGTAAAAAAAGAAAAGAATTTGTACACAAAACAAATGCATTAAATTTAAAAAAATATCTATACCGAATTAAATTCAATAGCAAAACAACACTAAATATTTGGTTGTATAAAATCATAAAAAAAAATTACAACAAAACCATATGTAATAAATCATCACACGAGTACAAAAATCGTAAACGCACGTTGGCAGCTTCGTTCATGTGCAAATATCCTTGAACTTGACGGTGGTATTTGCGCACTTTGGCATCCGACTTCCGGTTTGGTTTTGGCTGCAGGAAAAACAACAAAAGCAGCCAACTTTTGCTACATCTTAAGTTCTGTCTTGGTTTTTTGGCAAATTATCGTCGCCGCCGTCGCTCCAAACCTGAGCCATCGCGTGAGTATATTATCTTTTCTTATTTTTCATTTCAATATAAGTAATATTCATATTGGCCTCTAACTGAAAAAAAAAACTCGTTACATAAATTTAATGATTATTCGCAAAGCGTAAAGCTGTAAACATAAAAATTTATTATATCAGTCTGCGCCAATATTTTGGGGGTCACATTTCTTTACTTAATTTTCATTTTTTTTTTTTCAGTTTTGTTGCCAAAACGTGCGAAAATTTTGCGCGTAAAGTGAAATTTTTTGTGTTTTCCCCCAATATTTAAAAATACCTACCTACTTATGTTTATTATATATAGTTTCACTGTATAAGCGAATTTCTAAGTGTTTGCCAAATGCTAGAGTTCACTTTTTAGGAACCACATAAATTTTATCGACTTCTATTAAAAAGAAATAAAGAATTGGAAAATGATTTCCTGTCACTTGACAAACATACATACATATATTTTTTATCAAGGAAAAGTTTTTAACATTTGCAGTAAAAAGTAATGCTATTAATTTTATTGACAATAAAAAGAATTTTGTATGATAAAAATAGTTCCTAATAGGATTATATTGTATGGTGTATTAACTTGCATAGGGTGTAATATTTCTGAAATTTTCATCAGAAAAAATCGATCGACCTCAAATGTTGCTTAAAGCATTTCATCATTAGTGATAGTCTTATCACCAAAGACTAATTTCATAATGCGATAAAATGTCAAGTAACGGAGTTTGAAAAATTTAAAAATTTATAAAATAAATATTTTTAAACCTTAAAATTCAAGCTCAAAGTGTAAAATTGTTTATATCTCGAAGTCATCATTTTTAATTTATGTTTTGACAGTGTTGCAGTGTAGCTTGAACTTTTGTCTATAAGTTATGTAAGAATCAAAGAGGCGCTTTATACGACTTACAAGTAAATATGATTCAAAGAATATTCTCAAGAATGTTGAAATTTTCAAAACAAAAATTTTTTCAAAATTTTAAAAATATTTTCCAAATTAAATAGTTTTTGATATTTAGGCTACTACTAATGATGATAGCATTTAAGCTAAATTTGATATCAACCCATTTTTTGCAGAAAACATTTCAGAAATATATGCTATACATATGTAAGTTATTATATTTTTTCAAAAGCAATTTTTATTATCTATGTAAGCTTCACCAAAAACTGTTGAAATTGGAAATAGGCGTGACACCTATCAAGAACCAAAAATATTCATTCTATAATTCTATATTGCTCTAACAAATTTGATAAAAATTATGTAGATGATATGCTTAAGAATAGCCATTTACATAGATAGAGAATGTCTTATAGTGTAAAAATTTGCTTAAGGGCGTAATACTGAGCTGTACCCATCATCGCCCAAAAACTTAACGCTTAATGCTAAAAAGTACCTAAGTGCCCAATAATTTTGGTGATTGTGTGTAGTGAACATTTAGAGCAATGAAGAATAACCCAAATACACAAAAGTCCAACAATAAATGCTCTCTTTGGGCATTGCTTCACTGTTTATTAGAGTTCAAAATTTACAACTTATTAATGATATATCAAACAGACTTTTTCCTTAGACAATTATTTTAATATATTGAAAGTTTTCCCAAAGAATTTATGTACATAACATAAGTCGCGTTAAGGTATTGTCTTAAAAAGATATTTTTGCATAAAATTATGGTTTTAATAGGTAAGATATCGCTCATTCACAGATTTGATTTGCTCAGAGAAATTTCAGTTTTTACTCTCTTAAATCTTGTGATTTCACACTTTTAATTTTTAGCCACAAAATCAGAAGAATTACTTCGGTGGCTAACCGTTATGTCATATACTCCATTTCTTTCATGCGAATGGTGTGAGAAAGGATGGTCATCCTCCTGTACCTAGATATTTTACGTCATAAACATCAGTGGGGATTGGTCATCACTCGCCTTTGATTATGAAATAAAAGATCCTTAAAACTTTCTAAATTTACCTATAGTAAAGCAGCATTTACCCCAGGTACTGTTGTTAATATAAATTATATTTTTTTATTTATTACCAAGTTCAAAAGTTTTCTTGGCAAACTTTCTTCGCTTATGTTAAAATTTCATTTCATTAAAAGGAAACTTGAATTATTACGAAATTATTGTGGAAATAAACTTTGCAAATTTTCTCTGAACATAGAGAAATGCGTAATTTTCTTCAATTTACCGCTGTGATCGATTATACAAAGATGCCACATTCCTAAATCCTTAAATTCTTAAATATGTGGCGCGTGCAGTTACTTACTCAATCTGATTGCCAATAGTCAAATTAAAATAAAAAGAAAAACAAAAAATCCAACAGTCAAACAAAACTGCCGACTTTTTTTTTTTTAAATTTCAAGGAAAAACGCAATTTTTTAAATAGAACTTTGCAAAAAAAGTTTTTCCAATTCCAATCGAATGCACGCTGCCTTAAGTGAAACCTTTTGTGTCCTTTTTCGTTGACTCGCACCATATTTTTTTTTAACTTTTTCACAAACGCTGGATAATCTTTGTATTTCTTTGAGTGGGTGGTGAGTGGCTAACGATTAGGATGAGTGCTAGGCCAGTTGAGTTGGCCAATCTAAGACACAATGACTGGTCGACCTCTTGGGAAGATGATTTATAAAGAGGATAAAGCGTTTAAATTAAAAATGATTTATACGCGCAAACGGACTACAGTTTACGGTGGCCAAATTTTAGTGGCAACAGAAAAACCAACAAAACTCCAAATAAAACAAAATATTTGATCAGTGGTGTTGATGTTGTTGGTGTTGCTGTTGTTGTTGCTGTTTGATTTTGATTCAATGTTTGTGACACAAACTTTTGATTTAGCATCCCTTTTTTTTTGCTGTCTATTTTTCGCTTTCTACGGCCTTTTTTTGGCATCGTTCCTACCCATCATCCCCTCATGTTGATGATGTTTTTGTGATGCAAATAAAATTAATTTATGTGCGAAATGTCTGCTGTAGACGTTTTTTCATTTCTTACCAACTTGTATTTCTCTCATCTGTTTTGTTGGTCTTTATCGCTATTAAGGATATTTAGAATACGTGGAAAATATTTTGAAATATTCGATTCTACAATGTCTTTTAGAAGTTTAGCTTTTTTTTAAAAAATAACGAAATTATAAATGTTTAGCATACCTGCCTGCTGTAAACAAAGATTATTTATATTGTATGTATAACGAAAAATTGTCCCTTTTTGAGCATTTCACACATTTGAACGGGCTTTACAATCTTTTATATATTATCGCTTTTAATGCGAAATTAATTTGCATTTCATGATTATGGTTACAGTCATCCATCGTAAGTTTATCGAATTGATCAAAGTCATCTTAATTCCATCGTTAAAGCCAATATTGGCAAAGTCTACTTTGGAGGTGATTTCGTATTAAAGGAAGTTTAATTTTTCAATAAGTCTTTGCTGACTGTGATACTACCTCATAACTGAAATAATATTTGAAAAGTTTTAAAAATGCTGAAGCGTATCAGTTGGTATTGAAAGAGAGACAAAATGTCGCAAAATAACTATTGCTATCGATAAAGTCAAAAATATTTGAAAAAACCAAATCGGCTCTAAAATGTTGAAAATTTGGATTGAAGTCGAATAATGCCATATATTTAGTACGGAAAAATGTCAACTAGAGTCAGAAAAGTCCATGTACATAAGTCGAATAATGTCGAGCAAGTTAATGAATAATAAATGTCGAATAATTTGTAGTGTCGAAAAACCTTGGAAAAATGACGAAAAATTAAATGAAATTAGAACCGATGGACTGGGCTGCTAGTGCTCTGAATAAATCTTTGTTGACTAATTAATTACTTTGCAATATTAAATAAATAATAATAAATAATTGAGAAATGTTAGAAAAATCGAAAAAAATAATTAGTTGGCTCATTGAACTTTATAATTTTCAATTGGAATTATATATATTATATATTATATCTATATCATGATATGACAGAAAACCATTCCACAAACGGCACCAAACCCAATGGAAAGAACATTGAATTATTAACTTTCAGAGTTTGGGAATGCTTAAATATAAATATTTATGCTTTTTTGAAGGCTTTTGTCCTTTTCGTGTAAGAATTTTTTTTCACGCGATAAAGAAGAAGCTATCAATGAAGGACTTACAGCGCTTTGAAGCAGTATCGAGCTTTCATAGTCAATTTTTGGAGGTTGAAAGTTAATTTTCCGACTGTTTAAACTTTGGACTACAAAATAACATAGATATCTCAATTTTGGAATTTATGGGCTTAACACTTAGACAACTGAAATACTTTTTTCATAAATGTTGTAAAATGATATTTGTTTGAACTTTTTAGCGTTTTCGGTAAATTTTTTAAATACGCCAAGCTTTAGTAATAAAAAAAAAAAAAATTTTATAAAATAATTAAAATGAAATAGCACAAATCGGGAATACCCCTATTGTTTTATGTATGTATTTGCCTGAACTCTACTGATATTGGCTTAATTTCTTGTCATTATTTGGCGACAACGTAGAAAATTAAATTTTACTTAAATATTTTGCTTTGTGCAATTTGTGTGTGCTGATAGAAAAAAAAACATTAAAAAAGAAAATAAATACTTAGTATGTTCTTCCTCATTGTTTTTGAATACAAATTAGGAACTCAGCTTGAAAACACAATTTGCTTGAGTTAAAATAACTACATTTAAGTATAATGATGATATATCTATTTTCTGAAAAGCATTTTTCTAATGATTTGTAAGAAAAACTAACAAGCGATTGTTATTTAATAAAAATAAACCTCATCGATACTTTATTATGTATGCTTTTTTATTAACCTTTTCATTTTAAATTTCAATAGCTGTGAATTATGGACTAAGCTTAATTTTAATATTTTTCTAAAGCTTGATAAAGGGAAGTTCGATTTTGAAGATCTTTTTTTCCTGTGAGAAAGTTTGGAAATTTTTTTGGCTGAACTGGACTTAGAAGTTCAACGATTTGCCTGAATATGGCACCATAAGTAGATTGGACATGAACTCTTATCAAACTTTGCATTTTCAAAAAAAAAAAATATTTTTCAATCAAAACGCGTCTTTTTTAATACGATTATTATAGCCGATACGATACTTAACTTTAAGTTGCATCAACAATTTTAGCTCTGTGCAAATTTTAGTTGAATTATTTATTTTCCAACTTTTTTCAACTTTCGGAAAAACTATCTCTTGAAAGTTAATTATACTTTAAAATAAATATTCTTCATATGTATGTATGCAAATCACTACAAAAATGCAAAATCATTTTAACATCACATTCTGAGGAAATAGCGTTAAGCTATTTGAAATTGTATAAAACCATCAAATAAATACACAACTTGGTAGTAACATACCCCTATTTATTCTTACATAAAACAAAAAATGCATACGTAAATGTAAAGCTGCAATATGCATTTGATTTTGTTGGTGTGTTGACAGTCAAGTTTGTTGCATTTACATCTGCTACCAATGATCCATGTCCTCACATCACTTTAACATTTGAAAATTCTTAGTCTCAGCCGGTTTTTTTGTTTTTCCCTTTGGGGAAGTAAATGTTTTTGTAAATAAATTTTATTTTTAGATAAAAATTCAAGTAGATGAATAAAACGAAATAAACTTACAGAATACTTTGCGGTGTACAATGGGCGAATTGAAAAATGTTTCACCCTGCGTATGCACGCATAGAGGGGCCTAAAAGTTATAGAAACTATATATGATGAGTGAGCGATCAAAATTAAACTTTTTTATTTGTTTTTTTTTTTTTTAATAAAGTTTGTTTGTCTTATTTTTCTAATAAGTAGAGAATAGTTACATATTATGACACTCAAAGTCTTTGATAAAACTTTTGTTACTAAAAATATCAAGAGAGCCTTTCACACAGAAAAAAAAGCAATAAAAGTTCGCGAACTGTGCGATTATTAAGGATATTCGTGAAGACAACCATGAATTAGACTCTGAGCTCTTATCACTCATATGTATACAGACGTCGAGGAGAAAAAATATTTCCAAAGCATTTCTATTAAGTTGACACATTTCAAAACATTCGCAAAACTTATAAAATTATCTAAAATACCTTCGATTTACTAGATTTTGCTTAAGCTAAAGTAAGTGAAATAAAATCAATTGAAAGGGTGAACAATAAATGACTTAGATGACACCAGCCGCGTTAAAGGATAAACATCTTCAATTGATTATTGATATAACTTTACCGATCGCAGATTGTTGTCGTCTATAGCGACGAGCTTGCCCATTACCACACGCGGTTGATCTGTGTCCTATTTCTTGCGTTCCTGCTGCCTGAGTTTGGATCTCGGGACTACATTTGCGCTTGAGCGCTAATAACAATTACCATCGTTTCAAAAGTGGAAACTTGCTGTCGCGCACTTCTGGCATGTATTCTAGCGGTAGAGAGAGCAGCATTTTGCCGACGGTCAGATGTAAGAGCGTCAATGCATCCCCGTTGCTGGGACGGAATTCATCGCTGCCTCTTACAATACGCCGACATAAGGTGCGCGATGCGGTATGAAGACAAACTCAATGCCTTGCTCTCAAGCGTAGCATATTTTTGCTTTTTTCTCCCGAGAAAACTGTTTGCATATTGGAAAAATGAAGAACTATCGAAATAATGAAATCAAAAAAAAAAAATTATAGAATATTTTCGTACATTTGTACCATTAGAGGTCGTCTATAACAGAAACAGATGTCCGCAGAATGGGGGAGTGAGAGGTCGAAACGAAGAACAAAAGCATTCAAGCAGCAAGGAGGGGCGGGGGTCGAGGCCCTTCCGCACGTGTAGTTTTATGGTTTTTTTTTTTTGTTAATAAGAAACGAATAAAAACTACGAAAGAAAAAGGAAAAATGGAGTAGCATAACCTTTGTGATCGTGGGCGAAAGGAAGTGAAATCGGACAAAAGTGGATAGGAGCTTTAAATTCCGGAATTTTTACGTACATTTTTTATATTTTTTGTAGCATTTCGAAGAGCTCAAAAATTAAGAGAAAGACAATTTGATAATTTGTGAGTACTCGGAAATACTCTAAAAGTATTAGAGTGCTTGATATACATAAGTGTACAAAAATGCTAAAATTTGGTGTTTTGACACATATTATAAAGGACACTAATTTTTTCGGAACTTTTCTTTAAATGGATAATTTAATTTTTTCTACTCAAAAATGCTCCAAAATTGGTGTTCTTGTTGAAATTACAGGAAAATTATCAAACCCATTCATTTCAAAAGCCAGACGTAAAGAAAAAACTTAAAACAACATTATTGATTATGAGTCAAAAAATATACTTATATAAAAATATCGAAAAAAATTACTAGAACAAATTTTCAAAATTCATGATTCGAGAAAAATTGTCTTTAAGAACCAAGCGAACTATTTATGTTTTGCAGAAATCAAATAATGTAACCATACGTCCACCAGCCAAGTTTCGGGAATATCCGAGCTTGCGAATTAAATTTGGTTGAGGACATTTGAAAAAATACTAAAAGCACATTGAACTGTTTAGTAGATTCAGAGAACTTTGAAATAAACTTTTGTGTTAAAAATTTGCTGATGTAGACTTATGTTCCTTATACATATATAAATAGTTCAATATAAATATGAATTCCTCTACTTTATTTAGATTGCTAACCCGTCATCAATGAGGTGAAGGATTTGAAGGATTGCCGGTGGTGTATTTTTGAACCTCATTGATGACGGATTAAAGCGTTTGGAAAGCGCATTAGCCTTTGCTGTAGCGAATTCGATTGAACGTTTCGTTTACCGAACTTAACCGGTCCCATTTAAATGAATGCGGAAATGTTATTATTGCGTTGACCATCTTCTCATAATTAAGTCCTTGCCATAATACCAAAAAAAAATTCAAGGAAAAATGACTTTTTATTTTCTATTACCTCCCTTGCATAGCCAGGACTGGCATCTAGTAGTTTATAAATGTAAACCTTTTTGCATGTTAACATTTTATGTGAGATATTTTCCCACTGTGCAGCAGTTTTCCAACATATGCTTAAAACAACATTAACAACAACAGAGTAAAGCTTTTGCAGCTAAAGCAAAAACAAAAACAACATCAACAACAAATCACAGCACTTTTGCATCATATGCTGCTGTTGCTTCCTGCAGAAACTCCAGTTGCCTTGGCTGCAACAGTAATCCCAGTCAAATTGTTGGCAAATGTAGTGGGTGTGGCAATTTTTCTTATTTTCTTTCTTTCTTCTCTATTTCTTGTATTTATGGCTGTTTATATTGCTGTCAATGCTGCTGTGATTGTTGTATAGTATGTTTTTGTTGCCTTGTCATGAACGAGTTATCGTTTTATCTCTACACTAAAAGCATTTCGATGTTTGTTCGTGTTGTATTTGAAAAAGTGCACAAATTGCTGCAAGAAACACTAGTGCTGACTAGTGCACCAAATGTTGTATGATTTCTTTGGATTTACGGTGCTATTACCAAGAGAGCGGATGTTGAAGGATTTCATGTGGAACCAACAAAATGCACATTTAGAAGAAGTAAATTTAAATGTTGATTGCGTTTGAAATATGAAGTTGAATCACTTTGCAGCCTACTTTACCAAAGTGTACAAAACTACGACAAAAAGTTTATCTGGCAACATTAACAAAACACTTCAGTAAAGGCAAATATTTGTCACAATTTAGTTGCAATGATGATGAGAACCGTTGTCATTTGTCTAAATGACAGTGATATGTTGAGCACGCATTTACTGCTATATAACGCAAAGAAAAAAAAGAAAGTGAATGGGTAAATGGTGCAAATGGGTGACACATTACAAATATCTTTCCCACATGATCTTGTATAATTTGAGTGCATAAAATGGCGAAACTATAAAACGTGTTAAGATTTATAATACATTGTAGTAAATTAAATAAAGTTATGTTTACTCTCTCAGAAATTTCATTTTAAAAAAAAATGGGAATGGAATGGAACTGCATTGAAGATTTCTTTGGAATGTTATACTTAAAGTATAATAAAAATTTAAACACAAACACTAAATTTTGGAGAACTTTTCGAATCCCACATTTTTAGAATTTTTTTCGGGGTAAAGTATTTAGTGGTACCAACCCCCCCGACGTTAATACTTAACATATGAAACTTAAGTGCTCAAAAGGTACTTTTTTAAAAAAATAAAGATATTAAATTTCACCGGTCATCTTTATTATTATACAAAACAATATTTATTTTTTAAAGAATATTTGACCATTCTGAAGCTCTAATTTTCAATGACGCGTTCGAGCATTTCGAGTGGTATTTGGAAAACGACGCAAACGTGAAGTCTAGAGGTACGTTATCACATGATCTAGGTGGTCAATTCATCGGTCCGAAGTATACTGTTCACCGAATTAATCCTCCAATAAAGCTATGGTTTAAGGGGCTGTGTGTCAATCAGAGCCGTCGTTTTGATACCGAATGACGTGGATATCAAGTTATTTAAATTTAAGCAGCAAATACCAGAAGTGTGTTATGAGTTATAATCTTGCTGGAAAACTATGGACCGATGATTCCACCAGCCTATCAAACATACCATACTGTTGTTTTATCTGTATGCAATGGCAGCTCTTGAACCTCTTCGGGTTGGTCTTCAGACGATGACCTTCTGTCGCGATCACTAACCCAATCCATTCTTTAACGGACGACAACAACATTTTTCTTATTATTTTATTGCTTGAAAAAGCGCCCAAAGTCTGTGGAAGGCGGGTAGGACCTCATAACAACATCTGAATGGTGTCATGCTAACCGAGTCAATTTAAATACTATCAAAACCCAGTGCTATCTGTTGTATCACAGACGAATGGATAACTCCCCTTCATCTCTAAATATGGCTGGCTTAGATATTACGAAGATATTTCAACTCGTGACATATCATGAGTTTGGTGCGGTAATGGTTCTTTGAAACGGTGTACGAAATAATTCAGTTCAGTTTACCTATTTCACTTTTATAAGACCCAAACTAGAGAAAATTTCTATTTCGGGCCCCAAAAATCACTTTCGAGCAGCTATATCGAGCTCAGTGATGTGTGATGAAATTATAAGCAATGAAGTCGTCATCTCCTCCCTCAATTCCTTTCACCACCGGCGTAGCGTTGGGTATTTAACCCTTTTCCATAGTTATTATAATGAGATGTGTTCTAGAGAGATACGTAAGTTGGTTCCATTAGTTCAGAAAATCTCTCACAGCATTCAGGCGTTTCATCAGGCCCATTACTTTTGCGTCAAAAGAACATCAAATAAATTCGTTTTTTAGCCGTACGATTAAGTTGGGGAACAGTTTGCCTCGAGTACTTTCCCCAGCAATTATGACATCGATTAATTCTATATTGTTTTTGAATGGGTTTTTCCTACAGCTGAATAAAAAACAATCATTTAAAATATATAATAAGATTCCTTATAGTTGGTTGAATTTATTGAACAAAGGTCACATTTTAATTCTAAACGCAAACCATTTACCGGTTACCACTTAAAATCAATAATCAAATTCGTAATTGATTTTCTAAAATCATGTCAATTCAAAAAATGGTTCATTTTATCAAATTAAACATAATAATTGGCATTGAACTCATCACATTAGCAAAAACTCGAAATCTATTCATTGCAATTAGCTCTCAACTGATTGAGGCTAGATATGTGTCAGCTTAATTAAAACTGAACAGAAGACTTTACTTACGCTTTTACATATCAGCAAAAATGGACATTCAGTTTACTATTGTTTTGCTCCTTTTGTTGTTCACTTAATTGACATAAAACATTTTTGGCAAAATGCCAAAAATTATTTGCTGCTACATGCAATTGTTGGTCATTTACATTAGCAGCTACAATGTGCTGGCAAATGGCGAATATAGTATGTTTTTTTTTCTGAGCCTAAATGGAGGATAATGCAGCTCTGCTGTCATTTCGAAGAATACTTAAATTGAGTGAAATTGAAAAATGAGTGCGCAAAATGTGGGTAAAAAAGTGTCAATAACTAAAGCCAAATACAAGAACAATTGTTACTAAAATGTCATAAAATATCAACAAAACAATAAAAATGTATTCTGATACAATCAGTTGTCGAACTAAAAAAATATTCCATATTTTCAATGTGACCTGCGTGGCTTAGTATATTCCAGAGTTGCCAGATGTATGGCAAATGGAAAAAAATAACTTTAATTTGCTTCCATTGAAAAGTTTTTGTTCTCCATTTTTTTGCTTCCTTTGAAATTTTTTTGATGAAACGCGGTACCTATTCAAATCGATATAAAAAACTTATTACGTCTGCATTTTTTTTTTTTTTCAAAGATATGATATGATAGAGCGCCACGAAAGTATTGAATCTTTGTAGAATTGCCATCTCTTCCAACATTTGTATTACTTTCAGCACATTCGCGCTTTGAAATAAACGAACTCATTTTTTTTAATTATTTCCGGAGCCTTAATTTTGTCATGGGAATAAAATACGCATATATAACGACATAGTAATTTTTAATACATTTTTCAGTTTATACATATATTGTTTTGATAAAAAATACATTCTGCTCCTCACTGAGCATGGAATCGCTTACTGATTAATTTATTAATTTTTCGAGTGATGGCTAACTATGGTAGAGATTAAAAGGATAAAGACCATGCTTAGAAACAAAATAATTTACAATAGATGCACAACTTTGAAGCTCCCCGAACTCAAATCCTGGATACGTAACTAATCTGTCTTAAAATTATTAAATTTTCAAATGGTGGCAGCTCTATGCATCGCAAAAATTTCGAACTGAAGTTCTATTTTTATTTTTTATCGAAATCAGTAATGACAACAAAAACCAACAACACGAGTAATTACAAAAACGTACGAAAAAACATAAATGACAACAACAACAACAAAAACTACAATGCAGTACAAATTAATTCCAACATTTGCGTTGTTGTTGTTGTTGTTGTTGTTGTCACTATCGATGTCGATGGCGTCATTTTGCGGTATCCAAAAATTGAACAAAAATTCATTGTGGTCGACTGTCATTTACCAATTCTGCGTTTCAACAGAGACTAAATGTTGTTCTTCTTGTCCTTGTTGTTGTTACTATTTATACTGGCTGTGCTCGTTTTATGTCACCATATACTAGGCTTACCATACGTTCATGATTTATATCAAATGATGTGGTATGTTGACTTTTTCTTTATTAATATCAAAGAATTTTCGGGTTTCGAAGAACTCCTTTCTAAGTCACCTAAGATAAAAAATTCAAATTTTTCTAAAACCTTCTCGATTTGCATCTTGGTCATCTGGTTACCCTACGTTTAGCTCTTTGCCATTTGCAATTCTGCCCGATATCGTGTGGGTTTGTTTGAAGGCTTCCATTTTGGTCACAAGTTAAATTTCATAAAATTGAAACAGGTTGCAGTTGAAAATACTTGTGTCTCAACATGTCAGTATGTTTGCTTGTGTGTTCATGCTTACGTCCAAAGGAAACTATGGTCATAAATGCCAAACAAAACTTACGTTTATTTCGAGCAAAAAATCACTATTGCCAAGGAACGGTTGACAAGTCAATATAATGCCGATGGAATGATTTGACAAAGTTTTATAAAAGCGTTAATCTGAGGAAACTTACTGCCATCTTAGAAACGTGTCCGACTGGGGTATCAAAAATGTCTCATGTAACCGTATATTTAAAATTTTTATTGGAGTTGCATTGTTGCATTGGTCTACTTTGGACAAAGTTTTTTTTTTTTTAAGAACAGTAACGGGTGCACAGTTTGAAAGCTCGTGTTGTTGAGACATTCTATGCCGTTGCAGTCAACAATGCGTATAGAGATAAAGTTGCAAATCAATATTTTTAACGTAAGCAGACACTTACTAAAAAAGACTTTAATTAACGTTTTTTTTTGTTTTGTGAAAAGAATGTGCATCTGAATATAACAAGTTGAAAAGTATACTTCATGTTAATTGCATCAATCTTTGACAGAATCAAATTATTACATATATATGTATGTATATATAACCATTTTGAACACATACATAATCTAGCTACATACAGTTTAACATTTTCCATTAAAGTTTTGCAAAAAAAAAACTCATGCATTTTTGTAGCATTAATGTGCGACAGACTGTAAAGACAAACACATTGAGCTGTATTTTAGAATGTGCCCATTTTTTCTGCTTAGCACACAATATTAAATATTTAAGCGTAAATTTTCGCAAACATGAAAGATTGACAGACTAAACGCCCTACCAAACGCACATACGATACAGCATATCTCAATCGGAATAAAAAATATTGATGACAAGAAAACAATAAAATTTTCAATGAGATGTTGACAGCATTACCATTGATATATATATATACATATAATATATATAATACATATATATCTATTATATAAAATAGTATCGTTATCAAAAAACTTGCTTATAACAAGAAAAGAATGTAACTAAAAGAACGAAAAAATTAAAACATAAGAAGAATGTAAGAAGAAAACAAAAATTTCATTGCATACTTTTAGCTGAGTTTGCAATCAAGAACAAACAAAACAAATCCATACAAATAAGATTAAAATAAAAATTGTGAGAAGTGCGTTTTCAATTTATTTAAAATCACAATTTTACACAACATCAATTATGTATAGGGGAAGGCGGGGCAAAGCGGTACAAAGGGTATATTTATCCTTGCATTATAACGCCATCTAATGTAATTATAAGGAAATTGTTTTTGAGTAGTGCTCTTGTCACTGCCAGGTTATAGCGACATTTCGGCCTTCCGCTTTCGAGATCCACGAAGTTCATCAAAATGAGTGCAGCAGATGTAAGATTCGAGGATTTTCGACTTAAGTAAATTCATTTCATATGAATAATTTAAAAAACATCGTAGTATATATTAATGACATTCATTTTTATTGACAACGATTTGTTTATGTTGATAAATTTTTGTTTCGCTAGTCTTTATGTTTACATAGGTCATGGCGATAGAGTGGTATTGCACTTCATATACCACTTTGCCGCACGGGTGGGGTAAAGCGGTATAAACGTACTTTCTTTTTGCATCGTAATAATAAACATCTTCTGTTAGGAAAATAATGAGCCTAATTACCTTAATAGATTTAATATAGATCGAACTAATAGCTTACATGTTTAATTAAGCGAAAAAAATTTTCTTCTTCTTTTGTGAAAACTTCGTTTTCCCGTTAGGCATACCACTTTGCCCCACCTTCCCCTATATTGCATTATCAAGAAGGAATAAAAATCAAGTGTAAGTTGGAAAAAAAGGAATTGTTATGGATACATTGTCAAAACAGTATACTGGTCCAGTGATGGAATTAGGGTTTTAAGGAAATGTAGAGACTTGAAGAGTACTTTTAAGATGCCGAATGTAAATTACTAAAATTTAACAAAATTTACTGTAAAAAAAAAAACATTTTTGATATTGAAAAATCAAGATCAAATTATCGAAAAATTATTGCGACCATTCGAAAAGCCATTAAAAAAATTTATCGAAATCACTTGCACTAATATTTTTGCAATTAGCGTAGGAACAAATTATCTACACGAAACAGAGAGCGTCATTCGAAAATCTCCAACTATCATCGTTCCTACTTCGGCCATTTTTTGCAGAAACAGAAATTTTTTTTTTGGGATATAATTACCATTCTATATATATATATATATATATACTTGTCTCAAGTTTGAGGTTAGCTCGCTTACATTTGCTTTATCTTTCGGATGATTGTTGTCCACCTTGTAGCTTAATTTACGTAAATTTGTTCTTTAAAAAGATTTCCTACTTGGACTTAACGCTTACCTGTTATCATAATTTGCAATTTGCATAAACAAATACTTTTGTAATTTTTTATGTAAAAAATGTCGCTGTTGCTGTCGTACCACACACATTTATGTCGCTTTTTATTTTTTTTACTTTCCAGAAACAATTTCAAGTCACAAAAATTGTTTTTCTCCACAAATACCATTACAACATTCCACAAAGCACGCACTGAAAATAGCTATGAAATTTTGAAGAACACGTTAACAACATCGAGAACAAGAACCAGTACAACAACAATTACGTGTAGCTACAAACATTATGTAAAGTGAGGCCCAAAGGACCACAGGTCTCCTCAGTTCAGTCGAAAATAAAAAAATACGACAAAAAATTTGTAATATTTTTCTTTTATTATGAAAATATTTTTATTGTTGTTGTCGCTGAAGACCCACGCCTATAATATAGCGTTATTATGTCTCCATATTTGGTCCTCATCGTCTCTACCCTCTCCTTTACACAATGAACATTACGTTGTAGTAAAATTTTGCTTTAAAAGAAAAAAAAAAGAAACAAAAATCGGTATTTATATTACATATTAACACAATTTAGCAGAGTTTGTTTGTTTCTTTCGCGCTTAGTGTCCAGCTTTAGTCAAATATTAAATATTTATGTATAAAATACGGCCCACATTTACATTTGGGTAGGATAATACGTTTCGCACCTGAAAAGTGAAGTAAATGTGAGTGTGCGTACGTTTTAAAAGTGAAAATTATGAATGGAGGATTTTCTTTTTAAACTCAATTTTCCCATTTATTCTGTACGCATTTTGATGTCTCTTTTACTTTCATTCATTCATTCTTTCATAGCAATTTACTTTTATACTTTTTAGCATTTATATTAGCATTTCATCTTCATCTCTTTTGCCTGTTGTATTAAATTCAATTTTATTTTTTGCTGCATGACAATTAAAGGCGCCATATAAAGGAATGCCATGCAAATATGTATGTACGTTCGTACATTGTGTTAGTGTTGTTTTGGGAATTTTACAGAAAATTTCAATTGGTATGTTAATGTTTACGAAGCTCTGAATATTCTTGTGGTGGTATTTTGGTGGAGCGCGCCGAAAACGATCAACGCAAAATTGTTGCTTTTGAAAAGAATTGTAAATCGTAAATATTTTAACGTATGCTTGCATATGTCGGCTTATATTACGACCCGGACGATAAATATTTTTGAAATGTCATGAATGTTGCTGACATGAATGTAAGTAAGAAAGTGTGTAATCATACACCAGAAGGGAAACGCTACTCTGAACTTTGCACCCATTTAAAACTAAAGAGCAAAAGAAAAAGCAAATGAGTGAAATTAAATACAAAAAAGTTGAATACATATATCGATGTCAGTACCAATCATCGAAAAATATTGCAAAAGTCGCAGAGTGTATATAAAAGTACAAAAAACATGGCAAACTATCAAAAAATATTAAGATGTTGAAAAATATCAAAAATATATCGAAATTATGAATAAATGTCAGAACTATCGAACAATGCGATAATTCGATACTGTTGTATTGAATAGAACTGAAAGAAAAGTCGAATAGCACCGATAAATATCGACCCAGTCGACAAAAATTGGAATGTATTGAATAACACAGAGAAATATCAAATGGTACCGAGCTGTTTAACGAAAGTCAACCACATCGAAAAGTTGGTAATGCAGAGTGGAAAGTATCAAGTTTACCGGGTGGTACTGAAAAAGTTGATAAAAGTATAAATAAATGAAATTAAGTTGCATAGCCTTGAGAAGTCGGAAAATATAGGCGATAAATTTTGAAAATAATCAAACGATAAAGAGTACATTATTTTTCCAATCGATCAAGGCAGACCCAAAAAATTTATAGATTTGCTTTAAATTTGCAGACATTATTATTCAATTATACGTTCAATTCAAGAGGATCCATATTTTTTTTTTCGCTGAAAGGACCCAATTTTCAAAGTTATGATCATTTGAACTTTGTCCTTTAAAATTATAAAAAAAAAAATTCTGAAAGGAATTTTTTCAAACTGTTGATATTTCCTTAATAAATAACGAGATTTCATAATTATTTTTTTCAAACTTTTCATAATTTAATGGATCTTATGAAAATATGGCATTTAGTGCAAAATGTTTTGTGGAAAATATTGCATTTTTTTCAAATCAAAAAATTTTTAATCAGTTTTTTTTTGCTTGAATTTTTTTTTATAAACACAGAAAGGGTTAAGCTATATTTGAAAAGTAATCCCAACTGTCGAAAACGGCTTATTCTTAACGGAGAGCATTTTTCTTAAAACAACAATTCAACAATTTTAATTGAGTAGTTGGGTGGATTAGTGGCACTTTTGTGGGAGTGTCCTTTATCCGCAAATTACCTCTATATATACTAGAGACCCTCTTCTACCTCCCACAAAATATCACAAAAAAAAAGTCCATCGACTTGCACGGTTTATAGGTACATACATTCCACGCTAAGCTCTGCAAATCGAAACCGTGTAAAACAAGACGCATCATGCATATTCAAAACGAGAGTCTGATCTAAACCTTAAAACGTGTGAAGAGAAATCTGCCTAAAATGGATACAGTGTAATTCAAACACCGGGCAGATCGAGACACAGGTGAATAACATTTTTTTTTAAATTTTTTTATTCTTTTCAGCTTTGAAATAGACTCGTGCTGAAAAATGCAGCACGTTGCCAATATGAGCAATCTGTAGCCTTTTCCGAAATTATGCACACCCATTCAATTTAGATAGGTCATTGCTCTCCAGCAACATACATGAACAGATACATATATATATATACATATACACACACATCCTTCTGCAGTACTTCATTTATGAATTCATTTTAAAGAGGAACCTTTTTACACACACACTCACATACATGCACGCAACTCGATCCACTTCGTACTTCCGCAAACAAAACAGCAACGGATATGAGCACTCAATAAATTAAAAGCACTTTCGGTACGTTAACAATTTTCAGCTTTAAATTGAGGTTCTGAATAGCAACTCTTACAGAGATATCTTCACCTGCATACACACACAAAGTGAAAAGATACCTCGGCTTTGATTACTTTTCACTACACTTATACTTGGATTTTAAATTTTGCACACAGATAGAACTAACTTTCAATGTGTGTGTGTGCTGGTTTGTGTGAATTTATTTAATAACTGTTTGCCACGAAAAAAAAGACCCAACAAATTGACAAACTTTTACACATCGTACCTGTGTGGTGTACCTTAAGTTTGTTTACTTGCGTCAATTTACATTAGAGTGATGCAAATAATTAGGAAAGAAGTAACGCTGTTCTTTTTTTTGTAATAATTAACAGCCATGTTAAAATTATTTGCACTGTAATTTAGGTGAAAACCTTTTTGTATCATTTAAAAACGCCTGAAAACTATAGACACATAATCGTACAAAGGATATACTATAAAGCACACAATCAAACTCCAAAGGAAAATAATTAACAAATTTCTAAAAAATTTATTATAATTAGGTATGTAAACAATTATATTTAAAAAAAATTTTATTGCACGAATCGATGGGAATAGGCCAAAAATGGATTTTGGAAGTGACAGGGGAGCTCTCCGACCCTCCTAGTGTGCTTTGGATCCATTTTTCGAAAATCTTCCTTCTTGTTAACGGAGTAAGAGAATATTTTAAATCAAAGTGTTTCTGTTAACAAAAAGAGCTGACTAAATTCTATTAGTTGTACATACATATATGTTGACACCCACAAAACTACATGGAATTTTCAACATTATTGTTTTTTATCAATTCTTTTTTTGTCATACTCAAACGTTCAAATTGTATGGAATACAGAATATACATATATGTATGTATGTATGTTTTTCATCAGTTTTTCAATTTGTAGTCAAGCTTATCATCAATGTTATGGCAGTAAAGTTGCGATAAGCTTTTTTAATAAAGACCCAGTTGAAACTTTGGGTACCCCTATCAAAAGAAATAAAATAATAATACGTTATGAGGTACTGTTGGTTGACCCTCATTTTCATCCAGAGCCATCCAGAGCTGGATCCAAAATATTTAAAGTTATTGTCATTCCTTCAATTATTGACCCCTTTCAGCTAAATATTGAAAATATATATTTTCTTTCAAATAGCAGCTTGGCTCCTCCTGCAATTTAAATCATTACAACTAGGTTTTTGAGATGTTGTGCTTTAATTAAAAATACGACATCAAAAAAGTTCTAAGATTATAACAGACTGAACTAAAAATCGAAAATGTGAATATTTGATGGGACTTCACTTCTTATTTTTATAAAATACTAGCTGGGCCGGCAGTCGTTGTTCTACCCATTCCGGTACAATGAGATACATTTGCTTAAGGTCCCTCTATATGAAAGTTTAGACAGACGAGTTCGTTGGACATTATTGGAGTATAGGCAAAGGGACCGCAAAATGACCGCGTCAACGATTTAACGCGGGAAATTCCGGTTATTTTAATGTAGAAAAATGAACTGCTTGATACTTAAAATTGAACATTGATAATGACAATTTAAACTTAAAGTTCGCACAAGAATTTTGAAAATAAAATCCTAGGTTCAAATATAAGACGATATAACAAATTTTGTTTTTTTCTCATATAGGAAGCGTGGCACCGCCCATTTTCTCATTGAGACTTAGATTTATATATATGTATATGTAACGAGTCGCATTCATGTGCGTTGTTGATGAGATTTGATTAACATGATTTTTCTCTTATACGGAGGGGGCATATTTCATTCCAAACCAAACTAAATTAACTAAAAAAAAGTTATAAAAAGTCGTTGAGTAGTAGTTGTTCGAGAGTTTATATGCCGCAGACGAACGGATTTTCATTTTTGCAAACAGGGTTGGCCGGTTATGCTTGACCATCCGGAAAAATTGGATTTCCTGGCGCATTTTGAGAAAATAAATTCTGTTGGTGGGAGAGTTAATCCTGAACATCCTATGAGTTACAGGGTGTTTAGCAAAGTTCCTTCAGAGTAGTACTTGCAAGCAAAGATTATGTTACTAAAGATAGAGCACTAAAATGATTAAGTTTCACGAGGAAATTAACTGACATCTATTAAGTACTACCGTTTTTGCCATCCATGTTTTCAGTTCAGAATTATCGCTTAAATTATTTTTTCTTTAATTGCGTTTTTTTTTAAATACACCGTTATAAAATGCGGTTTTCTTATATGGTACATATCTTAGTGCACAATAATTCAACTTACAAGTTACTCATGCGAAGATTTGATCTGGATCGTACACTTTTTCAGGTATAAATTTATACGAACGTGACTTTTTTGCTATCTATTCCACTCAACAGCATTCCACACTTTTCATATAATACAACTGTTGTTCTTCCTTTCCCATTGGGGTCATTAAAAAATTTCCTTAAATATAATCACTTTAATTTAATTAACTTAGGTGATACTGTGCAATATTCGAAGCTATGTTTGTATGGCAAAGGTTAAAATCCAATAATAAAAACCACTTTGTAAGGCTTTGCTGAACTTTAGTTATTCATTAAACTAAGCACTTGTTAACTCTATTAAAATGCTACTTAATTATTTGCATGAAGCACACACACACACACAAACCAACACCGGCACACAGATTCACACTCAGGTGAAAACACAACGTGTCGATGTGTTCTATTATGCTTCATCTCCTACCACAGCATTGCAGCTACTCGTATTATGGAAACCTTTACGTTTATCCTTTTCACTGTTCGTCTCACAATCTCATACACATTTCATTAATAGAGCAGCGACGCAAAGTCTTTATTTAATAAGATATTAATGTCAATGTGTAGGCATTTATATAATTGCATTTTTTTTTCATACATAAATATGTATAGTATGTACATTAGGGTGGTTCTTATTTAGATCTTTTGTGAAAATCAAATACGACACCACCCGGTTTCGGTACGAAACAGGATAAAAAATTTAAAAAATTTATATAAAATTTTTATCTTTAACCCATACTTACCCTATTTCAAAGTGAAATTTGATTTAAGCGAAAATCAAATACGACGCCCACAACGAAACAAAATAAAAATATTTAAAATATTTATTTAAAATTTTTATCTTTAACCCTTACTTACCCTATTTCAAAGTGAAATTTGACTTAAGCGAAAATCAAATGCGACGCCCTCCTAATCGATTCGAAACAAGATAAAAAAATAAAAAATTTTATTTAAAATTTTTATCTTTAACCCTTACTTACCCTATTTCAATGAGAAATTTGGCCTTAGGCACCAGTTTGTTCTTAGAAAAGAAATAATTAGTAACAAATAACATACTGAATTAAAGGCAATTAATTGAGCTTTCTTAATACCGTAAAAAAATTACAATTTATTAATACAAGTTTTAGAGAAAATAACGGTTATTTGGAAAAAAAAAATGGTAAAAATTTTTTAAAAACAGCCATATCACAAAATATTTGGAATAAATTTCAAACTTTTATGCACCAATCTTATAAACTGTAAAATTCCCTGCCATATGACATCAAAATATTTAAAATCTATGAAGCTATATTCGCAACTTTCCATGACTATATCTCGGAAACTAGATGCGAATGTCATTTATTTTGGATATATTCTATTTTAAAATTAAAAACTACGTAAGAAATATTGGTTAAAAAAAATGGCGGCTTAGGCCAAACCTCACATTGAAATCGAGTCAGTAAGAGTTAAAAATAAAAATACATATGTACAGTGGCGAGCACATGTGGATACATCCTGATCACATTTTACTTTGGGTAGCTCTAGAGCGCTTAAATACAGAAATTGCAATCAGATTTTTAATTTACTCTTTATTAATATTAAAAATAAAATATATAAGAATATTCTTTAAAATTGGAAGCAAAAAATTATCTTTTAATTCATATAATGAAAAAACTCAACACGTTCGTAAGTGAAGTATCCAAAATAATATTTTAAGTACTTAGACCCAAGGCCCTTGGCTTTAATGACATGATTCGATTGGGTTCAGATCTGAACTGTGAGCTAGCCATTGAATTGTATGAAATTTCGTTGTGTTTAGGCTCTCCATCCTGTTCAAAAATGACTTCGTTCACAAAAACTGGTAGTTTCTGTTCTAAAATACGAAGAACTTCTTTTTTTTATATATTGCCATTAGTTTTTACCAACGGCCCGACATAGCAGCCACATACCATCAAGTTACTTTCTCCATGCTTCACTTGGCGCCAGTAGTATTGCTCAAATCAAATTGGACTAAAGCGTAGAACATATATTATTTGTAGTAAACCGTACAACCGTATTCCTAAAAATCAAAAGAAGGGTGGTTTGTTACATTTGCCCTAGAAGGGTTGATGTCGGCTGCAGCCGGCTGGCTACATGTCAACATTTTGGTAGAGATGGAAACTCATAGTCATATAGCCAAACTGATATATTCGCCAAAGTGTATTATATTTACTACATATGAATTTCTACCATTGTCAGTGCAGATGATTGATTACTGGGATAAGATACTGTTGTTCATGGAACGTATTCTGGTGTTAAACGTAGATATGAAGACAATTTTTTTTTTTTACATAAACTACATTCAGCAACCTAATATTTATTAGAATATTCTACACTTCCATCAAAATTAAAAAATAAGATTTTACCAGGAATTTGAAAAGAATTTTAAATTATGTGAGCATCTCCACCCTAAATATAATGCGCGCTTCTGCTGCAGTTAATTAAGATCATAAGTTGTTGCAAATAGTACGAAGATTTTCACTTCACTTGTTGATGTTATATTTTTAATTAAAAACGTTCTTGCATCCAATGGCTCTTAGCAAGTTTTCAACATAATATTTTTTTTTTGTTGATATATGAAGTTTCTCTTTCTTATAAAGTTAAACTCAGTCAAAAATAAACATGAATTAAAACCTGCAGCCTTCATAGGTGCAACACTATGCCTCATTCAATATTGCAGCAGTAAAGGGTTTTTCGAAATGTGATTCGCAGGTTGAGAGAACTTTTACAATTTTATTTATTCCTTTCAACGTAGCCTGCCTCATCGCAATTTACAACATCCAAGCAAATCATTATTATAATTGATGGAACGAGATATATTGGATAGTATTGAAAAGTTTTCTGGGGCTTCATGCTGCGTGTGGAGATAGAGAACACAAAAGCAGAAAAGTTATCTCTGCAGATAGAGGTTTTCACATGGCTATAGTTGAACAAATATAGGAAGTTCAGCTGGTTTTCCATTGGTTAAACTGATTCAAAAGCTACAGACCAAATCCATGCAGTCGGAGTGACTTCAAATTGCGGAATTGGTTGCCGATTAAATATGTGGTTTTTTAAAGTAATTAAGGGAATATACCGTCCCCCGATTTGATTGAAAATTATTTTTTACGAAGTTATACCCATTTAAAGTTTTAGTGTCAGAGCTTGCAAAACCGTTGAAAATTGGATCAAAATAGTCGCATTTTCAACCAAATCAAAATAATTAATTTTTGTCTTCTGATTCTAATAGAACTTCGGATTTTCTGTCAGAATCTTTAAGAAATTTTGAAAACTATTGAAAATTGATAGAGTTATAGCGCGTTTTATGAAAAAAAAATTAGGCTGATCTTCTCAAAAACCCCAATGTTTTTACGCTTAAAATTTTACTGTGGATTTGTATTAATATGAGAGAGAAATGACATGAGTTTAATGCTTGTGAAAACAGATTTGAGGTCAGGAGATTTTTTTCGCCAAAATGAAAATGTCAATTTTTTTTTTCATCATTGCCAAGCCACTCTACGGTACTATTTTCAAAGCAAATAACAACAACAACATTCCAAATTACTTTCCGCAAATCGTGCTTGCATTTTGCATACTTTTTTTAACGTTATTTTCGTTATATAACATTTTATTATGGGAACTATATAAAAACATTGTACGCAAATATGTTTGCTGAATAAAAAATAGCAAAACTTTACAATATTGGGCTTTGCTGAATGACTGTAGGTTCATAATGTTTAATTATAATGAAATAATCAGTCGCTAAAATACACTTTCTCAATAAAAAAAAGGTCATAAGTTTTTCTCATTCCAAAAAAACTCGCAAAAGAAGATATTTTTCACATTACGAGACATCATTGGCCTCTATACAGTGGAATTCACTAATTTGAATAATGTTAAAACTCAAGGACCATTTTGGCGCCCCCAAACTGTTGCGTCCGGGATGGCTTCCCACCAGATACATTACTGAACCCATTCTCTTCGGCGCGCGAAAATTTTGATTCAATATTTCTCGAACATGGCATTTACGATTTTGATAAAAAATTTAGAGATGATATCATTGAAAGCAGTCATCAATTCAAGCTTATGTATAGTGTACTATGGAAGTAATCTTTATAAAATTTGGGGTATGTAGAGATGTCGGTTACTATAAGCTTTGAAATTAAATGGAATTGAAGACATTGCGTTAGTAGGCGTGGCACCTTCCATACAATCAAAAAATATTTAATGTCATATTTAGGGTTTTGTGGAAGTTATCCTATTAAAATTTGGTATAGAGATGTCGGCTAGTGGGCGTAGCACCACCCATACTAAAGAATAGTTGCAAGCGTTATTTTAATTGTACTATTGCAGCAATTGGTACAAAATTTATTGTAGTTTACTTGCTATAAGGTTTATCCGATGTGTGAGCAATCATACTAACATTTTGAGTAAGAAAGTTTTTTAAAAAAGTTATTTCTGAATCAAAATCGGGCTGGATTGTACCAGTGTTTACGCTCTCGGGAATTTAACGTATTTAAAGTGAAAAAACCTCAGCTTTCTTGCTAGAATATCAGAAATAATCAAAAGTATTTATCTTCCAAAAGAAAGTTAAATAAATATTAGATTTAAAAATATCAATGTCAAACTTTAAAACTTCCGAAAAATAATTACGACCATTCGAAAGGCCATTAAAATATCTATCAAATGCACTTGAACTAAGATCCAACAGAGCAACAGTTTGACCAACTTTGAGTTCACGTGACATGAAGTGTCAAATTAAATTGAATCAATTAGATATTATAAAAAATATTTATCGACATATTTACCAGTTTCACTCCACCGTAACATACATCTAGTGTATATTTATCGTTAGTATATCTAACGATGTTTGAAATATCAGAGCCTTACTATATACGCTTTATTAGACAAATGTAGATATGTATGTATTCCGATATCGGGGATATTATTTGCTTTGGTTCATTGTTAACAATTTTGATTGTTCATTTATTTTGTTAAATTCTTAAACAAAAATTTGAAAGAAATTCAAAAAATACTGCCAGGCCTAGCATTTCCTTCAACTAAATCAATGAACACCATTTCAAGTGTGTGCCGAGTTAGAGAAAAAGTTTCCACATTTAAATTAAATGCATTACGTTTCATTGCCATATAAATATCCGCCATTGAAATTTCATGTCCCGGTATAAAAAAAATTATCATGTGCCCTCGTTGGTCCCTGTTGGAAGAAAAATAAAAAAAAAATTTCTATAATAAATATTAGTATTTTGTATATGTAGTTAATATCACTTACTGCACAATGGCATTTTTAAACGTTTGTTCCACAAACGATGAAACTTTTAAGAACGGGTCTGGTTTACTCGAACCAGCTACTTCTAAGTTAAGATGACTATAGCTCAATAACGACGTGGTAGACTTAAGAATATTTTTCGGTTTAATTTGAACATATAGCAAGTAGCCTTTCATGTACTTCTTACTAAAATTATGCGGTGTATCAACGCAATAAAAAGTTCCATATTCCACTATTGCAAGACGTGTACAAATACGCGCACATTCGCTGGTGTCCACTGTCGCAATTACCACAGATTTACCCATTTTGCACATTCTAGAAATTATATTCCATAGCTGACGACGTCCCGCTGGATCTATGCCTGGTGTGATCACATTAAAATACACAATCGAGGGACTACCAATCATTGAAAGCGCAGCACATACGCGAAGCTTATTGCCCGAACTTAATTTACCGTACAATTCAAATAAGTTATCAAAAAATCCTAACACTTTAGCCAGGTTCACACATGTCTCACGTACACTCCTGGTTGGTATTCCACGAAGTATACACATAATTTTCATTATTTCGTAAACTTGAAATGTTGCAGGTAATACATTCGATCTCGGACATAGTCCACACTCCGTGTACATTTTATATAATTCAGTATTCATTCTTATGCCATTAACATATATCTCTCCAGTTGTCATATTTTCATGTCCAGTCAGTAGTTTAATGATTGTACCCTTGCCGGAATTGTTTGCTCCAAGAAGACCAAAACATTCACCTCTAGTGGTAGAATCACAAATTTTAAATTGTGACTTAAGCATTAAATAGAATTACTATACTCACGGATCAATCTGCAGGTAAATCTCATCAAGCGCAATTCCTGTATCAAAGGACTTGCTAACATTTTGCATTACAAGTGATTTTTTTTTGTATTGACTGGAACTAAGTTTGCGCACGATTTCTTTCTGCTGTTCAGCCATTTTATTCATCTCAACAACATTTTGAGAGCCATGTGATAAATGTGAGACTATCGAAGATCTGGAAAATATTACTTTTTAATTGAGGCAGAACATAAAAAGAGATACTTTAGAGCATGGTGCGGAACAATAGGCATCTCAAAAATTGTTCAAACTATTTTGGGATTGAATTTCCATTCCGATTTTGACAGCTAGATAATATTCATATGGGAAAGTTCAAGTGGGGCTTCTGAGTAATGCGCGTTATGGTAAATATATGTAGATATAAAATAATATTAAATAGGAAATTGTCCACCAGAAATGAACTTTATCGTAAACTAAATAAAAATCATAAATCAAAAACAAAACGCCAACGTGTCGCTAAAATTCGAAATCTATAGAATCGGACACATCCAATATGTAGAAAAATATAATACTTTTGAAAAATCATCAGAAATGTCTTCAAAATCGAGTGGTTTCGAAAAGTCGGCAAGTATCAAATAATATCGAAATAGTCGAAAAATAGTGAAAAAGTTCTTAAGATTCGAACAGTATCGACTACAAGTCAAAAAGTATCAAATAGTATCGAAGAGCATCAAATAGTACCAATCGTAAGCAAAATATCGAAGAATCGGGCAGAAGTTTAAAAGTGTCGAAAATCATATAAAAGTCCAAAAGTATCGATATGAGTTAAAAGTTTGGAACAGTATCGAAATCAAAAAAAGTAGAAATTATCGACAACATGAAACAAATTTTTAGAACACAGACTTTCTTTTTAAAAAGATTTAATAAAACTTAAAATTTTTTGGCAGAATTGTTTTACTCACTCATTATTCCTGCTTTGGGTAAAAATACCTGAAACCCTTAGATTTGGGTCATTCTCGATACGAGAGAGAATCACCATACATATGACACCAATTGAAAGAAGACAAATCATTTCAGGAATAATGCAATACGTATTACCCCATTTAAGTAAATTTGGAGTGTACTCTTCTGTAATTGTAGTAGTAGTAATTTAATTGTAAGTGCAATAATTTTTATGTATAAAATACTTACTGCAACACCTTGGATTGACTGTACAGTCCTTCTTTAAAATTGACATCCTACGGATTTCCTTATAATCGCATACTATTTGTAATTCTATGACACCTGAAATCTTATTCATGGCACTGCAATAGGAGAATATAGGGAACATTTGAAATAGCCACAGGTAGGTATCCATTATATTGATCGTGTGTGTGTACTTCTCTGCGTGAACTTCCATTAGAGATACAAATAGAACGGCTATCAAAAATAAAAGAAGAAAATCTGCTGTAAATTTTTCATACTTAACAACGCAGCTTTAGCAAGGGTTGAAGGTAAGTTGTAGAAGTGTCTTATAATTATGGTAAGCACCTTACTTGCTATAAGGTATTTTATAACACAAAGTGGGCGTAATTGTATATGTAGGCGTGGCACATCCCATACAAGCAAACAACTTTAAATGGTATAGAGTGTGCTATGAGAGTCATCTTCATAAAGTTTGGTGTAAAGGTGTCAGTTACCATGAACTTTGAAATCAAATGTTATTCGACTATATTGCAACCTCCCTTGTTAATAAAAATAAATACCTAGCATACCTATCGAGTATTATGTGATCATACTAAAATTTGGTGTAAGCGGACTCTATGGGATCAGGAGTTTATTCAATATTTTCCATATGAGTTCTCGCCCAGTGTTATAATATAATAACAAAATAATAAAATAACTGCATACTATTTTTCTAAAAAAATAGATAGTTAAAACTATTTTAATTGCAAAACGTCGGAACGGTCCTAATCATGAGGAAGTCATGCCTCCTCAAAAGCAAAAACGTTCTCTGGTGGAAAAGATGGTTCCCGTTGAGATTCCCATAAAGATTATTTTAAGCCACTTCAAGACCTAAGTGATGAGTCTGATATGGGACTCAATGAAGAAAGTACAGTTGAGAAAACACTAAAGTTAGAATTTCTCTTGTGCATATAATATGTGCAGATAAGAGAATTACAAGCTAGTTTGTTAAAAAGATAAAGTAGGCTTATAAAGACAATTTTTAGTGGCACGAACTATCAGTTCTTTACTCATGATTTAAATGAGAAGCGATTCTTTAAAGTGACGTTATTTGAACTTGACTGTAAATCTTCTGAAGAAGTTAAAAGTGAACTGCTTTCTCTTATTTTAAAATGCAAAGGAGTTGAGAAGATAAGAAAAGCATAAAACTGATACTTTTCATATTGTCTATTTTGAGGATGCTTCTGTCAAGTTAAATGATCTAAGGAAAAACATTAAGTCGCTCTTTCGTACAATCATATGCCATAGTTGCCATATGTTTGGACATGGTGAAAGAGGTTGTTTTATTAAAACAAAATGCTCAATTTGTGCCGGGAGACAAATTGACCACTGAGTGTAAGGACTCAGTTAAAATGATAAATTTTTTCTTCCCGACTGTAAATGTTTTCGTCGTGATTGCCTGAACCGGAATGGTGGAGGAGTTATTAAGAAAAATTTGAAGTGTTATGAGATTTCTAACCTGAAAACAGGAATAATTGAAAATGTAAATACGATATAATAATAAAATTAATATTCTTAGCATTTATTTTCCTGGTTGTACCAACACTTCCGAAAATCGAGTAAAGTATAAAAATAAAATAAGGAAATTATTGAATACTCCTGATAACTTTTTGTTCTATGGTACAAATAAACAATTACACAAAAATAAATTTTACTCTAAACAAATCAACTTATTGTCCTTTTAGATGTGGAAAAAGCTTTCGATTTAGTTTAGCACAATGGTGTGATTTTTAAGCTTAATAATTAAAACTTCCCGTTGTGAATTGTTAAAATTATCAAAAGCTTCTTAACAAAACGGTTCTTCTCAGTGCATGTCAATGGTGAACATTCAGATTTTTTTAAAATGACTTTTTTCTACTTAATAAATAAATAAACTAAAATAATCTAGTAAGGTGTTATCTTCGGCCTGAAAAGAACTTTTCAAACAAACCTTAGAAAGACGTTGAGAAAGTTGAAGAAGTCAAGAATAATGTAAAAAGGTTCAAAGAAGTTGAAAAGTGTTGAAACAGTTGAAAAAAACTGAAAAAGTCTAAAAAATATGGAAACCATTGCAGAAAGTTAAAAGAAATTGAAAAAGTCGAAAAAATGTGGAAAATGTTGAAAGTGGTTAAAAACTCAAAAAAAGTTGTGAAAGCTTGAAAAATATTGAAACATTTCAAATTCATGAAAAAGTCGAAAAAGTAAGGAAAATATAGAATCAAGTTGAAAGAGGTTGAAAGAGTAGAGAAAATACATATAGAATGTATTGGGAAAAGTTAAAAAGTTGAAAAAGTCAAAAGGATTTGGAAAATGTTGAAAAAAACAGACTAGAAATGAAATTATTGATATACACTTAGCAAAATAGCTTATATAGTTTGCGATATATGCTTTAATGAACCTTAAAATTTAGGGCGGTGACACACCCACTGGTACAGTCGAGTTCGATTTTGATCCAGAAATAGCTTCCCATAAACAAACCTCTTACACCAAATTTCAGTATGATGGCTCATATATTTCGATAGATATGCCGCTTAAGGTATTTTACTTGTATGGGAGGTGCAACGCCCAGTGGTGCTCTTTCGCCTGTTTTTGCTGCAGTCATACCTTGTAGCTAGTAAACAAACGATTGACATTAAATTTCATGCCAATTGCTGCAATAGTTCTCTTAAAATATCGCTTCAAACTTTATATTGATATGGGAGGTGCCACGCCCACTGATGCAATCCCTTCGAATTCCTTTTAATTTTATAGCTTATAAAAAATGACATCTATCATTTTCATTTTATAAAGATTTCTCTTATTGCACATTAAAAGTTTTTTTCCTTATATGGGAGGCGCCACGCCTACCGTTACTATTGTGCCAAATTTTCGTAATAAGATACCTTTTATCAAGTATATATGCCATACTAAATTTCATAACGATTACGTTGGTAGTTCTTTAATTATAACGTTTATAAATATTGTGGGCTGTGCCACGCCCTTCAACGAGTTTTTACAGTATACAGACGGAATCTGTATTGATGACCGTTCCTAGTGGTATCATCCCTAAAGTTTCTTTGAAAATTGTATGTGTCAATTTTGAACTATACGAAATCAAAATTATCAATTGTTAAAAAAGTGCCACGCCCCCTTTTCCAATTCCGCCCACTTTAAGCACAATTCAAATATATATGATTTATATCCGTGTGCTATATTTCATCACAATATCTTGCATGGTTTACGAGCTAAGGCGTTATAAAAGTTAAAATTTAGGGCTGTGCCACGCCCCTTTAACAGCCTTTGCAAATTTAAAACCTAGCCCAATCTTAATTTTGTTCACAGTTTGACCAAATTTCATCAAAATCGCAGCACCTTTTCAAAATGGGCTAAGGTATATTTACACATAGGCGGTAGGCGTGATCGTTTCTCGATTTTGTCCATTTTTGTATGCTACCAGCTTGTAAGAAGGTGTGACCTGTGTACCGAGTTTCATTGAGGTAGCTTCTTAAGTTTTCCCGTAAACGTGACTTCAACAGACAGACGGATATAGCTATATCGACTCAGGTGGTGACGCTGATCAATAATATATATACTTTTTTATAACGGAAAGACAAAGTGAATATACCCTCTGTGTAGGGTCTAAAGACTGAAAATCTTATATAAGTATGGCCTGCTGCGAAAATCTTTTTTCAATATTCGGGCACGGACGATTTGTAGGCATTTTTGTTAACTTTAATGAAAGGAAGAATTTATTAATTGTTGTCAAAGTTGTTTGCGCTCTCTAGCAATTTTTGAACCAAAAAATTCGATTTGCTTCAGAGATATCACACGCTAGCTTCTATTTTTCGACTCGTCGCACGCTGCACGCTTGGATCTTCGTGCGCTCGAAAATATTTAATAACTTCCGATCTAACAGAGACTCCACTTTTTTGTAAAATAGACGAAATAATCTATATTCCCAATGTTGTAAGATTCAATACAAGTACTTACCTCCGTAAGCATTTATCATTAAAACAACAATGTAGCCAGTGAATGGGTCGTTGAAAAATATTGCCAAACAATAAATGAAGTTTGAAGTACCGAAGGCGAAAAGAAACAGCACTATAGAAAAATTTACTGCAAAGATATTATCATATTAGTATTATTAGTGTATTGGGTATAAATTCCAGGGAAATTAGACATTCCAAAGTATACAGATAAAGTTAAGATTCAAACTCAACAAATTGGATTTAAAGAGCCCAAAACTGAATTAATTTTAGTTTTATTTTTTAGTTTACCCACTGCTTGATTGAAAAAAAAATTCAGAAAGAAAGAAAGTATGGCATTGGAAATCTTGGCATTTCACACAATAAACCTCGAACTAACGACTTAAGTCCTTTATCAGAAATGAGTTTATCCCTCATTTATGTTAGTTTTTAAATTTTTAAGAAATAAATTCCGGAGTAATGATTAAAAGTCTATTTTCGCATATTGCTAAATTACAAACTTTTGAAGCGAAATTTCTTGATAGCACGTATGCCGGTCAAATATATACACGACGCACAAAAATAAATAATTTTGAAATATGAAAAAAATGGCCCATGGACACGCCTAACTCTAAGGTGCGATTTGGTTGAAGCTTTTATTTCAAAATGGGTTTCAATTTTCATTAATTTGGCAATGTTGCTTTCAAAAATGCTTTGAATTATGCAATATCTCATAGATTTCCAATTATTACTAAATCATATTACTAACAACTAAATGATAGCAACAGTTAATATCCTTATTGAGGCTCAACGCCAAATCCTGATGCGGGCTTCTAAGGTTGGGGTATTCCACCGTTCGGCCGTTCTACGAAAGCGAATCATCAGAGTTCACTTCAGAGAAAATAAAATTTATAAATAATATTGAAACATCATCAACATATGAATATCATCAGAAGACCATTAGTCCAAGAAGTGGCTGTAGAAAAATAATGTGAATAAGATTAATGAGTGAAACTTTTGGGATGCAATTACGTACATTAAAGTTAACTAAGTTACGTTGCCAAATGGACGCATCCCTACGCAAAAAAAAATCATCATCAAGCTTTTTTCATTACACATGTTACTTTCCTGTATTTTTCTACGACGAAATCGATATTTTTCCACATTTTCCTAAGCGAACGACTTTTTTTCAGCTTCTGACTGTATTCGAAAATTTGTTAAAAAATAAAACTGAAATCTTTTCTATTCTGTGACTTTTTATCTTAAACTCTCTCTAAGAGTGCAATTTTTAAATAATTAGGAATTTTTTTCCATTTTTTCAATTTTGCTGGGTTTTGCTTTTGTTTAATTTCCCTGTGATTAAATTGTAGGCTGATTTTTCAATGCTCACATACTAGACCGAGAGTCCAAAACGTGAAATCTTATTAAATATTACAAATGCCATTTTGTTTAGAATTTTCCCATAGTCAATAAAATATTGAAACACCTTATTTCTCTGATTTTACGTTTGACCAACTTTCAAAGTCCTAGCCTCGCTTTTCAACATTAACAGGAGAACAATATAATAACATTTATATATGTTTTTTGATAAGCCTGCAAGGATTGCCGCTTTAAGCCCCAACATACATAACTACACTGAGAAAACGATTTGTTCGAATATTAAAAATGTATATTTGACATAGATAGACCAAATCCATTTCAAACCATGCAGTCCGACTGACTTCAAATAGCGGAATTGGTTGCCGATTATATTTGATGTTTTTCAAACGAAATAAAGGAAAACACATATTCCCCCGATTTGATTGGAACACATTTTTTATGAAGTTATGTCCATTTAAAGTTTAAGTGTCAAAACTTGAAAAATCGCATAATATTTTTTCAAAATAGTCACATGTTCATCCAAATTACAATGATTAATTTTTGTCTTTTAATTCCAATAGAACTTCTGATTCTCTGTCAGACGTTTCCTTTTTTTTTTTGACTTTTCCAAACTCCTTCAACATTTTCAACATTTCAGCACGACTTTTTCAATCTGTCTCATTTTTTTTTCAACTTTTTTCGACATTAACTCCTTCAATTTTTTTTGACATCTTCATTCTGTTCAACTTTTTCGGCTCATTCAACGTTTTTCACATTTTATAGACTTTTTCAACCTTTTTCAGTTGTTTCAACCTCTTGCAACATTGTCCATTTTATTTTGACTTTTCAAGAGTTTTAATTTTTTTCGAATTATTCAATCTTTTTTCAATATTCTCTTTTTTTTAACCTTTTTCATCATATTTCTTCATTAGCTTCCATATTTTTAAAACTTTTTCAGCAATTTTAAACCGCTTCAACTTTTTTCAACCTCATTCAACTTAATTCAGCTTTTGTCGAGACTTTCAAATTTCATATATTATATTTGTTTGTAATTTCAGTTTGAAAACTCTCGGTTGTTCATTTGAGTATTGAAAAACGCCTTAAATTTTATAGCGATAAGTGAAGTGCAAAAAGTTCAACGTAGTTTCTAAATGTGTAACTTTAAGCATTTCACTAAAATAAAAATACCTAGAGGCAACATATCGTGCATATTATGGAGAAATATATTTTGGACAGCTATTATGATGTCAATTAGAAGTCCAACGATGACAACTTTCATCAAGTCATATGACCACTTTTCAATTAGATATGCAGTAGGCCTTAGGCCATTAATGTATTGAAGCAATTTGAACGACGAAACTCTCTCATCTATTACATTCAATATTCCAATTGCATAAGTGCAACAAATCACAAATGCAAAAAAAAAACTAAATATACTTAGTAAAGTGACGTGAGAGAGCATTCTATCTGGATCGAATTCTGTACAATAATCTAGAGGATGAAATGATACACTTATACGCCTATAGCTCCTGTAAGTACAATTTAAGGAAAGTAGAAAGAATATACAATTATTGCCTTAAAGTTTAATTAATTGAAAGAATGGTATGGCAAATATAAGTTCAGATTCAGTACGTACTTCAGTAGGGCGTTATGTGCCATATTGAGGCTCAATGGAGCTGTGTGCAAGGGGTAGTTGTTGAACCATGCTATAATATAATCTTTTGAAAAAGTTGCTCCGACTAAGTACTTCGAACCCTCACTTTTTGCTTTATTTAATATGAAATCCGTTATCCTCGTATTTTCAACTTTTTCATAGCTATGCACTAACCCCATTTCTTCTGTGTATTGATAATATTTTTTAGCGGTTCTTACAACAGATTGGTCATGTCCTTCGAGTTTAGCTACCGTTACAGATTTAGCGTATTGATGGAGTTGGAAAGTTATATTCGGCAGCGACTCTCTTGTCTTTGAGGAATATATAACAAATGATAGACATGCGATCAAAACGGGTAAGCCAATTTCCAGTACTATTAGCAGTGCATTTCTTTTTAAGTAATACCAACGCTTGAGAAACATTGCATATAGTTGACTGTTTGTTGATTGTCTGTTTTTATCCCTTTGAAGAAAATATAATGACTTATATTCTTCCACATATATGGTTAATCCGCTCATTAGACGTGATAGTCGCTCGCGTTCAGAAACTTCAGCGTCATATTCATTCATACTAAGGAATATATCTTCAAAAGGTAACTCGGCAATGGTGATGCTATGAAGCTTAAGCTTCTTACGGTTGTTCTCAATCGCAGATAATACACTTTCTAATACTTCGATATTATCTTGAGCAATAATGTAGGAAAGTTCAGTGCCTATGTTGCAATGTGGTTTTATATCTGGTATATACTGGTTCATAAATTCAGTTACGGCATCAACATTGCAATCGTCTCTTGTGGTACAAGTCTATAGTATATTGTATTATAATTGAAAGAAAAGAGTCAATCAAGAAAATTTCACTTCAATTTACATAAGATAACGATTTTATTAAAGCTGTCAAAGATAAAAAAAAATAAAGACACAACACACAGAATTCTGTGGCCGCAAGGAATAACTTGTGACCACAGAAATGTCTGTAAGAAGGACACCGTACTAATCGGAAGGAAATCAGTGGATGATCAGTTATTAAATACACAGCTTTTTTTATATGGACTTGATGGATGGTTGTGCATTTCTAGGTTTTTTTGGGGCACTGGATCTGAAAATGACAGTAAAAGTTAATTTGATACCTCCATCATACCTTAGCACCCCCTTACTACTCCAAAAAAAGGGATTTGATTTTCAATTTTCTTCCGAAATTGAGATGGATGTGTACTTTTATGTTTAACGCGCACCTCATGTTTCGGGGTGCTTCTTAAAAGTACACTGGCCTAAATTTAAACCCCTTTCTGGTGATAGTAAAGGGGCGCTAAAGGTGATGGAAGAATAAAATTTAGTTTTTGATATCATTTTCTGTTTGGCATGTCAAGAAATGTAGGAATGCACATCGATCCCGAGTTTGCATGAAATTTAAATATCCGAACCTCAGGGGGTGATAAGGGTGAGAGAACTAGAGAATGGGCAATTATAATCTTTTTTTTATGGTTAAGTTCTGTCTAATTTTATATAAAAAATAAAAATTCAATTCATTTGCAAAATGAAAAACATGACATGAGAAATCAACGACAGCCGACAGTCGACTGCGACAGCTCTTCCTGAACTGTTGCTTCGGCTTTTGAACTTCAAGCAGCAGACAGCAAGACACGGTGCACATTGAAGACGCAGTCCAGTCCTGCGTTTTAAATTTACATTTTGTTTATTTTTTATGCTTTGATACAATTCGAATTTGTGCTTTCGCCGACCTGCTGCCCGAAATTACTTCTCAATATGCTATTCCGTGTTTTTTCTAGTGCTGTGCTACCTGCGCGGGCTGTGTGACACTGCTCAATGTGCGCCTTAGCTAACAATTTTTAAGCAAATTGAAACGCTGCTTTGTAAACTGAAGAGAAGAATTTCTGAAAATACTTTTCCGCAAATAACAATATTTTTTTTAATCGCAAAAAAATGTTTTGTACTTGCAGGTTGGGGTGTTATTTTTAAAAAAAAAGTCTGGAAACTTTCAAAGTTTGAAGTTATTACAGTTTTAAAGTAGCATCTCCGCGCGAGTAGCGATTGGTAGCCTAACATTTAAGAAATGAAACAAAAAATTACTTTAACGGACTGTTACTATCGAAATTTTTAAAATACATAGCTTAACTAATATATACTCACCAAACGCTTACCCGCTCCATAAAATGATTTTAAGAAGTAAATGCTGCCGAAGCACTTCAGCTTACCCTTTGACATAATTCCAATGCGGTCTGCAATAACTTCTGCTTCTTCCGTACTCTGGGTCGATATAAGAATGGTACGATTTTTTTTTTCTTTTAGAAGCAAATCCCATAGCAATTTTCTTGCAGACACATCCATATCAGTACTAAGCTCATCAATTATAACAAATTTGCTATGACCACAAAGGGCACAGCAGGCACATAAGTGACGTTTAACACCACGCGTCAGTGCACGTGTTTTCCAATTAAATTTATACGTTAGATTCATAGCTTTCAAATACTTTGCAACATTTGACTGCAATTGCTTACCGGAATAACCTCTCAGACGGCAGAAGAAAGTGATTTGTTCGGATACGGTCAGATCGGGAAATAGCATATCTACATTCAGAGAAATTCCCACACTCGAATGATCCAAATCGTCATAGTGTTTTAGATCAATACCATTAATCGAGACAGTACCGCTAGTAGCTGAAATGCGACCAACTATCATCGACATTAACAACGACTTTCCACTTCCGTTAGCACCCATGAGCACAGTAATTTCTCCCTCGTACAAATCCATGGACACATTGTCGATAATTTTAACATTATCACTTCTTGTCTTGCACAAATTTTTTATTTCAACGAGGAGAGCTTTATTTGATGCAGCTATTTCAATGACTTGTGTCTCCATGCGTGCTTTGCCAGAACCGCTAGATTTCCTAAGTTTTGCGATATCAGCTGAATGTTTTCTTTTAGAATCAGTCGAACTAGTGGAACCAGTTTCTCTTTGAGGTTTTGCTTTTGAATTATTTGTTAACCATAAATACAACCGCTTCGGATTAAAACAGGATATAAAGGCACTACACCTTATTATCTTTTTTTCAATTAAAATGCCAATCAGCGTATAAACAAGCGCTTGTCCCATCAGTATCAACGTAACAGCGCCTACTGCCATATCTTCCTCTTCAAAATTATTTGTTTCTAATAGAGAAGCCCAATGGAAGCCTTCACCAAATTTTTCAAAGTCTAGCATGTGGTTGACACCCAATGCCATTGCAGTATTTGAAAATAGAAATACCATTATGTACATTATGACTGTGGTAAGCGTATCGTTATTAAGTGTGTATATTAACGCAGCGTATGGGAAATACGTAAATATCCAGGCAAGTGACTGCAACGTAACCGCTGTAGAGGGATGTTGGCAAAAGGTGCTAATCAGATAACTGAAGCAAATGCTGGTTAGATTATAAGTCAGCATAAAGTACATGATGACTGTCCAACTGCTATTTCCGAAAATGCCATGCCCATCACTCCAGTTTATCTTAAATGAAGAAAGCAAGTATTCATTTAAGCATTTTCTTGGTTTGTATTTATTTGAAATATGATGTATATTTTTTAAAGAATTTCAAGAAATTGCAGGCCAAACCCTGTAAAGTTTATATTTAAAGTAAAGTTACTTATTTTTTACATACCGTAAGTAAAGTCACAGATATTATTGATGCAATAGAAAATGGCACAAGTCCCCTTATGATCCAGGTAGTATACTGAACAGTTTCGCCAATGGTAAAAACGTTTAAAGCGCCTTTTAGACGTAAGTTCTTTTCCATAACTATGTTCTGTTGAAATAAAATATCAGAGAAATAAAAGGGTTTTCATTTGCATAATTCCAAAGAAAACAAACCTTGATCAAATCTATAGTAGGATAGAGGAAGCCAACTAATATGGCTAATGATAAACAGAGTCGTATACGTTCAAGTAACGGATCAATGACAAACTCGGGTAACGGGAAACGTTTCATCCAAATATTCGGTTCATAGAAAATTGTGTTATTGTTAGTAAATGCTAAGAATATCGCATGTTGTATGGCTAAAAATCCTTCACGTACATAACCTACATAACCACCATCATTGGCATCCGGAAAACGTTCCATATTTTTATAATATGGATCATATACGCAATTTGTACGCCAGGTGGAGCCAACAATGTTGTCACTGTAAAATCGTACTTCCCTGGGAAAGATCAGTGTGTAATTAATACGTTTATTATTGCATTCAGTAAAGTCAACACCCGCTAAATAATGCTCCTTCTTCATTTTTTCACGTAAAGTGTCAGAGCTCGTAAAATCTTTTACTTCAATATTCAAACTTTCACTGACCGATTTCATAACTTCTTCAGTAAGAGATGCATTCAGTGCAGAAGTTCCATTGAATGCTGTATAGGCCAAAATTCTTTGTGGTATAAAGCAACTATGATTGGAAGCACTAAAACATTTGAAAAGATTGTTATCTCTTATACTTCAATTAAGGACTTTATATTGTACCCATTAGTTTTGTTATTGAGAATTTCGGCATCAGTCTCAAAACGATCGATAAGAGTCCTTAAAATAAATAAATGATACTATATAGTATATCTGTTGTTATTATAGTTTTCAAAAATATAAGACCACTAACGTCCATTCCTTCGTCAAATTGATCCTTTCGTATGTTTTGAAATCCTTGTTTTCTATATCAAGTGAAAATCTTAAAAAAATCAAAATCGTAAGGAATATAGCCGGAGACGATATCGAAAAGAAAAATGAAGCTCGCCGTTCCCTAAAAACGATCCAATTCTTCCAGGTAAGCAACCGTATTAGTCCCCAATTGTTCAGTTCAGATTCTGACATGACTGATGTCTTGTAGTTGAGTTCCTTTTATTACAATGCAAAAGATCGACTAAAAAAAGTTGAAATAATGAAAAAAAATTGACAAATTTTTTGTGTTGTATCTATGACAGCTCGAAAATATTTTTATATATTCTTTTCGTCATCTTTTCATACAGGGTGTGAGCAAATTACAGTAAAGTTTGAAAAATTATTTTCGCTTTGGATCAAATAGAACTCTGTGAAATATTCGGAAGAGAAAAATGCGTGATTTTTAATAAAACTGTTTTCGCCTGCGGCACTTTTTTTTTACCACGTAACAATTTTGATTAATAACATAGGTACACAACAAAAACAAGTCGTTACCCCACTTTTCCTACATTTACGAGGTCGCTGAAACCGAATATGACCAAAAAAAAATTGCCAGTTTTTCCACTACCACCCCCTTACCACCCTCCTGGAGGTCGAAATTCAAATTGGCATACAAAGTTAAAATAGATGTGCATTCGTACACGTTTCTTGGCATGCTAAAACCGAAAATGATAATAAAAAATAAGAGCGATCCTTTCATCACCCCCTAACGACCCTAGATTAGGATGAAGTTTCATACAAAATTGATATGATATGATATCTGCATATCTATGTTTTTAGGGCGCTGGAACCGAAAATGGCAACGAAAAATAAATTTGACCTTTCCCTTATCATATTAATTAAAGTTTCAAGCCCTTTCTAGGGTTAGTAAAGGGGCGTTTGAACTTATTTTTGTTATCGTTTCAGCATGCCAAGAAACGTAGGAAACGAGTTAGTGGTGCCATTTGTCGAAAAACTTTGCTGTCAATTTGAAATTTTCACATATCTTTCGTGTTTTCACGTTTAGAGGTATACTTTTATTGTAATTTGGGATTGCTGAGCTCGAATCAGACTTTGGCACATACAATTCAACATGGGGTTAAGAGGTAATGCTGGAGGGATAGAGTGAATGGAAATTTTATTGTTTTCATGAAGAACAATTTTGTTACCGACAAATATCTCTAGCTGGCTGGCTTAGACTGAATACACAAGTCAACATTTTGGTAGAGATGGAAACTCATAGTCATGTAGCCAAACTGATATATTCGTCAAAGTGTATTATATTTACTACATATGAATTTCTACCTTTGTCAGTGCAGATGATTGATTACTGGGATAAGATACTGTTGTTCATGGAACGTATTCTGGTGTTAAACGTAGATATGAAGACAATTGTTTTTTTTTACATAAACTACATTCAGCAACCTAATATTTATTAGAATATTCTACACTTCCATCAAAATTAAAAAATAAGATTTTACCAGGAATTTGAAAAGAATTTTAAATTATGTGAGCATCTCCACCCTAAATATAATGCGCGCTTCTGCTGCAGTTAATTAAGATCATAAGTTGTTGCAAATAGTACGAAGATTTTCACTTCACTTGTTGATGTTATATTTTTAATTAAAAACGTTCTTGCATCCAATGGCTCTTAGCAAGTTTTCAACATAATATATATTTTTTTGCTGATATATGAAGTTTCTCTTTCTTATAAAGTTAAACTCAGTAAAAAATAAACATGAATTAAAACCTACAGCCTTCATAGGTGCAACACTATGCCTCATTCAATATTGCAGCAGTAAAGGGTTTTTCGAAATGTGATTCGCAGGTTGAGAGAACTTTTACAATTTTATTTATTCCTTTCAACGTAGCCTGCCTCATCGCAATTTACAACATCCAAGCAAATCATTATTATAATTGCTATGCCAACTATCGCTGGAACGAGATATATTGGATAGTATTGAAAAGTTTTCTGGGGCTTCATGCTGCGTGTGGAGATAGAGAACACAAAAAAAGAAACGTTATCTCTGCAGATAGAGGTTTTCACATGGGTATATTTGAACAAATATAGGAAGTTCAGCTGGTTTTCCATTGGTTAAACTGATGTAAAAGCTACAGACCAAATCCATCTCAAACCATGCAGTCGGAGTGACTTCAAATTGCGGAATTGGTTGCCGATTAAATATGTTGTTTTTTAAAGTAATTAAGGGAATATACCGTCCCCCGATTTGATTGAAAATTATTTTTTACGAAGATATGCCCATTTAAAGTTTTAGTGTCAGAGCTTGAAAGACCGTTGAAAATTGGTTCAAAATAGTCGCATTTTGAAACAAATCAAAATAATTAATTTTTTTTAAGACAGTTTACGGTAAACCTAAAAATCCATGTCACATGCCAACACTGATGTACAATGAAATAGGGCCAGTATTGGTTAAAGATAAAATTTTGAAAAAATTTTAAAATTTGTTTATTCTATTGCGAACCAATTGAGGGGGCGTCCCCAACTTTTTTTTTTAAGGACCACCCTAATATACATATGTAACTATGCATGAGTATCGGTCATTCTTTGAATAACTGCATGCTTAATTTGTTTTTTCTTTTTGAAACAAAATCACGGTAGGCTTAAAACAACTTTTAATAAAAGTTTGAGTTACTACAAAAATTTTAATTGGGGATTATTTGGGATGCAATAAGATAAGAAATCCTTAGAACATATTGAGATCTTACTCATAATACATAAATTATACTTTACATTGTTATCATTTTTATACACTTCAAAATGAGATATGTGCATTTCCACAGGAATCGGCATTTTAGCTGGCCTCGTTTTTGATTTTTTTTTTTTGGAGCACATCCGTCAGACATGGTTTTTCTTGAAGCTAAGACTGTCTTGAACTAATATTCAAGGTTGAACAATTAAAATTCAGATAGCTATTTTTTTAAATTGCATCTAAAGTAAAAAATATGTTTAACTTTTCATGTTTTCTAAACACGGTTCGCTTCAAGCAATATCAAAATCGGTAAAAATTGTCAACAAAATCTAACAATGCACAATTATTATATAGTGTCCGGACTCCGGAGGATTCAGAAACATAATCCGCAAAATCGTGCCTGATCATTTACTTGTTTTATGGCCATTTTAAGGTAAACTCTCTTACCGATAATTTTATAATTTAAATAAAAATACTTGAAAAATTGTGAATAAGACATTAAAAATTTAAATTTTTTTAGTTTGCTTTTCTTTGTGGACTTTGCAATCAAAAATACTTTTAAAACCCATAAGACTAAATTATATAAAAATTATTTTTCACTATGTTTTAGACCCAAAACAATTTTTTAAATATTTTTAAAATTTTTTTTTTTCATGAAAAACGGTGAATAACACAACAAATATTAAAGTTTTTTTATTTATTATTCTTTGTAAGCCTTGTAGTCAAAAATACCTCAAAAGTTCGTAAGTCAAAATTTTAATTTAAATTATTTGTTACTTATTTTCAGACCAAAAAAAATTTTTTTTTTTAATATTTTCTCTTCTTTTCAATGGAAAATGAGGAATAACATTACATTTTTTTTTATTTTTTTTTCTATTTGTGGGCTTTGTAGTCAAAAATACTTTTAAAAGCCACAAATGAAGACAAAAAAAATTTTTTTTTCCTTAGTTTTTAGGTCAACAAAGGGCCCAAAGAATTTTTTTTTTGATAGTTTCAATTCTTTTCCATAGAAAATGATGAATAACATAAGATATAAAATTTTTTTTTTATTTTTTTTCTTTTTGTGGACTTTGTTGTCAAAAATACTTTTAAAGCCCAAAAAAGAACATAAAACAAAATTTTTTTTTCACAAGTTTTTAGGTGAACAAAAAAAATTGTTTTTTTGTATCGATATTTTCCATGAAAAATGGTGAATAACCCAAAAAAAATTTAATTTTTGCAAAATTTAGTGGCTTCATCGTGTTCAGCAACTCAAAATACATAAGAAACAATTGTCATATCATATTTATATTTTAACAGTTCACGTGACATGAAATGTCAAATTAAATTGAATCAATTTTCATAAATATCCAGGAATGCAGATATTATAAAATATATTTATAAACATATTTACCAGTTTCACTCCACCGTAGTATACATCTAGTGTATATGTATCGTTAGATATACTATGTTTGAAATATCAGAGCCTAACTATATACGCTTTATTAGACAAATGTAGATAGGTATGTATTCGGATATCGGGGATATTATTTGCTTTGGTTCATTGTTAACAATTTTGATTGTTCATTTATTTTGTTAAATTTTTAAACAAAAATTTGAAAGAAATTCACAAAATACTGCCAGGCTTAGCATTTCCTTCAACTAAATCAATGAACACCATTTCAAGTGTGTGCCGAGTTAAAGAAAAAGTTTCCACATTTAAATTAAATGCATTACGTTTCATTGCCATATAAATATCCGCCATTGAAATTTCATGTCCCGGTATAAAAAAAATTATCATGTGCCCTCGTTGGTCCCTGTTGGAAGAAAAATAAAAAAAAAATTTCTATAATAAATATTAGTATTTTGTATATGTAGTTAATATCACTTACTGCACAATGGCATTTTTAAACGTTTGTTCCACAAACGATGAAACTTTTAAGAACGGGTCTGGCTTACTCGAACCAGCTACATCTAAGTTAAGATGACTATTATAGCTCAATAACGATGTGGTAGACTTAAGAATATTTTTCGGTTTAATTTGAACATATAGCAAGTAGCCTTTCATGTACTTCTTACTAAAATTATGCGGTGTATCAACGCAATAAAAAGTTCCATATTCCACTATTGCAATACGTGTACAAATACGCGCACATTCGCTGGTGTCCACTGTCGCAATTACCACAGATTTACCCATTTTGCACATTCTAGAAATTATATTCCATAGCTGACGACGTCCCGCTGGATCTATGCCTGGTGTGATCACATTAAAATACACAATCGAGGGACTACCAATCATTGAAAGCGCAGCACATACGCGAAGCTTATTGCCCGAACTTAATTTACCGTACAATTCAAATAAGTTATCAAAAAATCCTAACACTTTAGCCAGGTTCACACATGTCTCACGTACACTCCTGGTTGGTATTCCACGAAGTATACACATAATTTTCATTATTTCGTAAACTTGAAATGTTGCAGGTAATACATTCGATCTCGGACATAGTCCACACTCCGTGTACATTTTATATAATTCAGTATTCATTCTTATGCCATTAACATATATCTCTCCAGTTGTCATATTTTCATGTCCAGTCAGTAGTTTAATGATTGTACCCTTGCCGGAATTGTTTGCTCCAAGAAGACCAAAACATTCACCTCTATTGGTAGAATCACAAATTTTAAATTGTGACTTAAGCATTAAATAGAATTACTATACTCACGGATCAATCTGCAGGTAAATCTCATCAAGCGCAATTCCTGTATCAAAGGACTTGCTAACATTTTGCATTACAAGTGATTTTTTTTTGTATTGACTGGAACTAAGTTTGCGCACGATTTCTTTCTGCTGTTCAGCCATTTTATTCATCTCAACAACATTTTGAGAGCCATGTGATAAATGTGAGACTATCGAAGATCTGGAAAATATTACTTTTTTATTTTTAATTGAGGCAGAACATAAAAAGAGATACTTTAGAGCATGGTGCGGAACAATAGGCATCTCAAAAATTGTTCAAACAATTTTGGGATTGAATTTCCATTCCGATTTTGACAGCTAGATAATATTCATATGGGAAAGTTCAAGTGGGGCTTCTGAGTAATGCGCGTTATGGTAAATATATGTATATATATAATAATATTAAATAGGAAATTGTCCACCAGAAGTGAACTTTATCGTAAACTAAATAAAAATCATAAATCAAAAACAAAACGCGAACGTGTTGCTAAAATTCGAAATCTATAGAATCGGACACATCCAATATGTAGAAAAATATAATACTTTTGAAAAATCATCAGAAATGTCTTCAATATCGAGTGGTTTCGAAAAGTCGAAAAGTATCAAATAATATCGAAATAGTCGAAAAGTAGTGGAAAAGTTCTTAAGATTCGAACAGTATCGACTACAAGTCAAAAAGTATCAAATTGTATCGAAAAACATCAAATAGTACCAAGCGTAAGCAAAATATCGAAATATCAGGCAGAAGTTGAAAAGTGTCGAAAATCATATAAAAGTCGAAATGTATCGATATGAGTTAAAAGTTTGGAACAGTATCGAAATCAAAAAAAGTAGAAATTATCAAAAATTCTCGAAAAACTTTGAGAAAGTTGATATAACTCGGAATGTATCGAAAAACATCGGATAAGCCGCATACCATAAAATAGTAAAAACCTATCGAATTACATCGTAAGATCTCATAAACGCCGCAAAGCAAAAAGTAGGCGACAAAGTGAAATACCTAACATTGAAAATATTTTTCGTTTTTTGCAAAAGTATCGAATAGTAGCTATTGAATAACTTCAAAAAATCGATAGAAGATGAGAGTGGCGAATAGTATCAAAAACGCTCCCGATTTTGACCTGAAATTCAATTCGATCACTTGGCAACCCTGTTCGCAACACAAATTTAAAAAAACTTTATTTGCATTCGTTACTCCTGCTAGCCCTGCAACAAGTTTTTAAAACACAGACTTTCTTTTTAAAAATAATTAATAAAACCGTAAATTTTTTGGCAGAATTGTTTTACTCACTCATTATTACTGCTTTGGGTAAAAATACTTGAAACTCTTAGATTTGGGTCATTCTCGATACGACAGAGTATCACCATACATATGACACCAATTGAAAGAAGGCAAATCATTTCAGGAATAATGCTGTAGGTATTGCCCCATTTAAGTACATTTGGAGTGTACTCTTCTGCAATTGTAGTAGTAATTTATAATTGTAAGTGCAATAATTTTTATGTATAAAATACTTACTGCAACACTTTGGATTGACTGTACAGTTATTTAAAACTGACATCCTACGGATTTCCTTATAATCGCATACTCTCTGTAATACTATGGCACCTGCAATTTTATTCATGGAACTGCAATAGGAGAATATAGGGAACATTTGAAACAGCCACAGGTAGGTATCCGCTATATTGATCGTATGTGTGAACTTCTCTCCGTGAACTTCCGTTAAAGATACAAATAGAACGGCTATCAAAAATAAAAGTAGAAAATCTGCTGTAAATTTTTCATACTTAACAACGCAGCTTTAGCAAGGGTTGAAGGTAAGTTGTAGAAGTGTCTTATAATTATGGTAAGCACCTTACTTGCTATAAGGTATTTTATAACAAAAAGTGGGCGTAACAACTTTAAATGGTATAGAGTGTGCTATGAGAGTCATCTTCATAAAATTTGGTGTAAAGGTGTCGGTTACCTTGACCTTGTTATTCGACGATATTGGAACCTCCCATATTAATAAAAATAAATACCTGACATACCTATCCAAATATGTGATCATACTCGAATTTGGTGTGAAGTTTGTTTTTGAGAAGCTATTTCTGGATCAAAATATGGTTTGATTGTTACAGTGAGTGTGTCACCGTCCTAAATTTTAGGGCTAATTACGAGTTTTAAAAGTGGGCGTTTTCAGCTTTGTTCAAGATTTTCCATATTCCTTTGACCTTTTCAACTTTATTCGACATTTTTAACTGCTTTCAAATTTATTCAATATTTTCCATATGAGTTATTGATTTATTTTATTTCATCTACTCGACCATGTTCTTGCAGACTACTTAAGCTTAAATTAATTGTGTAAAATATAAAATACAACGCTGTCTTAAATTTTTCTCGGCTATGAGAAAAATCTATATGGTGAGCGAATAAGTTGCATAGTAACAAGCATCTAGAAATCGGCTCATTGAAGCCATAATTTGTTGTGTGAAAATCAGTGTGGAAAAGACTCCACACTCTAAAATTTCTTACTGGAACAGTAAATTTTATTAATTCCAACAAACTTGGATAGTATACTTTGCCGTCATGCAAGTCTTTTGTAAATAGAACACTTTGGGCATTCCGTCCCGCATATAAGATAAGTTTTGTGGACTGGCATGCTATCATAAGAAAATATGTGATGTAAAGCAAACTTAGTGAATCTTTTTTGTACATTTTCAATTCTGTTTATCCTAGATTCATAGTATGGGCTCCAAATTATACTGCTATTAAGGCTCCAATTGTCTCCAGTCAGCGAAAAAGCTATATTTCGAATTCGAATCGTATCAGAAGCGGAATCTGGAACGGATCCGTTTTATTTACAAAAAACGACTTCGGAACGGATCCAACAAAACGGATTCCGCTTTTTCGAGTGGAATTTCATGCGAAAACGAATTCGAAAAGGATCGAACGGATCCGTTTTATTAAAAAAAAAACCAATCCGAAACGGATCCGAATATGAAGTTCGTTCCAAGTTCGAAACGGATCCGACAAAGCGTACGGTCCTTCCCGCTGTTTGGAGGCGACTTGCCCACGATTTCGGATTCGGAACGGATCCGTTTTATTTACAAAAAACGAATCTGGAACGGATCCATTTTGTTCACAAAAAAGGAGTCCCGAACGGATGTGAATAAGAAGTCCGTTCCGAGTCCGTAACGGATCCGTTATAGTTAAAAAACGATTTATGAAGTCCGTTCTGGGTCCGTAATGGATCCGTATCCGTTTTTGTGCACATTTAGCTTAAGGCCCCAGTAGCCATAGCTTTAATATACTTTAAGCTTTAAATTTGTAAGTTTAAGTTTAAAAATAAATAATAATAATAATAATAAGATTCAATACAAGTACTTACCTCCGTAAGCATTTATCATTAAAACAACAATGTAGCCCGTGAATGGGTCGTTGAAAAATATTGCCAAACAATAAATGAAATTTGAAATGCCGAAGGCGAAAAGAAACAGCACTATAGAAAAATGTACTGCAAAGATATTATCATATTAGTATTATTAGTGTATTGGGTATAAATTCCAGGGAAATTAGACATTCCAAAGTATACAGATAAAGTTAAGATTCAAACTCAACAAATTGGATTTAAAGAGCCCAAAACTGAATTAATTTTAGTTTTATTTTTTAGTTTACCCACTCCTTGATTGAAAAAAAAATTCAGAAAGAAAGAAAGTATGGCATTGGAAATCTTGGCATTTCACACAATAAACCTCGAACTAACGACTTAAGTCCTTTATCAGAAATGAGTTTATCCCTCATTTATGTTAGTTTTTAAATTTTTAAGAAATAAATTCCGGAGTAATGATTAAAAGTCTATTTTCGCATATTGCTAAATTACAAACTTTTGAAGCGAAATTTCTTGATAGCACGTATGCCGGTCAAATATATACACGACGCACAAAAATAAATAATTTTGAAATATGAAAAAAATGGCCCATGGACACGCCTAACTCTAAGGTGCGATTTGGTTGAAGCTTTTATTTCAAAATGGGTTTCAATTTTCATTAATTTGGCAATGTTGCTTTCAAAAATGCTTTGAATTATGCAATATCTCATAGATTTCCAATTATTACTAAATCATATTACTAACAACTAAATGATAGCAACAGTTAATATCCTTATTGAGGCTCAACGCCAAATCCTGATGCGGGCTTCTAAGGTTGGGGTATTCCACCGTTCGGCCGTTCTACGAAAGCGAATCATCAGAGTTCACTTCAGAGAAAATAAAATTTATAAATAATATTGAAACATCATCAACATATGAATATCATCAGAAGACCATTAGTCCAAGAAGTGGCTGTAGAAAAATAATGTGAATAAGATTAATGAGTGAAACTTTTGGGATGCAATTACGTACATTAAAGTTAACTAAGTTACGTTGCCAAATGGACGCATCCCTACGCAAAAAAAAATCATCATCAAGCTTTTTTCATTACACATGTTACTTTCCTGTATTTTTCTACGACGAAATCGATATTTTTCCACATTTTCCTAAGCGAACGACTTTTTTTCAGCTTCTGACTGTATTCGAAAATTTGTTAAAAAATAAAACTGAAATCTTTTCTATTCTGTGACTTTTTATCTTAAACTCTCTCTAAGAGTGCAATTTTTAAATAATTAGGAATTTTTTTCCATTTTTTCAATTTTGCTGGGTTTTGCTTTTGTTTAATTTCCCTGTGATTAAATTGTAGGCTGATTTTTCAATGCTCACATACTAGACCGAGAGTCCAAAACGTGAAATCTTATTAAATATTACAAATGCCATTTTGTTTAGAATTTTCCCATAGTCAATAAAATATTGAAACACCTTATTTCTCTGATTTTACGTTTGACCAACTTTCAAAGTCCTAGCCTCGCTTTTCAACATTAACAGGAGAACAATATAATAACATTTATATATGTTTTTTGATAAGCCTGCAAGGATTGCCGCTTTAAGCCCCAACATACATAACTACACTGAGAAAACGATTTGTTCGAATATTAAAAATGTATATTTGACATAGATAGACCAAATCCATTTCAAACCATGCAGTCCGACTGACTTCAAATAGCGGAATTGGTTGCCGATTATATTTGATGTTTTTCAAACGAAATAAAGGAAAACACATATTCCCCCGATTTGATTGGAACACATTTTTTATGAAGTTATGTCCATTTAAAGTTTAAGTGTCAAAACTTGAAAAATCGCATAATATTTTTTCAAAATAGTCACATGTTCATCCAAATTACAATGATTAATTTTTGTCTTTTAATTCCAATAGAACTTCTGATTCTCTGTCAGACGTTTCCTTTTTTTTTTGACTTTTCCAAACTCCTTCAACATTTTCAACATTTCAGCACGACTTTTTCAATCTGTCTCATTTTTTTTTCAACTTTTTTCGACATTAACTCCTTCAATTTCTTTCGACATCTTCATTCTGTTCAACTTTTTTCGGCCCATTCAACGTTTTTCACATTTTATAGACTTTTTCAACCTTTTTCAGTTGTTTCAACCTCTTGCAACATTGTCCATTTTATTTTGACTTTTCAAGAGTTTTAATTTTTTTCGAATTATTCAATCTTTTTTCAATATTTTCTTTTTTTTAACCTTTTTCATCATATTTCTTCATTAGCTTCCATATTTTTAAAACTTTTTCAGCAATTTTAAACCGCTTCAACTTTTTTCAACCTCATTCAACTTAATTCAGCTTTTGTCGAGACTTTCAAATTTCATATATTATATTTGTTTGTAATTTCAGTTTGAAAACTCTCGGTTGTTCATTTGAGTATTGAAAAACGCCTTAAATTTTATAGCGATAAGTGAAGTGCAAAAAGTTCAACGTAGTTTCTAAATGTGTAACTTTAAGCATTTCACTAAAATAAAAATACCTAGAGGCATCATATCGTGCATATTATGGAGAAATATATTTTGGACAGCTATTATGATGTCAAATAGAAGTCCAATGATGACAACTTTCACCACGTCATATGACCACTTTTCAATTAGATATGCAGTAGGCTTTAGACCATTGATGTATTGAAGCAATTTGAACGACGAAACTCTCTCATCTATTACATTCAATATTCCAATTGCATAAGTGCAACACATCACAAATGCAAAAAAAAAACTAAGCATACTTAGTAAAGTGACGTGAGAGAGCATTCTATCTGGATCGAATTCTGTACAATAATCTAGAGGATGAAATGATACACTTATACGCCTATAGCTCCTGTAAGTACAATTTAAGGAAAGTAGAAAGAATATACAATTATTGCCTTAAAGTTTAATTAATTGAAAGAATGGTATGGCAAATATAAGTTCAGATTCAGTACGTACTTCAGTAGGGCGTTATGTGCCATATTGAGGCTCAATGGAGCTGTGTGCAAGGGGTAGTTGTTGAACCATGCTATAATATAATCTTTTGAAAAAGTTGCTCCGACTAAGTACTTCGAACCCTCACTTTTTGCTTTATTTAATATGAAATCTGTTATCCTCGTATTTTCAACTTTTTCATAGCTATGCACTAACCCCATTTCTTCTGTGTATTGATAATATTTTTTAGCGGTTCTTACAACAGATTGGTCATGTCCTTCGAGTTTAGCTACCGTTACAGATTTAGCGTATTGATGGAGTTGGAAATTTATATTCGGCAGCGACTCTCTTGTCTTTGAGGAATATATAAAAAATGATAGACATGAGATCAAAACGGGTAAGCCAATTTCCAGTACTATTAGCAGTGGATTTCTCTTAAAGTAATACCAACGCTTGAGAAACATTGCATATAGTTGACTGTTTGTTGATTGTTTGTTTTTATCCCTTTGAAGAAAATATAATGACTTATATTCTTCCACATATATGGTTAATCCGCTCATTAGACGTGATAGTCGCTTGCGTTCAGAAACTTCAGCGTCATATTCATTCATACTAAGGAATATATCTTCAAAAGGTAACTCGGCAATGGTGATGCTATGAAGCTTAAGCTTCTTACGGTTGTTCTCAATCGCAGATAATACACTTTCTAATACTTCGATATTATCTTGAGCAATAATGTAGGAAAGTTCAGTGCCTATGTTGCAATGTGGTTTTATATCTGGTATATACTGGTTTATAAATTCAGTTACGGCATCAACATTGCAATCGTCTTTTGTGGTACAAGTCTATAGTATATTGTATTATAATTGAAAGAAAAGAGTCAATCAAGAAAATTTCACTTCAATTTACATAAGATAACGATTTTATTAAAGCTGTCAAAGATAAAAAAAAATAAAGACACAACACACAGAATTCTGTGGCCGCAAGGAATAACTTGTGACCACAGAAATGTCTGTAAGAAGGACACCGTACTAATCGGAAGGAAATTAGTGGATGATCAGTAATTAAATACACAGCGTTTTTATATGGATTTGATGGATTACACCGGCACACATAAAACAAAAAAGTCGCGAACCAGAGGGACATTTTCGAGGTCGCTGAAAACGAATATGACCATAAAAATGATTCCAAATGCCCATCTTCCCGTTACCATCCCCCTGAGGGTCGAAATTTCCATTGTCCATCCAAAATTAAAATGGATGTATGTACATGTAAAGTTGATCCATCCATCACCCTTTAGCACCCCTTTACTACCCCTTGGAGGAGGTTGAAATTTCAATTTCCACTCGAATTTAAGATGGATGTGCATTTCTAGGTTTTTTTGGGGCACTGGATCTGAAAATGACAGTAAAAGTTAATTTGATACCTCCATCATACCTTAGCACCCCCTTACTACTCCAAAAAAAGGGATTTGATTTTCAATTTTCTTCCGAAATTGAGATGGATGTGTACTTTTATGTTTCGGGGTTATTCTTAAAAGTACACTGGCCTAAATTTAAACCCCTTTCTGGTGATAGTAAAGGGGCGCTAAAGGTGATGGAAGAATAAAATTTAGTTTTTGATATCATTTTCTGTTTGGCATGTCAAGAAATGTAGGAATGCACATCGATCCCGAGTTTGCATGAAATTTAAATATCCGAACCTCAGGGGGTGATAAGGGAGAGAGAACTAGAGAATGGGCAATTAGAATCTTTTTTTATGGTTAAGTTCTGTCTTATTTTATATAAAAAATAAAAATTCAATTCATTTGCAAAATGAAAAACATGACATGAGAAATCAACGACAGCCGACAGTCGACTGCGACAGCTCTTCCTGAACTGTTGCTTCGGCTTTTGAACTTCAAGCAGCAGACAGCAAGACACGGTGCACATTGAAGACGCAGTCCAGTCCTGCGTTTTAAATTTACATTTTGTTTATTTTTTATGCTTTGATACAATTCGAATTTGTGCTTTCGCCGACCTGCTGCCCGAAATTACTTCTCAATATGCTATTCCGTGTTTTTTCTAGTGCTGTGCTACCTGCGCGGGCTGTGTGACACTGCTCAATGTGCGCCTTAGCTAACAATTTTTAAGCAAATTGAAACGCTGCTTTGTAAACTGAAGAGAAGAATTTCTGAAAATACTTTTCCGCAAATAACAATATTTTTTTTAATCGCAAAAAAATGTTTTGTACTTGCAGGTTGGGGTGTTATTTTTAAAAAAAAAGTCTGGAAACTTTCAAAGTTTGAAGTTATTACAGTTTTAAAGTAGCATCTCCGCGCGAGTAGCGATTGGTAGCCTAACATTTAAGAAATGAAACAAAAAATTACTTTAACGGACTGTTACTATCGAAATTTTTAAAATACATAGCTTAACTAATATATACTCACCAAACGCTTACCCGCTCCATAAAATGATTTTAAGAAGTAAATGCTGCCGAAGCACTTCAGCTTACCCTTTGACATAATTCCAATGCGGTCTGCAATAACTTCTGCTTCTTCCGTACTCTGGGTCGATATAAGAATGGTACGATTTTTTTTTTCTTTTAGAAGCAAATCCCATAGCAATTTTCTTGCAGACACATCCATATCAGTACTAAGCTCATCAATTATAACAAATTTGCTATGACCACAAAGGGCACAGCAGGCACATAAGTGACGTTTAACACCACGCGTCAGTGCACGTGTTTTCCAATTAAATTTATACGTTAGATTCATAGCTTTCAAATACTTTGCAACATTTGACTGCAATTGCTTACCGGAATAACCTCTCAGACGGCAGAAGAAAGTGATTTGTTCGGATACGGTCAGATCGGGAAATAGCATATCTACATTCAGAGAAATTCCCACACTCGAATGATCCAAATCGTCATAGTGTTTTAGATCAATACCATTAATCGAGACAGTACCGCTAGTAGCTGAAATGCGACCAACTATCATCGACATTAACAACGACTTTCCACTTCCGTTAGCACCCATGAGCACAGTAATTTCTCCCTCGTACAAATCCATGGACACATTGTCGATAATTTTAACATTATCACTTCTTGTCTTGCACAAATTTTTTATTTCAACGAGGAGAGCTTTATTTGATGCAGCTATTTCAATGACTTGTGTCTCCATGCGTGCTTTGCCAGAACTGCTAGATTTCCTAAGTTTTGCGTTATCAGATGAATGTTTTCTTTTAGAATCAGTCGAACTAGTGGAACCAGTTTCTCTTTGAGGTTTTGCTTTTGAATTATTTGTTAACCATAAATACAACCGCTTCGGATTAAAACAGGATATAAAGGCACTACACCTTATTATCTTTTTTTCAATTAAAATGCCAATCAGCGTATAAACAAGCGCTTGTCCCATCAGTATCAACGTAACAGCGCCTACTGTTATATTTTCCTCTTCAAAATTATTTGTTTCTAATAGGGAAGCCCAATGGAAGCCTTCACCAAATTTTTCAAAATCTAGCATTTGGTTGACACCCAATGCCATTGCAGTATTTGAAAATAGAAATACCATTATGTACATTATGAATGTAGTAAGCGTATCGTTATTAAGTTTGTATATTAACACAGCGTATGGGAAATACGTAAATATCCAAGCAAGTGACTGCAACGTCATCGCTGTAGTGCGACGATGGCAAAAGGTGCTAATCAGATAACTGAAAGAAATGCTGGTTAGATTATAAGTCAGCATAAAGTACATAATGGCTGTCCAACTGCTATTTCCGAAACTGCCTTGCCCATCACTCCAGTTTATCTTAAATGAAGAAAGCATGTATTCATTTGTTTGGATTTTATTTGAAGAATCATGTATATTTTTTAAAGAGTTTCAAGAAATTGCAGGCCAAACCCTGTAAAGTTTATATTGAAAGTAAAGTTACTTATTTTTTACATACCGTAAGTAAAGTTACAGATATTATTGATGCAATAGAAAATGGCACAAGTCCCCTTATGATCCAGGCAGTATACTGAACAGTTTCGCTAATGGTAAAAACGTTTAAAGCGTCTTTTAGACGTAAGTTCTTTTCCATAACTATGTTCTGTTGAAATTAAATATTATCAGAGAATTAAAAGGGTGTTCATTTGCATAATTCCTAAGAAAACAAACCTTGACCAAATCTATAGTAGGATAGAGGAAGCCAACTAATATGGTTAATGATAAACAGAGTTGCATACGTTCAAGTAACGGATCAATGACAAACGCGGGTAACGGGAACCGTTGCATCCAAATATTCGGTTCATAGAAAATTGTGTTATTGTTAGTAAATGCTAAGAATATCGCATGTTGTATGGCTAAAAATCCTTCACGTACATAACCTACATAACCACCATCATTGGCATCCGGAAAACGTTCCATATTTCTATAATATGGATCATATACGCAATTTGTACGCCAGGTGGAGCCAACAATATTGTCACTGTAAAATCGTACTTCCCTGGGAAAGATCAGTGTGTAATTAATACGTTTATTATTGCATTCAGTAAAGTCAACACCCGCTAAATAATGCTCCTTCTTCATTTTTTCACGTAAAGTGTCAGAGCTCGTAAAATCTTTTACTTCAATATTCAAACTTTCACTGACCGATTTCATAACTTCTTCAGTAAGAGATGCATTCAGTGCAGAAGTTCCATTGAATGCTGTATAGGCCAAAATTCTTTGTGGTATAAAGCAACTATGATTGGAAGCACTAAAACATTTGAAAAGATTGTTATCTCTTATACTTCAATTAAGGACTTTATATTGTACCCATTAGTTTTGTTATTGAGAATTTCGGCATCAGTCTCAAAACGATCGATAAGAGTCCTTAAAATAAATAAATGATACTATATAGTATATCTGTTGTTATTATAGTTTTCAAAAATATAAGACCACTAACGTCCATTCCTTCGTCAAATTGATCCTTTCGTATGTTTTGAAATCCTTGTTTTCTATATCAAGTGAAAATCTTAAAAAAATCAAAATCGTAAGGAATATAGCCGGAGACGATATCGAAAAGAAAAATGAAGCTCGCCGTTCCCTAAAAACGATCCAATTCTTCCAGGTAAGCAACCGTATTAGCCCCCAATTGTTCAGTTCAGGTTCTGACATAACTGATGCCTTGTAGTTGAGTTCCTTTTATCAAAATTACAAAACTAAAAAAAGTTTAAATAATGAAAAAAATTGACAAATTTTTTGTATTGTATCTATGACAGCTCGAAAATATTTTTGTATATTCTGTTCTACATCTTTTTATACAGGGTGTGAGCAAATTACAGTAAAGTTTGAAAAATTATTTTCGCTTTGCATCAAATAGAACTCTGTGAAATATTCGGATGAGAAAATTACGCGATTTTTAATAAAACTGTTTTCGCCTGCGGAATTTTTTTTTTACTACTGAACAGTTTTGATTAAGGGGCCGTTCAAGTATTACGTAACGCTTTTGGGGGGGGGGGGGGTGCGGGGTTTGAACAACGCGTTACTCTGCGATTTAAAAATCTCTTGTTTTATTTATTATTATTATCGCAAACGCGACTAAAACATAACAAAAGTTGCTTAAATGACTCTCCGGTACATTGCGCAACATAATTGTGACTTTTAGGTAAACATGGTCACTTGGGTTATACCGTTACGTAAAGAGAGGGAGGGGGGGCTGGTAAAAAATCTTCAAAAATTGCGTTACGTAATACTTGAACGGCCCCTAATAACACAGGCACACAAAAAAAAAAGTCGTGACTCAGAGAGTAGACCCCAATTTTCCTACATTTACGAAGTCACTGAAACCGAATATGACCATAAAAAATGATTTCAATTGCCAGTTTTCCCACTACCACCCCCTTACCACCTTCCTGGGGGTCGAAACTCAAATTGGCATACAAAGTTAAAATGAATGTGCATTCCTACACGTTTCCTTTCATCACCCCCTAACGACCCTAGAAAGGGATTGAAGTTTCATGCAAAATTGATATGGATCTACATATCTATGTTTTTTAGGGCGCTGGAACCGAAAATGACAACGAAAAATAAATTTGACCTTTCCCTTATCACCTAGCAACCATTTTTTGTGCATAAAAATTAAAGTTTCAAGCCCTTTCTAGGGTTAGTAAAGGGACGTTTGAACTTATTTTTGTTATCATTTTCGGTTTCAGCATGCCAAGAAACGTAGGAAACGAGTTAGTGGTGCCATTTGTCGAAAAACTTTGCTGTCAATTTGAAATTTTCACATATCTATCGTGTTTTCACGTTTAGAGGTATACTTTTATTGTAATTTGGGATTGCTGAGCTCGAATCAGACTTTGGCACATACAATTCAACATGGGATTAAGAGGTAATGCTGGAGGGATAGAGTGAATGGAAATTTTATTGTTTTCATGAAGAACAATTTTTTTTCCGACACTAAACCTCTCAGACTTAAAATAAGAAAGTTCGTAGAAAATCATTTGTAACCTCGTATTGATCAGGTTAACTTACAGTTGTCTCAAAACAGTGACGTGTGGACCAAAATCTGAAGGCAGACTCGAGCTCAGTGGCTCCCAATTATCCTGTGTTGACATTAGTCGATTTGCCTTGAATTTCTGTGAAGATATTGCCGATGAAGACAACACATTATACAAACATGCATATATGAAATTGACCAAAATGATTTTATTTTTTTCATTAAGAATGTGGTAATATGAAAAATTGGGCACAAATAATACATAATTTTAAAAGGAAGGAATTAGGCTTTCTTTATGAGTTAAAAAGTTCTGAGTCAATTGCACAATTTTTTTGGAACAAATAACAAATTATAATTTAAATATATATCGTTATTGTATTGTGAGAACACGAAAATTGGTGAATTTAACACTTTTTAAATTTTAAATTTTACAAAAAATTTTCTTCTGTTAATTTAATGTCAATGAATAATAATAAGAAAAACTTTTGACATAATATTAAGAAAATAAAAAATAGTACAAGTAAACTTTTTCTTAAAATAAACTCAAATTTATTTTCAATTTATAAATTGCTGACCCTTAAGCGAACATGTCGATTTTTCCCAACGATATAATGGCAAGTGCTGCAGGTAATCCAAATACAATAACTACTACACTTTCGCATCAAAATTTTCAAACGGCTGCTTCAAATGTGTCACCAGCGCGCATACCAAAGCCTCATATTTTCTGGAAAGAGGTCAGCAAAGGCCAGCTGTCGCACATTAGTCATTACGAAAAATTCAACGAAATTTGAATAAGGCGTGACAAATTTGGACTAGTCTATGTTATAAATTCTACGTAAAGTGGCAAATATTAGGCCCTAAAGCAGCGCATCATCACAGAATGCAGAAGCACTGCTCGAGAAACTGCTTACTGCTATGAAAATTGTGGAGAGGAATTCATCGCACTATCTTCAGTAAACGAAGTTCTTGTCCATTGTTCAAGTGAGTGTAGATATTTTAAGAACACTCTTTCTTAAGCGTCTACCTGACGAAATCAAAAGTGTTTTGGTCGTTTCCGTCATCACAGTCCTTGACAAACAGTCCCTACAGGCAGACAAGATATTTTCCATACATCATTTTCAAATTCAATAGTAATGTTTGTTTGTCAGCTGTCTCCGCCGATGTTGAACACAATTATTACCCGAATTGACGCATTTGAAAATTGCTTTAGGCCGGTTCAGCAACCGGGCGCAATTTAATACACGTTATAAGTCATAAGCTGCGTCTAAATCAGAAAGGATTTCAGTTTGTGCTGGTATCACTGGAGATTTGCTGACAAAGTAATGAAATACGTTTTGCCAATTTTGCAGATTTTCGACCCCAAAAAACTAATTTCACCATCGAACGGTCTAATAGACATTGACTTTCCAACAAACTGCAAGATGTCAACTGGCGTTGCGTGCCCACACATTCAAAGTATCTATCTAGTGCGATTTTTAAGATCGTACAGCATCCAGGAACTCGGACTACTCGAAATATGATCTGCAAAAAAATTTTCTGTCAATCTATTAATAAGAATGTCTACGAATGTGGAAGTTTGGAATATTTCTAATCACCAGCAGCTGTTTTGTCACCGTAACTTATTTCAGCCGATTCAGCTGTTGGCCAGAAGCAATTCCAAATAAGGGTATCTGCTCCGAAACAGTTCTTTGTGCATTTTATGATGGTTGGGTCTGTCGCAATGGTGGTCCAAATGATATCGTTTCGGGCCGAGCAACTCAATTCACATCACGTAGGTATGTGCAGTGATATTATGAGATATTTATGGATTTCTCACAATTCTACAATAGCCTTTAATCCTAAGACAAATGGTCTAGTGGAGCGTTTTCATAGAACACTCAAAGCTGCGGAAATATGTGCTGCCAACGAATGTTGGAGCAATTCCTTAAACACATTACTATTTGGAGTCTAGTCAGCAGTAAAAGAAGACATCGGTACGTCATCAGCGGAGCTATTATTAAATGGTGAGGAGATAAAACCACCAGGCGATTTTTTCAATCCACTTCAGGTTGAATTCTATCCAATGACTTTTCCATCATATGTTCAAAAAATAATTGCACACTTAAATCATAAATTTGGTTTATTTCCTAAAAAGTGAATTTAATATAAAATAATATGTACTTATTGTATAGTTTATAAAATTATTAAGGCTTAAAAATTTATTAACACTGTATTATTAGCAAGTGAATTATGTAAATGAATTAGCCGTAGGCTATTTGCACTTAAATAAATAAATAAATGGTAATTCCTTGCGCTCCACTGACAATATCTAAAATTTAAGTCGCAAACTTTGCAAAGAAATATGTAAGTAGTTGGTCTGAAAGTATTTCACACAACTACATATGTCTACGTGTTTAACCACGCCCACAATTGTCAAGTGTATTTTCGTATCATCACATAATCCCTTACCGAGTTTAGTTTAATTTTCCAAGCATAATTTTCTGCGCACATCACTTAAAAGTTTTTTTTTTCTGTATCAAGTGCTACGCATATTTAAACAATGCCGGCAACTTATGAAATCCTTCTGATGCGAATCCATTCTTTATATATAAATTTTATGCAAATCACTTTATTTAATCTTTGACATCATGAGAATAGTTGAAAAGTTCTCGAAATCCTACATTGATTGGCAGGCCCGGATTTACCACACTAGGCCAGTGCATAGGGCGGCAAATATTTTCTATCGCCCCGTAAACTAAAAAAAAAAATGTTGAGAAACAAAAAAAAAAGGTCCTCGCTTTTGATATTCAAAATTTTTTTTTCATATTCACCTGTTGATTGGGCAGGTACTTAGAACGGTGAAAACTGGCGAAATGTGCAACATTCAACAACAAATGATTTTTTCTATGCCTTTAAGTCAGCATCGGGTACCTTTCGCGATATTCTTCACAAAAAGATGCTTTTACACTAATCTCTGCCTAACAGTACTGGAGGATACTTGCTGCCCCAGCTCAGCTGTTATTGCAGCAGAGCCCTTAAATGGATCAGGGGTTGACACTAAGTTTGATAAGAATGTGATCTTTTTTGTCGTTTGACGAGTTCTGGCTTTTTAAATCGATCAATTTTTCGTTGACTTTTTCCTTTATTACGTCACTCTTCTTGGCCCATATATGAACGACCTGACATTGTTTTTTTTTTCTTAATAAACAAATTATATAAGTGAAATTAATAAAAACAATACTAACAATGTTCACTTTAATCACAAAATTAATAATTTAATTATATTGAAGACGGTGACCCTTTATTTTTGTCCACGTGCTACTACTGCTTTTCGTAATATTAAGGGAATAAAAAATTTAACATTTGTTTTCAGAGTTTCCAACCAATCATTATCGTAGCTAGTAATACCCATACATAATTCCACCAGTTTAGCTTTAGTTTGGTATCGTACAAGGGTTGCCAAAAAATTGAATATTTATTTCTAAGTTATTATTGTATAAAGATAAGTAAAACCTTGAATTCATAATGCCGGGGTCATGATGAAAAAACTGAAGAAACATTTTATGCATTAACAAATATTTTGCAATCACTGGTAATTATTGCTGTGATAACTAAACATTCTAAATGAAGGTACATATGATCATAATAATACATATATTTGAACATCAAAAAAAAACTCTCGCAGGAATATCAACCATATTTTTAATATCACCCATATATACAAAATATAATAAAGAATACAACAACAACAACAAAAATGTATATACGTAGCTCATGTTCGTAAACCAATCATATCTGTAGTATTAAAGCTAACTGAAAAATAAAATTTACTATATAATTTCAATCATTACACATTACGTTTATTATTTAAAAAAAAAAACTGAAAAATAAGTCGCTATTAAAAGTTCGCTCCAAATCAATTATGTAATCTCTTCATTGAGCATCTACAAGAACATCAACTTTAGCTACTGAAGACCACTTTGTCTGTGCCTAATGCGGACAAAGCGAAAAATCCTTTAAGCCGAATTTATTAACCTTCTATTCACTATTGTCATTGTTGTTTTGCCTTTAGCTTTTCGCTTACACAAGCTGAAAAGGGAGTGACTTTTTTTCTGTCAACTTATTGAATTCTAGTCACATTATTCTAAAATATTTTTCAAACATTTATCCAATAACAGAGTGTGATGGAAGAAACGCTTCTTTAATACCAAATGTCGCTGTCTACAACTTTGTTTTTGTAAAAACTCTGCGACAACAACAACAGGCAAAACAAGGTCACATTGTTGGGCATTCATCTTCAGCAGCTATCGAACGCGCTCGCATAATTTCGCACAGATTACAAATGATAATGACGAAAGCATGAATACTAGGTAAACAGCCAATACAACAGCTGCAAATTATTGTTGTTATTGCTGTCAGTTGTTAACTCGGCTGTTGTCGTCTGAATGTCATTTGCGTTGTGACTTCTAATGTAGCGCTTTGATGAATGCAGTACGGAAAAACACCAAGCAACGGAACACATGAACCGAATGGAGTTCAGTTGCGTACGTGCGTTTATTTCCTCAATTTTTCAATTTGAATAGGGGCAACAGCAATTCGTTTCTTTTTTTTTCATCGACTCGTTTTTTTTTTTTTGCTCATCGACTCGTTTTTTTTTCAAATCGAAATGTTACGTTATGCCATGTTGTACAAACATGTTTTTGACAATGAAAACAAAAAGCGCGAGACTCGTCGCCATTTTGTTGTACAAGCAGCATTTATCAGGAACTCGTAAGTAAGTTAGTTTTTTCTGAGCTCAAATTGGACACGTTGAGAAAATTATTTGATAAAAATGTAAGTTTTTTAGTATTCATAATTCAACATTATTATATTGAACTTACAGTCATTTAGCAATAGACCAATTCTCTTGTAAGTTTTTACAAATTGATCAATGCTATTATACAACAAACGTGACAAAGTCAACAAATGGAACAATATACATAATCTGGTAATTGGAGACTCAGTTAAAATAATTTGGTCTGCCTGGCAAATTCGTTATCATAATTTTTTAATTAATTTAGTAGGGTAGAAAGAATTCAACGTCATTACCAAAGTACATAGGTTTACGTTAACCAAATTTTTAAATTGCGATTATTTTGTGCAGTTTAAGTTATTGTGATGTATCATGGAAAAATAATAATGATTCGTAGAAGTGAACATTTTGGTCCAATGTTTACAAGTACTTTACCAAACATTCACTCTTACTAAGAAATTGATTAAGAAAAAAATAACTCATACTAATGATTGCAAATTATTTGCTATATGGCCACTCTAGTGTAAAATTGTACTCAAAATTTTTTCCGCCCTCCAAATAAGAATCGTATTATTTTAAGTTTCGGTATTTTTTGGGATGAGATACAAGAAAATACATATGCAATACTTTTTAATATGAAACAAGATAACTATTATTAAACACAAGCCGGGAGGGTTAGTGGTACTTGAATGAAAATCTTATCTGCAATGCTCTATATAAAGGGCGCCGCAATATCCATGAAGTAACTCTAGCTGCCAAACTTTCACTATTTTTAAAATATTGCTAAAAAAGAAAAAGAATTGAGATTTTGTGTGGCTCTCCATTATTAATAACCTTAAACTGTCTGCTATAACGTTGTCTATTTTTTCAAGGTCTCCTACATTGTGCTCTTCTGTACTGCATATATCGATTTGATATTTTGGTGGGATGCAGAGGAAAATCTCTATTATATATAGACCTAATTAACGGAAAAAGAACACTCTCGCAACTACTCTCCTTCCAAATACTCAATTAAAATTGTAAATAGTTGAGTTTTAAGAAAAATACTCTCAATTAAGAACAAGCAGTTTTCGAGAGTTGGGACTTTTACCAAGTTCAAGCCATTCTGTGTTGATGAAAAAAATTTTAAGGAAAATAAAACCTGATGCACAAAAAGTTTTTCGATTTGCAAAAAATGCATCTAGCTTACGATACGAACAATATCCTCCACAAAACATTTTATTTTGGGCCATCATCCATCAAGTTATGAAATGTTTGTAAAAATTACTATGAAATTGCGTTATTTATTAAGGAAATATCGATAGTTGGAAAAAAAGTCCTTTCAGAAACTTTTTTTTATAATTTCAAACGACGATAACTTTGCAAATTGGGGCCTTTCAGCCAAATGGTCCCCTAAAATTGAAAGTAAGTGGAATGATATCTGTAAATTTCAAGCAGATCGATGACATTGAGTTGACTTCTTTTTCAATTTGAAAATTAATGTACCAAATATTATAGTTTTTTTTTTTTTGTGTTAAGAAATGGAATAAAACTAAACTTAAAAAAACAACTGACGTTTGACTAGAACTGAAAAATGTTTTTACATTTCATTTGTGGTTTTTTATCCGTTTTGAAGCATTATTTATTTTAAATAAATATACGGATGCTCTAAGCAAAAATATCAATAACACATAAACACCTTAAAGTTGCCAATAAGATATATCAACACAATTCTAATCTGATAATCAAATTATGTAATTTTAAATGGCACCCACTTAAAACATCAATTGGCGCCAATTTTTGTATTATTAAGTATTGCTTTAGCAGCATTTAATATTCAAATTTACAAAAATTCACAGTATTGACATTCTTTTTATGTATGAATGTATGTACTTATAAGGGCGGCTCATTTTAGACTAACATTATTCACTGTTGGCACCATATCCATATCAATTATCCATATACATACATATATAGTTATGTTGGTGCAAATAGAAGTACAATCCGGACTGAAAGAAGTATCCAAAATATCAGACACTAATCACGAATCCGAGGTCAGATTTTTAAAATTCCAGATGGCGGAAACTCAATAACCCACTCCACTATATTAGGTCCAACAACTTGAATTTTGAAAATCCAATCTTGGATTCGTGATCAGTGACCCCAAAACACCCGTGTACCAAAGAAATTTGGTTGATTTTTAAAAAATACGTCTGCCATATTTTGTTCCGCCATCCGGAAATTGAGAATTTTTAAAATTAAGCCGCAGATTCGTAATTGATGACCCCAAAAACCGCCGTATAACAGATTTTGTATAAATTGGTTGATTTGCGAAAATTTCGTCCACCATCTTGGGTCCTTGGGTCTTCGTGAATTTTGGCAAGACACCAGTGTACTAAATTTGGTGCAAATCGGCTGATCGCCCACCATATTGGATTCGCCATGTTGGATTTTTCAAATCTACCATACCAGCTTTTTAGTGCCGTCTATCAGCTACAATTCCAGCCAAAATATGACCCGATGAGTTGAGAATTTTCACTTTTTCAAATTTTTTTTCTCTAAACACTTGATTCCTCTATTCAAACATCGATTCTTAGTTTGGTTCGAAAAATGTGGAAAAATCGTACGATGTCTTTTATCAAAGCCTTGAAATGTAAACTTTGCTTTTGACTAAAAAAATTTACATATCTCATTTTAAAGGATTTTCCAGCGATATAAGTTTTACTCAGACTTTCTCATTAAAATTTGTTATGGCATGTGAAAGAACTGCTACTAGGTTTTGAAGAGGAAGAACAGTACTTTCACTCAACGTAACAAATTTTAATAGGAAATTGAATTCGCAGTGTAAGATATTCCAGAGTATAAAAATTGGCCCTTCTTAAAAGAAAAGGCCCGGCAGATTTTTATTTTTTTTTTTTGCAGGAAATTGGTTAGTGAGGTACATCAAATGCGTAACATGTATGAATTTTTGGAGAGATACAACCTTAGAGCTAAAATCTTTCCAGACAACCATGTACTGATAAGAGTAGAGTAAACATTAATTTTTTGGCTCATCCTGCAAAGTTTATGATAAAATGTTTTCAAAATTTAATAGTGGGATAGGCAGAACTGTAAATATATATAATTAGAAATCTATTATTTTCTTGAAGTTTGTATAAAAAAGTATGTGTCTAAAGTTTTCAATTCTTTAAAGTAAAACTTAAGGCTGAAAATTTGAAAATTGTATGCAAAAGCGTCTTGGTCTAAAATGAATCACCTTAATGTACTACGTTAAAAGTTAATAAAATAAAAATTTTCAACAAAACAGAAATAAAAAATTGAAACAATTTAAAGAAAACCCTGCATATAAATAGGAAAATCACTGGCAAAATAACGAAATTCACACTAAAAGTGAAATGTTTTTATTATTATTGTTTTTTTTTTTTAACTAGTATATTGTACAATGATCCTTTTCTTTTTTTATGTCGACTTCAGTATTTTTTTTCTTGATATTTTGCACCATTTATGCAAATGAAAGCAAGAGAAACAAGTTAACTTCCGTTTGGAAACACTGACTGTTTCCCTTTCAACTTCCGACAGACTCTCAGACTTTTTGACAAGGACATTGAGCAATTTTTATCATGAAATTGCTGTTTTATTTGTAATGAGTGAACATAACTTTTGTATGTATGAATTTGTGTGTGTGTGTGTGTGAGTCGGCCGTTCTTATGATTTTTTATTAGTTATGTTGCGAATTTTATTACAAGTGTTGGCTTATTTGATTTTTATAGTCCTTTTTCATGGTATGATGAAGAAGCAAAAAATTAAGACATTGGTGTAGGAAATTATTACACTTAGATAGTTATGCTAAATCACTTACATTTTGCTGTTTAGTGGCAACTGAAGAAGAATTTAATCATAATAAATCACACTGCAAAAAATATTTTATATCCTTAAAAAACACACAAAGAAAATACGTTTTTAGCGTCGTTAGTATATGTAACATCTAGATTGGAAAAGGATATAGTATGTATAACCTATTGGACGTGTTTCTTTTATACAGATTTTTCATCCCAGCCATATATCATGCTATGACCAGCTATTAACCCTTGTATTTTCTCATCATTACTTAATATTCGACATTTGATATTATTCAAAATATTCATTCATCATACTATGCTTCAGCTTACATCATAGGTAAGAGGAATGATTAATATGCTACTGTATGCAGTGTGGAGGCTTTACCTAGATATGAAATAATTATAATAAACTCCTAAAGACATAATTTACCTGAATCGCATGACCTAGGCAACTTAATCAAAAATTTATATAGCCTTATGTCGTATCAGCTGCTTTGACTATCTGTGACAACTGAAGTGGGAATGACTGTTCTGAAACTTTTCCATTTACTTGCGTCGATGAAATATTTGACGAAAGATTCTATTACCTGCAATTCAGCAGCACATAATATATACTAGCTGTCCCGGCAGACGTTGTCCTGCCCTTTCCGGTAGTTCTTCCGGATGTTATATGAACTCATGCGATGGAATGTATAAGCGAAACAGCCCATTTTTCCAGTGAAACTTATTTTGCCAGGACTTTTTATATCAAGTCCCATTCATCTGCGTCCAGTACTTGATGAGATATGATTAATTTGATTTTGGAGGATGTGCCCAATTTTCTAAACCAAACTTTGCAAAAACCTTCCGTAGACCATTAGAAACATTTAAGAAATAATTATGAAATCTTCGTGAAAATTCTATTTAAAAAATACTTTTGTATGTGGGCCACCCTAAGTATGTGCCTCTAAATATAACAGCCACGTGATATAAATTCCATGAGAATCGATTAAGAGGTTTTCGAGAAAATGATATTTTAAAAATATGTTTGTATGAGGGCCACCCTAAATATGCACCCAACATAAAATAGCTTAATATAAAAAACACCTGGTGTAACTTCCATGTGAATCGATTTAGTGGTCTTTGTGAAAAGGCTATTTTAAAAATATTTTTGTATATGGGTCACCCCAAAATAAAAATCTGATAACCTAAGCCATGCCCCTTAATATAAAAGATACGTGCTGTACATTCCATGTGAATCGATTGACCGGTGTTTGTGTGAAAATGCTATTTTAAAAATATGTTTGTATGAGGGCCACCCTAAAAATCAACCCTAACCAAAAGTTTTTTAACTTGGTGTAAGTTCCATGTGAATCAATTAATATTTGCGATAGTTAGCAATTCTGTGTGAGGGACGTTGGGATACCCTAAATTTTTCTTTTTCACTAGAATACTTAGTATGTACTTAAAAGACATTTTTTTTAGTTAGCTTAAGTTCCGCTGAACGCCCTGCTGCAAATGTTACTCTAACGAATTTACTTCTGAGAAATTACGTTGCTTGTTGTTAGGTTCTATAAGGGTGACTGTTTCTATAAGGGTGACTGTTGCTGGATGAATTCAAATTTGATATTATTCATGAAATTCATGGAATAGTTGACAGATTGAAATGCACTGCATTATGAATTTCTATTTAAAGTTTATGATGCGCATAACAAAATGCGTTTAGTACAAACTTGCTTAAAGCGCTAAAAAAAACTTTGAAGCACTTAACATTTTCAGGACCAATGTTGGCTATAGGTACGGTGACCATCCGTCCCGTATTTCCTGGGAAATTCAAGTATACTGTCCGGATTTTTTTTTTTTGAAGAAAACCGAAATGTACTGATGTCCCGTATTTAATTTTTAGTCCCGCATTTGTCCCGTATTTGGATATTAATGTTTTGCTGTCAGGGTCGAAATAAGTTTTAAAAATAAGGAACAGGTAAACTATTTTTATACTAAGTTCCTAAAAAAAAATCGTCATCAACTATTTCCAGCAAAATAAATTTGGTTGTGTTCGGTGTCGTGGCTGACAATGCTTGACAATATGCTGCAGTAGTATGGAGTTCTGCCAGCGCTGCTATGTAACTCTATTGCATATAATTTAATCCTTCAGACAGACAGAACTTTTCGTTGTACCTATTACTTCTTCACTTTAAATGCGTGTAAAACCATCTTTATTTGGTATATCTGTTCAAAACTAGCAAAAGAAAAGCGTTTAGTATATAACATTTTATTATAATTATTTTTCCAATTTCCATAGAGCTTAACGATTGTGGCGCACATTCCGCTGAGTGTTTTACTACACATATACATATAAACACAATTAAACTGCTAAAGGTAGGCATATCTGGATATATTCGTAAATATTACAAAAAAAAAACAATTGTTTGCTATTTTAATAAAAGAAAATCAAAGCACTACCACGTGACAGTGACAACTACCGGAAATGTGTCTGATTGCGTAGAGTAGAACAAACAAATACTAAAATACATTTCAAAGACAAACGCCAAAATCCAAACCTAAAACGACATTAATGTCTTGCTGTGCGTTTCAACAATATTTATTCAAGAATAGCAAAAGTAACTGCAATAACAACAGCGACAGCAATAACAATATCAACCAACAACAACAGCAATTGCTTCCACTGATTCACCTCATTTAAGGCTGCTTCTGCACCGAAAATGAGTTGCTATTCAACAAAAAAAAGTTAGTTGTTTGCATTAAATAGACAAAACTGGTGACACGCTGGTGACAGCAGTACAACTATAACAGCAAGAATATCAACGACAACAACAACAACAACAGTAACAACAGCAATGATTACAACAATGTCAAATGCGAAAGGCAAATAGCATAGCATACTTTTAAGGGACATCCAAGGACAAAGTAAAGTGCGGATTTCGTGCTAATGGCAGTCATTAATTTTCGCTTCATTCTTTCATTTATAGTTTTACCTGAGGTGAAATAATTTTCTATTTTCTCGTTGTTACTGTGCTGGGTTTTTAAGTTTTTGTTATTTAACAACCGTTGCCTAAGTAGACAAATATTTACTTAAGTATTTTTGTATTAGGTCTATTTAATATGCAGGATTATATTGGTATACAAACAGAAAACGAATAAATTTCCAAGCGACTTTGGAACTATGCTTTACAATTCAAAATCTCAATTTGGCATTTTTAAGGCCACCCATTCTGATATAAATATTTAGTCTTTCAGCTCTTGAATAGACTTTAAAGTTAAAAATTATATATTACAAAATTATAAGACTCATGAATTTTTTTTAAAAAATTTCACACCTTGGAAAATTTAAAAATTTACAACATACTTAGTTCTGGAATTCTGAAAATTTATTTTTTATTTTTTCTTACTCAGACTTTAGGTTCTTCATGCAGAAAGGAATATAAATATATTGCCTGTTTTTGTATACTTTGTATATATTGCATGTGAACGAAAAATATAAATATCCTTGCATACATAGATTTCAAAAGGCAGCGTTTTAATGAAACTTCAAAATATGATTTTCTCAGATACTTGACGTAACAAATGATGTCATAATAGCCATTTCTAGACATTCCGTAGTAGAACGTTATTTCGATTTTTCGGATTTCGGCGACTGTATTTGCTTATGCAATCATGATAATTTTCTGAAATCAATTGAATTCTTCATTTTGCTTTATTTCTATTATCCATTAAATCACATCCAGTACAAAATTAACGATTTAGTTGTCATATTCATATTACCTTCCACACAAAGGATGACCACACCAAGACGGAATGCTGTTAAATAGTATGTAGATCAATACCCTCACAGAGTGCATAGTAGCTCAATCCTATCGCGATCATAACAATTGAATATTTTCAACTATTGTACGAAAAAAGTTTGCAAGCATTGTACCCTCGAAGGACCCCCTTCTGGTTCACTTTTGTCTGTTTTTACGATCATCCTCCTTACTGCAGAAGTGTTTTAAGGAAGACCCCTAAGAAAAATTCCCTAATATGGAAAAAAATACAAGAATATTTTTGTACTAAAACGATGGAAGGAATTTCCTGAAGGGGGCAGGTCCAGTCATGATTTTTGAGACATCGAAATTTTTTTTTTTTTGCATTTTCTTAAAGTATACTATCTTAAAAACATATCCTGAAAATTTGAAGTCAATTCGACAATTAGTTTTGGAGTTATTCGGCAATAACCAAAGGGCTTTCGGTGGTAAGAGTATCGAGCGTAAAACTTTAAATGCATTTTTCTCAAAACTATGTTTTCGGAAGCGGTGACCACTGTAACTTGAAAACCGCTCGATAGATTTCAATGAAATTTACATAGTTTTTGAAATAATAATAATAATAATCTGGTGCCTGATCGAAGGATTTTGTTTTTTTTTAATCGATTTTTTATGAATAAAATTATTCATAAAAAACAGTTGGTTTCTTACCGAAAATCTGGAAAAAATGTTCCTGAAGCCGCCATTTTGTTGATTTTTAAAAAAAAATAAAAACCTTCGATCTGGCACTAGATTATTTATTTAACTAACTAATTTTTCTTATCCGACTGATTTTAGATGATTTTCCAAGGACTTGTGATGGTCAGCGCAAGGCACTATGTATGGGAAAAGGTCCAACACAACCAGCTATAACTGTTTTTATTTTTAATATTTTTTTTTAAACTTTCGTCAATTCAAGTTGAAACATTATGTAATAATTCCGCATTATCACTTTTATTAAGTAAATTAAATTAATACCCAAAAACAAATTAGTGAAAATGCCCTAATTTTCACGGCCATGACTGGACCTGCCCCCTTAAAGGGGCAAGCCACTGTAATCACAAAAAATCGACGTGTTTTTTCCGAATTTTGTTTAAGGTATAGATTTATAATAATAAAAAAAATAATGAAGAAGAATTATTTCGTAATAATTTAAGTGTAAAAAAAAAAGATTTTTTTTTTCTAAATGATATTACGTTTCCACAGCGGCACGCACTCTAACGGCCGTAATTTTATTCTAAAAAAAAAAAAAAAAAAAAATCAGGGTTAATCAAGATAAGTAAAGTTAGAGAAAGTCGTTTAGAATTTTAAAAATATATTTTTTTGTGGAATCGGCAAGCATTTGAAAAAAAGTCGAATTTCGACGCCTAAAATTCGCACTTAAAGTTGAATATATCGAAAACTACGTACATAATTTTCATGATTGTATAGTTAAAATTTAAAAAAATTAAACTTTACAAAAATTACGGGCGTTATTCTGCGTACCATTTTAGAAAAAACGTGTTTTGAGAAAAACGCTTATATAGAAATGTTAAAATTTCAATGAAAATTTTTTTTTTTCGATATAAACTTTTTTTTCAAATTCTAAAGACATAGGTTAAATTATTTTGTAAGCCAAAAAAAAAAATTGTTTTCTCAAAAATGTACTGTGGCTTAACTCCTTAAGTTTGTAGGCCTGAGATGTTGATAAATTTTTTCTATTAAACTGTCTAAAAGTAGAGTATATTACCCATTTTGTTTTTATTTTACTCAGGTCAAATTAAATATAGTCATTATTTGCTTGCTTAAAGGCCAAGTGTAAATTGTTAAGTAAACAGCCATCGTATTGTATTAAAACTGCACATGAGACACATTTCAAAATGCTATAAAAATGTGTCCTGTGCACTAGCTTATGCAACGAATCCGACTCCCTTTTTTAATTTTTTCCCGTCACCGACACAGATTAAGTTTACAGTACAAGTGACCTACAGGCGATCACAAAAAAAAAAAATAAGCGTCGTCGTAATGATATAAATGAAATGGCTTCCCTAACGTGTATATTCCTTCCACTGCACAAAAAAAAAAAAAAATTATATCGGTATGTGTATGGGATGCATGTATATACTTATATAACTCTATATAACAGATTTTCCGTTATTAGTAAAGCAACTGTAAATAAAGTTTTTATCCTTTTTTTGTGGCGCTATTCAACTTAGTTGTTGTTGTTGTTGATGTTGTTGGTTTTCCATAAGCTGCTGTGCAAACTGGCATATAAAAGCAAACGGTTGGGTTACGTGGGCTTCTATTGTGACACAGGGTCACCCACTATGTGTGCAGCAGCAGCAGCAGTAATAACCACACCAAGCAAACTGAATGGAGCAACATTGGGTTGCATCATCATCATCATCTGCATCCTAAGCAGCCTAGAGGAAAATGGCCATACCATTTTACTGTACAGGATTGAATTGCCAATGAAGTCGACCCCATGTTCCTCGTACAGTTGAAATGAAAATGAGTTTTGGAGTAAGGCTGCTGCTGCACAGAGTTAAAGTGAACCAAGCGCATAACAATGGTTTCACGAGATCAAATTGTAGATTTTGTCCTCTAGTAGTTGGTGCTGGGCACAACACTATTAGTTATCTTAAATCTGTGGGGCATTGTCGTGTTTACAGTCGTTAAAGTGAAATTTATTTTGCACTTTCTTTTTTATACCCCACGCACAGGGAATATTAATTTTGTCATTACTTTTATAACGCATAGAAGGGGGCGTGGCAGATGTAGAAGAGCCCATAGATGTGTGTTCAGCGTTACCTTCTGTGTCGATTAAGTCATGTCAATCTGTCTGTTTCACTGTCTGCCTGTACATCATTCTGTGACAATCACGAGCGAGATAAATTAATGGCAGTTGCTAAGATGCCTCTATTTTCAAATAATCTTGAAAATGAGCAAAAACGATATACGGACACGTCTATTAAATCGATATGTGTGTGGGTTGTATGTTCGGTGGATTGTTCAAACTCTTATGAATTTGCCACTATGAAAATTGGAGATTTTATAGGAAAACAGTTCACCTCTCTTTTAAAACTGTTGAAAAAAAAGAGTTCTCGAATTTGAAAAAAAAATTAACTTAGATTTCATTTCCAGATGGACCTGGAAAAAAGTCCAAAAATTATAGCCCCTCCACCTCTTTCAATGTTTGTACAAATAAATAAATTTTTGGTGTGTGAAGTACCATCTAATAAAACAACAAATTGCATAACTTTTAGCTCTATGGGACTTCTTTCTTTTGGCCTGGAACATTTGGAAAATTATGCCCCAAATGTAGATATTTTATTGTAAATTAAATCACTAAGCCGGACGTCATCAAACTTGATTGCAGAAGATGAAGATGCCGTCATAATTTTCCCAAACCTACCCATTTTTCGTTTTGATAGAGCTCATGCCATCTAATCACGTGATGTTTTGTTCTGCTTTGGAAAACGAAGGCTACTTTTTTTCCAGACTGTGCCAGCATCACTGGTTTGTGCTGAGTTTCATAACACTCTTTTGGAAAATGTTGATATAAAAAAATAAAAAAATTTAAAATTATAGCCCAGAATTGAAAGTATTTTAATTAAAATCGTTAAATTACTGCTCAAATTCCAGTACTTACCGACCATTAAATTAAATTTTTACTCAGTTAATTTGAGTACTGCGAATAACTACGGCTTACTACAAATTAATTTCTGGCATTAAGAAGCAAGGGCCTCAAATGCCAACAAGAATGTGCATCATTTTGTTTCGAATAGTTAGAAACCACAAATGTTAACGATTTACCAACAAAAGTAACAACATAAAATTGCTCCAACAGCAGCCTGCTGCATGCCACTGGTCAAGATAAGAGCGACCTTTCCAGTTATCATTCACTGACATTTATCGGTAAGGCGTGCAAATATACTTATGTACATCATCCTAAAGGCGAATATTTCCTCTTGATACCACTAAGCAAACAGATAGACTAACAGACACATAAATGACTTTACTATTGCACGTAATTTTATCGATAACACTGTGTTACACTGAAAATTTGTATGAATACCTACAATATAACGAAACATGCTATATGTTGTAGGTCTAGACTAGAGCGGTTTAAAAAAAAAGCTTTTTGATTTTCTCACGATCAGTGGACAACCCATAAGGATTTTCATCAATTTTGAAAACTGGATTGCCGCCGCTTGTTTTAAGTTGCCTACCCATTTTCGAAAATATTGATTTAAAAAATGGTGCAAACTAAAGAGGTTATCAAATTATGCAACAAAGTGTGTATGCTTTTCGAACTATTATCGATCAAGGAATTCGAATCTGTGATCAGTTTTTCTTCTTCTTCTTTTTTTCTTACAAAAAAAATTGAAAATTGCCCGGACAAAAATTAAAAAATGCCGATTTTCTACTTTCAAGTTGCAAAAGCTTGATATAATATTGTTACCGCCGATCTAGTGGTACATTATTTTTAATGTACCTTTATTTGCTTAAGAGAAAACCGTAAAACGCATATCAATATTTTCTTTCAAAACCAAGATATCTGCATTTTTCTAAATTAATAGACCTGAAATTTTTCAATTCGGCGTTGACATATATACATATTCAGCTGATTCAAAATTCTTTTTATATTCTTAACCACTATTATCGATCGAGGAACTTGAATCCGTGTTTAGTTTTTCTTTTTCTTCTTTTTTTCATAAAAAAAATTTAAAATTGTCCGGAAAAAAACAAAAAATAACGATTTTCTGTTTTCAAGTTGCAAAATCAGCCCATATTATTTTAACTCCGATCCCCTTGTACAAGATTTTTAACGTAATTTTATTTGCTTAAAATAATGCCGTAAATTGCATATCATTATCTTATTTCAAAACCAAGATATCTACATATTTCTAAACTAACATTAATTAAAAAGAATTAAAAATTAGCTAGAAAATGACAGAGCTATGAGCTACTATAAGCACACATCTATTCAAAATGATCGATCTCTGTCCAAAAAATCCAATTTTTAGGGTGTTTCGATAATTTCTTAAATACCACATGTATAAGTTCGCGTAAAGCTACAAAGTTGACAATTTTTTGTTAAAGGCGTATTTATTTTTTCATATTTTGTAACACTGTGTAATTTATACGGTTACAACTGCAAGAATGCAACATGTCTTTCAATTTCCTAAGCTAAGATACGGTTGAATTTTTTGTACTTTTTGCGTAGTATGTTGCAACACATACATAGATACTCCGTTGCAGATGAACGAAAACTGACTTTGGCATATTGTATTAAATTTATTTTCATACAACATTATTTTATTTTGATATGTGTACATTTTGATACAACCTTGGATATTTTTAAATTAAATAGCCTTCATGTTTTTATATTACTATTTTTTTTGGTTTTTTTATTGAATTTTTTATTCATAATAAAACCAAACGTTCATTGCTTGAAAATTGGAAAACATGTTTTTGCAACTAAGAATATGAAGCGTTTTGTTCCAATATACTTATTACTATATACAACTTTTGCTCAGAAACTGAAGACATAAGCCCCGTACGGTACCGTCCCGTAAGAGTTCTTAAACTCATTTCCACACCAGCCAAATCATGTATACCTACATATGTACATTAGACTGGGTTGAAATTTAGATTCAGCCCAACATCGACTCAAAAGTTAGAATGACTTTTAAAAACGATATCTGACTTAATTTTGCTTCATACAAATCGACCCGGTCTAGTATACATATTCAGAAAATTTATCGAACTCTACTGATTAAATTTATGAACGGTGCAGTGTTGTTCGAGCAAAGTCTATGTGATCAACATTAAAATTTCTTACATATTCCTATAGTGAAAAAATATATTTACATATAGAGAAAATTGTCTTGAAAACTTTTTATAATTATGCAATTTTTTACATTTACAGGTCACCTCAAAATCATGGACTGGCGGCATCATGCTATTGATAATGCGAGTATATCGTACTACCTTAAGAAAATCACAAATGAAATCATACAATCATACAAAGATCTGCTCAATTACAATTTAAATTCAACTAACTGTGATAAAATGTCTAATTGTCGCTTAAGAGTTGCATTTATAAGTTAAGTTATCGAAAGTGGACCCAACAACAGGACAGCTCTTCAGCTGCAAGCAATGATAATGTATAATGCAAGCGATTATGGCAACAGTTATATCAACAGTAAGAGTTACAGTATCGTCAACAAAAGTAAGAGCTACAATTCTGGCAACAATTATCCCATTACAAATATCACTGAAATCTTTTGGGAGTTTGCAGCCTCTCAGTTGTCGGCTGGTGTAGCCTTGACTGCGCCTGCAAATTTATCTGTCTCGAATTCAAAATTTACTGCAAACACCAGCGCTACTATTGCATCACAATCTTCTTATCCCTATCACAGCGACAATCAAACACATGCCCAAGCAGAACCCCCTCCTTTTTACACCAGCTTCAATATCTCCGATGATCTATTCGACTATTTCAATGGATTTCTGGTCACCACAGAACAACAGCAACTGCTGTCTACCAGCAGTACCGACTTCAATTTCACCACGTCGAGCACAACAGCTGAACCCGATCTCTCGGAGTTTCTGGAAGCGTTGCCGAATGATCGCGTTAGTTTGCTCTCTTTCCTATTTCTCTTCTCTTTTGCCACTGTTTTTGGCAATTCGCTCGTTATACTCGCTGTTGTACGCGAACGTTATCTACATACGGCGACCAATTATTTCATTACAAGTCTGGCGGTGGCCGATTGCTTGGTTGGCCTCGTCGTGATGCCCTTTTCTGCTCTGTATGAGGTGCTTGAGAATACCTGGTTTTTTGGCACGGACTGGTGTGATATCTGGCGCTCATTGGATGTGCTCTTTAGCACTGCTTCAATACTAAACTTATGTGTCATCTCGCTCGATCGCTATTGGGCGATCACTGATCCATTTTCATATCCAATGCGCATGACAGTTAAACGCGCAGCTGGACTCATCTGCGCTGTTTGGGTTTGCTCCAGTGCCATCAGTTTCCCGGCGATTGTATGGTGGCGTGCTGCCCGCGATGGTGAAATGCCTGCCTATAAATGTACCTTTACAGAGCATTTAGGATACTTAGTCTTCTCATCCACAATATCATTCTATCTACCGCTGTTGGTTATGGTCTTCACATACTGTCGCATTTACCGTGCAGCGGTAATACAAACCCGTTCACTTAAAATTGGCACAAAGCAAGTGCTAATGGCGTCGGGTGAACTACAGCTTACGTTGCGCATTCATCGCGGTGGCACAACGCGTGAGCCCAGCACCAGTGCCCATCATCAGGCGACACATGGTGGCGGCTCACTGGGTGGTGGCGGTGGTTCACAGCATCACTCGCATTCACATCATCATTCGTCACATCACAATCACAGCGCGGCGGGTACAACAACATCGACACCAGAGGAGCCAGATGATGAACCGCTATCAGCGCTACACAACAATGGGCTGGCGCGACATCGGCATATGGGTAAAAACTTTTCGTTGTCGCGTAAACTTGCGAAATTCGCCAAAGAGAAAAAGGCTGCAAAGACATTGGGCATCGTGATGGGTGTGTTCATTGTGTGCTGGTTGCCATTCTTTGTGGTCAACCTGTTGTCGGGCTTCTGCATGGAGTGCATTGAGCATGAAGAGATTGTGTCGGCGGTAGTTACGTGGCTGGGTTGGATTAACTCGTGCATGAATCCAGTGATTTATGCATGTTGGAGCAGAGATTTTCGAAGGTAAGTCGCTGAAGTTTTTTTCTATTTTCTCTTTTCGTTTTGCTGGTTTCAGCTTAAGGCACAATTCTACTAGCCACCTGCTTAGATATGGCTTCCTTATGGAGGTTAATTTCACACAGATGTCTAGAAAATTCATGCAAAATAATTGAGATCTTTTTCTATTTAATATAAGGCACGTAGGTCAAGAACATCATTGGCGACTTTTTGATACATTTTGTTAACGACATTTGAAGTGAAAGTATCATTTGGAAAGAAAACCTTAAATTGAGGCACCTCTACTCTGCAACATATTTTAAATAGGTCGATAAATAATTTTTTAATCAAGAATTCAAAGATCGATCGTGGTTCTATTTTATCTACAAATTTGTATTTTTCTAATTGAGACTTACTTTTCGAGTTAGTAAGCAAAAACCCTTTATCAACCTTTTAAAAACTTTTATGTTCGATTTCAATTTTGCCCATATGATAATACTACGAGTACTTCAAGTATCATAAAAAACCAAACATCAAAAAAAAATACCAGGGAAAGGGCATTACTTTTTTATAAAAATGCAGCTTTTGACCACGACTTGTATTTATCTTCATGTTCATCCGCCATTTATTAACAATTCCATACAATTTTCATACAGTAATATTTGTCTTGCTCACATTATTTATAATTTCTTGAAACAAGTTTTTTTTTTCAAGTATTCCAGTACCGGAATTGGTCGCGTTTACTTGAATAGTTTGCTTAGTGTTCTTTTCACCAAACGTCCCCATATACACAGCACATGAACATTAATAATTAAAAAGAGAAAACTCTGGAATTTTTGAGCCAAGCTGAATTTCTTCATAGAACTTCAGTTTGGCATTATAATTAACATGCAGAAATGCTTTATCCATATCATTTACGCTAAGTTAGTTACTTAAGGTCAAAGGTCACGTATATCGGTTTATCGCAAATATCTCTTAAGCCATTTCTTCATTGCATTAAGCTGTTTATTTATCTTGTTGAATGTTCTATATCTTTTGTCGTAACGTTTTCTTTCGAAAGTGTCACAGTTTTTGAATTACAGCGCTCTTAATTTAAAAAAGTTTTCTTTAAAATATTTCAAAAACAGTCAAATTTCAGAGCAATGAAACTTAACATTTTTACATAGAAATAAATATAACACAGGCACAAAAGAATCCGGCTTGATCCATGGTCTATAGTTTTTGATCAGTCTGACTTGGAGTTTACAGTTCTTCTGAATTTATTAATGCCTAACCTCAATCCATTCGTAGAACTTCGAGTACATTAAAATTTCGAGTTGTCTGAGCGGTGAATATCTCAAAAACTTAAAGTGATGCAGTAATTCTGTGATCAGCATTGAAGTTTAAACAAAACACAGGAAATTTGCTTAACGTGTAGATAAACTTTTCTGGTATACATAGTATATGTACATACAAGTGCTATACGAATAAAAATGAAATACCATACTATGTATTTTATTTCCCGCTTATAAAAACGCATTTTCAAAACGCACCCCTCAAAAGCGTTGTAGCAAAGTTTTACCAAAAACTTAAAACCATAAAAAATTTATCATAACCCTTTTTAAGCTTATTATTTGGATATTTTCTTTGCCTTTTGTTATCGACTTGATGTTTACCTATTTATCGATTAGACCTTTCATGTGACTTTGCGAAAATATTTGATAAAGAATGCATAAGAAAAACTTGCAAATATGGAAAAAGAAACTTACCGAACAAAAAAAAAATCTATATAATGAGGATATCTCTTAGTGTATAAAAGGTTTAATATTTTAATTTGTTGCCCAAACTTCATTTTATTCGCCTATATTCTTTTATTATATTGTATAAATAAGTTTGTGTCCTCTGGTGAAGCGGAACTGTGCAGGATGCATTAGAAGTGCCACACTTAATAAAGGATACGATACGATATGATATGATTTTGCTAACAGCTCACTTAGTGGCTTAAAATGTGGAGGGCTTTCAATAGTATATAGCAACAACAATGCAAAGCAAACCTTATTTCTATAAATTTAAATTTTGTTTTATCCGTTTTTTTTCTCTCTCTTTTTTCTTTCTTTTGAAGCATTTTTAGTGTTTCAAAATAATCTGGGATAATATTTTCTTTTTAATTTTCTTTACAGAGCATTCGTGCGCTTGTTATGTGTTTGTTGTCCGAGAAAAATACGTCGAAAATATCAGCCAACTATGCGCTCCAAATCACAGGTGAGTAAATGTTTTTTTTTTGTGTGTTTCGTTAAGGTTGGCTTTCAATTTTTTATGTATTTTTTGATTTATTATTTTTGTAGTAGTCTTACTTCAAAGGCAATTAAAGGTTATTTTAAGATTTTCTATTTTGGAACGAAATAAATACTCGAGTTTCCAAAGAAACAAAGTAAGACTTGATTTTCAATTTATTTATGGCATATGGGTGATTTCACACCCATTTACAAGTTGGCATTACATTTTAGAAAATACATTGTTTACTTTAATTTTCTCTTGCGGAGAAAATGAGGAATTTTTAGCATTTGAAATCTCGGTTTGCTTCTGCATGTGTTATGTACTATGTATGTATAATATTGGAGGTAATCTAATTCAGTCGAAAAATATTTGAATGAAGTTCTTAAACTAAAATTTTAATTGTAAAAGCTTTAAACTGCGATGGCTATCAGAAGAATGATGGATGATAAGTGTAAGCAATTTTGTACTGTTTAAATAATCATAAAAAATCCAAAAAAATATATCACCCCTAAAAATAAATAGCTCCCAAAAATTAAGTTATAAAAATTCCACAACAATCTTCTGTAAAATGCGGTATTCCCCTCTTAAACATGGTTTTAAGGATTTATTCCAACCAAGATGAAAACCTGGCACTATTTTAAGGAAACCTCGATTTTTCGACACACAGTGTTGTGCAAAACAATAGCAACAAACTCCATGCGCTACTAAACAAATGTTATAGGAATTAAAGGATATATTCTTTAATCATATAAAAATAAAATAATATTCAAATTAGTTCTTATAATTTTTCAAAAAAAAATTGAAAATAAATTCAATTTGTCTGTGTGCAAAACAAAAGCAACAAAACATGAAAAATGAAAAAATAGAGCAGAACTTCCGCACGTTATTTGACTTATTTGTAGAAATAGCGCTGATAATTTCTTATATAACAAACATAATAGCTTTAGGCAATTGCTTCTTTAATTGAACTATTTTTCGAGAAAATAGCGTTTATAGCTTTCAAATATTCAAAAAACCACAGAGATTAGACATACCGTAAAAAACATGAAATAGTCACTACAAAATAAAAAAACACGTGTATTTAATTTTTTCTTACAGAAAAACCTAACAAAATCTTAAAAATATTTCCTTGGGATCAGAGCTTCAAAATAAAAACTTCGCCTCAAATACACCATGTGTATGGTTTCCCAGTAAGACTGATAGATATTATGTTAAGCGTCATTCTATCTTATTTGCTTGGCAGCGCTTAAAATCTCATGTATGAAATCTTTTAATACTGCTATTTATAATTATCATCCCGTATTCTTTATTTCATCGACTCAAACTTTTTTTTTTTTTTTGTATTTGAATTTCAAGATTTGAATGGTACACCTTGCTAATGGATTTCTTCCAAAAAGTTATATGTATGTACATAACACAATACTAAACGTACTTTATATTACGGCATTACCGAATCTCAAGAAAACTTTTGAACATAAGTAAAGTAAAGGCGCAGTTCTGCCCCCTCCCTCCGCCCCCACCGTCCAATTGCTTGCTTCCCAAATCACCCAATTTCACTCCAAAAGATCTATTTACATAATGCAAAATAAATTAAGTTACAGCATAATTTAATTAACAACAAATTTACACCAACATCATACATAACATATGATCTAACAATAAGACATCTAAGCACACGCTCCCAAAATTATGCAATTAAAAAGTTGCTTCTGCACAGTACGAGTAAAATGAAGAAATTTTATTTTGAACAATTCAGTAATTAAAAGTTTATGAAAAAGCACGTTTAAATTACACAATAACAACAGAAAGAATACATTGGACCTAACAAAACAAATGTTTTTTCTTTCTCTCTCCCTGTCTCTCTTCGAAATCTGCCATATGAAAACTTTTTCCAGAGATTTGCTACGAGACGCTGCTATTCGACCTGTTCGTTGCATGGCATTCAACACGTGCGACACAATTCCTGCGAGCAAACCTACATCTAGTGTTAGTGGTTGTTGTTATTGTTGTTGTAGTCAACTTAACATTTTGTCGTTGTTTGAGGGTGATGATAATGATAACGATGATGATGATGATGATGACGATGTGGATGATAAAACGCAAGAATAAAATATTAGAAATAAAAAAAAAAGAGTCATATAAAAATAAAAAATATTTTTTTCTAAATAAAACACTCGGTATTTTTTACAATAACTTAGACATCGGGGGAAATGTTCGCCCCCAAAGCGCGGATTTTTTTTACGCTTACATGCCTTACTAACAACAACAACAACATAAGCAACAACTACAACAACAAGAAAAAATGAATGAAAAAATCCGAAATTAAATGGAGGAGCAGGAAACCCACTCACAGTAAACAATGGAAAACATGCGCTAAATTGTATTTTTCCGAAAACCGTAACTAAAATGAAAATTGAAGAGAAATATTTCAATTTCACAATAGCAACCATGTTGCACTTTAACACCACAAGTGGCACAGGCAAAAAAAAAAAATGTGATGAATATGAAGGAAAATTTCAATAAAATACAATTTTCTATGCCATAATAATATCTGACAGTGCAAAAAGAAAAAAACAAAATAGAGAGAAGAAATGTTTTTCAAATTATTATTAAAATTTGAAATTTTTACATAACGCCATCAATCGTTATTTCAATATATTTCACAAAATTTTATTGCAACTGTTGCCATTTATTTCAAAAAGGTATGTACTCGAAAAAAAAAATTAAACTCAACACAAAAGTTGTTAAAAGTTTGCTACCACAATTAATGTTGAATTGTTGAATTGTTAAAGTGTTGAAATGTTAAATGTTTCACTTTGCAAATCTATTCTATCGTTTGCTCAAGATTTTTGTTCCATTGCAATATGCAACCATTCGTAACAATTGTTCCCACTGTTTCACTGTTACTTTTGCACTTGTTCCATTGTTCCACAATGTTCTTTAGAGTATATTTGTATGTTGTATGTTTTGTTTCAGGTTTCATGATACTTTTATACATAAATTTTCAAAACTTCTATATATATTACTAAAACTATCTCTAGTTATGGTATGATAAATAGCATTGGTTTGAAAAAACAAATAGTTTGTTTACAATTCGGTAGTCATTTGAAAAAAAAAAAAAATTTTTTTTTTTTGTTATTTCTGAGAAAAAAAAACTTTAAAATCGGTCATTCCATAATTAACTGCACATTCTGACCGATTTTTTTGATTCTGACCACAAACCACACGTAGAAAATTATATTAAGGCTAATGTTGTAGAGCAGATGAAAACACATTGATATCATGCCTGAAGAGTTTCGTTACGACAAGATTTGACCGCCTTTTGCACCAAGCGGGAATTCGATCTTGAAATGACCTTCAGGGGTCACTTTGACTCTAACATGAATACTTATCTGAACGTAGAACTTTGTGCTCTTCCGAAATCCGAAGTCAAAAATAGGGGTTTCTATTTGAAAAACTAAAGTTGACCTTCAAATAATCTTGAAAATGTTAGTCGAGGTCATTGTTAAGGTCATGGCTGGATCAGCCTTTTGATACCCACCAACTTTTATTTGAAACATTTTTTGAATGACTTGCAACTTTTTGACTTATTCAGCTGTGTAAGTTAAAATGGGACACCCGGTAGAATGTGAATTTTATGCTGGGTGGATACACACTGTCATAGAAATCGTTGGCATATATCAAGAGCCCAGTTCAGGACAAAGTTCTTTGCAACAAAGCATTCTGTTCTGTTTGACCCACACAATCTTGGAATAAATTTTAATACAAGCGTAGTATTACAAGAATTTTTAATACAATTTTGATTACATTTAATACTTTTGAATGGATTACAAAATTTTGTAATAAATTTTGTATTAAATTTTAATACATAAGTATGTATTATATTTGATTTTTAAACCATCCTGTATTATATTTTAAGACTTCAATATTGAACTTTCATTTTACGTTGTTGCAATATAGAAAACACTACATTGGCTGATAACGTTAAGCTGCGCATGCAACCATTGTATTGAAAGGGAACCAGGTTAGAATCCCATTCGAAATGAAAATTTTTTTTTTTAATTCTAATACAAACGAGTATTAAATTTTTATACAAATTTGTATTAAAAATTAATTTTAATACTTAGGCAGTATTAAATTTTAATACAATTCTGGTGTAGGCCTTAGATCATGGAAACAATAGGTGTAAGATCTAATATGCAACGATCAATCTATTTGCGAAATAACATAGCTCAGAAGTCTTATTAAAAGTCACACATTCAAAATAGTAATTTTGGTTCCTAAAATGCTTAAAAAAATGAAGTTTAAATTATTACAAGCAGCGCTGTAAAAGTTTAGTCTAATACAAATTAGTGTTCGATTTACAACAATTTTTGTGACAGTGAATATCATGAAATACCGGCAACAAAGTGCTGTGAGCTCTTCATTAAGGAAACCTAACCTGCTGAAGATTGTGCATTTTAAAATGACAGATATATGTCGGTAGACAGTCCTTAATGTTTTTATTATGTTGAAAAAAGTTCTAAAGTATTTCGTTATGGGTTTGTGCTGTTTTAAAATTTGCATTTAATACCAAAAACCTCTTCTAATATATCTTTTATATATATATAAATATTTTTTTTTTCAACAAAGGTAACCTAGTTCTACTTGTATATAGTTTTGTTGTTCATCGATTTAGGTTACTTCTGTTATTTTTGATGTTTTCTACATTAATTTTATCCGTTTTTTTTTAAATATTATGATAGTTCGAAGAGTATATAAAAAATTTAAATGTTATTATCTTTAATACTTTTTACAAAATATATGTGGCCGCAATAAGCGTAAATCTATATCTGAAATTACGATACAAAATTGCTATAGAAAATATTTATATAAAATTGCTTATATGGAAATACTTTGGAGCAAAGTATACTGAACCGATTTAAATAGTTTCTTTTTTTAAACAACATACTTGTACTAAGTAAGAAAGGCTATTGCATACTTATTATTTTATTTTTAAAGTTAAATATTCTTTTTTTTTAGGATTAAGTTTTTGTAAAATCTCACACCTCAAACAAATAAATGCAGCTCTGTAGCTCAATTTTAGAACATGGCGTCGAAGCCGGCTAGTGATTATATCAATGACTTGTGCTGGTTTTGCTTATGCTCTTTTGTCGTGTGGCCACAAATATTTTATGTAAAAATACATATCATTCAATAATATGGATTCATGTAAATATTTATGTTGAAACGTTTTTATCGGAATGCAAAAGACTAATATTATCTATTAGTTTATTATACAATATTAAGGTATGAGGTCACATACATACAAGAAAGCTATGAGATGTTTTATATTATGAAAAATATGAATCAGATTCATATTCGAGAAGAAGGTTTTTAAGTCACGCTATATTAATTGGAGAAAAATGGCAAGTGATTGCATAGGTAGAATTATTTTCAACCTGTCTATTTTCAATAATTTAAGGGCCTCATTATGTATCACGATTCGTCTCTAATTTTCAAGCCTGAAAATATGCGATTGTATTTGACATAAATGAAAACAAAAAATCTGGCCTGTGCTTAATTAATATATTAGAATATTAGAATTGTACTAGCATACTTTTAGGCTTGAAAATTAGAGACGAAACATAAAGAGGACCTAATTGTTTTTTCTTCACACTGAAGACGACTCAATATGCTTTTATTTTAAGGCTTAAGTCACTTGCTATAACTGATTATTCTTATTTTCACGATATTAAACTAATAGAAATATTTTTCAAACAGTTTTTGTTAAGAAACATAGATGTTTTGAGCGAGTATTAAATAAACATATATTCGTCTCTAGTTTTTTCTGAACTATAGAATATAGTTATTATTAACTTATTTTACTTATTTTAGTGCCTCCATATTACTACCGTAAATTTTATAAATAGTTTATTCATAAAATGAAATGAATGAAAGGAATATAAAATATAAAAATTTCGTCTTTTTTCCAAATTATTATATAATCATGCCTTATAACATATGTGCATACACGAAATTTAAATTAATCAATTACTAAATACCGAAAAGTGAAAAATTATTTCGTTCATTTTTGTATTACTTATTGTGCTAACATTAACATATAAATTTTCAATGCAGTTAATTTGAGTTCTTCAAATTGGTCACGTTTTTGTCTTATCAAAATGCTGGTAATTTACCAGTCTTATTTCTGACATCAAAGATCTCAGATTGAAATATTTAACCAAACAGTTTTGCAAATATTAACAACTAAATTTATTTGATTTACAGAAGCGTAATTTTTGACATATGAAAATTGATATTTGATACCTGTCAGAATAAGAAAATTCAAAATTTTAAGAAGGAACTCTTTCTTAGTATTTGTATGATAAATTTATAAAACCTTTAGTATAAAACCTTTAGTAGCAAGACATAAATTACAATGGTACTTATTAAGTCAATGCTGAACTTTCTTATATGTGGAATTATAATTCAGAGAATGTCCAAATACAATATTTATATTAAAAATGTTCCAATCTTAACTATCATTTATACATCTAAGGATATTTCGTAACTACCACCATACCTATCTGTACATACCCTTGACTACTAAATCAAACTTCTGCCAGAAGTTATGGAATGTTTAGTATGAAAAAATCGCACGAATAATCCAATTGAAATGTCAAATCGAAATTGTCTTATTTCCAGGTTTCAAGCCTCTTTAGTATTAACTATAGTATACTAAAAGTTTGTATTTCAAAAAATTTTAATTTAAAAAAATTTTAAATGTCTGATACTCAGAATTTGATCAGGAAGCTACATGAAATTTTTGAAAATTTAATTTATTTTGAAGTGTTATCGTATACTTAGTATGAGTGAAAATATTTTAAGTAAAATCACAAAGTGATATTAATTTTTAAATGAGTGAACTTATATTTTGAATATGTCCACGTGTTAATGTTTGACTCATATTTGTCAGAAACATCTTTTTTATTCGAACCAAACGTGGAGGGGATATCAATAATATTGAAATAAAGACCATGTATCCTACGGACTTTTGTGGAATATCAGACAAATATTAGATAAGAAAAGTTAACACGACGCAAAAATTACAAGAACGAAATTTGTGTGAAAAACCAAAACAAAGTTATAATGGACATTAACCATGAAAAGATATTTGAAAGTGGTATCATCAAAAATCATGCCAATGTAACAACTAACAGAATTAATTTTAATGCATAGTCGAAAATAAAATTTAAATTTTTTCAATAAGAATATCTTTCGATACGGTGATGTGACCGGCCCCTGAACTGCCATTCCGTCAAGAATATTGCTGCTGGAAGTGTAGACGTCCAAGAGGACCCTTGAACATTAACTAGACGACGGGCTATGAATTTCAATATCTTTAAACGGTTTATAGATGGTTATAAGATATCTCCAGCAGGTTCTTTTCTCTGCTACCCTTTCAATAATATCATTGTATATCAGGTGAATTAGGTGCGAGCTCATTCAGACTGCTTTGGTTTCAACAACACTGATCCTCAAAACTACAGTAGCAGACTTGAGTAACAGATCATTCATAATTTCTAAATCCAGCCTATCTTGGTCGTAAAGTACCTACTATACATCAAATTAAACAGACACTCTTTCAAAAGTCACTCTAATGAATAACACAATAACGTAGAGAATTTAGAAGCCTCTTCAAATGGTAGGTACAATCTTTTAAGCCGCTTTTTTTTTACTTTGTATAGTTTGACAATATTTCTAGTTATATAGCTTAATGGGAAAGTTTCCTGCAACCAAATTTCATTGAGGAAAGACTAGTGGGGTTTGGCTTACAGACTTCAACAGGTATGATGTCAACTCCTGCTGCTTTTCCAATATCAACAATATTTATTGCTAGAAGAACCTCGATGTTTGCTGGTGTATTAAAATGGATTCGAAGAGCATTCATGTTGTTCCTGTAAAGTTTTTTATTGGCTTCTCTATCATTTGAGTAGAAAGCTGACATTCTTAAATAAACTCCTTTCAGTGCCCTTAATTGGGTATCACTGTGAAATTTTGAGCCAGAATTTGTTTAGTAATATAATTACGCTCCCTTACAGACTTAGTTATTCTTTCCATGTATCCTTTTGAATGGAATTCGGAAATTTTTTATGTTATTGCTCTATGCTGTGTTTCTTAGTCCCGGTTGTATTCTTTTAGTTTCTTCATAGTGTTGATTTTGTACTTCATTTTCGCTTTTCTGGAAATAAAGTCCCATGACCTTCCTGGAATTAATTATTTTTTTTATTTGACACACGCTTTTCCTTATTTTTCAGTGCATACGATCGTGACTATAGTTTTTGAGTTTTGTCTATAGTGATAAATACCTGAAATTTGAGTTCCAGGTTGTAATCTGACTTTAATTTTTTTTTATAAATATCACTGGTTGTGTCCCACTCTTCATTTGTGTTTAAAGGGATGGTTGATAAATAATTATTTGTATACATTTTTTTCGGCTTAAATTGCTAAAAAAAATTAATTTCTTCCTTCTTATCAAAGATTCGATGCAGGGTCACTTTAATTCAACAACTAACAAAATTTCGATATCCACATAACTATACCAGAATAGCTTTAGATTTTGTAGCAATTCGTAATGAATTTATTTCTTGTATTTTATATAAAATTTAGTAACACTGACAGATAGACAGAGTACAAATTTTCTCAATATTTGCACTTAACAACTTGCAACGAAAAAATGTCGAAGTAACTTTGGTGCTTAAGAAAAACAATTGGCAACTTTTCAATGATGAAAAAAAAACAGCTAAACTTTTGTATTCTATCTATGCACAGGAGGATACGAAAGCAGTATTGAAAAGAAAACAAAAAAAAAGGAAAAGAAAGAAAAGGATTTCCTTGAAATACAATAGACTTTTCAACGAAACAAAAAAAAAAGTTCAATATTGATTTTGATATGTATTTAATTAAATTTCTTCTTCTTCTTCTTCTTCTATTGTATTTTTTAAAGTGAACACAAAATACGGTTGCCAAAATTCTCAATAATACCATAAAAATTCAGAGCAATAGAAAATTTTACAGTTTCATGGAAGCTCTTGAGGTTATGTGATGATTTCTTTCAATTTACAATGTTGTTTTATTATTTAGTAATAATAGCCAGAAATCTTCAACTTACTTATCATACAACTAAGTGGCCCAATTTGCTGACCAATCTTTCATTTCAATTTATTCGCTGCATGTTTCAGAAGTTTGTCCGAGAAACTTTATGGCAGCGTAGTTTTCTTTTGCTGTGTGTACTAAGTGCTGAGTTCTTCAATAAAAAAAAAGCAACGTAAAAATGACACTTCTAACTGTCACATGCATTATACCTAAGATTCGTAAGGTTCTTGACACTTACTGCTTTGGTAGCTTAAAGATGACGTAAACAAATTGTTACCGCACGACTTTAAGAAATACGCAATGAAACACTCACATATTTGTACCGTAGGGTGGATAAAAAATAATTGCAAGTAAAGCTGAAACATATTTAAATGATTATAAAAAAAACTTCAGTTTGTCAGAGATAAGCTTTGTCTCTGACAAACTATCGCTCATTTAAGAAATATTTATCGGCATAATTTAATCTCAATGCAGTTTTGCTCTCGCTATGCAGACATTCGCTTATTTTACTCAAGTATATATGCATATGCAAAAAATTGGTTCTTTATATTGAGAATTATTGAGGTATCTATTAGAGGTCTGCACGAGTGCACTTGAAACAACCATCATCTCGCCACTCGCCACGATTGTGAGTCCATCAAGCCCTTGTGCACGAAAGCAACAAATCAAATCAAAACCAACTCGACAGCGAGTACAATAATTTGCACTAATGCACTCATGCAGACCTCTAGTATCAACGCCGGCATTATTAGTTTAATAATTTTTTAGTAAGTAATTCGGTAAAGCTTTTAACTGTGGAGACCCAATTCTTGTTTGGTTTCGTTAGCCTGACAGTGACAACTGATTTTGTGTTTTTAATGTGAAAAGTACATCGAACTCATAAATAAGAACACGAAAGTGCCACTGAATAAGGAATACCACCTAATTACTTTGCTACTTGTTAGTTTAATAATTTTATAAAAATCAACATGCACATAAAAAATGAACGAATTACGACTAGCGAAATAACGAGGTCGGTGTGAATCCCACTTACATAAATTTTTAAGAAAAAAATTACTTGTGAGACCAAATGTTTATATTATTTAAATTTCTCTCTTCTCGAGACTGTCAATTTTGTAGCAAGTAATCGAATAGATCTTTTTGAAGCACCCTAATTAAGTGCCCAACAATGCATATCCTTGAACTTAACGCGCATATGAGACCGAAGTGTGCTCACGTTTTGCACACAACAACAATGATACCGACGAACAAGAAAAAGAAACACCATCAAAGAAATAAAAAGAATAAGAGGAAAATATATGAAAAAGTTAAAAGAAAATATATAAACTGAGCTAACTATAAAGCAGAGATGAAAAGAAAATAAAATAAAAACATATTGTTGGCTTGGTTACGACAGCAGCATCAGTAGCAGACCATGACCATAGAAACACATGTCCATATATCATATAAGCATACAAGCACTATCCGGCTTCCAAGCCAAGCCAAACAATCAACAAGGAAGCCAGCTATAATTTTAACAGCAGCCCACCCAAGTGTGAATCTAAGGCTAAGGTCAAATAATTCAATTTACCTCAAGCCTTGAAGCTGATTGTACTTTATCCAGCTAATGAAAAGTTTGCTGGAAAGTATGGCTAACGAAAATTAGATATTTGATACAAACAATTCAGCTGAGAAATCAAACCTTTCTTTTAGAAATTTGAAAGTTTTCTGACAAAAACTAAGCTCGAAAATTTTTAAATTTTTGGGTAATTTTTCAATTTTTTTTTTTTTTTTGGAAATATTATCTCGGGCAAAATGAGCCTGAAGGATCGTCCATACAAATCTAATGTACATACAGACATTGAATAAAATATTTTGGCCTATTTTCCTTAAAGGAATAGAATAACGCCAAAAGTCTGTTATTCTTTCACCGGACTCATTTTTTGATATCTTCTTTAATTTTCAATTAATTTTATTGATTTTTGATTTGAAGTAAAAAAGTTACAATTTTTAATGCATACTTTATTGGCCGAAATACTGTTTCCTTGACTTTTTAGTAGCAAAATTCTTGAAAATATCGTCAAAATCGATTTCACGTTGTAGATCACTTTCAATAAAAATTATTGATAATGCATCCAATCTATCCTGCTTCATCACACTACAACAAGGATTTTTTAATGTCTTTATTTGACTAGTAATACATGATAAAACATATAATTTTATATCAGAATTTCAATATATCGTGCGCCCTCCACGCTGATGCCCTAGGCCTGTGCCTAGTGTGCCTTACTATAAATCCACCACTGAGTGCATGGCTTTTTTTTTTGCTATTAATGGCGGTGTCACACTCATTAAAAAAACCCTGAATTTTTAATATCCTTTCCTAGGTTTCAATCTATCTCCATTCCAAATTTCATCAAAATCGCGTCATTAGTTTAGCCGTGGAAACCTCCTTTTAGAGGTGTAGAACCGCCTACTATTAGTAAAAAAATTACATTTGGCACTGTCTCTTCTTTACAATAAAAAAAATATCACGTGATTATGTTGTGTTGTGGCACTTCGAAAGGGAGATTTCAAAAAAAAAAAGGTAATTATTATATATTGTCCAAATGTAACGAAAATGAACAGGAAATGTCCTGTTACAAACAGCACTTAAGCGGCATAAGATTTAAATTAAATAAAATTAGAGAAAATGGTAGCGGTTACTGTAAAATGTGTACGAGTGGATGGCATATAATGCGAGTCAGAGTAGAGAATAGTTAATTGAATAAATACATGGGTAAATATGAATGAATGAATACGACAAACTCTGCGTCAATATTTGGCAATTGCTGCTGGGATGCACAACGTGACGGCGCACGCTTCTGTGCCAAAGTTACTCCATAGAGAACGATGATCATCAGAATGATAGCGATGATGCTTCATAGTTACGAGTGTGTATCTTCAGATAAAAAGCAAATTATTCATGCCGTACAAAGGCAAATAGTTGAATGAAAAGTTGGCATCAGTGATGACGGTCATTGTTGAATGTGAAGTGAAATGAAATGGCGCACTACAACTGGCAACAACTTAATTTTGGAAATTTTTCACTATTGAAATGTTTTTGTATTCATTTTTTTTTTTTTTTTTTTTTGGGTGGCAGAAATGCTATGAATTTACCTTGAATGCTTGCCAACATGCGTAAGTGAGTGAATTTGTGTTTGCGTGTATTGTGACAACATGTGCGTATGTTGAATATTCTTTTTACAGCATGAGGTCGGTTAAGGAAACCGCTAGAGACAGAGCTGATATATACATACATAAGTACTCGTATAAGAGCAAAGCGAAATATATTTTGACTCTAACCACTTGAAATGAAGTGTGTGTTGTAATTCTTATTGTTGTTTTATGACCAACTTTCTGTAGGATGTTCGGACTAAAGTTGGCATGGTGGATCTAAAAGCTATTAACGTTTAAGTAAGTTAAATTGGAAATCACTCTGCATTTACATACATTCTCAGTACTGAAACCTTAATCTGTCAAATACTATTTATACAAATATGCTGTTTTTACTTGCATTGCGCAACCCCTAAGCATAGGAGATTTACGTGAGTATATATTAGAGTGGCATTGGTTTTTATGATATATGTAGTGAAACATTTCAAATATAGTAAAGGCTCTAGTCGCTGACAACTATTGTTCTTAAATTCAATTTTTTCAATATCTATAAATATTTGACATGCTAGAGTACGTACTTCTGTGGCTGGATTTAATATCACTGCTCTCAAGTACAAAAAAAAACTATGTATATTAATCTACCATTCTATCACGTCAGGGTATATAGATATTTAAACCATACGTACAAAGGCTTTTTTTTAACTGTCTTATTTATAGGAAGTACCTTCTGACGACTTCTAATAATACCGGTCGTACGACCAGATAGTATGGATGTATAAAATAGTTTGATTTTTTTTTTACGACTTACCCTCAGACGCTACGCCTTTTTATACAACTTGTCTGAGTTGTAAAAAAAATCGCATCGTCTGAGGATTGGGAGCAAAAGTATCATGTCAACTCTTATACAAAATAAAATTTATTCACGATATATGTATGTATGGTACATGTAATGTAATTGCGCAGGCAACTTCGTTAAAATTTGCTGAACTAAAATTGTTAAAGGTGGGTAACTTATTTATTAAACCCAAAGAGATATCCTTTGTTTTGCTCATAGTGAAGTTGAATTGACCTTTATAATTGAAAAAAAATACACTTTTTGTGGGCTTTTCGAGAATAAATGTTTCAAAGAAGCATTTTTTTGTTTTTGTTCAAGTATATGTGAAGAAGATAGGTGGGATAAGAAGGGTGACAGTTTGTGAGAGGCGAGGGGATGTTTTGACTCTTGACTTTGCATTCAAATCGCGTTTTTTTTGTCACAAGAATTATGAGCCAAATTCTCAAACAGGTTGTGATGCAGCGGAACGGATGAGGTCAAAAATTTCGAGAAATAACGCTACGTAATATACGAACAGCCTCTAAGATCTTTTGTTACTTTAGCCACAGTGAGAGTGTAATCAGCAGGCCCGGATTTAGAAATCTGCCGCCCTTAAGCCAGTCAGAAATTGCCGCTCCCCTTTAGGTAATTTAGTGCATACAATCCCAGTATATTTGCACTTTTTTCCCCCTGTGTCAATAAATTTAAAAAATTGAAAATATTTAAATAAAAATTTCAAAGTTCCCAATATTTGCCGCCCCTAAAATCGTGCCGCCCTAGGCACTGGCCTAGTGTGCCTCTAAGGTAAATCCGGCCCTGGGAATCAGTGAATAACAAACCATATTTCATAAGGTGAAAATGTATTTTTTCTCATTTTGACCGAAGATTTTGGAGAAAGCATTTTATTAATATTAATAATAATATCATCCTCTTGCGAACGCGTTGTTTATCGGATCTATTGAGTGCAATGAACCAAATTTTTTCAGTTTTTTTCAATATGTATTTAATTTTTTTTTTTAAAAATCATGCTAGAAATTTTTTAAAATTTTTTTTAATATTTAACAATTTGAAATTTTTGTAGCAAATCTTACGTTTTAGAGGTTGAACCAGAAATATATTACATTCAATTTCGTAAGTGGGCAGTATTTTTTTTAATTGCCAATATCTTTTCATCTTACCCTTTAGTTAAGACATCGATGTTTAAATATTTATTTATTATACCAAGTTTGTAACAGAAACGCGGCATATCCGATACAAAACTATTTTTTCAAGTTTACACCATAGCTCCAATACGAGTTTGATTTCAATTTCAAAATTGATTTCAGTTCTTCTATTAAATGCAATTTATGGGACGATATACTGAACCGAGCCAAATTCAGTCTCCTGGAGCTTGTTCTTACGAGTAGCAGATAACAACTGTAACTTTGGTACGCACTCAGTTAAAATATTAGCAATTTTTTTGGCAACTGTCACCGAAGTAGCATATACTACATATCCTCTGTTGTCACGTGCTTTGTCATTATGTCGGTTGTTTATTTGGTCAGCATTGCACAGTTTTTCAGTGTCAGACTGACATAGTCAGTGTTCAGTTTTTTGTATTTTTTTTAACATTTTTCTGTAGGTTTGTTTTTTACAACAGTTATTGTCGGCCGCTTTTACACATCATGTTTTTTTTTTTCATTGGACTTTTGGTAACAAGGGTTTTACAAAAAAATGTTTCTTCCTTTAAATCGTTTTGTTCGCACTGCAGAAGATTTTTCTTTTGACCAGCGTTGATAAAATTGATGATTTTGTTGTTTCTATTATGACGGCTTCTTTCTTTGGTGCCATCTCCATTTATGCACAACTCGTTTACTCTTTTTATAAGCAATTTAAGATGCTGTTAAAACGCGTATGGGATATCCTTTCTTCTCGTACTTTCATTTATTTTCACAATTTCATACTTCTATCTGTTGTAGGGTTTTAATCAACTGCGGCTTATTGTGTTCGGGAAACATTTGATGATAGAATTTAAGTATGTGAAGCATTGCTTAATAAATCAAATAAAAATCCCACTTAAAGACTTCAGTATATCTGACTAAATGATTTTCAATGATTTGATAATTTTTGGAGATTTTAAGTGTTTTTTGTTTGTAACATTAAATCATTCCTTGAAATGGACGCACAATATTGATTTGCAAAAAATTACAAAAAGCTTTATAAGTAGACTACGTAGACTGAACTCGAAAGTATTTTTTGCTGGAACTTCTCTTATTATGTTAATTTAGAAAGTCTACTAACTTTCAATAAGTTGACAATTATTTATAGAGTACTACTTTCTCAGGATATGGTAACATAACTACGCGACGGGCTAGAAGCAATGAAATAAAAGTCAGGACAACTAAAGAAGTAAATTAGGATGAAAAGTATATTTCCAAAAGCTGTTGTGGCATTGCCCAAAAAATTCCAATTTGAAAGCGCATGAAGACCATGAAAAATATTGCTAGGAAACTTTACGGATGCCGATCATTCTTTCACAAACTCCACGGATTTCAGGGGGAAAAAAGCGAGTGGGGGGAGAAAAGAAGCTGCACCAAAAGGATGGCGATGTTATCGTGTAATCTAATTATATTGAAGATACTGATTAGCTCCATTTTGTTATGCACTTCGATCCTATTAGCAGCAAGTTTACATTTATCTGTTAGTGTTTTGCTTAGTCGAGTGGTTTATATCTCTCCTAAGCTCCCAAACAATTTATTAACTTCACGAATTTTTTTTTATTTTTGGAATTCCAGTTAAATATATAATATTACAAAAAAAGTTTTAGTGTATGTAATGATATCAACATTTTCAGGCTTTTTCGCAAGCGTCCAGTGATTTTTTTTCCTTTGGTGATCTAGAATCGAATATAATGCCATGATATTATGTTTATTAAGGAAAGACGTTAGTTTTCAGCAATAAAGAATTTCTGCGGAACACAGAAAAAAAGGTACTAAAGAAATAACGCATGTAGAAATTCAATAAAACTTGCGAATTCGTATGAAATTAAAGTATTAAATATAATTACTGCATGTTGTTTTAAACTTTTTCATTGCTAAAAACCGCAATAAATTCGCATTTAAAATCAATTTGAAAACCAAAAGCTTCATACTTAATTGCGTTAAACTTTTTTTAACCAATCAATTTAATATGAATACGTATGTGTGTAATTAATTTCAATTAATTTTTCATTACAAAAACTTTGAAATTTTAATGAAATTAATATTTTTATAATGGCTAATTGATTGATTTAAAAATAATGTGCATTTTTTACACAATAGCTTCAAGCTTCAAATTTTACTTAAAAATATAAATAAAACTAAAAAAGTGTGAAAAATATTCAATAAAATCCGCTCAATTGCATCTTTTTTGATTTATTCGTTCGTTATGAGATGTTGACGCTTTACTTTGAGCAATTGCAAATTTTCCGTTCGTTTGCTTATTTATTGCTTTATAATCGCAGCTTTCACCAGTGTGGCCATTTTGACTGGTTTCGAGTCAGCTACCACTGGACTCAAGAGTCGTCTGTTGGAAATTATTTTGAAAAACATGTAACAGTTTTATTATCTAGATTGAAATTTTTGGCTCCGCCAACGTACTGATTCGAAGATCTAGTATTCAATTGGGAGTTAGAGTGAGGTGTATGATTAAGAAAAAATTAAAAAACCAGTCTAGATAATATGTTCTATTATTTAAACAATTTTCATACTTTTAGTGAAAAATTTGTAGATATGCGGAGCTTTAGTTTCAATATAACCCTATTTTTCGGTTCAAAATTTAAGAACTTGTACTTCATATTCGTCAACTCTCGATATACATATTCTACATTAAATAAAAAATTAAGTTGCCGAAAACTGAAGTTCACAATTTGACCAGCTTTATTTTCAATACGCACAAAATGTGTTTTTCTCCTTTTTTAAAAGTGCGTTAAATTACCATCCTATACTTGGCAATTGGTAAAAATATCGAAATTATGAATTTTTTAAGTTTTGCAAAATTTTACCGTGTTTATATCATCGGTTTATAAGCAAAATTGATCATCTACAAAAATGGAATTTTGTGTTTTTTATAGAAAGTATACAAATTTTAGTTGCTAATGTAAGAATGTACATTAGAGCGGTTCAAAATAAAAACTTTTTGATTTTTTCACTATGTGTCAGTGGATTACAATAGCTCTATATGTCTGGACAAAACAACCCATAAGGATTTTTATCAATTTTGAAAACTGTATTGCCTCCACCTGCTTTAAGTTGCCTACTCATTTTCGAAAACATTAATTTAAAAAATGGTGCAAGCTAAAGAGGTTATCAAATTTTGCAACATAGTGGGTACGCTTTTTGAACTATTATCGATCGAGAAATTCGAATCCGTAATCAATTTTTCTTCTTCTTCTTTTTTTCCTATAAAAAACTTGAAAATTGCCCAGACAAAATTAAAAAATGCCGATTTTCTATTTCAAGTTGCAAAATCTTGATATAATATTTTACCGCCGATCTAGTGGTATATTTTTTTTAATGTACCATTATTTGCTTAAAAGAAAACCGTAAACCGCATATCAATATCTTCTTTCAAAACCAAGATATCTGCATTTTTCTAAATTAATAGACCTGAAATTTTTCGTTTCGGCGTTGACATATACAATATATTTATTAAGCTGATTTAAAATTTTTTTTTTGTTCTAAACAGCTATTATCGATCAAGGAACTTGAATCCGTGATTAGTTTTTCTTCTTCTTCTTTTTTTCTTATAAAAAAATTTAAAATTGACGGGAAAAAAAAGAAAAAATACCGATTTTGTGCTTTCAAGTTGCAAAATCGGCCCATATTATTTTACCACCGATCCCGTTATATAATATTTTTAATGTTATTTTATTTGCTTAAAAGAATGCCGCATATCAATATCTTCTTTCAAAACCAAGTTATCTACATTTTTCTAAATTAACATATCTGGCATAATTTGAGATTTTTGAAAATCCTAGAAAAATCTATAGAATAGTTGAATCTGCCATGAGACATTTTCAGGTTGATAAAGTTTAATTAACGATTTTGTAAAAATAAATTACTCAAAACTACTGTGGTCCCAATACAAACGTTTTTTTTCTTTTTCTAAATTTACATTTAAAAATGTATCATAAATGAAATGCTGTTGGCATATATAAAATTCATTTGAAATTTTAACAAATTAATTTGCATATATGTAGCTGTTGACCAAATAACACAACCGCGCCGGCACACACACTAATGACAGTTGGCGATTAATTGCTGCAATCAGCTATGTAGTACATGTGGTCAATAGAAAAACACCCGAGTTTTATAAGGCAAAATGAAATTAAATTTGTAAATGTATATTTTCAATAAAAAATATAATTCATAATTTCAACACTCAACCACACACACATACACCGATATAAAAATTAGCAACATAAAATACAAAAAAGTTCTACCATTAAAACTTTTTATTTATGTTAATGGAAAAATGCTTTGACACTTTGTTGCCTAATAGCCTTGGCCAACCTTGACAGTATGGCTGGCCATTTTAGCACTGCAGAAATTTTTTTGTATTTTCCGTATTCCTTTTACTTTGCCGCCTGCTAAAAGCCACTTCGTTTCGTTGGTTTGTTCGTTTTGTTGTTTTTTTTGACATCTATTAAGAAATTGTTTGTTAATTATTCATGGAAAGCCAAGTGTTGTCAGGGTTGCCGCCATAGCATTAAAATGTAATTTGCCACAAATGCTTCAAACATCAATTATCCTTAATGGACTGTATCGAAAATAACACCATGGACTGACTGTTGTCGGGCGGACAGGCAGACTACTCGTAACCGGTCTGATTTTTTATTTATTTTTTTTTTCTGGCATAAGGTGCGACGTTGTTGCCTGTTTTGTATGCTGCCTCAAAAAGGGTCAAAATGTTTCTTTTTTTTTTTTGGTCAACAATTTTTGTTTTGACTTGTGATTTTTGGTTTTGCATTTCTGGTATTTTGCAGCCACAGTCGCTGAAGTAAATTTATTATATCGACTACGTTAATGGAGACATTTGATTGTTTTTTTTTTGTGCGTGCCCTTGAGATGGAATTTATTGATTTTTCTCTTAATGACGTGTATTTATTACGCATTGACACTTAAGGTCAACATTCTAAAAAGTAAGTTGTTTGTCAGTAGATTGACAGAAATGTTCTGCCTGCAGATTGTTTGACCGGCGATGGTCAGATGGGATCACGGCGGTCTTAAATAAAATTTAATATTGCCGTTGTTTGCAGTAGCTCTCAGCTCTTCAGCTGTGCGGTATCTCTGCCTTTGATAGGACTGTAGCGCCGAGATCCTGCATATTGCTATTTTTATTTTTATCAAAAATAATCGTTACATTAGATTTTTATTCTTTTCGATCAAAAATAATCGCTGTTAAGAGATTTTAACATAAAGCAAATTTTTCCGCAGTGCCGTGCTTTTCGGGATCGAAAAAAATAGAAATTAAAAATAGCGATTATTCCTTATCGAAATAGGTAGAAGTCCAAAATAACGATTATTTTTGATCGAAATAAATAGAAATTGAAAATAACGAATATTTTTTATCGAAAAATTAAAAATCCAAAATAACGATTATTTTTGATCGAAAAAAATTTAAATCCAGAATAACGATTATTTTTGATCGAAAAAAATAGAAATCTAAAATAACGATTATTTTTAAACGAAAAAAATATAAATCCAGAATAACGATTATGCAGTGATTTCTATCATAAAATTCATAATCGTTACGGTCCCTGAAAATTTTACCACAAAGGAAAAGTACTAACGATACCAAGCTATTTTAAAGACAGCAGTGTAGTGTATCCTGCGGTTTTGTCTTGATAAGTTCCCCGTTTGCCTATATCGAAAACGTTAATTTCATTTTAAAAAATATATAAAAACGAGTAGAAAAGAGTACCGACATGTTTTTATTTATTCATAAATTAAAATATTTGTCTGCTGAAAATCATAGAATTAAAGTAAGTAATCCATAAGATGTTGGTTTCTTGACCCTTCAGCTGTTTGATTCATCACAAAATGCATAAAATATCAATAAGCTATGTTCACTTACAATTCGTTGAGTGTTTTTGCTACCAATTTTCAAAAAAAAAAAATAATAAAAAAAAATCGCAACTCATCTTTTATATGGCAGCCCGCATGATGCAGCGCTATTTTCAAAAGTTACCTTTAACACACATGCACACTAGGGCGTTATTATTATTTTATTTTTAATAATATTTTATTTTTCTGAAACTTACATGGTAATTCTTTAGTATATATTGTATATAAAGTGTAATCACCTCCAGTGACATTTCCGATTTTTGAATATATAATGTTCACTCAAGGCTGATGAAAATTTTTCATATAAAAATGTTTGGACGCACCATAATTTTTGTTAAAAATGAGAAAATATGTTCTTTAAAATGCTGTGAAACAAACTGCTCTTTCTGTAATGTTTTCAATGTTACAGGCTTTCAAATCAACTTTTGGTCATAAGCTTTACTTTCATAGCCTGTTACTTTTTTATAATTAAGTTAGAGCAATTTATTTCGTAATATTTTCAAAGAACATTAAATAATGAGAGCTTTACTTTAATCAGAGCCTTATTTATATATGAAAAGCATCGTCAGCCTTGGCCGAACTCTTACTATTAGAATTCAGGAATTTCCTTGGAGGTGAATTTATCTTTAAACGTTTTGTTTAAATACAACAAATTATATATGATATTAAGCAGTCAAATATTTGATTGAGTCAAATATAAAATGCTTCAACAAACATTAAACACTAATTGATCCATATACAACATGTTTGAATCAAATAAATATTCGATTGCTTCATATCAAATATACATCCATATGTTGAATTTAAACAAATTGTTTTCTCAGTGTATCATCTAAATTTCAGAAAAAAGAAAATTTTCAAAAAATAAACGCCCTAATGCACCACAAGCACATGCACCATACACGACACACACACATATACATACACACACATAATTGTACTATTTTTGACTGTTGTTTTGCATACGAGTATTTCACTTGTTTCTATTTCTACTGAATTTCGTAATATCCAAAATAGTAATAAAATTATTTTTTTTTTTTTATTCTCCAATTTTCATTTTCTATAGTGTCACGTTGCTGCTGCCATGGTTGCCGCCTCCACCTCCTTCGGCTATTCGTCCGTCAATCAATTTGATGGCAATCGTTCGATCATGTGACGTCAGCTTAGCAGTTGCAGCACCTGCAGCGGGAGCAGCAACTGCGGTGGACGCAATGGTGTTCATCATCATCATCATGCTCATAATCATCATCAGCAGCAGCAGCAGCAGATGCAACAACAACGCGAACGCAGTTGCACGCGTTGTCAAAGCTTTCATCGCCATCATCATCGCCAGCGTAGACGCAGTTCGGACGTGCATCAGTTGCGTAACGATTTCTCTGCAATTTCATCAACATCCGCAAATCTAGCCAGCGGTATAACAAAAGCAATTGTTAACATTACACCATCGAACGCAAAAATGACACAACCAACGGTTTCAACAGCATTTGCCTCAGGCTCAACGCTGACGGTTACCTCGATGCCCAGTCTTATGTTAGGTGGTGCTGCCGGTGGTAGCAGTCCAACGGGTTCTATGACACCAGCCATCACTACGCCAATGAGTGCATCAGCGATATCAATACAAACGCCATCTATCGCCACAAAGCATTGTACGTTCGCTTTAACACCAACCACAATACCGCCACCACCAAATCAGGTATCATTTCTGGCGACAGCGCGTTATCATCCAAGTTTGCGACAGAAATCGAGTCCAAATCAAACACCATTGCCGACGCCAACTTCAATTAATGCATCTTCGATATCATTAGCTGACTTGGCAGTGAAGCCAATGCAGTCGACGACAGCGGCAGCGCATCATCCCACCTTGGAAATGCGTCAGAGTGTACAAAGTGAGATGACCAGTGTGGAGGATGAGTACGATGATATTATGGAAGTGGCTTCATCATCATCGAGTATGTCGTCACTGGGTTTGCATGGGGAAAAATGATGCAAATTTCTGAATATTCTGATTGATGAGCAAATTGTTCTATGTACAACAACATTGAGTATCTGAGGGCACATTACTACATGGTATATGAATAAGATTCCTTTCTTTAATGGACCATTCACTCAAAGTGTTTACTATCTATTGTATACAAAAATGAATTCAAATAATTTGAAATAAATTAATGTATTATTAGGCCAGTGTCTGTAGTAAAAATCAAAAGTGTCTCTACAGAAGAATTTCGACTAGCATGAAAAACCAAAAAAAAATCGCGATAACATTTCTAAGGGTAAGTATATGATGAAAAAAAAAAAGTAAAAATACGACTTGGGAAGATGATTTGTCTATTTTGGGGCACGAAATGGATAACCCAGCACTATCAATTTTTCTTTAATTCATTGACTACAAAAGAGTTGTGACAAAAACATTTCTGACACTGGATTTTATTCTTAATACAAGTACTTAGTTAGGTTCTTAACTTTGTTGCTCCAATATAAAAATTATTTTCAGAAATATGACACTGGACTATATTACATCGCGAAGTAATTTTTCTTGTCAAAACTTGTTACGGCGTGTAAAAGCATTTCTCTTCCTCTTCAAAATCCATTAATTATTAATATAGTTTAATGTTAGTTTAATCGTTTGACTTATAAGTTCCATTTGTGTATATGTCTTGGAGCCTAATCTATAACCCATCACCATTCATATTTTTAGCGAACATATTTTCGTGAACTTTCTGTTTTTGCTCACAACTCAGTTGCCGGTACAATAATGGTTTTTTCGACATGCCTAAAATAAGTGGAAGTACTCGTGAACTAAGAACTTTAAAACATTTCTAAACTCGAATTTTGTTCTTTCTAAAGTAGAGTAACGTTGATATGAAAAGATCATGAAGATCAATTTGGAATCAAAAAGGATTCCCAAATCTTTTTTTTTTCTGCCTTTCTATATATTTGAAAGATTTTTACAGTGTAATCAAAACCAAATTTATAATAGTTTAAAAATAAATTGTGCAAAAAACATTAATTATTAAAAGCAACTAAGACTTTTTGGAGTGTGATATAATCACACAAATTCTGAAACAACTGAGCCGATCCTTACCGATAATTTTCGCTCGATTAAAAAGATTTTACAAAATTTTTCTAGATTATCAGATAAGCCAAATTTTTTTAGCTTCAACAATAGAATAACATGATCAAATGCTCTCGATATATCAATATATATAACATCTAACTGGTTACGTTTTTTCATCGCATTCACATTATAATTTAATTTATGTGACATTTCAATGATTCGGAATAAGAAAGTGACATAAAAAAATCACAATTATATTCGAAAACATAATTATTATCAGGTCAATGGCCGTTTTCACAATGTATAGTTAAACTTAACGGGAACTAAGTAGATATTACATGAAATTTTGAGTCAAACTTCCGGTCTAAAAAAGGGCACAAGGTGAACATTAAAAATTTATTGAGTTCACATTGGTAGATAACAGTTTTTAATTTTATTTTGTGTCCCAGCGTTATTGTAACCAATGCATCCATTTACTAAATACAAATAAAAAGTTGATATCTGTTTGTTAGGGCAGTTTGTAAATACGCGTTTTACGTTACCTATTTGGTTCAATTGTTTGCTATATATTTTATGATATGTTATATTGTTGAATATATAATTACTTTTATTTTTAACAAATAAATATTTTAATAGATTTATGCAACTGCACAAAATATTTAAATAATGCTCTTAAATTGCTCTTCCCATACTATAAAAAGAGAAAAATATATAATTGAAAGTCATATATAAAACAAATAATATAATATAAACAGCACTGAAGTGCTATATGAATTTGCTATATAGCAAAAATATATGTTAAATGGCAAACTATTGAGTGAGAAAAATGCAAAAATAGTTTAAAAAAATTCTTAGCAAAAATTGCTAGCGAATACAATCCAAACCAAAAAATTAATATGATCTCTGTAAAAAAAAAAAAACCTCAACATACATACATATATTTACATACATATATACATACATTGGTGAGCACAATTGATTATGTGTTTGAATTTTTTGCTGTCGAAAAAAACTTTAACAAATAACAAATGGAAAGCAATTTTTTTAAATCCACCCCTTATATATTAAAAAAATAAAAATATTCGAAAAATTTTCAAAAAAAAAAAAATGTCAACTTGTTGCGTCAGTGATCATTTCTGCTGCACTCTCGACCCGAATTGGTGACTTAGTTTTTGCTTATGCTGCTACCATAAAATGTTGTCAATGTTGTCAATTCACTTGCACAGTTTGGACACTATTTGTAGTCCAAAATCAATGAATAAACAGATCTGATAAACGCCATGAGCTTATAGTTTTTATTTAGTTGTTTCAGTTGACGAAATTGTTAAATAACATCTTTCGGAATAAGTATCACTAAATTTTAGTGCACTTGCTCTAGGTTTTTTTTATTTTTTAATATGTTGTTGTTGCATTTCTTACTATTGCAGTTGCTGAACATGCTGCTCTAGCTATTATTGTTTATGTTGCAAGATGTGGGCGGCTCGCCTTTGTATTTGTTATAGTCTTAAACTATATTATACTTTGCTGTAAATCAAACATTTCGTTCTCTGCTAAAGGTCGATTCTTATTGAATGCTTCTGTTCTTTGCATTTGTTGCTTATTGCTTTTGGTAGTTCAGGTTTTAATTTGAAAATTCTTTAAAATTATCCTGTAGGAAAATATTTTAATTTAAGTTTCTTTGCACTAATATTTCGATTTCTATTGAGCGTTTTTTTGTTTTAGTTCGTTCATTGACAGCGCCAGTAAACTTCTAAAAAAGGAAAATTAAACACTTACTTACACTTGAGAGTAGTTTGCTTATTTACTTAATAACTGCGGTCTTAAGACTAACAATCAAATTTTCATTTTCCTTATTCCTACCTAAAAAAAATACAAGCCATGCTACGAGTATAAAAATGTTTTTTTAGACAGATTCAATAGTTGCAGTTAAATGACGGAAAAAATATGTTACAAGGAGAGCTCATATTATTAATATTTATTGGTGGCTTATTGAACTTTTTAGTTTCCCATAGGAATTACATCGGAAAAAAAGATGGTCAATCATACCTTTTAAAAATATTTAATATTTAGCCAACCACTTGGTTTAATGAAATTTACCTGTTTGCCTTCAGATCCAAAAAGAAAGTATTTCAGAAGTGGCGCTTAATAGAATTGTTGATGCTGTTCCTGGTGGCTAACCCTTGGCATGACTTATACAATATATATTGATCCAAAACATTAAATTTCAAGTAGTGAGGTAAGCCCTCAGTTGTACATAGGAATGCTGAAATTTTGGAAGAGGACTTTTGAGATCAACAGCTTTGATACTTCGAAACTACAACGTTTTCGAAACGAAACGAAATACTATATGCATATAACACCGTATATTTGCAAGCGCTACGTGTCATAACCGAACTAATTTTATTAGGATACCATACTCAGTCCTGGAAACAAGAATCATGGGAAAGCTTTTCTTCTTTTAAATTACTTGTTTTTTTAATGAAACAAGAACTTTCGTAAAAAGAAAATTTTCTGTAGGTACCATCCTCCTGCTCCAGATTGGACTCCCATACAAGATCAGTTAGACGTTATTTTCTTGACTCATTAGTTAAATATTTCGTTATTAGGATGTCGTTGGATCCAGTGCTTCGATAATCAAATAAAGCTAATATTAATGGACTTCGTCTTAAAAATAAGTTACACTTTATATTCACTGGCGATTTTTGAAAAGGTTAAAGGTTTTTCAAAGGCCTTTAGAATTATTGTGCGGCTGTGACTGCATTCAGCTTCAAGTTTCAGGCTCTTTATGATTTTATCAAAAGAGTCTTAGCGCCTCATAATCTTCTGATCAACAAGGGACAGTACAAAACTTCTGGTTCAAGGTTGCTCACAGTTACCTAACTATTGTGGGTAAGTACTGGCTTGCACCCTTCAATGTTGGGGGTTGTAAGCCCTTCCATTTTCATTCCTTGACAAACAGCTCATGTGTGATTTTAACTAAAGTTATCGAAAGTCCCTTATAATATTCGCTTTAAAGTAAATTGTAATGATGACATTCATCAACTGTTTGATTTTTGAAATCTTGGTTTGGAAGTTTCACAGGCTACTAATGAAAGATTAGCATATTTGCCCATTAATTCTCCATTGGTATGCATACACTTCTTATGGAACTTATTTAATCTACCCGATTTCTTCGTAACTTTCAATCAGTACGATATTTCTGAGTTTGGAAACGTGAAATATCACTTTCCAGAGCTATTACTCGCGTAAGTTGTGCTGGTGCCATTATTATAAGTCAAAAAATTAGCAGAGCGCTTTCTGTAGTTGTATATGCTTCTTTTGCAAGCAGAGTTTCGCATTTTTGCGTCACTGCCCACTAATTACTCACCCGATTATAGAGGTTATAATGAAATCGGAAGGTAACTCAAAATATCGCACCAATCTATGTTATTGTGTGAGCTGTTTGATATTTTTCAAAGTCATGTCGGGAATTTCGATTTGAAAGCCTACATGATTTTTTATCCTATCTCTCATAGCTTTTGAGATATTTTGTTTCGAAAAATTCTTAAAACGATAAAGAAACCAAGAATGATCGATATATATGTGTATAACCGATTAAGCAACACTTAAATATAAAAAGGATTAATATTTAAACAATTTTGCTCACCACTCTATATAAATCATTAAACAAATACAAATATATCACTATGTTTAAATTAGAAAAATAATTAAAATGAAATATAAAGCTAAATGTTAAAGATAAGTGTGCTGTAATGAATAAAATATATATATAATTTTATAAAAAATTAAAATAATTGCTGTAAATCAGAATATATTATGAGAAAAAATGCAAAAAAAAAAACAAATAGTTTTATAGTAACGTGTATAAATGTGCAATAATAAAATTTTAAATACAAGCTACATAATTGCAATAAGGAGAAATGTTTTTTAAAACATAAAAAAAAATTAAAAGAAACAAAATATATTGTAAGTATTTAAGTTCAAATTTAATATTAAAATTTAAAAAAATTTTATTTATGCATTACATCAAATAAAACGTTTTTCTAGGGGCTCATTGGGAATACGTTTTGTCACATTTTGTTGTACTTTAAGTGAAGCCCTCGCTTACAAGGCTTTAGTGAGGACTTTAGTTAAATGAAACACTATATGGAAATAATACGAAAAAGTTTTGAAAACATTTCTTTTAGTTCGATGCCAAAGAATCCATAACTAGCTTTTAAAGAAATCCTTAAGTTTTTTAAAATAGTTAAGTTATTTTTCATGTTATCAGCATAAATTTTTTCAAAATAAATTTTTATTATAATTTTTGAAATTATCTATTTTTAACGTATGTATATTATAAGAAAATTATGAATGGCGCGATAGTCTTTAATGCATTGTAAATGGTACAACTCTCAATTCAAATAAAAACTGAATTTATATTTGTAAAAAAAAAAAAATTTGTATCTTATTTTTAGATATTTAGTTCCGAGAGTAAGTATATCATAAATAATTGCTATTTCAATATGTACTAACAAATCAGTTTCCAGATTGCAAGATATAAACTATCAAAAGGTAGCGATAAGACCCAAAGAGTATCGAAAAACAGTTTTATCTATCTCCAAGCTTGGGTAGTTAGGAAAAATACTTAAAAAGTCTATATACCGAGGGCTTATATTCAATGCTCTAAGTCTGCAAAAACACTATTTTTCAGTGAATACAAAAATCCATTTTTATCACTTTCTCTAAAAGAAGTAGCCCATCGAAATATTGCAATATTGACTAAAAAAGGCACTTAAAGCTTACAAAAAATAAGTTTTCAATAATTGCTGGTAATCGCGGTGCTATTAGAATAAGCAGATAGAGCATATTACAAAATAATATATGAAGCTTGAGTACAACAATTATACCCAATTGCCAAAATACGACCCCACAGCTAAACTAATGGAGCGATTTGATAACACAGGCCGACAAAATTAAACGAAAGTCCAGAGACCAGACCTAGCATTTTTGCACTTTTAGGTTAGGATATCTCAAAAACTTGACGTATAGGAACAATTCTGAGCTCGGACTCGGATTCAGCGCATCAAAGGTATGCTAGGTCTGGTCTGTGGTTTGAAAGTTTGTCGGCCTGTGTAATTTTTGATACAGAGATTGATTTTTTGGTAAAGATATTTATTTTTAGTGGGCGGTGCCACGGCTTTAACAGAAAAATACGTTTTTACTGTTAAACTAAAGTACCTACCGATTTCAATGAAATTTGGTATGGAGATAGATTGAACCTTAGAAAGATTTATAAAAACTCTAAGCTTTTTTAGTGGGCGTGAAACCACCCCAGGAAAAAATGTTTTCACTGCCAAGCTAATGGACCAATTTTGATGGAATTAGGTAAAGAGACGGATTGGTTCTTTCTCTTTTTAATTGTCGAAAGGTTGTGAAGAGGGGCAGATTGATCCTTAAAGAAGGTTAATAAAAAATTTTAATTCTTAAAGTGGGCGTAGAAACACCCCTTATGATGAATTTTGATTTTGATGAATTTTTTTTATGGAAATAGATTTAACCTTGAGTAGAGATATTGTTTTGAGTGAGGCGATGCCGCTAATAGACCAATTTCAATGAAATTTGTTACAGAAATAAATTGAATCCTGAGCAAATGTATTTGTTTTCAAGAGCACGGTGCCATGCCTCCAATGGGAAAATATGATTTCACACAAAACTAATGGACCAATTATAATGAAATTTGGTATGGGGATAGATTGAACCTTGCTGGATCGGAGTGGACCTCAATTCAGAGTCTGTGGATTAAAATTATTTGGGAATTTCTTAATTAGGGTCGATATAATCTACGTTTAAGCTTTCTTAAAATTTAACGCAATTTTTTTTTATTTTTTTTTTTGACCGGATCTAGTGCTTGAAAAACGAATAAGTTTGTCATCGTTATAGATTTTAAAAAATCCATAGTTCAAATATAAAGCATTTTCAAACATGTAACTGTTTTTTGAGCTGCTTTTTTTATTCTACCACTATCGTTTGGCTGAATATCTAGATTTTTTTCGATCCTGGCATGTGCACTATCGCACTCCACCAATATTTTGTGCACTGATTATACAGATAGTGTGAGTGAGGTATAACTAATAATAAAAAGTAGGGATAAAGTGTAGGTTTTAACAAATATTAAAAAAAACAGTGGGACTAAAAACCAAATTTTTTTTGGGTGAAATTTTTATAGTTTGAAGAAGTTGAGGGTTTTTAAATTTTCTCTTTACTTTAAGTTTTTTTTTTTGCTCATGCAACGCATGCCACTGTGTTCAATATGCTACATTTTGTGCTGCTGCAATTGAATTTTTTTTTTTCTTGCTGAAATTGTATATCGCCAGTAACAAACAGATGTTTTTTATGAAATTTCAACAAACCAAAATAAAAAGAAGTGAAAAGAATTACTAAACTATAAAATCATTTTAACTATTATAAGCAAAAATGTCGATGTGATTCAACTGCTTAAGATATGCTGCTCAAATAAAAATTACTACATATGAGCTAAAATTTTATTCACATACATATCTGTACATATATTTAGGCTAGAGCGTGTTTCATTATTTAACTTTCAACGCCTCTTCAATTTGGTATTGAAAGTAAATATTTATTTTAATACACGCAACCCAATATTCATTAAAAATTGATCAGAATCAAGTACAATATTTTAAATTACATACATTTAAATCTTAGCAATTAAAAACGTATTAATTTAATTGGTCAGCAGGCATTTTGTAGTATTATTTTTCAACATAATATTATACTGAGTGAGATTCCATGAAACGAAAAAACAAAAAAAAAAACTTTTATAAGAATTATTTGGAATTGGGAGCAATTTTTGTTCAACGGGCTCAAATCAAATCCACTTTTTTAGCTTAAAAACACTCGGATTAAGACTTAAAATTCACATACATACAAACACGAAAAATCCCGAAAGATTCATTTTTGTAGAAAGTTTTTCCAACCTTAACCTTTTTTCCCCATATTGCGAAGTTTAACTGAATAGTTTAATTTTACTGCAAAATAATTTTTTTTTATATGCAATCCGATAAAGAAAATATGTGTTGTGAAAACACTTAAAAAATTTTGATTTATGTTGTATTGACCAGTTCAAGTAAATTGTTATTTCTTTTCCACAAGTGTCAGTAGCAAGGTAAGAAATGAGAATGCTTTTGAAAAAACCTGAAATATAAATTGTTTTATTAAATCTTTGAAATCATCAGAGAACCATCCATAAGAACTGAACAAACCCAAACGAAAATCAACCAATTTGCGGTAAAGAAAACACCTGTCAGACTACAACATTTTTGTGCACGCATTATCGATAACATCAATAGTTTCTTAGCACGTACTGGAACGACATGCCAGGGAAACAGTTCGTATATGTAAGTGCACACATTTTGGCTCTGTAAAGTTTAAAAATATTATAAAGGAATAACTACAACTCATGGACGTGGTATATTGATTGACATTTGATAAGCTATGTCTAAAGTTAGTTTTTAGCAGTAGTACATAAATTTTTTTAACTTATCCAAACGTTGTTGCTAACTTGAAACGAAACTTATCAAACTTCAACGAAAGTTACCTCGTCTTGAATTCTTTGTCCACCATAACTATAAATCATCAATTGAAATGATACACCACCCAAAAATATGACCCAAAATGGTATGCTTTCTAAGGGTATACCTCTGCTGATTCGAAAGATCACAAAGCAAAGTTGTAAGCCATTAAGAAAGAACTCAACGAAAAGTATGGGACGAAAAATTATATCAAAATCATCGGATAGAGCAATAACTTTTTGATGTTGCTGAATGAAGCGACATATACCAGCTTCACTTTTAGTTGCCAATGGCTCTTGGGCTGCATGTCTGATTTGTAACTTTAATGTACGAAATTGTGCTGAAATATTATGTACCAGCCAAGAGTAGAGTGCATCCATGGCAATAGTGCTATATGCAAGGTAATAAATAGTACAAAAGTACCAAATAGCGGTAGGCACATAGTAAACAGGTTTATGTTGATCAAAAGGTGTGCTGAAAATACAAATATAAAATTTTGCTGTTTAAAGATTTAGAAAACGATAATATTGACGTACCTTGGTTCCATGGGTATAAAAAGATGTATTTGACCAGTTTGTATGTAAATCACTAAAGTTTTTATTTGTGGTATAACAGATATAAGATAAATCTGGATAGAAAGTGCGGTGAAGTAAATAGAAGAGAAAATCTTATCAATGTTATTTTCTGCTGCTATGATTGATAATTCCTCGATAGTAGCTATGTATGTTAAATGTAAAAATAAATATATATATGTATATTCTAGTGAAAATGGAAAAATTTAATAAAAATTTTTACCTTTTTCTGTTATCAACCATATGCGGCGTATCAATTCTTTTATAGCTCTACGTTTATATATAAAAACAAAAATCTTCCAGGCGCATGTAAATCCTTGAAATAGCGGTATTATAGCATCAACAAACTTTTCCATATCATCATTTATAAAAAGTAAACAGCCATGAGTCCAAGAACACAGCATGGTTACCATACTGAGGCAGAGCAAAATTGTCAAAAATGGTCGTTCAAATGTACGCTCAACTGTAGTGATATCAATACTCAGTGCACCGAATGCTAACTTTTGCACGTAAAAATAACGTTTGATACCGAAGTGTGAAGTCCACATTTTGATGTTGCTGACTGAAAGTTTTGTTTGAAGAAATTCATGCTCGCACCAAATTCTTTTGTGTTAAATAACATGAAATATCGGTCTGATGGGGGATGGCATGCTAAGAAATCGTTGTTATGAACAATTAATATGCGCATGCCATGCATTTTTGTATTAAAAGTGAAATAACTCAAAATTTAAAAGTTTAACCAGAGATGATAAACTAAGGAAACTTTGCAATCTCATTAAATAATGTTCATTTCGTGGAAATATCAGATATCTTTAACTCAAAACATATATATCTGACGGAGAAGAATACCGTGTGATTTTTAATTTAAAACGAGTCTTGTTAGATTTAACGTGCGAGAGTGGAGTCGCCCCGGGCGCAAGGCTTCGGAAGCGGAAAAATCGTCGTGAAATATATCTCATTTTGCTAGGGTTTTTCTTTTTTTTTTAGTAAATTATAATAAATCGATATAGTTAATTTGAATATGGAGGATATTTGCAAAGGTAGAGTGAAATATATCTCATTTTTGTCTTTGAGTGCCAAAAGAGAGCGGACTTTTTTTTGGGAAAAAGACAGTATTAATGAAATTTTTGTTAAAAAACAAACACTTTATCGGTAGGGGCGGCAAATAACTTTTTTGTCCCAGGCGCCAGATGTGCACGGTACGTCTCTGCGTTTCTTATAGCTTTCCAAATGGCTTTAGTCGGTTATAATTTTATGGCATTTATAACTTTAACATCCTTTTGTGGCACTGTGACACTGTGTTTTTCTAAGAGCGTAAGCATGGTGTTATCCTTAAAGGGAACGATGTCCTGATCAATTTTGCAGAATAAGCGTAACGAACCATTGCAAACGCATCTGGAATTCATAGAACAGACAAGTTACAGTATCCAAGATCATCTATCTTATCAAGTATCAATAATAAGGTTTTAAGGTTTCAAATTGAAATATTTTGATTCTTTTGAGTCCATCTCAGTTGTGCGACAAGGTAGCTTGCTGTCAACAATCTTGTTTTTGATAGTTTTTAACGAAAATTTCAGCAATGCTCTAGACTTAATAAATCGTTGAATTCAATGAACTTCAGCAAGCATCTGGGCGATGACATTTGCCTCCTCAGATATTCTTCGATAGAGGTAATTTGAAACGACAACTTCGATCTAGAGCGCCAACTGAATTTCTTGTGAATGTGAAGTGGAATTTTACGCGTCACAGTGTTCAAATGCTACCAAATTATTTTGCTGGCTTTAACTTACAATCTATTAGTTAAATAATTGACAATTTGAAAGTAGTTAACAATATAAAAGTTAAAATTTGAGAGCTCACAAAGTACTCAGGTAACATTTTTAACATGTTTCTTATGTTGATGTTTATTTTTTGATTATATCTTTATGAAAAATTGATTTCAATAACACATAGTTTTCTTTAAAAACTTAGAGCGTTAGATTAAGTCCTTATTTTATTAGAAATTTTAAAAACAAACTTCTACAACAATACGCACTGCAGCTGTAAATGTTTTGAATTTTTTTACTGTCCAACTATTGTCAGACTTATTTGTCGCACAACCTTCCGCTGTCCAAATTTTGTGCTGCACAACTTTTATATCTTTCAACTTTCTGTCGTCAAGATTCCTGTTTGCCAATTTTTTTCTCGCCCAACATCGTTTTCTTTCATTTTAGTGAATAAAATTTTTTTTCTCAATTTTTTGTCGTCCTGCGTTATTTTAGCTAACTGCAACCGTCAAACTTTCTTATCGAATAACTTTTTCGTCGAACTATACGTCCTATTAATTTTTTGTCGTTCAATTTTTTATCGTTTATTTTTTTGTGATTTAGCATTTCTTTCGCTCAACTGCTTTATCATCCGATGGGGATCGATTGGTTGCATTAAATGTTTTTTCCCGAAATGGGCTCAAAACGAGATCGTTCAAAACCTATTTTCAACATTTCTCAATTGATTTTGGCTAGAGAGTTTTTTAAGCGTTCCTTTTTGGTAAAAACTTTTCATGTTCTTTATTGTTAATTGACTTTTCAGGTACTATCAAAATACAAATTGGGTTCAATTTTGGCTCTATTTGCAGACGGTATAGGCAGAAACAAAAGAAAATTCGCTTCGTTTAAAAAAATTTTTTGAAAAATAAGTTTTTAAAATTTTTTTTATTATATCCTATGTATGTAATTTTATTTAACTAAAATAATTTTTTAAATTGTTTGTAGATATCACCTTCAAATAAGTTAAGATTAGGACATTACAGTATATTGGGACATGATAGATTTCGTCTATGAAAATCCATAGATTTTCATTTGTAGGACAGTAATGTTGAAGTTTTCAGAAAGGAATACCTTGTTAGTTCTAGACTAAACAAATTTCTCGCAACACTTTTTGACTGAGCTCATATAGTCTTGACAAGTCTAATTCTTATAAATTATATTATATAAATCGTATTTTTAATTGATAGTATCCTTGCATGATTACTGATAAACTTGATTGTTTCTATATAGGTAAAGCACACAATATTCCTTTCTTTCACCTACGAATGCAAAAACAAGGCGTTGCATTTAATGTCAATTAAAATTTTACTCGTTACTTAAATGAATGAAGTAATTAATTTTAATATGTACATATTACTGTTTATTAAATTTTGAATGCCTGTTCAATTAGTATGTAGGTAAACATTCATTAAAACATGAGAACTTTGTAGCTGGCATTCATTAAAAATTTAACAATTTAAAAATTGGATATCATGCACAATTTGTTTAATTTAACTTTGATTTTTAAATATGTTTCATAAATGTAAAGATAATTGAGGTTGTGTAGGTGGCCCGAAGTAATTGATTTCATTTCAGTTTTAATACACTGCAGGATATATGCATTTTTTAAATTCGTTTTGTAGCGAATAAAGGATTGTGTGGCAGTATAAACATTATAAATTACAAAAATTTCTTCTGAATCGTTGTAGGCATGGTCGCCTAACTGTATATATGTGAAAAGCATGATTAAAGGTGAACGAAGACAAATAATTTGAAGAAAAGTTTTACTGCATATTGAAAATGTGAATAACCGCAATCGAATTTATAAAAAAATACTAAGAATATTGGAAAATGCGATACACAAAAAGTGAACGGACTTTGATAAGAGGGCGTTGCACCTACTATATACATATGTATACAAAAACTTGAAAACGAACTAATACCACGAAAACTAAAACATCATAGAAAACTATCTTGCCGATTTTGATGAAATTTTTAAAGTACGCTAGTATTGATCAGGCGGGTATCATAGGCTATAACAATTTTATTTAGGGTGCATACTTAGGGTGGCTCTCATACAAAAATATTTTTAAAATAGCGTTTTCAGAAAGACCACTTAATTGAGTCACATGGAATTTACACCACGTAGTTTTTATATTAAGGGGCATAGCTAAGGCTACAAAACTTTTACTTAAGTTGCATATTTAGGGTGGCCCTCATATAAAAAAATTTTTAAAATACCATTTTCACCGAGTCCGGTTTACCGATTCAGACCGAATTCACACTACGTAGCTTTTATATTATGAGGCATAGCTAAGGCTACGAAGCTTTTATTTAGGGTGGCCCTCACACAAAAATATTTTTAAAATAACATTTTCATAGAGACCACTTAATAAATTCACATGTAATTTACACGACGTGTCTTTTATGTGATGAGGAATAGCTTTGGCTGTAAAACTTTCATTAAGGGTGCATATTTAGGGTGGCCCTCTTACAAACATATTTTTAAAATATAATTTTTTCGAAAACCTCTTAATCGGTTCTCATGGAATTTACACTACGTGGATGTTATATTTAGAGGTACATACTTAAGGTGGCCCACATACAAAAGTATTTTTTAAATAGAATTTTCACGAAGATTTCATAATTATTTCTTAAATGTGTCTAATGGTCTACGGAAGGTTTGGCTTGGTTTGGTTTAGAAAAATGGGCAGTGCCGCACGCTCCAAAATCAAATTAATCATATCTCATCAAGTAATGGACGCAGATGAATGGGATTTGATATAAAAAGTCCTGGCAAAATAAGTTTCACTGGGAAAATGGGCTGTTTTGCTTATACACTCCATCGCATGAGTTCATATAACATCCGGAACAACTACCGGAGAGGGCAGGACAACGTCTGCCGGGAAAGCTAGTAATAAATATATTTAAATCAGTATCTCAACACGTACATAACTCCATATTCGTGCATTTAAATCAAATACTTTGTCAGTGTTGCTTAACATCCTTGACGAACACACCGACGCAACTAATACAAACCATTATAAAGTCCTGCTTGAGATGAATAGTGACGAGAAGAGCGTTTCTAGACTTCCACTTTTTAGGGGTTGTGAAATATTCTTTGAGGACTCCTCACAGGTTTACTGTACGAGTATGCCTATGTCTTCTGATAGATTAAAAATCAATGATTTAAATAAAAAATAACCAAATTTATAAATTAAAAATCTTTTTTGGCATACTGCTACTGAGAGTAACTACGTCCAGTTATTGAGGAATTGGTCGCCAAAACACACTCTTGAAAATTAATTTTTCATTGCCATTAATTGTTATTTAAATAGCTTAAATACTTGATTTTATGCTTCAAGCTAATAGCAATCTACAGCACTTTAAATTCTTAAGTTTTATTGACATTATCACAAGACTTTTGTTCTTAAACAAAAATCTGATACTTCGTCCTTTTTTGGAGTACATCTATTAAAAAAGGCCTTCTGTTTTTGTTATTGTCATCTTTTTCGCCATGATTTCCTGTGAGCAGCGTTATTTTCAAGGAAAAGTAAAAGTTTCCTTACAAATCAAACACATGCAATTAAATGGCTCACCTAACAGTAACTAAAGGCACAGGTCATCGACAAAAAAAAAATGGGCAAAAAACTCAATAACAGTAGACAGTAAACAGTAGACTTGTTGGTAAACAGTCGCACCATGACTTGAAGCACACTCTGTAATGGATAGTGTATAAAATGAGCTTAATATAAGTATATCGGTATGCTTCTGGATATCATTTTACCTTTTACTTTAAGTCTTTTAGACTTTTGGGTTTTCTGCTCTTTTTTTTTTTTTTTTGTTTCAAAGCTTTGTATCTAAAGTTTAATAGGTTACACATTAAATGAAGAAAGTTTTTAAAAAATCACAAAGTTGCCATGAGACTAATCTATTTGATTCTTTGCTTTGTCTACGAATTTTGCAAATTCATTGATTGATTGTTGCGAAATTTGCGTAATTAATGAGCTATTAATGGTCTACTAATTAGCAGTTTTCGATTTCGGTGGTTTTGTCATTGTTGCTGTCAGTGATAATTGGCTTGGTTGTGGTATTTGTAGTAAGACCTCATCAATTGATTTACTATTTTTATTTATTTTTAATTACATTTCAATGTAACTCAAACTTTGTTGAACCCTTAATCTGTGACAGCTGCTATTCGGCTGTCAACAGTTGATGTTTCGAGTGTGCAAATACTATTTTGAAATGGTTTTGTATATCTTAAAAAAAATTGCAAAAAATTTAAAGTAGCATCGCAATAATGTGGTATATTTTTGATAATTTTAAGGTGATTTCTATATGTAAGGGAATTGTGGAATTCTTGAAACTTTTTTGGTTAGTATTTTGATAATAATGCTATAAGCTACTAGTTACTGAAAAAGTTTTACTACCTTGAATGATTTTGGTAAGCAATTATTTTCAATTAAATTTTACAAATTTTAAAACTGAAAAAAAATTTTAGGAGTGTCATTTCTGGCCTTGCCAAATATTCAACAACTAACTCTGCATTAAATTTGGGGGTATGTTTTCGGGCTTGTCAAAGAAGTGCGATAAATGTTCTCTGCTATGCTATATTGAAAACATACAATACTTCTCAAAATTCCGTATTTCATGTCAGTTTTAATTATTTTTTTTATCTGCTCCCAGAATATATAAAAACTTCAACAAACTTCAGATTTTTAAGCATTTTTTCCCCCACAAACTATTACAGTGAGCTTTATTTAAATTTACTGAAAAATTTCATGTTAATTTCATAAGAATTATATTAAGATCAAACAAAAAGCTCCTCTGTTGTCACCAGATTTTTGGTTTGCCAGCTATCACAAAATAGGAAAGTAATGATATATTCTAGTTATTGCGTGACTTATGCGATCTCATTATAGTTAGATTAATTCTGAAATAAAATGTGTTTGTCTTTAATTTGTATACTAAAAATAAATTATAGAGTCTTCTTTTGACCAGAAATTAAAATTAAAATAATAACGATAAAATTCTGAAACTGCTTGCCACAATGTTTATGTTTTATATCTTTAAAATGTTTCTTAATAAATGAGAAATTCTTATCACGAACTCGAGAATTAAATTTTTTGGTTACTTAAACGTTAAAAAACGTTAACGTTACAGCTGCTGAAAGCTGAGAGCAGCAGCTGTAAACCAACACCATTGCATTGGAGTTAGCGGAAAGACCAAGCAACTTCGAGCAGCGGCAGCAGCAATAACGCGTTCTTCAAACTTTCATTTGTTGTGCTGTTCATTGTGGTTACATTGCTAATACTCTGCCCGCCCTCATGGACACCAACGCTTACACAACTATTTCCAATTAATTTTTCACCCTCGAGGTTTGGGGTTATGAAAGAAAATCATTGACAGAAGCTACTTATTCTAATGCCACCAACATAAGCTGAGTTAGATGTGGTAACCGCAGTATGACCTCACTTTAATTGAGATTTCTTCTTGTATTTGGGGGAAAATAATATTTTTAAGAAAAGCATTAGAAAACAAGAAAAATATAAATAATCAATATATCAAAGCTTAAGACGTTGTCCTTTTAATCTCCTTTTATCACTAAATGACTTTAATGTTTAAAAAAAAAAAAAGGAAATCTCAAAGTTCTCTACAGTAATTCAAATTACGCATTTTTTGCACCAACAAAATGCAGCTCAAAAAGTTTGCCATTGTACGTAACAACGCGCATTATTTAAGATAACAACTTTGCGAACTCAAACAGTTAAGTGCAACATTATCTGGGCAAATAATAACAACAGCAACATTTTAAAGTGCACCTCAGGTCAAGAAAAGCTCAAAAGCATTTTGTTTGTTGTTGTTGTGCAGAAATTGCATTAATGCTGAGTTTAAAAGTTTCATCAAATGTTTTTAACAAAAAGTATTAGAAAATGAAAAAAAATTTTCTGTCTTTTTTTTTCATTCTACGGAAAGTATTTAAATTTTTATTTTTTTTTTTTTTGAATGTCCTTTGACTGAGCAAAATTAGAAACAGCGTTTTTATGATTTATTGATTTATTATGTACATTATTACTCATAATAAAATCTGTGAAGCTCGAGCTCGATTATGTTGTTCACTTCCGGCATATTCGCAGCGTAAGAATTTCCGAAAAAAACACAAACGATTTGCCTTTACGCAAAGAAAAACATTTACAATGGATCTGCGCCAATATTGCCTCAAAGCTTCATTCAAAACGTTTAAAAATAAAACCTTCATTAAGAAGAGAAAGTGCTTAACTGTATAGAGTGTGGAACATAACTAATATCCCACTACCACTGAACATTAAGTGAAAGTCAAACTACTAAGAACCTAGTTATAATGAATTTAAGATCAAACAGTGGTATCCAGCGCAGGATTAAGACCTTGATGAGGCTCTGGAACGAAAGCTGACAACGAACCTCTTTTTATGTAAAATACTATGTTTGTGAAAAGTGTCATTTAACATTCTAACTTACACAGCTGAATAAGTCAAAAAATTGCAAGTCATTCAACTAAAAGTTGGTGGATATCAAAAGGCTGATCCAGCCATGACCTTAACCATGACCTTGACCTACATTTTCAAGGTTATTTGAAGGTCAACTTTAGTTTTTCAAATGGAAACCCCTATTTTTGACCTTGGATTCCGGAAGAGCACAAAAATCTATGATCAGATAGGTATTCATGTTAGAGGTCAAAGTGACCCCTGAAGATCATTTCAAGGTCGAATTCCAGCTTGGTGCAGAAAAGCTGCAGCCAGTTAAGGCAAAATTGTGCAGCGGTCCAGCCAATGATTTGATGGTTTTCTGCACTGAGCAAAAATTCGACCTTGAAATGACCTTCAGGGGTCACTTTGACCTCTAACTTGACTTTTGACTTATTCAGCTGTGTAAGTTAAAATGGGACACCCTGTATATTGATACGAAGAAACTGTTCCTTACTTTTCGTTACCACAAAACATTACTTGATGGACCCCCTTGAGTTGGTGCCCAGTGCTATAGTCTTAATATGGCGCTGGCTGTATCACTAAACGTTTATAGAAATTCAAACCCTCAAAACCCTAAGCATTTAAAGCAAGTTGGAATTGATATTCTACAACCACTTAATATTAAGTGGAAATAGAATTCAAATATCATTTTCACTGAAAATAAATTCGGGCTATATTTTCCATTGCCACTAAAAGTGAGAACTACAGTGGAACCTCTTTAAGTCGAACCTCGATAAATCGAAAACCTCTCAAACTCGAAAAAATGTTGTGTTCCCTTCCCTTCAAGCCCCAAAACCTCTATTGCTCGAAATCTGACCGCTCTTTAAGTCGAAATAATTAGTGTGTCCCTACAAGGAAATTCAGTAGATATTTTTCCTCTATAAAATAAATTTAATCTGCTTCTCGAACACAACAATGTTTTATTTTACAAACTTTACAACTCGATTATTGGAAACGAATAACCTCTATAGCTCGAAGTAAGATAAGATACTGACTTTAAGAATATGCCGACAATTTTCATCATTGTTTCTTAGAAATCAATGTCTGTGAAATGATAGAGGAATTTTTGAACACGTGATTTCATTTTAACTTGAGCGAAGCTACTTTATTGTCGAAGTCCTCCATAAGTCGAAAACTCTATAACTCGAATTTTTTTGCGTCTTCCTTCAAGTTCAACTTACAGAGGTTCTACTGTATTTATTTTCCAAGTGTAAAATATATCCACTATGTTTTTAGTTGTAATGGAACTTGATAAATACTAGCACTCAGGCCCGGATTTAGAAATTTGCCGCCCTTAGGCCATTCACAAATTGCCGCCCTTTTTCACTTGTGAAAATGTGTAAAAAAAATTCTCTAATATTAAAAATGATGCGACATTCCAAGTATTCGCACTTTTTTCACCCTGCGCTAAAAAAAAATTTTCAAAGTTCCCAATATTTGCCGCCCTAAGCACTGGCCTAGTGTGCCTCTAAGGTAAATCCGGGCCTGCTAATATTACAACTTCTGAGATTAGGTGGTAATGAAAAAAATAGTGCATTGAAAATGCATGTTTCCCTCGGCACCACCCTAGGTACTCTACTGTCTGGTTGCTTTCGAGGCTTTACTAGAAGCATTCAACTTTCCAGAAGGTAGGAAAAATATATGCGTTGTGACAAGCATTAGACTTACTCCAGCAGTCTAGATGGCTGCTTCAATCGTTACGTTGGAGATACTGTCTAATCCTAAAAGTTATCCCCAACTTTTCTTAGGATAAGTAACATCTCTTCTGTAATTACAAACACTAATAAACTGGTGTCTCAACTTCTAAAGAGAACAGTAGTATCGGATCGGATCGGTATTTAAGGTCTTCCAAGTTACTCCAAAGATTAATGTCTACGAAGCAAAAGATTTAGCAATATGTGCAATTAGAGGCTGAAATGAATTTAATAAACTCAATAAGTTTTTATTAAAAGAAGAGAAGAAGTTGCCTTTAAAAACTCTTACGAAACACTCTTACCCATTACAATGGAAACGGCCATATATTAAATTTCAAATGGCTGATGCTCTGTATTTTCTTTTGTATCTTTGGTTTAATTATTTCATCAGCTTATATGTATCACAGATAAAAAAAGCTATATATTACAAGCACGGCAATTAAAAAAAAGAAAATTGCTAAAAAAACGTGACTGAAATAATGAGAAAAATCTACAGCAATTTCATATAGCAATCTGACAAGTTTTATTTTATTAATTTTACAGCATATCTATCTTATGCTTTTAATTATGTTATGTAAAGGAAAAAATTTAATTTTTATTATTAAAATATACCTTTTTGGAAACAACAAAGCTCTTTACAGAAACCTTCATCAAATCAATGACAAAATAAAGGTACGACAAAGTACAATAACGCCACCATCAACCCAGAGCAATCCCAAAAATAAAACAAAATGCAAAATTTAAACTTAAAAGCAGCTTAAATATTATTATGGTTGATATTTTCAGTGAAAACAAAAACTTAGAAATTTATAACTTAAAGTCTGCTGCATCACATCAAGCGAAAACAGCAACAGTTTGTTGTCTCTTTTGTGGTTACAGGCTTAAGTTTAGAAATAAAATAATATTTTAAAAATAAAACAAAAACTTCAAAATTTGTTGTGTTTGTGTTTCAAAATTGACAGCTTTAACCTGCTGCTGTTGCCTTCTGACCGGGCATCGAAGTGTCAAACTCAACAAATTGAATAATGCGAAAACTGATGTTACTCTGTTAAAAAAGAAGATAAATGATTTGAGCATCATTTAATTAAAAAAAGTAGAGCAGTGCGACGTTGCCTGTAAAAAGGCCATAAATATAATTATCCTAACATGACTGTTTTGGTGTGTGTGTGCGTACGTTTGTATCTGTGTATCTGTTCCATTTCGTAGGTAGCACAAGTTGGCCAAAGCTGTTGTTGGTTGTTGTTGGTTTTCGGTTGGCGGTTACTGGCTGTTTGTTGTATGCGACTCATGTTTGGTTTAATGGTTGATGGCATTTTTGGAATGTTGAATTTAACCACGTGAATTTATTTTCTCTTTTTTCGAGATTCTGTGCAGGAATTTTAAAAGCAACAAACTTAATGAGCGAACGAATAATAGAGACTGGCAGGTATGAAACATAGGATTTGAAAGAAAAATTATGAGGCTGAAATGTGACAGTGACGTATCGCCGTAGTGCTATATTTTAAACTTTTATGAAATTTTCCACCTTTTTCAAACGTTTCCAGCGTTATTTAAAATTCGCAATATTATTGACTTTGAAATGATGGAAAAAATTAAAGTGGTTGGGTATGATAAAACAGTTGAAAAAAGCTGAAAAGCCGAAAAAATATTGATAATATGCACCAATCGACGGAAAGAGGTCGAAAATGGATTTTGACTTTCCTCAGAGGTTGTTCCGAGTCCCAAAAATGACTGATTTCGGTCCATTTTCGAAAAAAAAATGTTATGCACCAATCGATGGACGAAAATGGATTTTGAACATCATTTGGAGTATCTCCGGACCCTAGAAAGGACCGTTTTTGACCCATTTTCGGAAAATTTTTTTTTTTGCTACAATCGATTGGGAAAGTTCGAAAAATAATTTTGGACATCACTTTGATTGGCTCCGGACCTTGGAAAGTACCGTTTTCGACCCTTTTGGTGCTTTCCAAGGTCCGGAGTCGTCCTAAGGTATATCTAAAAGTCATTGGCGATCATTTTTATCGGCTGGAGCAAAAAAAAATTTCACCAATCTATAGGGAAAGGTCGAATATAGCCATTTCCGAGCTCTATCTATTGATAAATGTTGATACAGTTGAAATCGGAGAAAAAATTTTAAAAATTTTGTGAAATATTGAAGAAATTGGTAAAAGGTTGAAAGAGTCTAAAAATGTTGAAAGATACTGAAAAAGACGAAATGATATGAAAACTGTTGAAAACGTCGAAAAAGTTGCAAAGGCTGAAAAAGTCAAATGTTGATACAATAAAGCTGAATAAAGTTGAAAGAAGTTGAAAACGTTGAAAAAATTTAAAAGTGCAAAAGAAAGTCTAAATATGCCGTTATTAGTCTCAAAATTTAGGGCGGTGACACACCCACTGGTACAATCTATTCCAATTTAGATCCAAAAATTGCTTCCTTTAAACCTCACTTACAACAAATTTTAGTATGATTGCTCACATATTTCGATATGATATGCCTTTTTAGGTATTTTACCTGTATGGGAGGTGCCACGCCTTAGCTAATTAGTCGGCTTTTCATTCAATTGCTGCAATAGTTCACTTAGAATAGCGCTTACATCTTTTTTTTTTTAATATACTAGATGCCACGCCCACTGATGCATTCCCATCGAATTCCATTTAATTTCAAAGCTTATAGTAACCGACATAAATAAAATTTATTTTCGCCATATTATGATAGCATTTTCTATTGGGAACCGTTTTTTTGTCGATCATATTATTGTTGACACTATATTTTAAATAATTGTGTCCCTTAAGTCCCTAAACAAGGCGCTTTGTTGTCAATTAATATATGGATTGGTGAAGTATTGCTTCCTTAGCATAGACATATTTTAAAATTCAATATCACTGCCATTCAAAAGCCGTGCTAATCTAACTTAATTCAAAAATAAATAAACCAAATCAAATATCAAAAGTTTTCTAAGAAGCAAATACACATACAGACACATTTACGAGCATTTGATTCTACAACAATGATAACACTCAGGATATCCTGTAATAGGAGATGCTCATTTCAAACCCATCATTTATTCAATATCCGAAATGAACACATCTACAGCAACGCACGTGAGCAGATAAGTACAAAGGATTTACTCAACCATTATAATTAAATGAAATCAACAAATACTTCAAATATCTCAAATAGAAAAAGAAAAGACAAAAAATAGACCGTTGTAACTTCTTTAGTTGCTGTTGCTGGAGGTTTTCTGCACATATACTTTTCATATCCCTATGGTTCAATTCCAATGACTGAGTTGTGTTTATCTGTTCAAAATGTCCCCAGTTGCACCGTTTAGCATATTAGAGATAAAATGTTTGTTTGGATCAACAGGATATGGACTTTTCCCAACGCTATCGTACCTTATTTTTTTTTTAACAAACAGCGTTGAAAAGCATGGTTACCACTCATACATGCTACGGTATAAAAGCAATGGCGCGGAATTTAATGGAAGTGAAATGGAAACTCTATGCAAAACATCAATTTCTGTCTTACGCGGTAAGGCACAAAAGCAATGGAATTAAAAGAAATAATAGATACAGAATCTTTTCTATCAAAAAATTTGACCAACGAGCAGTAGCACAGCCTGAATTAGTTCACGGGTGATCGACAAATGATAAGTTAGTGTTCTAACTCAAAGATTTTTTGTATTTAATTTTATTTTTGACGAAGAATCTTCTGAAGTCAAAGATCAAAGATTTACTTCCGAAGACTCAGATCCAAAATAATGTTCATTAATAGAATTTTTTTTTTTTAATTAAAGTAACTTTATAAATTTATTTTATTGTAATAAAGTAAACATTATCAGTAATATTTCGCTTTTTAAAATTCCCGACAACCGGTATTCATGATATTCTTAATTTTGAAATAAGTTTTATTTATTAAATAGACGAGTGCAAATTAGTAGTATCGACTTACCAGCTTATACCTGTCTACCCATTAGTAATGACGGGGAAAAAATAGTCAACCTAACGTTTGCAGATTCTATGGGCTTCATACTTTCGATTGATATGTAATTTGTCTATTAAACAAACAGGTGCAATGTTTAAAACAAAAATTATTCTTAAATTTTTAATTAATCATATACAGGACTGAAATTTTTTAGTCAAACTGTTCACCATCGTCGTCATCGTCGAACACGTATCTTTTCTTTTTCGATACAGAACCCTTAAAAAAAAATGTCAGCCAAATCCAAATCAAAAATGTGTCGGTCAATTTATGTCAAAAAAAAATTTTTTCCAAAAAAAAATGTTTTCCAAAAAAATCGTCGAACACGTATCTTTTCATTTTCGACACAGAACCCTTAAAAAAAATTTCAGCTAAATCCAAATCAAAAATGTGTCGGTCAATTTTTGTCAAAAAAAATTATTTTTCAAAAAAAATGTTTTTCAAAAAAATCCTCGAACAGGTATCTTTTCTTCTTCGATACAGAAAATTTCAGAAAAATCCAAATCAGAAATGTGTCGGTTAATTTTTTCCAAAAAAGATTATTTTCAAAAAAAAAATTTTTTTCAAAAAAATCCTCGAACACGTATCTTTTCTTTTTCGATACAGAACCCATAAAAAAAATTTCAGCTAAATCCAAATCAAAAATGTGTCGGTCAATTTTTGTTATTTTCTTATCATATCTATTCAAAAATTGAAACAAATCAGGCTTAGAAATTCTGACTAATAGGCTTAAAAGTCACTGATGATTTCATTTAACAGTTGGTGAAACTAGTATGATTAGCCTCTGTTTTTCTTAATTTATTTTTATTAAATATACATTTTTTGGTATGGACACATACTGGAAGTTGTAATACAGGGAATAAATTTTCAAGCGAACAATGGAAAATGCTTTAAGTCCTTTTGTTTTATGCTCTATTAAGAAAAATGAATACGAATTTAAAAAAAACTTTACTGTGAAGTTTCATTTTAAAGCTTAAAACATTTTATCGAATGGTCTACAAGTTGTCCAGTAAAAAAGAAAAGTTTGAAAATTAACATATTCAATATACTAAGTTAAAAAAATAAGTTGTACATTTAATTTAATTTTATCAACAATCTCGTCGATGTAAGTATCATTGGATATAACGGACAGCCTAATGTACACATATTCATCAGCAGTAATTAAAAACACTCACAGGACTCATATAACTTTTTGAAATTTATTTAATTTCTCAAATATCCACTAATGTTTGACAGTTGGAAAAAAAAAGAAGAATCCATTGCAACTACAAAAACCAAATCAACTTGAACTCAATTTAAATTAAATGAAAAAATACTGTCAACATGCTTGAGTTTCGATGAATGAAAATAACTAAGAACTTTTATACATAGAAGATAAAACTACTTACTGAAAACAGAAATAACTGCACTATTTGGAAAAGTTTTTTTTCATACATTTATTTTTTGTGTTGAGTTTGCCATTTTCAATATTAAAGTTTTGTGAATGTTTTAACGTATTTTCTTGTTCAATATTGATTTATTTTCCAGCTGCTCTAATGAAATGAGACGTATCAAGTGTGTACACCGAAAAAAAAACTTACTCCGTTTAAGGAAAAATGCCTAAATGTAAGGACAAAATGTCCTTCAATACGAGCTAAAGCTATGGGTTCCTCAAAATAAGTAAGTTGGATTCCTTAGTACAAGTAAATGTTGCTGCTTTGAAATAAGGAAAAGTTTACTCAATGTGAGGACAAGGTTATAAAACTGAGGAAAATTTTACTTTTTCTAAGGATGAAGGTATCCTTAAATGAAAGAAATTTACTTAAAATAAATTCGTTGATTTCAAGAAAAAAATTGTTAATTTTCTATTTCCTCTATTTTCTTATTGGCAGTCATTCTTATTTTAATTGTAATACGTTTTTAAAACTTCAAAGGAGAACTTAAATTTTTTTTTACCTGTCACCCGATCAGAGAATTTAACCTGTGTTCGGCGCCATGCCACTGTTCAAAGATGCTCATCTTACCCAACTCAGCCACCGACAGCATTTTTAAGACATACTAAAATGATGTTGTTAAACTGCGCATGTAACAACCATTGTCTGATCAGGGAAGCTTCGGTTCAAATGCCGGCGACGACATATTTTTTTTTTTTTTTTAATTTTTTTATTTTTTTATTTAAAAAACAAAAAAACAAGTAGAGAACTATAAATATATAGACAAAAACAGAATACTTACGAGAACAATAGATATTAATTTCAGCGAGTGTTGCCACTCTTTTATTAAGGAAAATTTTCCTACGTTATAGTAAACAAAACATTCCATTAGATTGAGGAAATTTTTACTCAAATGAGGAACAAGTTGTCCTCAAAAATTCTTCCCAAAGAAAAATTTACTATTTCAAAGGAAAGTTTAACTAAAACCACAAACTCTATATTTGAGAAAGAGCTTTGACTTGCTTTAATGAAACATGAACTCATTTCAAAGGACTCAATTACTGAATGAAACGATATTTTCATCAATATGAGGAAAAATAACTTAGATTAAGGAAAATTTTTACACTAAACCGGAGGAAGGCAGTTCTTCAAATTTAGTACGGTCTTTTTTTCGGTGTAGAGTTTTATTTAAGTTCTTATAAAATCATAAACTTTTTAGCTAAGCAGTAACTATTGTGCGACTAAATTTTTGTTAAAAAAAGCAACAGAATTTATTGATCGCAATAAAAATAAGTGTGACATATGTGAAAATCATAAGTCACATCAATTCCAAAATATTAAGATATATCAGTGCAACATTAATTTTAGATGTTGGTCAAAACGACAATAAAAAAATGCATTAAAAAAGCAAACACCAGCTTTTTTGTTTGTTTTGCCTAAATGTCTTCTGCAAGGTCAAAGCTTTCGAGTACCACATCAATTTATCATTTTGATATTGAATTTTATCAACCATACGTTACAGCTCAAGTCAACTCATCATACCTCAATGAAAACGTTGTTAAATATTTAACATAACCGGTATGAATGTATTTACAGCAAAAACAGTACAAATAAATATGAATTGATTGATTAATCAGCGATTATTGCAACTTATGTGGGCAGTTTTTGGATTATGCCATCATATGGTTGTGAGGTTATGTTTAATCTTTAGGCGACATCTTAAGACAACAAACATCAATTATTTATGAGTCAAATGCATTGAATATTCTATGTCTCGGTAAGTTAATGGCAGAAAGTATAAAACTGAAAGAGGAATTAAGTATAATGAGCACAGTGGGAACTAGTGCATAAAATTTCGCATAAAAATTCATAAGCGAAACCCTTGCAATCCGTTTGTCATTTTGCTTTACCTACCTACTTTAACGATATTTATTCTTTTAAATGCACCGTTTAGTTTTATCTTGTAGTTCCTACCGGACTACGAGGAAACTCTACTGCGTTTCGCTTCTGCGGCGCAATAAATTCGTATTTTTACGATATTTTATAATAGGTTGCAAATTTTAAAGCCTGTGTTAGTGCCGCCAACTCAGTTTAGTGATGTACGGGCTTAAAGGCAAACGCATGTTTACCTGAATGGATTATACGCCTTCGCCTGTTGTTAAATGACGAACTACCTTTGAAATAATACGCACTTCTGAATATCAGTAGTAAAAATCTGACGAGCCAAAGAGAAAAAAGGAAAAAGATCAACTTACAGCTTTTGCAATTTTTGCGATAAAATTTAATATTTTGATTTTTTCAAATATGAAAATTCCATCAAAATGAATCACCCGTCGTTATATATGTACAGTACAGCATAGCTAAAATCAACAAACTTTTTATAAAATTGTAAGCTGTTTACCACCACATTTATTTCCATTAATAGTTAATTATTTAAACGCTCTACAGTATTTGTTATCTTTTTAATTTTCGCCATAATTGATGCACCCAATTTCCAGCAGAGTTTGTTGAACTTTTGCTTAAATCAAATTAACTATCGTGTTGCACGCAATAAAGCACCAACACTACTTAAAAAGATTTAAATTTTAACTTGAACTTTGCAAAAAAAAAAAATGGTGTTGATTCACCTGCTTACTCGGTCAACTGGTCGAAGGGGCCAACATCAAACTGCGTGCAGAAACTAAAAATACACAAAATTAGACATTACCAAGCCCTAACTAAAACACCATAACCCTGATGTGTTATTTTAATCATTTACCCAATTGATGTCACTTGTGTTTGTTTTTCGTTAAGCCAGAGACCAAGGACGATGAATTAAGTTCTATACTCACAATTTTCATTTCCGCTTACTTGAGTCTATTTGTACAATACTTTGGTGTTTTGTTAGTTGGTCTCCAGAGTAACTCATTTTCGAGCGCTTTAATGTCAGGCTGTTAAAAGGAAGCATCCATTTGGTTGTGTCATTTTCATGTTGGTTTTTATTTTGAAAAAATTAGTTCAAATAATTTTAGAGTTTCCAATTCAAATAAAAACTTCACTTTTGTAAGTTTAAATTCAAAGAAATTTATATTTTTTTGTGAGTATCATGGAACTAGTAAAACTTGAAACTTTCGAAACATTCTTTTTTTTATTGATATCTGCACTCTAAAAAAAGAAGGAGATCTCAATATCTTTCAATTTAAATTTTATGAATAATAACGAAAAATGTAAAATACTTATACATAGCACCATTATTTTTATCATGTCCTTTTACACATATACCAAAATAATATGCCTATAAGTAACTCCAACTTTCCTTTTCATTACCAATCGGACTGTCATTATGTCTTTTATTCAAGAAAGACGACATTGCAGCTAAAGCTATTCAGTAGTCCTGAACTATTCCAGGATATCAAACACAAATCTAGTGAGATGGCAAAAAATGGTATTAAAGGGAACTCCTTACTCTCAAGAGCTTTATGTATTGTATAGTAGAGACGAAGCGCTTGTTCCAGCGCAATAATAGGAAATTCAAACTCAAAACTGAAGAAACAAAGTAAAAGTCAAAGTATCAGCTTTTTCCGCCCTATATTAAAGTTTTCATCTGCTGTGTAAAGCCTATCGGACCATATATATTTCATAATTCAAACACTTAATACATTTACCTTTATACTACGGTTCAAAAATAAATTTTACTCAAATTGTTCTCATTTCCATTGAATTTATATTCCAGGTAGGAGGTAATACTTGTGTAAACATTTTAAATAATCGTTGAGAACTTTGGCATGGCATGGTTGAAAATATAGTAGAAAGGAAACAATTTTTATTTTTAACTACTTAATTTGCACACAACAAAGTAAACGCAAAATTGAAACACAAAACAGAGTCAGTCAGCTGCAGAACTTCAGAAGCAACCACTTGCTACCACTAACTACGGTTGTTCCTATCAAAATGAAACATATTTTTGATGGGCTGCCGAGGCAATGTCCTGCACAGGTGTGCATATAAGTGCTTTGTGTTTGTGTTTGTTTTCTTGTTTGTTCGCTTAAAAGTACCCTTTTTATTTCCGTTTTATATGCTTGTCTAAGCGTATTTATGTCATGATTTCAAACAGTCCTTGGCAAGTGGACGGCTGACATGCCAAAGCAAGCAAAGTAACCATTAACAGTAGCAAAATCTTCCAGCAAAAGTAAAGCAATTCATGGCAAGCGACGTTTACGTTGTCATGCTTCTCAGTTTTCCTGCAGTTCATTCAGTCATAAAATTTATAGTGCTGCCAAGTTTCTTTGTAAGCAAATTTTTTTTTTTTTTCATAGTATGAAGTTATACGAGCTATTGCTCATCGATTTTAATGGTTACTTTTTTTAATTAAGATGAGTAAAATTTAAATATGAAACTCTATAGTTAAAAATTTATTCACTTGAACTGGTACACTGGAGCCACGAGTATATGTGGCAGAATATACTGCATATAGTTTTCAAAAGGTTGTGTCTTTATTTCATGTATTTGCTGTTACTCAAATTGGAATTCAAACATAAGGATCACTTAGATTCATCACTTTGGAAATTCATCCAGGAAGAATCATCTAAAGAGATAAGTGAAAATATCCTTCCGTTTGTATTTTTTCCAAAGTGTTCTTTCAAAAAGAACGATGAAACAAATTGACCCCCTATAAACTTTGGCAGAAAGTCCATTGCTGAAACTAAAATATTTTCAAACTAAATAATTGAAGCGTCCAGTTACAAGACCGGCCTAGTCTAAAAAAAAAAATTTTTTTGATATATTCTCATATTTCAAAATCAAGATTTTTAGATTTCTAGTTTTTTGTATGCAAATATAGCTATTTCGCTGACTATACTTCTGTGGGTTTTGAATGTTTTGTTTACTTGACTTTGTCAGCGAAAAAGCTATAAGTGCTTACAATTTTTTTATATTTTTCCTATGATAAAATGGTATTACGAAAATATCAGTGAAAAAAAATATGCAGAATGCATGCAGGATTCGCAGAAAGTAATGGAATGGAATGTTGTTGTTGTTATTTGTTTTGAAAATAGTACCGTAGAGTGGCTTTGCAATGATGAAAAAAAAATTTATATTTTCGTTTTGGGGAAAAAAATATCCTGACCTCAAATGTGCTTTAACAGGCATTAACTCATGTCATTTCTTTCTCATATTAATGCAAATCCACAGTAAAATTTTAAGCGTAAAAAACATTGAGGCTTTTGAGAAAATCAGCCTTGTTTTTTTTTTCATAAAAAGCGTTATAATTCCACCAATTTTCAACAACTTTCAAAATTTCTTAAAGATTCCGACAGTGAATCAGAAGACAAAAGTTAATTATTTTGATTTGGATGAAAATGTGACTATTTTGAACCAAATTTCAGCGGTTTTTCAAGCTCTGACACTAAAACTTTAAATGGGCATAACTTCGTAAAAAATAATTTTCAATCAAATCGGGAGACGGTATATTCCCTTAATGACTTTGAAAAACAACATATTTAATCGGCAACCAATTCCACAATTTGAAGTCACTCCGACTGCATGGTTTGAGATGGATTTGGTCAGTCGGATATGTTGAAAGAGTAGAAAACTGTTGAAAACTTCGCAAATGTTCGATATTTTAAAAAAAAATCAGAAATGTTGAAAATGTTCAAAAACGTAACATCACATGTCCAAGATCATTGTTTTTCAGTCAAATTGCTACAGTACAGATTTGCTTCCATATCAGCAACTAAGTATTTCATATCCAATATTCAACAAAATAAATGATATGCATCAGGAGTCCTCTCGGCAAAAGTGTAAGAGCAAGTGCTTCTATTTGTATTTTTATGCTTACTTACGTAAGAGTGTGTGAAAGTTAACAATAAAAATGATTATAGTCAGTCGTAAAAATAAACTAAAAAGTTGAACTGAAACTCAGCGCTGAACTAAAACCGCTTGTGACAGTCAAGCGCAAGAAATGCGCTACCGAAAGCAGTGAAGGACAAAGTAACGCACAACCACCAAAATGATGTGTTATTTTCCCGTTAGTGTGAGCAACGTGGCGGCTTCAATGAACTGGCTCCGTCCGTTTGCAGTATTTTTTCGTTTTTCATTTTGCTTTGCGTACGAAAGTTTGCGCTTTTTCCCACTTTTAAGAAGGTATTGAGTAGTGTGTGTGCCATCAAGGTCATTTCAAGGATGACGCAAATGCACGTACAAACACACACAAAGGGCCACAGAGTGAAATACACTTGGCATTTTTTCCTTTTCGTGTGATTTTTTTTTTCTTCTTTCTTTCTTTCTTTTATTATTCAATATTCAACAAAATGGAATTATCCGCTTATGTGTCAGTGAGCTGAAGTTGATGTTGCTGCTGCTGCTGCTACCATTGAAGCCTCCTACATCATTGAAGTGTATGTCACCGAGGCATTCGTTGCTACACGTAACGTTTGTATGCGTGAATCTACGATAGCATCAAAGAACACATACATACATAAATACCAATATATTGTAGCCATTCAACGCATTTTACTGTTGTCATTTTGTCATTTTGCTGCCAGCAAAATCCAAAAGAGAGAGAGAAGAAAAAAACTAAATTTGCATGTGGCTCGAAAATTGTGCAGAAACCCGGAACGGTGCCAATTGAAGTTTACGCTTCAATTGGAAAATTTGTCCCAGGATACACAAGACCTAACATTGAACAGCAGCAGCAGCAACAGCAGCAGATATTTTGCGAGCGATAGCAGTCAAAATAAAAATAACGCAAAATTTTCGGTTTTTTTTTTGTTTTTTTTTTTTATTTTTCTGAAGTAGACAAAATTAACTTGAGCGCTACTTATGCTCATTTCTAGTCGTTTTATTTTATTTTTTTTTTTTTTTTTTTTTGAATATGGTTTTGGGCGCGATAAGCGGATTATTTATAGAAAATATTCTGAAATGAAATTTGCTGTGGCAACGTAGTATTTGGTTAAAAATGCAAATGGATACCATAATAAAAAGCCAAAGTAATGACATTCCGGACCAGAAAAATGGAGCAACAGATTCTGTTCACTTTTTTTTTACTTCTTAAAGGCGTTGAATTAAAGAACAATAACAACAAATGCATTACAAGAGCCTTAAATGCGATTAAAGTTCAATAATTCGAAAACTTGTTCGTCCAAAAAGCGCAGCTTTTCATATTATTATCAAAGCGGTAATATTTTGAAAAGACTAGGGACATAAGCTTTATCAAATGACTTGGAAAAATCTTGTGTTATTTAATTAGAAATTTCAAAGAAATTTCGGCTGAATGCTATTTATGTTAAGTGCATATTATTGCGATCTGCTTTTGAGAGCACTATTTTGCCATTGCAAAGTTTTCAAGAAGCGAAAGATGTAGTCCAAAGCCAAATATTGTGAATTTTGCTGAATTATGATAATCGGTACTCTACCAAACTATCCCACTCGGTATTTGTTTAAAACTAGTACCTAAGAGCATGCAATCATCGATTTAAAACCGACAAGATCAATCAAGTTTCCAGTGTTAGAAACTCAGACGATTCTCTCAAACTCTTTTTTTTCCACTTCGAGGTAATCTACATGAACTCGGTGGGATGCAGAAAATTTTAAAATTTCAATATGGCAAGAAAGTCACATGCACCACACTCGTAATAAAGAAGACTACATTCTATGTGATAATATACGCCATCTTCACTTTATTTAGCTTCGGCTATATATGAATACAGGTGAACTGCCAATTCCAATGTCTCATAAATATCGTCCCCTCAGAATAGAAGTGTAAAGTTGTATCGCTCGAAAAATTTATGATGTTATTTATTTGAGGTAATTCACAGATCATTTTCCTGCAAAAAAAAAATCCTCCGGGCGCTTTTCTCCTAGCAGGTACCGCTTGTCATATTCAGGAATATATTACACCGCGAATTAATTTTTGTCAAAAAAATTTTGTTACGGCACGTGAAAGCGCAGTTCTGCCACTTCAAACCGCTTTTTGAATTATGTCGATTTCTTTTTTTTTTCTCTGAAATATCGTAATTACTCGTTGGTTGGACTAGTTAGTTCCTTAGAGAAATGAGGTTGTATGCTGTTGACATACTACATTAAAAACCTCTGACTGAAGTACATTCGTTGCATCAGTAGTATGGTTTTTTGACTAAAAACTTTATTTTTTTTATTTTCAATCGAGGATTATACTTGGTTCAATCTTTGAACTATTGGTTGAAACAAAAAGTTGCACAGTTCTCGCCAGTCTTGAATTTTTAATTTGTAGAAGATACCAAAACGGATAAGCATAATGGGAAACTTGGGTGACTTTTTCCATCAATGGTATACCAAGACCAATACACAGGACGGAAAATTAAAACCCAAATTTTTATTTTTAATTCCATTTCTTAGTCGCTTTCATAGCTTTATGTTCCTTAAAATTTTCTTTTGTCACTATTCTTACAAAAATTACTGCAGCTAAATTATTTTCCATGTTATTTAGGTAACGTAATGATATGCAAATAAGAAACCATATACAGCTCAGTAGGAAAATAAATTTTAATTAAAAAAAAATCTGTGAAGCATCTAAGAGGTAGAACTAGAAACAATAAATCATGCAGAACTGAGAAGGTTTAAATGTGAACTTTCTCTCTTTTTAACAACATAAAAACAGCTCTGCAACATTGTATTTTGCAAGTATTTTTCTTGAATGTAACTAAAATTTAAATGTAAAAGGGAAGTCTGTGGTAATGGCACAACAATAACAGCGCTGAATCAATAGAAAAAAGTAAATACCAACAAACAGCAGTGACTTAAAATGTAATACCTCAACATAATGAAAACAAACTGACAAAAAAAAAATACAGAAGAAAATCTTCATAAAACTTTGAAAACTATTTTCGTCTTTATCTGTGTTGACAAAGCAGCGTTCGTTGGCAACCAATTCCTCTTCATTTTATTGCAATTTGCTGCTGGAAGAATGTGAGCGATGTCATGACACCTGCGTTGAGTTTTTATGGGCAGAAAGTAAAAACTTTGCTCAAAAGACTAAAAATTTCGTTTATTTGATTTTAATTTTTGAATAGCTTTGTGAAGTCTTAAAAAAGAAAATTCTATTGAAGCCTCTTATGATTTACAATTTATTCAGGAAAAGAGTTTGGGAACTTTTTTTGTGAAAATTTTTCCCGCAGACTCTTTGTGTTTGAAAATTTTTTGGTTAGACAGACTTAAAAATCTTAAGCTAGAATATTTAATTTAGATAAACCTCCCAGAAAGTTGTTACAAAATACCAAAAAATTTAATATATACAATATGCAAGTGATAAGTGGAAGTAGTCTAACAAGTTCAGATTTAATTTATTTGGACCAGATAGTGAGTTAACACATGTAAGAAAACCAAAATAGAAAGAATTACCACACAGTCAAGACCATCATAGAAAATCAAGCTACACGATTCGTTGCTGAAAGGCGAAAATAACTTTTTGGACATGGCCAGGGAACGCTTCTGATGCCTTTCAGAGTATTCTGATATGAAACTATCAAAATCCTTGCTCAGAATTTGACATAATCACATTTATGAATGGGTATGCGCACGTAAAAGTGCGATGACCGAACTTAGACTTTAATAAAAACTTTAATGTTTCGTTAATGTAGTTTTTGAGTTTTTCTTATTCATTGTTATAAATTTTTTTTATAAGTTTCTTTATAAATAATATTTTAACTATGCGGAATTATTAATTTCCAAAATTTATTTTGACCTCTCCCGTCGATAAAGTCGCATGAGCCGAAGGCATCTGAAAGGAGTGATCAACTTTCTAATTAATATTGCACTTTCTATGCATTTGCTTTGATATATTCACAACTCTAGCTTAAAAAAATTCAAAAATAACAATTTAGCCAAAATCAAACATAATACATAAGTACATTTGAATGCACAAATTAATTCAAATGAATAAATCATAGCTCATTTTATGCTACAGAATTTCAAGTCTTTCAGCTCCTCAACAAATTCAATCCTAATCACAGCAAAATTTGCAATTGTAAGTAAATTTATTGAGCTGTCATGAATTGCATGGGATAAAGCACATCAATATACGACCACACAAATCTAATTGGACAATTTCAAATTCCAAGCAATTGTTGTGCGCATTAAAGTGAGCAGGTATGCGTTCATTTGACCACAACAACTGTTGCATGTAACAGGCGAATAAACGAAGTGTTACACTGAATAACAATGGCATGCAGCTTTATTCAATGAAACCACTGAACTCTTGGTGAATCGATGAGCTCACACTTGAATTTATGCGAAAATTTTGGTTACCTGCTGTGTGCAATATGTAATGTTACTGCTAATTATTGTACCCATTATGGCTTACTGAGAACTGGCACATTGCTGTAGTCGTGAATTTCGATTAATAAAATATAATGAAAACTTGACGCAAATGCTAATAAGTGGTTAATTTAAGTGAGAACTTAAAATCACTTTGACGGTAAACATGACGTATGAGTAACATTAATTAAGTAATAAACTCAAATTGTGAATGTGCCACTGTAAATGTGTTTCAATGATTATTTTTTTAATATTTTCAAAAAATTATTGTCCGTATTAGTGCTAATAAACTGTATTATTTATTATCAAGCAGTTTAGATAAATCATCAGTTAATAAAGAGCTAAAAGCTTAAATAGAAAAAAATCTTTAACAATAGTTCCATTCACTTTGTTCCATAGCAAAATGCTGTTGCTCGTTAAGTATTTGTTACTTATTTGTGTTAAATAACAAAAGAAAAGATACTCGTTTCAATAAAATGTATGATATCAAGGCAAAAATGCGAAATAAGAAATTTTTTTTCTCTCTATGGTATGTATGTTATGTGTACTTGTGATTGTATTTGTGATACAAATGCAATGAAATTGCAGAGAAATTTTTAAAGCGTTCTCTTTCCACAAAAGTATTTCTTAATCTTTATAAGTATACAATATATGTATGTACAAACTTGTAGCAATGTGTATTCGTGTGTATGTGTGCAAAGTAATGCTTATGCCGCACAATAGTAAATTTAAAGAAACTCAAACGTTGTCATTTTTTGTTAGGGTCTTTGTGCTGAATTTACTTTTTTGATTTAGAAAACTTTAAGCTTTCAGTTTAAAATTTATTTTCACTTACTGGCTAAGAACATACCCTCCAGGCAATTTGGAAGTGATGGGGAAACATTTATCATTGTATAATATAAAAATCTGTGTTTCCTTGCCGCTTTTTTAGGAAAATTTAATTGTTTCTCAAAATTTTTAATTTTGATTTTTTGTAAAATAAAATTAAAAAAAAAATAAATACAAAACTGCAAAAGTGAGTGAAAACAATACTAATAAATATAAAATTGTATATAATACTAATTTAAATTAATTAAATAAAGAGTAAGACATGAGTGCCAAGGAATATAATGCTGCAACTTGGAAGAAAACTAAATTTCATCCTTTTCCAACTTACCCGTAACTCTCTCCAAAAGATTCGCGTATACAGCATCGCGAGGATCAAGGTAATTGAAAATTTAAACAGCAAAAACAAGGCGTTTACTCCATTAAACATATTCTAAGTAAATGAATACAGATTCAACTTTAAATGAAATTTTACGATTGTGCAAAGAGCAGCAGAAAACACTGGCTAAGCGAGAGGAAACCCCGGCAAAGCAGCACCAAACACTGGCTCAGCAAGAGGAAACACTGGCAAATCAGGGCATAGCATTGGTGAGTCAAAAAGAGATGCTGATTCAACAGCAGGTTTTGCTGGACAGACTTCCGAAAAAGATTTTCGTCAAACCACCAAATGTAAAGATCTTCCCTATTAAAACAATGTATTATCCACAGATGTATACGTATAAATTATAAATATCTTAGTTTAAGTGTGCGATATCTTGGAAAGAAAGCATTGTGCTTAAAAAGGTAAATGAGTCAAATTTTAAATAAAAAATTATAACTATCCGATGTCATAAAAACCAAAGCATCTAGGCCAATCTGGTCATGGAAATTCTGAAGCCATTACGTTTAGTATTATACCAAATACAAGCTACTGACACAGCCAGCGAATGAACTCACGTATATTCTATGTTTTGGAGTGCGTAGCTTGAGTACACTGGGCCTCTTTTTGCCATCACAAAATGAAAAATATGATGTGTCTGTCCACGCGCTTTTTGGTAACTCGGATGCCTGTATCATTACTGCTGCTCTTTCATATAAAATTTTACGCGCTGACTCGCCTAAGTCACTTATATTAAAGTAAATTTGGAACACAATAAATGAATTATGTATATGATAATTTCAATTGGAAATTGAGTTTTCATATATGTAGTAACAAAAATACCATGACCTTGATGGTACAGGAAAAAAAGTATGAGTTGTGTGGGTCTTCAAACTTAAGAAGTAAACATTATACCTTACAGCTTGGCTTTATGGGACTTGCATGACTACAATCAGAGCTCCAAGAAAGAAGCACTTTGAAACTGGCAGTTACTTAGAAATGTTGGTATTGGCTTCACGTAAAAAGTTTAGCTACCGAAAGATATTTCAGGGAAGTACCTTTGCTTGAAAGTTGGTTAGGAACATACGAGTGGGAGTGGTATAATCAGTTCCACTTTGAATGTTGAAGTCAGGACTTCAAGCAAATATACTGCCATAGCTGTAGGGTTTCAATCTTCAACAACAATATTCCCTCAATCTCATAGCAGTTTTTACTGCAGTCGCTTTACTGAAAATATCAAGAGGTACTAAATAATACAAAGTGCCGAGAACGGCGGACGAAATAATATTTACTGCTTCGCTTACCTGTCACTCTTTGAATTTTTGGTATGTTGCCAAATAAGTTCTCTAAGCTAACTACCTGTAAATTCCATATGTCATTATTGGTCTGAAGATGGCTTTATACATCCACAGAACTATTTTCGGCTTAAGGTCCCAGGATTTTTTGAACATCGTCTTGCTGCATGCTTTTCGTTTCCATCCTTGTATCGTCCTTATTTCTTACATATCTTCTCTACTTTTTGATAGCGAGCATCCTCTGAGTATTGGCCTTCACTTTAAAAAAAAAAAAGAAAAATCTGAGCAATTCTTTGTAAGTGTGAAATATCTTTAAATATGACACCAAACAGAGTTTCTGCACTTTAAGGAAAAAAAATTCTTCAAACCAACCTAATTTTACCTTTGGGCTTAAAATTTGTATGCTCTGGCACTTCCTATTTAACAGATTCTCAGTCAACACATAAACTTTTTCTTAACAAATTGAATAATAAGCAGACTGCATTCTGTGAAGCTTAACCCTGGGGAAACGTGCCGACACTTAAGTAACTTTTATTAAATAAATAAATTGATATTGATCTGCTTTCGTTTGCTTTCTTTGTCTCTCTCTCTCTCTCTCTATCTTAATCGCCCTCTTTTCACACCGGTTGCATTAACTTAGTATCTATATATGTACCTTGTCGTGCAGACTTGATCCACATACTTGCTGCTGAAAATATTTTAAGTGAAATTGTTAAGCGAAATAATGCAAGGGCTTAATGGAAAAACTCAAAAACTTTTCGTTCGCTGCATAATTGTTGAGGCACTTTATATGCTTAAATAGTTTGCTGTAATACAATTTGTATGTAAAATAATTGTGCAGCAACAGCAACGAGCAACGAGCAAACTTTCCTGAGCACAATCACTGCTGCCTGTTTCGATAGCAGCGCACAATTTGTTTATTTTCATGCACGTAGTTGCAACAGGTGGGTGCTGCTTTAGTGATTCTATGTATGTATGTATTGGTGTTTGTATGTTTTGTAATCAATTTTGCATAACTTTTCTATTTATTTTATGTTTTCCATTTGCGCATCCGTGTTTATTTTAATTTTATCATTTTTATTTTAGAATTGCGTACAGCTTGTCGTATATATTTTGCTGGTTTTTGTACATAAATTTTCACGCTGTTGCTTCCTTTGTACGTAATTAAATTTTTTGCTTTTTTATGTTGCCCAGTTATTTGCTTACGATAAAATAAACAATATAATTTGTTCTAAGCGCTTAATTAATATTTATTATTCCTAATAGGCGCATTTAATATGTCCGTTCGAGCATACACAGCCTTGCATACTTTTCTCATTTTAATTGATAATATCAATAAATTTGCTTATTTTCTGTTCTTCCCTAATGATGGCAATTAATATTGGCCTTGTGTTTTACGTTGCAATATAAGTCATTGTGTTTAAAAGCAAAATATTACGAAAAGTTTAATTTGATTTAAGTATATAAAACAAACTGTTTTTTTTTAAGTTTTTAAGAAATTTTTTGGCTTCTTCATAAGCCACATATATCAATCTAGATATATGTTAGTTGTCTTCACTTGGTCCTTATGCAGCTGATATAATTCAAAGTATTCAACAAAAAACTGAAACTTGACGATTTTTTGGATTTTGGATTTTGACTCCTCAGGTATTTTTGCTTATATAACTGAAATACGAGTACTCAAGTATACGAAAAAATAAGAAAAAGTCTTCAGAACAAAACCAATTTTTGAAAGAGTTATTCGAGAAATAATCACCGAAAAACTTTTATGTAAAATTATAGAATAATTCTATGGAATAATCACCAAAAACAGAATAAGTTTACATTAAAAATGTGCGAAAACGTTCAAATAAAACAGAAGATAGAAAAAGAATCGAAAATCTCCTATAAACTATTGGGTTAAAATATATACAGCAAATATATGAAATAATGATCTTTGACCTTACTATTTTTGAATTTGGAAAAAGCATCAAATTTCTGCAAAGGCAATTATTTATAACTTTAAATACTTTTATGGGTACCATACCCACTTGAAAAAATTCGTTTAATACTTGCACAGAGCTTTTCGGAATCGTTTTGCAGCATTTGGTTTCTTTACCTTAAATAATTCTCTAAGTACATTTTGGTTTTTTTGCTTAATGGGAGTTGACACGCCGCCTACACAAAGCTTGCCAATTATTTGTCTAATGCTTGAACAAACCATTTTTTGTATATGTGTGGAATTTTGTTACAGTATCTTAAATATTTATCTCAGTTAAGCATTTTCGAAATTTTGTTTATATGGGAAGTGTCATGCCCCCTTGTCGTAATTCGCCAATTTTTGTCCAAAGTAGTTTCAAGTTATTTTTAGTATATGTGAAAAATTTGATAGCACCACATTAGATAACTTTGGCAATATAGTGTTTTAAATATTTTATTTGTATAGGTGGTAGGCGTATCCATTAACCAATTTCACCAGTTTTCAATCCCAAGCACCATATTTGAAGGTGTAGCTTGCGTACTGAATTTCTTTCACTAATCTCGCTTAGTTTTCTCGTAACCGTGATTTCGATGGACAGGCATACAGACAAACATACAAACCGATATAGCTATATCGACACAGGTAGTGACGATGGTCAAGAATATATATGCTTTTTTAAACTTGACAAGCCAGTTTCTAGTGGGTTGATAAAGTGAATATGCCCAGAATGTAAAATATATGTATAAACAGCACAATAAATTTTTTTTAAGTTTTGAAAACAAAAGAAATACCCGTACAGTTTGAGAATCAGTAAAATTATAATTCCAATTATTGGCATTTCTAAAAATTCAAATTTTCATTAGGAATATTGGTTTGCTTAATATAAATTATTTAGCACTTTTATACTTTTTTTTTATTTTCTTTCAATAGTTCGCAGAAAATCAGAGATCGAAGCAAAACATATGGAAATCCAAACTAAAAATGTGATGATATCTGGGGAAGTTTTCAGGAGAGTTGAGGTTAAAAATTTGATTTTGGGACTATGCTTAATTATGACGTTGTATATCCTGCCACATGGACTGTACATGGGTTAATTTTAAAACTCAATCAATGATGTTCTAGCGTTAAATTCAAGCAAAAATGTAGATCACGCTTCAAGTGTTTAAAATATTTAAGCTCCATATCTCAAAATCGCTTTTATCATCAATATTTTGTAAATTTTAAGTTGTTTTGGCTAAACAAAGGCATGTTTGAATACTATAATACTATGCTATAATACTGCTCTTTAAAATTAAGTTAGCTGACATCTCATTTCATCTCTGATAATATAAGGCTTCTTCCCACTAAATCGCATCGCAAATGTATTTCATATAAGTCAATGCGGAAACCATTCTATACATGCATCATAATCAATATTACGAAAAAATCGATGAATCCAAAAGTTCGTTCAAAGTACGGTTTTTAAAATAAGTCCGAGCGGAATCCGAAGATAGCATCAATAAACCAGCTTTGCTAATCTAATTAGCTCATTTAGATAATAATCCTATCCCAACTACTCAATGCATTTCCCAATACTTCTCGAATTTTATCGTCTTTTTCGATGTTTTTCGCATTATTCGATATATTTCGATACTTAAGATTTCTAAAATGTTTTTGAAAATATTCTATACATTTCGGCATAATCGACTTTTTTAATATTTTTTCGATACTATTCGGCACATAGTCGACTCTGTCGATTATTCGGTTTTGTTTTGGGTTATGATCTTGATGATTCTAGCGCATGTTCCAATTATATAATTTCTTTCTTTCTTAAGAAAATGTTGAGATTTTGGAAATGTCGTTTTCACTTTTTATATATCTTCTTCCCATAATCACAAAACAAACACACTCAAAATAAACAAAATCGATTAGCTTTTGGAAGGTAACAAATGTTTAAGCAAAAGTTTTGGCCAGCGAAGAGAAAAATTGATTATAAAAAAACTAAGACATCCTTCAAAAAAAATATATTCCATCATTAGATAAGATTCCTACACAAAATTATAAATAAAAAACAACATAGGAAAAAAGGATCGTAGGTATACAAAAATATTTTTAAGAAATATTTTATATTTATAACAGACATTATTTACATACATACATACACATACACCCATACCTAAGCAGTCATCATGCACGATTTGCAAAACTCAGCATTACTCGCAAAATTACTAATAACATGCAAAACAAACAAATTGAGATTTCAGGCAAATAACATTAATTATATTTTGCATGGAAAAGTTATTTTCCTTACATACATACCAACATACCATAGAACATATCAAAAATATCAAAGGAAGAAAATTGAAATCACGATTTGTATTAGCAAACAGAACATTGAGCACGCTTAATTACAGCCACTGACATCTGTTATGATTGATATCTAATCTACTGGCAATTTGGCAGAACTTTTTATTTTTGTATTTTTGCCAGCATCATCATGACGCAGGTCTCACGTAGCTGCCATACCAAACATAATCAATATCACAGTGGATATTATATATGGAAATAACGTAAAGGACGCATTGTTACATCGTAAACATATCAAAATGCAGCGCCGCATTCAAATGAATTCCGATTTTGGCCAAAATGCAAAGCAACCGACCGACCGACATACCTATGCGGTTCTCTATTATTTTCCCTTTCTTTATTTGCGCATTTTATTTTATTTCTATTTTCTTTTCGTTTTTTTTTTTGACTTTTTTTGTTCTCCCTTCTGCAACGCCTTAGGATATTACTTATTAATGTGCTAAGGAAATTGGCTCATTTTATGAGCGGAAGTTATGATTTGTTTATTTATTGCAGCCATTGGCATTTTGGTCAGCGCGCACATGAAATCCATAGCAAATTGGTTTATTTTCGTTTCGTTTGGCGAATTTCAAATTCTAATTTTATTCACAATCCTGCGCTGTTTGAGGCAGAAATGTTTAACAACTGGAAGAAATATTTTGTATCGCGTATTAATTAGGAGTCAAAACATTCGTTTTTTCTGTTAACTTATTCAAATACTTCATTTTTATTGCGCGCTAAATTTTATTTTATTACATTTTACAACGAAATAAAAAACAATAAAATTTGAAAAATTAAAAAAGTTTTCTATGCAGCTGAATAGAACTGGTCCTGCATAAATCAGTCGTTGCTGTTATTGCATAAAATATTTCTTTAAGCGCAATTCAGATTTTTATTATATTTATGTATAGTATGGTACGAATAATTGATATCAGTTGATTGTAACAGTTGGTTTGGGTGGGTTTTAACATAGCATTCGGGGCCCCCAACTGACATTGGCCTCAGATTTCTAAATGCCCCAATGCCACATGGTTACATGGTTAAAATTCAAAATACTAGCACTTTTGAATATACCAGAGTTTTTGTTGGTCATTTTGAAATTTATGTTATAAAGCTTTTACATTGGCATCAAAAATCGCCAGTTTTTCATTTATCTCGTTTTTGTATTGCGTTTTAAAAAAATGGATTTGCTTAATTGCTAGCTTAATTCACATTACCTTCTTTTCATAGAATCTTTTAAATTAATATGTAAGCTTAACTCATTTTATTAAATAAAATTACTTTTTAGCTCTTATTGCCAAGCGATGGGAAAAGGTAATCTCTTAAGTTGTTTAAATTTAGATTTATTTCACATATTTATGCATATTATTAGCAAAGAACAAAATATTTCAAACACTTAAGACATTCACTTGAAAATCATGCTGTTACTGACTTTATAATTTAATATTTCGCTAACAAGATTACGAACATAATTCCAGCGCAATCCTTTTACGCCATCTTTTACACAGCTTCAACCACAAATACAAAGTAAAGCAAAAAGTCTTGTGCAAGTCAAGACAGCATTAAGAGGCATTTTATTCATAGAGTTGCGGCAGCATCCGTCTTTCTGTTTCTGGGTTTCATACGCAAGTTGATTTCAACACTACCAACAACTATAACAAAAACAACAACAACAACGTTTATTTAGCAGTAATAGCACTCAGGTGAGAGGAAAATGCACAACGATTTTAATGTAAATAAAATTAAAGGAGGTAAATTATTTAAATTATGCGTAAAGTAAAACACCTTTTGTTTGGTACATTAAAGTAAGGTTAGCAAAAACCAGTGTAAAGCAAGAATTCAATGAAATATTCTCAGAAGATGTTTACGAAACATTAAATAATATAATAGTGAAAGCTTGAATAGGCGGTATTTAAGGAGACATTAAATAATAATTTAAATAAATAAAAAATTACATTGTTTTACAACTGATTGTTTATTTGCAAAATGTTGCTCATACGTCATGTTATCCCATTAATTCGTTGTTTCTTAACTATTACTTTAAAAGAGATTTTTATTTATTTTGTTTTAGTGAATTTAAACCAAAGTCGTACAATTTATTTTCATAACTTATGATTGTCAAGCTTTAGCAAAAGTTTTAAGTTATCAATATAAATTCAGAAGATAAATAGGAATATGGAAAGAGTATGTATGTACCTTAAAGTAAGTGCAATAACTTTACATGATTTAAATTGGAATTATTGTGGGTAAATTGGATTTATAATTTTGTTTCAATATGATGTCATACACGAGGTAACCTTTCTCCATATACCAATCTACCACACATCGGTGACCCTAAAACTCCTAATGTCATCTCAAATAAAAGTCTTTAAAGTTATCTGAGCACACTTTGGACTTAAATGATTTAAGTTCTTCATATCTTTCACACGGTTCATGGCTCAAACTAAAAATTTCTGAGCAGTACAACTAATTCTATGAAAATCCTAACTGAAATCGTTACTTTCATGGAGCTGTAACTTGGCCAAATTTGATATAAATCAAATGCAAAAAATAGTAGTCATTACGTTTTTTCTTGAACTGAAAATTTGTTTTAAGCAATATAAAGGCTAAAATGCGATCACAGAGACTCCAATATTTACCTGCAACTGAAAAACTTATTTCATATCAGTGGTTTATCTAGGTCACTTTTCAATTTTCTATGGCAATAACCAAGCGGAAGTATTTGTTTTACTCTGTATTACTTTTCGTAAAAGTGCGGATGTAAAAAAATATGCTAGTAAGACTAAAACAGATTGTCTATTTTTACCACAGTACTTACTAGTAAACTGCAAATATTAACAACAACAACGTTCATATCTTTACGCGCCAAATTTCATACCTATCACGCTGGTAAGTAAACAATAAGTAAAGGATTAAGGATAATCGCATTAGACGTAAAAATGAACACAACGAGAATGAAATAAGATAAGGTATTGAATTGGCTTATGGAAATGCGGTATCATGAAACCTGTGATCATAGTATGGTATGAGACTAAAACATTGCACTTAACTTAACTTTTATAAATTTAAAAAAAAATGCTTTAGTTGAGGTAAGTACTTTGTAAACATTTTTTTTAAGAAATACTAAGACGCTTTTCTCACTCAATCTTCACAGAGTTGAGTTAACAATTTCCTTTTCCAACCACATTCGTATGTGTTCTGCAGTTAAGTACACCTTCACAATTAAAATAAGAAAATGCTTACTCATTTAATAAAAAAGAATCACTTTACAACATGTGCTCGACATCGTATCATTGATTGAATTAAATTATCGAATATATTGCAACAGGCAAGGAACACTACACTGCTTTATAATGTAAAAAGGATATTTATTCCTCTTATACCTTTCTTTAGTTAAATTTATTTTCCATCATGGACGTTTTGCAACATAAGTATATTTACTGCACAGTTGCAAACTTCCTTACTGGACTGGACAAGTTGTGCCGGGTGATATAATAAATTTGGAACACTTGGAGTACACAAAAAAAAAAAAAACTTACGTGGGCATGGGCTGAGCGTTTAAGTGGTTTTTATAGCTGTCACATACGAAATTATCACATTTGCTATAAAAACGCAGCAGGCAAGCAGCATTGTGCTAATGGGCACTCATACCCATGGGGATGTAAATATATGACATTTTAATTATCACAGGTAAATTTGATGTCAGCAATGTTTAATTAATGAGCAAATTGTAGACTTTGCTCGAATTTAATGAAACTTGCAATTCTTCTTATGTAATGAAAAAATTCAGACCATTGTGGAAAATATGTAGTATTTCAAGAATTTCGTTTTGAATTAGCAAGAAATTATATATATTAAGCTTTTCGAATATAAATACTTTTGTATACAGTGCTTTAGTAACGCCTTAAGTAATGTAGAACGACTATTCATTAAAGGACCAGAATTTTATTTTTTTTTTTTTTTGTAATATTTAGCCTACGATTTTAAAATATTACATATATAGTTTAAGACTTAAGAAATAATTTCCGAGTGAGGTATTTTATGTGAAGTAGATAAGAAAAAGAATGCAACATTCTGAAATTCGTTCGCATTTGGCTCAATTGTATATATTAGAGTTCGCAAACTATCGACGGCACTATCGATAATATCAATAGCCTCGCATTATCGCGACTATCGATGCTTTATGACAGACTATCGATAGCACTTATATTAATTTTTCATCTTTCAATTGTTTTCGTGCTTTCAATAATATTGAATAACAGCACTGTTTCAGTATAATTGTCATTTCTTCAAACGCGTTAGATTAGGTAAATGGGCGGTCGATCAGCGGGACTCGGTTGTTGTTGTTGTTGTGCTTATTGTCCAGAAATATAAAGCCTTCAAAAAAATTTTGAGGATTATTTTTTTTATATTCCGGTAAGAATGGGTTAATATAAAAAAATTGGTGCAAACGATACATCATTTTAATGTAAAAAATTGAGATTTTTTGCGATGCTAAAAAAACTATACATTAGTCATACAGATTATGGAAAAAACAACGGTTTTATAAAAAAAAGTGACAAAATTATACAAAAATAGTTATATCTCGAATACTGTACAATAAATTTCTAATATTTAAGTAATGGTTTTATACCCTATTAAATTACCTTTTATATGGTACCCTAACTTTTCAAATCTGTTCAAGGGTTCTCAACTTATACTTCTTTGTATAAAAGCTATATCCGCAACTTTTATAAAAGCTACATCCGCAACTTACGATGGCTATACCTCCGAAGCTAGATCCGACCGACACTTTTTTTGCAAATTTATTTTTTATTCTTATGGCGTTATTTCCACTCAAAAAATAAAAAATTTGAAGAAATTTCGCTGAACTTGAACTTGTACCACTATCGATATTATCGATGGTTAGCGAACAAACTATCGTCTACTATCGATTGGTCGCGACTATCGAGAATGTGTGAATGTAATCACACAATTTTTATTTTGTATCAGGCTTAGTTGTCAAGTTTTGGACTTCTAAAGATTTGAAGTTAATGTAAATTTTCGGAAGCAGTTTTTCGAATTTAACAAATTTACAATAAAATATTGAAGCAAAGTGTTTTTTATAAGAAACATACTGTTCATCAGATTTTAAATCTGAATTTTTTTTCTTGTAGAGAACCGGATACATATATTTCTTTCCAATATATTGCACGATTTTCGAGTAAATGACTAAAATGGTTTTCTCAGACTGAGTCGGATGGAAAAAACTCAACTTAAAACCATAAGCTTTGTTTTTGTGTAACAGTGTATGTACTTTAAAAGTTTTTTGACCTCCCGAAATTAAACTAAACAAAAACTAATCACATATAATAAATTTGGAATATCATTCATCTCAACAGCAAATGAATCATAATACAATGGGTAGGTCGACTATATGTCTGCTATCAAATCAAATCACCTACAATTTGTTTTCAGAGAAACACAAACAGTAAAAACTCGTACACGTATCGCCACGCCCAACAACAACAACAAGCCCAAAAAGAACCAAAGTCTGCAACTCAAATAGTACGAGAAATTGCTTGGCAGTTAACATTGGCAGCTACTACTGCTCTAACTGTTCAATGTCATGGACTTTTATATACGAGTATGTATATTCACATTTTGAAAGATGGACATTTGGAAGCCTAACTGATGGCGATGATGATGATGATGATGATGCTGACTAATTCTGAGCGATACGCAGCAAAATTGTTGTTCGTTTTTGTTTAAAGTCCTTTCGATGAAAATAGCATCCAGCGTGGTGCTCCTTTAACTGAAGTCAAATTATTAAAGCACCACTGTTCGCTTGAACGAAGAATCCAAGTGATGCGTAGGTTGCTTCGCTGCTGTATAAAAAAGTGATGCGTTTTATGAAAACATATGAAGTGTAATAAATTTTTCTAGTGATGATGAAAAACAGTTGCGATGTTCAGTAGGAGTTTTATTTAAACAAGTTAATTTTAAAATATAATGGGATTATAGGAACAGATGGGCACAAATGATTCTTTTTAAATTTATAAATATTCATTCCCACCAAATCGTTGAATAAAGTGTCTGAATAAAGTGTTATTCAGAATAAATTTTATGTTGAAACACAGCAATAAATAGAATTTTTGTCCTAAGATTGTGATATCTGTGGCAATCATGATGTCGACTTCAAATTTTTTTCACATAACTAGTAAAAAAAAATGTTCATTCAAGATATTCCGGGGAAAAAACAAAATATATCGTTTGAATCTGTAAAGGATTTTGAAGAGAAGGAGGGATGTTTTTTTACAAATCGAACGAATTTTGACAAAAATTGACCGACACATTTTTGATTTGGCTCAAATTTTTTTTATGAGTTCTGTATCGAAAAAGAAGAGATATGTATTCGAGGATTTTTGAAAAAAAAAAAAATTTTTCAAAATAGAGCGAATTCCATTTTTGAGAATTTCGTGAATTTTGGCTTGGAGGCTCACTGTCGAAAACTCATAGCTCCGGTTCTATTAAAGCTAGAAAGTTGAAATTAATTTCATTGTGAAGATAAGAACATTAAAGTTCATTTTCTTAGCTTTAAAATGAAAATAAAATCAATTTTCTAACAGAATCGGAGTTATGAATTTTTGAAAGTGAGCCAAAAAATCACGAAACTCTCATAATTTGAATTCGTATTGTAAGAAACCTATGGCAGATGAAAAGAAAAATTCAGAGTCCGATGACGTAATAAAATTTATGTTTTTTTTCTTTCCCTTGATCTTACATGAATTACAAATGGTGGAAATTAATACATTATAGAAAGCTTTACGAAACGAAAATGAAAGATTTCAGAAACGAAACTGAAGGTTTGTAATATTTCATGTGAAAGATTTCTGAAAAATCTGCAAAACGATAAATTCCGAGTGGGTTGCTCGTCAAAAATTAAACTTCTGCAGATATGAACTTTGCATACCTTCTTTTTTGTTTTCAGTTTTGAGCCGCTATCTCGTGATCTAAGGCTCATTAGACAGAACTGTAATGTTGTAAACTTTGAGCCAAATCGGATAATGTCGTGACATGAAAATTTTTGATATTTTTAAAAAAAAAAGTTTTGTAGATTTTTTGCGAATATAAAAGTTTCAAAGCTATTAAATTTTTTTTTCTAGACTTTACATTGAGCGAATTATAGCCTGTACATTGGCATAATGTGTATGCTGGAAAAAATATTGACAATGGCGTAATTTTCTCCGATAGCGATATCCTAATTCAGATGGTTGTATTATTTTGTAAGCAAAAGAGTGAAATTAATCCTTTCAATTTAATTTTCTTTTCATACTTAACATTTCGTCAGCGAAAATGGAAATATATTCGCATTACCGCTATTAAAGTAATTAAGGTCAACAAATTTCTATTTGTCAGCACTTTTTATGAAAAATATGAATACATAGAAACATTATCTGTAAAAATTGTACGGCATGATTTTATACCATTAAATTGTAATGTTAAAATCAAATTATAAAAATAAAATGAAGATTTTTAAAAGACATTTTCTTATAAGAACAAGCCCGCTTTTAAAATTCATGTACTAGAAAAGTACTTATGTACTTTTAAATCTTTGTTGCTTTTATTTGCTGCGATTTATTTATGGTAATTTCAATCTAATCCAATTCATCCATGATAAGATATTTTCATTTCAAAACTGCACGGTAAAAAAAAAAAATCAAGGGCGAAAAATCTACTGTATACTAAAACTGATGTAAAAGTAAATATTTTTACCTTTGTATAAATATTTCTATCAATGTTGCTTAACCGGCTGTCTATTTTTATATCCAAACTTTAGCTCCCTCCCCTCCTCATTTACTCCCCTCTCTCATTCCAATCACTTTTAATTTGATACCTACACGCCATTGACGACAATCAGTAAAATTTCACGCTGTTGTAATCAAAAGCTTTGCCATTAGTGTAAAGTTGAATGAATCTCTATCGCGATGATGCATAAAGGAGCTATCGGTAGCCAGAGTAGCAGCACGAACATTTGAAGGATAACAACCATTTGTTATCGCTAGCTGGCTGGTTGGCTGTTCCACCATTATAAATAATAACAACAGTAGCAGCAGCAGCAGCACCAGCACCAGCACCATGAAGGATAATATGCTACTTTTGTTTTCCCCCTCACTGGCATATCACATTGATTTCACGTTTTTTCTTTGCAAAGATTGTAATAATCAATATGGCAATAATTTGCCTGACAAGCGATTTACCTGTGTGGCAGTCGCGACAGCAGGAATAAATATGTCAGTTATTTTCAGTCGATATGTCGAATATTATATAAATTTTACCATACCATACCATAACTGTTACGCAGGACTCACAACTTTTTTTTTCAATATTTTTATTTTCCTTGTTCATGGATCATTGAATTATTTTCATTTAACAAAATGAGTTTTGAATAGCAATAAATGTTTTTTTGTGGTTCAGTGATTTCGCATTTGTCATCGAAAATTGTGAATATTTATTTTTGTCCAAATTAATATATATGTACGTGATTGGCTCAGCTTTGTGCTAAGTCATTTAGGTATTTTTATTTGTTTTAAACGTTAAAGATTTAATGCGTCTCAGAAAAAAAGAAATTAAAAACATAAATTTTTAACTTTAATATTCGCTAAGTCTGAACTGCAAACACGGCAAGCAATAATGTTAATACAAAAAAAATATGTGAGTTAATGGCCTAATTAAAATCATCTCGCATACTCATTTTATCACTCTAGCTTTGTACTTTGACAGTTATGGCATACTATTTGCTTAGTGCTTCTCTGAGGGAAAACCACTGCGAATGGCCTTGTGCACGCCTTCATTAGCGGAGGTCGTTACCAGGTGGTCAGTACTGAACTTATATTACCATGTTTTTATTCAAATTTGGGAAGACGAACGAATACCTGAAGACTGGCTCATAAGTGCCTTATATAATAAAACTTTCAAAAAAAAGGGGATTTTTCGCAATGCTAAAGCTACAGGGGATTCATGATACTACCAATTCCGTCAAAGGTCTTGATCAAATTAGTGATCGAATTAATACCATTAGTAATATCGTGGAATTGATAAATGAGTGGCAGCATTAGTTGCATTTATCTCTCATCGACTCAGCACTGCTTTTGATAGCACCGATCGCAATTGCATCTGGGATACATTTAACACACGAATAACAATATCACTAATCTCATGAATGCTCTATACTAAAGTTTAAAATGTAGAGTATGTATAACATAAAGGAATACTTTCTGATGCTTTTGACTTTGTCTCAGGTGTCCACCAAGGTCTAAAAATCTCACTGCTAGCAGATCTCCTTCGGAAGAAGAAGTCTTGAAAATCAATATAATTATACAAAAAGCATGACCAACCCCCAAACTAGTGGCAGGAATAGCTTCATAACAGTCAAATCAACCATAGAAGAAGTGAATAACTTTATTTACTTCAAAAGCGTAAGATCAGATCACCTGATGGCGCTAATGTCAATAAAGCGAATCAATTAGTTAGAATCTATATAACAAAAGGTACCTTCGCTTAGCCTAATAATGTCTAGCAGTCTTCGATTTTATCAATATCTTTGAGTGAAACGTAAATCCAGTCCAACAATTTTCTTTGTCGAATTATCAAAATATGAGAGCCTACGACCATTTCCATTGTCAAAATTCGCGTAAGCATTTGGGTGCTTACAAGGTTGCAGAAAACGCGGTAGTGAAAAATCATCATGAAAACATTCGATAGAGCAAAATATACGTGAATCCGGGAAGCATTAAAGATAATTAAATTGAATTGACGCTACTGATCATGCATGTTGAAAGTGTTTTGTGGACGCACTATGCTCGATGAGGAGATAAAGGACATACAAGACAAAGGCAAACACCTATGTTTACGCCAAATATGAGGATAAGTTAAATAAATTTAATTCTAAATCACTCATTTAAAAGGACTTATAATTTTTATATTATGTAGTTAAAGCTGCTACATTTTGCAAAAGTTTCCTATTTTTGTTCATAAATTTTGTTTATTTCACTTTTAAAATTTAGCTTTCTTTCTTTCAGATGAGCCTCATAATGACAAGAAAAACAGATAAGAAAACATTTTTTCAGCGCCTAAACTTATACACCATAATTTACTGAGACTTTTACACGTCTTAAATGTTTGAATAAACTTTTTGTTGGCAGCATATTCATCACGCGATAGCTTTTATTTCGGTGGAAAAGTTTTTTTATACTCATCTTTTCCACGCCGTACGGTGCACATTTTGAAACTTCTAAGTGAACAAAAAATCTACAAATTTTGAGCGGTTGGATATGTTCACCAAACTTTTTTTTTTTTTTTTTGTTTTTGCGATCAAAATAAAAATAATAACAATGATTATTATGAAACTTTACAGAGTAACACAAAATATGATAAAACTAAATTTATTTTTAAAAAAAAAACATTGCAATTTTCGTGCTTACCATGCCAAAGTAAGGAAAATTTGGTGATATCTCGAAAACATATCCGATGACAACTTATATCCGTTGCGAATCGAATTTGAAAAATGCTCAAAGTTTGCAAGATTGCAGCCTTAATAAGAACAAAAATCATTTTTGTCGGTGCTCATACATGTCCTTAATTGCTAGACATTATAGCAATTGAACTTAAAAATAATAATTTCATAAAAAATTTTTGAATTTTAACTTTAAACTTTTAAGCTACAGATATATGTGCACAGCGACTTTAAAAAGTACACTGTGCAACAATGTTACTTCTTCAGTTTGTTTTATATATTTTGTATGGCATTGTAATGCCATGTTTATCATTTTGTATGATCCTGATAAGTTCGGTTTTCCTTGTTTTTGGGGGTACTTGTCGTATCTAAGGTAACACACACACACACACATACGAATATATGCTGCTTATGTACAAACATAAATATAAAAGCGTGAAAGTAAGCGAAAAATATTGCTGTTAGGTAGCAATCATGGCAGCAACAGCAGTAGCATCAGGAAAACAAAAACAGAAGTTTTACATCAAGTCGGCAATAATTTATCACTTGGCATGTTTTGGAGCAACTTCTTTTGTAAAAGTTGTAACGAGCTGTTTACCGTTTGTCAATTCAAAATACTTAAGTTTATTAAAAAGTTGTCATTTTCTATAATTTTTTTTCTTTTTTTTTTTTGCTTTGCTGTCGTTTCCTGCTTCCTAGAGACAATGAGATAAAAAAGTTTAAAATGAACGAAGCACGACAGTTTTTATAATGAAAATGCTGCTATGTAAGAATTTCTGTAGAGATAAAATTTATTTGCATCTTGAAGGTTAGTTATAGCTGCAATCTCTTTCGAATAAATATTTGGCTTAATCAAAGCTACTTGAAAGCTTAATATTTTCTACTAAAAGGTAATAAATCGCATGGAGACCGAACAGCCGTATATCTCAATCTAACAGCGCAGAATGATGCTTAATCAATTTGAATTCAAGAAACCGTGTTCGAAATGTTCTCAGTTCAGTTTTTCAAAATTTATTAAATACTCTATTAAAAATTTCACAAAATTGAATTGGAAACAATACCGAAAGTTTAATTTTAGTAAAGTTTTAATTTACATTATCTATTTGCTGGTTACATTAGCTATTCGATTGGTGGATCAACGGAGGCAGTTCTGATTAAAGTTATGCTAGGCAGAACACTATACTTTGAGTCCCATTAAGACTATGCTCAAGAGTGTGTAGAGTTAAAAAAGTTCGAAGCAAAACTTGACACAAGTCAAGTGGCTTACAGCAATGATGGCGAACCTTTTTGAGAACTGTGTCAAATTTTGTTCATTATTTTTTTTAGTACTAGCTCATAGATCACTAAGTCAGTGGCATTACTTAGAAAGCAGGTGGGGAGGATGGCAATAACTTTTTGGTTCTGACTTTTAAAATTCGCCAAAAAGCTTACGTTTTATTTTCAATTAAATTATGACGCAATACAAGCTACGCGACAAAACGACTACACACAACGCTTTACGACCATGTACGTCATACACAGGTGATAATCAGCAAGATAATATCCACTTTTAAATATATTTGTATAGGTAAATTCGACATTAGATATACATACATATAATTTGATTTTTTATATTTTTAATAGTCGGTTTTTTCTTTTATGATATAAAAAAAGTTTATTATAAAGATCAACACACTTAGGTCATTCCACAAAACCTGAGTTAGAGTCTGACACGTGGGTTATAGGTTCGTCATGACTGTTGTATGGTATGGTTGGTAAGTACCAGAGATGAGCGCGATTGCACATATACGCTGGTATGAACACTTGGTAAAAAAAGGTACTGTGAATCAACTCTTAACAGCATTGGAACGGCAATTGTCATCATTGCAAATTGCAAATCATCTAAAAGACGAAGCAATGAATGGTTAAGTAGAATTCATGAATTCATTCACATTCACATTCACATCGTTAAAGTCAACAGTGTAAAATTTCATGATTGCTGCAAAGCTATTTGTTATTTTTTCGTTGCTTTTTACATGATCGTAGACCTCCCCTGTCACTTCCAAAATTTCTTTTCTGCGTTTTCCCATCGATTCGTGCCGTCAAATTTTTGTCCAAAAATGGGTCTAAAATACCGCTTCACAAAGTTGGGGATCTCCACTATAACTTCCTTAATTAATTTTCAACCATTTTATATCAATTCGTGCAATTAAATTTGTTCTGAAAAATGGTTCCGAACAGCGCTTTAGGTGGGTCTGGGAGCACCCCTGTGACTTCAAAAATACATTTTCTGTCTTTTCCCATAGATTCGTGCAATAATATTTTATTCGAAAAATAGGTCCGAAACACAACTTAAGGAGCGTCGTTGAATTTTATTATGAATAATTCTAAGTGTGCTTTTTTTTAATTTTTTTCTTAATAATCCAATATATTATTTTAAAATTTTCCTTGTTTTATTGAAGCACGAGGAACTTTTATCTAAAACTTTTATAAAAAAACTTATTATTCTGTTTAAATTTTAATTAATAAAAGTTTTTTTTTGACTTTTTGAAATATAAGTCAAAAAACTTTTATCTTCTAATGAAAAAGTTTTAAGGAAACTTATACCTTTATTTCAAAAATAACAGCAATTTAAAGTTAACTTATATTTAAAAAAAAACTTTTAAATATTCACGAGCTATTAATTCATTGCGTATCTCTGGTTTGCAAGCATCCAGTACACTAGCTTTTCATAAATAAAAAAAAAGTTACTTCCATGTAGAACTTCAGGAATGTAAATCCACAGAAATTATAATTCCATAGTAAAAAGAATAAATTCATATTCGAGTCTCTTAAAAGAATTAAAATCTTATAATCTTTTCTAAGCAATGATTTCAAATTTAAAACAAAAAATGCATTCTGATCTGGTTTTAAATATATTTAGATTTCCTGGATCAAAATGATATGAAAGTATTACCAATTTATTTTTATAGTCTATGTTAATAATTTTTTACAGTGTTTCCAAGGTGACAGTACTATTTATGGTATTCGATAAAAAAAAAATAGTAATTTTTCCATCCCAAACTTTTAGGACAAATGCCATTAATTTTATGAGTATTTACCAAACTGCAAAACTCAATTACACTCAACCAAGAAATTATAAATTCAGTTTTGCTGTAAAAACTTTGTCAAGAGCCGGCTCCTAAAAACCTATATCCTATCTTTATAAAACAAACTGCTCGTAAAACGAATGCAAGCTCGTCAACAAGTTTCTTACAACTTAACAAAATATTGCTCCAAATATTTTTTGTGGCATAATTTTATGTGCACTTGATAAGAAAAAACCAAACAAATTCCATTCAGAGCTATTGAAACTTCTTTAATTCTCTCTACTTTCATTTAATATACAATATTAAATTAAAAACATGTTGCTTGCCATCCTTAAAATCCACATCATGTAAAACTTTTTAATTTTCGCTATTATAATGCATTTTTCCCCCACTACTTATGTATTATATGCGGCAAATTTTTTCAGTTCTGCACTTGAACTACTTACAACATACGATAATACATACATACCAACGCAATCCAACCAGCAACAATTTTTTTTATATTAAAATTCCAAAAACTATCTCATGCATATTCCGCGCCACAATGTGGCGTTGCTACTGCAGCTGTCTACTCTAAGGATTTTGCCATGAAGTAGGAAAAAATCACGCTTTTCCGTCGCCCTGACTGCTGTTGGGGCAAGGACAATAATGAAATCATTGCAGACATAGTTGAGATGAGAAAATAGCAGAAGAAGCATTGCTTAAAGGAGTTGGCTACAAATCGCGCTTTTTCCGCTTTTCTTATTTTCGCTGTCGCAATAACGCAATCAAATTTAAAATTTCACCAGAAAAAAAAAACGAACAAAAAATGTGACAAATTTAAAAGATGTGACTAGAAGTCGAAAAAGAAAATGCGTTGCAAAAAAAAATACAACATTATAATTTTGTTTACAAATAAAAGAATTGTACGTAACAAGAAAAATTGATTTATTACTTGAAAGTAGAGATGGCGCTGAGACCATGGGAAACTAAAACAAATTATGTTTTATGCATTTAACTGACAGTGAGCTTAACTCCAAAATTATTGTAAGCGATGATAAGCTGATATTGGTCATAATATTAGACAGGAACACAGGAAAAAAATATTTATTTTGTAGATATTCAATAGACATTCAGCGAGCATTTGGAAGATCCCGAACATGCCGTTGACATATGCGTCTTCGCCTCCAAGCAGTCCTGTATGCAAGATAAACTCACTACGGTCAGAGCTGTTTCGGAAGAGGCATGAAAATCAGCATAAATGAAACAAAAAGTATCGTCAAAAAATATTGAAAATATCGACCAGTGTTGAAAAACTCATTCTATATTGCAAAATCGAATAATGATAATAATTCGAAAAATGTTGACGAAGTCAAAAAAATTAATAAAAAAGACTTAAATACATAAATTTGAAAAGTTGCATTGTGTTGAAAAAGTCGATTCATTATGAATAAATTTTAAATTCATTGAATGTTGCAGAATTCAAATATATTAAATGAGCTAAAATTAATGTTTAACAAGAAAAAAAAAGTTAAAAAAGCCAATAAATATCAAAAAAGTTGAAAAAGGTTGAAACCATTCACTAAAAAATTATAACTTCTAAAATTAGGAAAAAAAATTTAATGTGGAAAAATCTAAAAATTATGAAAAAGTAAAAAATATTGAAAAATTTGATGGGATAAAAAAGTTACACAATGTTGATGTGTCGAAAAATATATTAAAAGAATATCGAAAATTATTTCAAAAATATTAAAAAATGGTGAAACAGTCGAAAATTGTTGAATATATTCGAAAATTTTCGAAAAATGTTGGAAACCTCAAATTTTGTAATAGTCGAAAATATTGAACGTGTAAAAAAGTGTTAAAATTCGACAAAATTTCAATAGAGATATTCGCATTTAAAAATTTTAATTTTATAACAGCAATAACTTTAACCCACGCGCGTAATAAACAAAAAAATTAATCGCTATAATTTGCATTGCTACAAGGGATGTTCACAGTCACTTTCGTAGCGGTGTTATGTAGCATCGTAAATATTATGTCAAAAGAAAAAACAAATTAATTTTAAGTAGCGATAAACTCTATTGAAACAAGTCGTTTCATATTGCAATCCCGCAGCAAAACAACAGAATGCAGCAACAGCAGCAGCGGCAATCGCTATAAAGTGAAATACGTACGTATGCATATATAATCAACAATGACAACAACACTGTGATAACAACATCAGCAACAACAAAAAATAAGGAGCTTAATGTAAACATGAATCTCCCAGTGAATGAAAATTTATACTCAAGTCAAAGTGAGTAATACTCGTAAACCAGGAAATTTAGCCAACAGCAAAGCAAAAGTAAAGCAAAATGACACCAGCGCAATAACAATGATAAGAGAAATTTATAATAAAGGATCAGAACAACAACAATCATCAAAAAATTAATATTTAAAGACAAATATGAAAAGCGATTCGAAAACACTGAAAAGAGAAGGCAATGACTAGGATATAATTATAATTAACCCATTCGACTCTTTAAACACTAATGTGCGACATCTGCCTTAGATGGGCAAAATGGCCGTAACCTTACGCTAGGCAGTTGAAATAAATCAAATTTTTTTTTTTTAAATCTTGTCCCCAACAAGTGCATTTATGCTAAATAATTTATATTTTTTATGGCATTCTAAATGCGTCGCTGATCTTACAAAGTAAAAGTCTGAAATCAGATACAAGCTTACAATCTAATTTGATCCAACAGAAACTCATTGTTGCCAACGTCTTTTTTTTACATGAAATATTTCTTATTCTGACGTGCTAGAAAAGTTCTGTCACCGATTTAGATTCAGCTCGAAAAATCCATAAGCAGTTTTACGTTTCAGTCAGATCGTGCAAACTGTTTACTGATCATGTAAATTAAAGTCTTTAGTAACTTTCTATAATATGAATTTTTTGAGCAAAACTATAATTTTGGGCTACCATTTATTTTCAGATGATTTCTAATTTTTCGCTACAACAACCTAAGTTATTTTATCCTCACCCGCAATTGGAGCACAAAGTGTGTTAAGATCCGATTTATTCCGTAAATTAATGACATTCTATGAGGTGCAGAATTGCAGCTGCAGTAAATGAGTGAAAATTAAACTTAAGCAAAATAAAAAAAAAATTCAAACAAATAGTCACCAACTTGAGTGAGTAATTAAAGCCAAATGAAACAGGTACCTACGGCAAGACATTTGAATTTGCATGAAAACTTGAACTGTTTCCCTTTGTAACAGCAACAGCAACAGCAAAAACAAGCGTCGCCAAAACAATGTTATAAAAGATGAAACGTCACAAGAGTGCAGATATCAAAGTGGCTACTACTGAAGGATATTAAGCTTCTGGCCTCAAGCATACTATTCAGAGCTAATACATAATCAACGGCAAATGACAAAAAAAGGACACACAGAAAAAACTAACTAAAAAAAAAGACAAAGTGGATATAAAAAGGAAAGATAAAAAAGCACTTAAGTTCAAGTAGCTTTAAGCTCATTACTGATTAGAGAGCTTTAATGTATAGTGGAATTATGGTAAATATAGTAACATATAATCGTTTGAAAAATTCAGCACAAATACAAAATAAAAAATATGAGAACTATGAAATGAGAATGTGGAATTCATGGAAACTTAGTTATATTAATTTCGAAATATGTTACTGCACTGCCTGTATCCGGGTCAGTTCTTCTCTCCAATCAAATTTATCGATACGATCATATTTTTAATACCAATTGGTTGGGCATTATTGTAATTTACTTAATAGTTTTTTCACGTACTGAGAAGAGTTGTCTTGATTTTCACGTTAATAGCCTAAACAGAATTCCGGCGTACGACGTAAATACCGCCAGAGTAAAATTTTTGCTGTGAAAATCATATGGGAGAAGAGAGCGCAACTCTCTTTGCTCTCAACTCTCTCAACGGCGACGGTAAAATTAAAACCAAAACTAATTCTACCGTCAGCCGTCGCGGAATTTACGCCGGGATTATGTTGAGGCGAATAAAAATTTGTCGTACGCAAAAATATTGGTATAACAGAATTATACACCAATTTGATAACTTAACTTTTTCAAATACTTACTACATACATATATATAATTTTTAGGTTATTCGAGTTCCAAGATCGATTGTTTTGTTTTTTGTAAATCGTCCATTTTACGTCAAAAATGAAGTGCGCTGACTGAATTTGCGTAATATTTAGTAAATTGATTTCTCTGGATCAGAAACAAAATTTTTGGAAGGTTTGAAAGAAAAAGCAGAATAGAAACCCAATTCCGTATATTAATTTAAAAAAATATGTAAATAGCTTCGTTAAATTTTATCCAATTAATCAGATGTAGTGGCTACTTTGAAAGTTTATATTATGCGCTTTTAAAAAATCAAAGCGATCTATGTACCCATTGAAAGAAAATCCAGTCAAAATGTATGTATGCTTCAGACAGCATGTGATTCAGTGATTATCCCGATTGAATATACAACACCCCTAGCACACGTAATCATTGAAAAAAATTGTCTACAATTTCAAAACGGCTTGCATTCCTTTTTGTTGGTTGTAGCGAGATCCATCGTTTTTATGATATTCAAGGATGATGATAAATAAACAGTTTATACGAAATATATCTTTCTATTGGTCGGGCTGAAATTGAAGTTGCTAAAAATTTTAACCTGATGGTCTTACACAAAATAAGTTCTATGTACTTTGCATATACATATGGGACATTTCACGTCAAGGGGATCACCTAAATGGGCAAAAATTGGCTTGACCGATCAAGGCGTATGAGGTCTTAAAATGTTCAAAAATTCAAAATGGCGGATCCAATATGGCGGCCGGAAGCCGGAGAATAATCGAGTGTACAGCAATAAAAGCTTGTAAAAATAAAAATTCACAACCGATCGGGTTGTTCCTTGTGGCTCCTAAAAAGCTTTCGTGGTAGGTTGACAGAATCCAAGATGGCGAATCCAATATTAGTCCAATATTTTGGAAAGTCAACCGATTTGCACCAAATTTGGTATACGAGGGTCTTGGGGGTCACTGATCACGAATCCGAGGTCAAATTTGACAAAATCAAGATGGCCGATCCAAGATGGCGGACGTAATTTTTAAAATCAACCGATTTGTACCAAATTAGTTATACGGGGGCTTTTAGGGTCACCGATTACGAATCTGAGGCTATATTTCAAAAATTTGCAAATTCAAAATGGTGGAATCACCACCGCCAAGGGCGTATTGTTTAAAAACCAACGGATTAACACAAAACTTGTTATACGCGGGTTTCTGGGGTCGCTGAATACGAATCCAAAGTCAGAAATTTAAAATTCAAGGCAGCGGATCCAATATCGCGGAAACTCAATAGCCTAATCCACCATATTGGGTTCGCCATCTTGAATTTTTAATTGTATTATATGTATGTAATTTTTGGACTGGTCAAAAATAACATTCTTATTATTTTATCATTAATTATGAGTCTAAAATCACTATCATTTTTGGGTTGCTTTATAATTTTTATTTGTGCGACTAATATTTTTTTACAATGTTGCGCCGTTTTTCTCAATAAAATATTTTGATAGCTATGCCATAAGCTTATTAAATTGTTTATTTTTTATCATTTTACCTTTTAAATACTTAATTTTCGATGGTATCCTCAGCTCAACTAAATACATACCTACATACATACTTTTGAACCTTTTTTCATGCAAATGCAACCCTGTACACTTTTTCAGTCCCCTAGTGTAACATAAGTAGTGTTTTGGTTTTCCTCAATCTAATTTGCGCAGTCTTTCGTTCGTTCTGTTTTATTTATCCCTTTATTTCCTTTAAGAACTTAAATTTTTATCTGCACGCTTCACTCTTTAAAGCATTTTGGATTTTGTTTTTCTATTTCAAATGGTTCTGCCATCTCGAAGAATACATTTTTCCCTCTGCATTCCCTTGTGGATGCCATTCCGCAAGGCTGAATCAACTTATGCAATATTCCAGTTTCCGTTTCTCGTGGTTTTTTATTGCTTTTCATTTTAGCCGCATTTGCTTTCCGACTTTGTTTTTGCATTATTAAATTTTGCATCTAATACATTTTGTTTTGGATTTTAAAGAGCCTAAAGTGATTTTTTCTTTTTTTTTCAATTTTCCACTATTTTTATCTACATCTGCTTTTCCGTTTCAGTTTAACTCGTTTTCATAAGAAAAAATCTGTCTTAGTAAATGCCATCAATTGACATTTCACTGTGGCAAATCAGGGATCTCATTAAAGTCTAAAGCGATACCAAGGACTCTTCATTTTTCATAGATTTTGGTTTTCTCTTCATGAGAAAAAATAAAATTAATAGTTCACCCTAGACTCACTTTTAAAACTTCTCAAAGTGCTATTTTGATAAAAATTTTTAGACTTCTGCTGCATCGAAAATTCTTTCATTACTTATGTGCATTGCTTATCACATGACAGAGAGCAAAATTTCTTATGAATTATTTTTTTTGGAAAGCCCTTTAAAGTAATATTAACTTAAAAAAAAATACTTGAAAAGTCATGTAATTTTTTCTTTTTAAGCTCATTAAAGTAAAAAGATTAAAATACAAACTCATATTTTGGCTTGTGAGCAGAAATATTAATTGCAAAAAAGTCCCACAAAATTTCTTAATAATTCAACATAATTCCGATGTCAAACAACATTTCGCTCTGCTTAACATTTTAATTGGCGCTTGACTTCTTCTCTGTCCAGCTCTTCCAAATCCTGTTTATATTAATTTTTATAGCGGCTGCTGCTGTGATAAATTCAGAAAAATCAGAATTCTAAACACAAAATTCAATATGAATTTCAGAACAATGACGACGACGACAACGACGCTTCGACGATTGGAATCAATTTGATAAAGCTTTTGGCACGTTACGAGCACACCACACGCGACCATAATTGCGGTGCTTGTCTTGTCAGTGATGATAAAATTCAACAATAGCAACAACATCAATACCAGTGGCTCAGCGTGACAACTTTATCATTATGCTATGGGTACACTAAATGATACATTATTTATTTCGATTTTTGTTATATACTTTTTTACTAATCGTCGCCACGATGCTCTGAGCGCTGTTTTGCATCTTAAGAGATTTCTCAAGCATCCTTTTTAATCGTATAACCATTTTTTAATTGCAATCGGTTTCATGACCTTTAAAACAGAATGTATTACGGTTGATGCGGGTGTAGCAAATCCTTGATTCATCTGAAGCTGTCAATTACAAAGATTCATAGCTATGAATATCGATCGATAGTATATAGTATACTTGTGAGGATTCATGATTTTGAATTATTTTTGATTTAAATATTTGTAGTTTGATATGTTTTTAGATGGTGCTTATATAGTTTCCAGATTTTATAGAGTAGTACAATGAGGCTTCCTGGTTTTTTTTTATGGGTAATGTTATTACCATAGATTTTAATGAGATTTCGTGAATGCACCCGTTTTGGTATTGCTGCCAACTAAGAACGGCTAACTAGTTATCAAAATATTGTCAATACATGGAGCAATGCTGAACACGATATAGAACAATGCTGAAAAAGTTTTTTTTTTTGGAAACCAAAATTAATGAAAATGGTTAATGATATGTGGTTTCAACAAGACGGTGCTGCGTTTCATACAGCTCGTGAAACAAAGGATTTGTTGTGTGGTATATTTAAGGATTCGATTATTTCACGCTTTGGACCTAGAAATTTTTCAGCAAAATCGTATGACTTAAGATCTTTAGACTATATTTTGTGAGGGCATGCAGATACAGTCAAATCAAATTGGCTTTGTCAAAAGTAGCCATGGTGGTCTTGTGAATGAAATATTGTTCAAAATGTCATGTATAGTAAAAATTCTTCAAAATATAAAAGTAATAGCATGTTTACCATTCATCCTTTTTGATTTATTCATTATGAATGTGTATCATACTTAATGAAAGACCCTTTATATCACTTGCAATAAAAATATATTTTTAGTTCAACTTTAAAAGAGAAGTATTAAACTTCTTCCGATATCTTAGGATGCTCTTTTTGAGCTTAGGTCGAATCAGATGTGATTTTTTGGGTACCAGTCTTTATTCTCGAAAAGCTAATCTAAATAATTTAGCACTCAAATTTTGACTTTTGCCAAACTTACACTTTGTTTTCCGCTGGACATGGTCATTAAGCTGTCAAAATTTAAAAAAAAAAACAAGCAACTGGGTTTGCAATATACTATAACTATAACTCAATCTAGAAAATTTTGAAGCTATTCTTAAAACTTTTGGGATTAATTACACCCTTCACTTAGGTTATATTCTTCTTGTAATTCCATTGTAACATAAGGAAGAGAGCGTGGCATGTATTGAAAAGTATATATACTTTGCACCAGAGTCGCTTCATCAGTCAGTATTGCAATGGTTTGGACTATCACTAGTCAAAATTGGGCGCATTTCTACAAAAGGTTTGGGTACCTCTTTGTAAAGCATTATAAAGACAAAGTTATTTAAATTTCACACAAATACATCAAGTGGTTCTGACTTTGATAAGAGTTTTCCACCTTCTTATAAGGAAAAACTTTAAAATGTTAAACTGACTTATCTAAGTTAATGCAACATTACATAGACTAAACTTTTATTCACTTAACAAAAAGCGAGAGCTTAAATCGCACTTCTGAGAGCTATTTAAGTAAATCTCATCCACACAAACAAACCAACTAAAAATGCCATATTGAGCTAGCTATTAATGTTAATGTCATTAGCCATGGTGCGACAACATTTGGTGACACAAACCAGGATGATGAAAAAAGTGTGCGGAATTGGAATTTTTGGCGAGACGCTATATTTTCGGTGAGCAATTAAATAGGTTAGTTATTAAATTCATCATGACATCTAGTGAAATAATAAAATATGTTATAAGCGCACTTTAGCTATAATTAAATTTAAGGGTACTTAATTGTTTGCAAGGTCAAAAATAACACTCTTAATAGAATAGTTTTTTATCTTACTGAGTGAATTTCTGATAACTGCTAAGCATGTTGTATTCAAGGATCTATTCTACATTCTGTTAATTTTTTAACTTAATGCTCTATTAAAGTTATTAACGGCAACAGAGCTGCAAGTACGCTCCTTACTGAATCCCTTTTCAAAACTATCACTCATACTATATACGCCACTGTGGAACAAATAATGCTGGTGTTGTTGACGCATTGTTTAATTGCTATTTATTTATAAATTTTTTTTATGGGTTTTTATGAACTGTGTGCGTGCTCAGCCTGAAAGATATAAATTAAATTTTACAAATAAATGTAAAATTCGAAATGAAATCAAATAAAATAATGCAAGTAAAAGCTATAACAAATTACTCGTGCATTTGTGGTGTGGTCTAGGGATGCTGTAAAGATGTGGTCAACACAATTTAACTTGACCACAGTGAATTTAACCAAAATAAATAAATACTTATCTATGAAATTCATCGAGCATATTGATTGATGTTGTTGATAAGTAGGCAATAAAAATAACAAATACTACGAAAACTATGTAAATATGACTTTTGAATGAATTTAATTGGTGGAAAATTTAAATTATATTTAATGAATTTGATCATATGGATATATTAAAATACATTCTTGGAAAAGCTAAATTCGAAAGAAAATTATGAAATGGTAGAAATGATTTTCTGCGATTGCTTTTTCATACGATACATTATTTCTAACAGTTTCTAAAGGAATAAACAGGTTGTACCATACTTATTTTTGTACAGCTAATTGAAAAAACGGACTTGCACATAAAGACTTCGAACAATTTTGAAATTAAAGAGAACATTTGCGCCGTAATTCAACGTCAAGGATCATATAGTTTCGTAAAAATATTGAAATAAGTTCCTGTTTTTTTTTTTTTTCAGAGTAGAAAATGTGGTCATTCGAAGAATGTTAGTTTTCTCAGATAATATTGCAAAAGGGAAGACATTAATTGTTCCCAATTAAAAAAATAATAACATGACGTTTTTTTTCTGAACTTCGAACAGATTTCATTTCATTGTTTGGTTTCTGCTTCTTGGTTGGTTGGTTGGCGTACCCAAGAAAAATCTCAAGAAGCTTCTTTGAAGTTCTAATCTGTGTTCCAGATTTCATTCAATAAGCTTGCTTGGTTTTCAGCCACACCAAGTGGGCGTAGTTTGAATACAGGGAGTGGTACCTCTCATACAACTTAAATACTTAAAACGCCATATCTTGGCATCTAAGGACGATTTGTTCTACGTTTTAGTAAATTCGTTTTTTTCACGCCGTTTACAGGTTATAGCTAGGAAGCTGAAATTTTGTGACAGTTATTTGTGAACCCAATGCTACTACACAGGCAAAACAAAATAAAAAAATCTACAAAATTTTCAAAGTAAACACCCAAATGTACATATGTACATACATATGTGCATATGTATGTACTAAAAATAAAAATTATAATGAGTTCGGTCAAGTGTTTTATTTGTGTTCGTTGCCAAAACATAAACGTTGATTAATATTGGTCTATGTACGATTTTCATGCGTATCCTGCGAACTACATAGAGCCGTAACGCAGTATTGTTTATTAAGGTCACTGCCTATTTTAAGGAGGCCTTTTAACTTCAAAGTAGTCGTTTATTAATAGAATGAAAAAATTATGTTTAAATTAATGAAGCATAAAATGGGCCAACAGAAGACAAACTTTTCAACTAAAGTTCTCTTAAATTTTCATATATAAATGCAAATTTTATATGTATTAACAAAACATAATTTCATTTTTATTAACCGAACAAAAAAATTGCATTTATTTGCATTATATATTCCGCAATTAATTTTGCACATTCCAGATTCAATGGCATTTAAAATTTTGCTTTTTAATTAAATCAGAAACACTGATATATATTATATTTTATGCGTGTGGGATTTTTTTGCTGAAAGTCTTCACTAGCATGACCCACATCTAATATCTCGTAACGCAACAAACTTAGTGAACACTCACCGAAAGTGCTTACTCTTTTGTGACCCAATACGAATTTCAAATAATTGGCATTAATGCTGAAAAATTCACCTGATTTCTAACGTAAGCATTGAGAAAAAATTAAAGGTAATTTTCTTAGTATATTTTTTCGCACTGAAATAATCAACCCCGGACTTGTAATTCATAATTTTGTCCATTTTCGTCCCTATGATATATAAACGGTAGATCGTACGTAAGAATTAATATGTCTTCCTGCTGGGTAATGATTATTGGCGTGAATTCGCACAAGTCTCAAAGTTGTCTGTAACGTTGAATGATGAATAGCTACCCAACGCGAAAATATGATTGAAACCCAAATTGGAGCTATAATGGGGTAGTTACATACATATGTAAGTCGATTTAGCCATGTTCGACTATTTGTCTGTGGAAATCACGATTACGGGAAAACTAAAGTAATATATTCGAATGAAATTTGAAGATTGAAAATGAACGAAATCAAACCAAATTTCTCAGAAATACTAAAAATAACGTCGACAAGCTCTGGAGAACAAGTTTGTGTACTTTAACAATAATCTTTTATTTTTATATGCACACGAGTAGGTATGTTGTGTGTCTATCTTTCTGAGGAGTGTTAAGAGGTTAAACTGTTCTAGGTAAAATTTTAATTTTATTGCTATAAGTGTTGAAAACCTAAAAATTTTACAGATGAAATGTTAGCTATACAGCTTAAATGCCACACTATGCTTACCGTCTAAGAACCAACGCATATTGTCCTTTGAGTTGTAGTGCTGGAAATGGAATTTATGTTTTCTTCAAAATGCTTCATCTCTACAAGAACAATTCTTAAAAGGACCACAAGTGAAGAGCCTCTCATTTTTTTATTGTCTTTTAATGTTACCAAAAGATGTTTCATTTACAATTGCAACAAACCGTTTAAAAAACAGATTGACGACTATTTTCGCTATTTATCGTTCCTTCGGGTAAGTCATTAAGGCAAGTACCATTGTGACAAAGTGGTCATAAATTTGAAATACGTGTTATATACATTAAATGACATCGTTTAATTTAATTTATATCATCATTGCGTTTCATTTTACACTCAAACCAGTAATAAATTTTAACTGAATTTTAATACTTTTGCCAAAAATTCTGGCTTAAAAATAAAACGTAACTCAATTTATTCAATTACGTACAATCTCTGTAGCTGCACAAATATGAAATATTAACTTAAAAAAAAATCTAAAATTAGATAAACTTGTATCTTTGAATCTCGTACACGCCTCTGTACCTTATAAAGAATTACTCATATTATGCATCCATTAAAGATAAATGTACATAATCTTAAAATTAAATTTATCCTTACGCTTACAGATAATAATGCTATTGATGCGTACCATATACCATTCAATTAACGTTCGTTTCATTTTTTTTGCCAATTTTCCATCAATTTGCCACCAATTTTCTATCAATTTTTCGTCAATTCAATTTTCTCCTGTCAATAGCAAAAAAAAATGTGGTTTGTAAAATAGCAGCAATAACAACAACAACAAGTTTCGCAAACACTGAAAAAATTCGCTGCTTGTAAAATTTTGATTCGATTGCAAATTGTTGGCATCAGTTAAACCTGCCCTATCAATTGCCAATTTTTTTTTAATAAATTGAATTGAAAAGCCAACGCTATACAACCGCTACCAGCAATCAATAAGAAAACACCCTCGATAGATTAACGATCTACTACACTTCGATGGTCCATTCAACGCCCACTTACCTTACGCCCCTACTGAAACTAATCCAATTCATCAATTTTTCATTCTCGCACACTTAATATCCAGATTACAAGTAGTACAGTGGAACAACGTTAATCTTAACTTATTTCACGGAACCTGAACAAATTTCGTTTAATTAAAGCAACAACTTATCCAGCTAATACTGTACATATACATGTATAAGATGTAGTGCGTATGTGCTTGTGTTGGCGGTACAGCACATATTGGAAGTTTTCAACGCTGAATGCAATTTTTCGTTTATTCATTTATTCGCCTATTCATTGCGTTTCATTTTGGGAGAGAAAAAAAAAGTAGTTGATATGAGCTTAAGAGTGCAGCAGCGGTAACACTGAATTTGAATTTTAAATGCAAAATCTTTGAATTTTTTTGTCGCTTCACTCCAGGCTTTGCGCTTTTATATTCCCAACTTTTTTCTTCTTTCTCAGTTTGTGAATTCACTGAAATTGAATGAAAAAAAGTAGAACACGATCACAAAAAGGATGCAGACATTTCAGTGCATAACATTGAAAGCTTTTAATAAAACCAATTTTGAAGCGCTGCGATTGATTTGTGTTTGTGTGCATCTGTGTGCGTCTGTGTTCGTCCTTGCGCGTTGCTCTTAACAATAAAAAACATGCATATTTTTCTATGTAATTGAATACTCTTCAATTTAATTGGGTTTGTTTGTTTGTTTCATTGTTATAGAAATCAAAATATTGTAGTTCTTAATTCTATTAAATGCAATTTATGGAATATTGTTAACTCATACCTATGTAGATGCTTGCATTTTAGATTGACGTTGCACTTTGCAAACTCTGACATGTAATGGAATGTATGGATTTGTTCATAACGTAATCATTCACTGACATAACGCAATTGCACATGATGACATTATTGTGACAAAACAATATTTGCCTTAAAAATCAGCTTTCAAAACGAAACATTTTCACAGCATTTGCATCAAATTTTCGAAACATTTTCATGATATTTATTAGCATTTAGCATGATGTATCATAATTATTAACTTGCTTGTTTCCTAGTTCCTACAAAAAAAAAAAATCGCGAGTTTTTTTTTTTCCTCACCCATATGATGCAAATGGTCAGCAAAACAATAAATTGCCACAAGCAATTCATCAAAGAGAAAACAAATTTTGAGACGATTCCAAATTGGTTTTGAAAGCAATGAGTGTTACTTTCAGATGTTCCGTCGAGTCATGTCAAAAATTTGCATCCTTATAGCTCTTTTGCGCTAGGATGGGTCAAATTGGAAGTCAAATTCAGAGCGTCAAAAACCTTCGGAAAACTATAGTCTCGTTTTTGGATCTCAAATTTTGTTGGCTTTTGTAATGAATCAAAATGTTATCGTGGTGTGGTGGGCATGGACGATAGCAAAAGGGCACAACAACAACAAACTAAATTTTAAAGTTTTTTTGCTTTCATTTCCAAATTCACTAACAGCACAAAAAAAACCAAATTGCACTTCGAACAAAAACAATTGCTACATTCGTCGAAACACAATGCGGCGCCGTCGCGAACGCCTGTGTGTGTTGTTTTTGTTTTTATTGGAATTCAACTCAACGCTGTGCGCCGATAGCGTTGAAATTCTATGAACTTTTGGTTGCTTGTTTGTGCGTCGAATAACGGAAAGGGCCACGAGGGCTGAAAGTGCCTGTACTTGCCCATCGCTGGTTTATTGATAAAATTTGTCCATATTAAACGAACCGAACGATTGACTTTCAAAATCCATTTTCGATCTTTTCCATCGATTGGTGCAATAACATTTTTTCATAAATGGAACCGAATCGGACTTATGAAGGGTACATCCCACCTTTCAAAATTGAACTCAACACACACTTTTGAATTTACAGTATGTTAGTATCGATGAGGCGGGTGTTATAGGCTAAAACATTTATTTAAAGTGACCCTCATTCAAAAAATTTTTTAAAATAGCATTTTAACAAAGGCCACTTAATCGACTCACATTGAATTTATTTCACGTGCCTTTTATATTAAGAGGCATAGCTTAGACTAAAAACTTTTATTTAAGGTGCATATTTTGGGTGGTCCTCATGGAAAAATATTTTTTAAATACAAAAATCAAAAACATCATATCTCACCAACTGTTTGACGCAATTAAATAAAACTTGGTACATACATATATGAACGGTACGAGCAAAAGTAATTTTCAATGAAAAAAATGGGCTATGACACGCCTTCCATATGAAAAATTTTTTTATGTCTCTACAATGATTTGTCCCAGTTGGATAGCATTTGGAATATATATTTCTTATAGTCTGTGAAAGGTTCTAAACAGAGTTTGATTTGCAAAAAGTTAGCGATGCCACGACCCTATAAAAGAGAAAAATCAAGTTCATCATAACTTCTCAATTATATGCAGCAGATGAATGAGCTGCGGACACAAGTACTCCCATATGTCGTTTCATGAGGAAAGACCACAGCCTCTGGCCTCGTGCCCGCCTTCGCTTACGGAGAAAACAGGGGCTCTTCGAAAGAAATAGGTTGGAAAATCAACTTAAATAAAACAAAGCATATGTCCATCCGCCGGAAGAAGTGGATAACTTCATTCATTTCGGCAGCATAATAACATCTTATTGCGAAACCAGGAAAGACATCCATCCAAGACTCAGTAAAGCGTAAGGTACCTTCGTTCAGCAAAGGACAAATCCTTTATACGACTTCGAAACCGCAGCCGTGCTAAATTATCGTGAAAACGTTTGCTGGAGCAAGAAAGCCCTGAATCGGGGAAATGTTGGAGAGAGTTAAAAGCAGTCGCTGCTGATCGTGCACGTTGGAGAAGTGTTTTTTGGAGGCCTTTTGCTGCATGAACAGTTAAAGGACGCAAGAGAAGAGAGTTATCTTCAGCCTTACTGCCTTTTATTCAAAACTTTTGAGGGAAATTTTTAAGCCAGCTATTTTCTCATAAACTTCTATAAACATAATTTGACCTAAAGCACATACCATAAACGTTTTATAAAACTACTGTACACAGTTTCAAAGTGATTTGGTAGCACAAATGTTTTTTCATAACAGCGTGCAAAAAAGCACTTAGATTTTATTAAAAACTTTTCCGGGCATGAAATAAATTATTTCAGTTTACAGCATTTTAACGAGTTACCATAAAATGGTCAACGCAACATTCAGAAAGCATGAGAAGACCAAATTCAACGCCAAAAAATAAAAACAAATGAAATAAATTAAATTGAGTTTTTTTTTTTTTGGTAAAAATTTTGGCGTCAACATTTGCCTGCTGCTTGCTGTAGCCAAATTCAAATTCCAACGTTCAACATTTAATCACGCATACAGGCAGACAGACGAATCAAATGAAAATGAAAATGTGAAACAAGCAAACAAGGTCTGCCAGACCAAGTGACCGACAGATGGAGCAAGTGAAACATGGATAGGCAAATTGCATTTACATTCTATAAAATTCATTTTGTTAAATGTAATTAAGATTCACACATGTATCTGAGCTTTAAATGATTGCATTTGCATTTTAATTGAATTGAAAGCATATTTTTAGTTTTAGTTTTTATATATTATTTGAGTTTAATATAAGTAGGGAAGAAATTGCTTCGAAAAAATTTACCAAGAAATATTGTTTATCAAAATGTTCAGTTACCTGAGCGAAAATTGTAAATTGACTACTCACAAATACTGAGTATGTTTTCTCAGTCTTAATCTTCGAAAGCACTCGGAACTTTTCTAAGCATCAAATGCAATCTTAGACAAATTAAGTGAAAATGTATCAATCTTGCAAAGTACGGTATCCTTAAAATAATCAGCTTTTAGTAGAGGATCCGAGCAGGGAACAATCTTCACCCGTCTGTTTAATGGATGAAAAGTATTTTATAACAAATTTAATATATTAAGTAATATATCGCGAACAATAGCACTATTTATCGTCATTAAAATAAACATAAATAATATTTTTTTGTTAAATTCCCCTTTAATAGAGATGTTACCGTCAAAAATTTATTGTTCCCCTGAGAAAGATATAAAATATTGAACATACTCGTACAATAGCGAAAATGCTAAAGATTGTAATCAAGTTATGCGTAATCCAGCTCTTTGCTCCGTATCGCTTTCATTTTCGTTGCTATTTTTACTACGTTCGATATAAAAATAAATAAGATTTCAATATATGAAGATACTCTTATTTGCGTTAGTGTCGATGTGGGTGAAGAAAGAGGAAATATACACATGTATATATATATATAAATGTGTCTGTGCACATACAAATAAAATCATATTCATATGAGTGCCCAGCAAACATTTGTAATTGTGGAAGATGATGACGATCACACGCGAGCTCTCTTTCTGATGTCAGGCAATAGTTTGTTAGGGAGCAATTTTTAGGAGTACGCATTTCCTCAGTAGCATAAAAAGAATTTATAGCTTCTTTAAAAAGCCTTTTTAAAACAAGTAAGAGTAAGAGTAATTCCCAATAAAGAACTTATAATGTTTAATATGTTCTTTCAACTTGTCTTAAAAAGGCTTTTAAACGTTTTTAATTTTTATATTTGCTTACGTTTTGTACGCCGATATCAAACCCATGTCCCATTTTTTTTTTTTTATATTAAACGTTAAATGTGAATCATATCTCTCTCATATTTATATTGATAGAGCGCCTTAAAAAGACAAAAGCTGAAAAATATTAAGACAAGAAGAGGCATGTGTTTCAAGTGCTTTTTATGTCTACAAAATAAAAGCAATGCGCGATATGCCGCCTGATGTCTTTATAAGCATTATACAATGTCCGATATAAGATCACACGCGACCAGTCATCTCATGCCTCATATGTGTATTTATACTGTATATAAGAAAGTTCTTATAAAGATTTTAGGTGGAATGTCTCGTATGTATCTTAATACTACACCGTATAGTGACACATACGCGACATGACACACAATGTCGTTATAAACAGCCTATTATGAGCTTTAAAATGCATATTAGAGATATTATAAAACCAAAATTTTGCAACAAAGGAAAAGTATCTTTTTGATTACGTTTCCAAGCTATTTTCATTTCATTGCTTTGTTGGCATAAGTTTTGTCTTGATAACTTCCCCATTTGCAAATAAGGTCATCGTCTTGAATGTGGAAGACTTAAAAATTATCAAAGTATTTGCTGGGTGGCATACAGTGTAAGCACACATTCGTTTGTCTGTATATATGTATGCATTACCAAACGGCGATAATTTGCACGAAATTGCTTTGAAATTGATATGCGCTGGTAAACCAATGGCATCGCTATATTCACTTGGCATGTGTGCGTATGTATTCGAAATGATAATATACCCTGTAGAAACTGCTATCAGCCCTAAACTAGCAAATTCACTTGTCGCAAAGTATAGCTTACCAATATCTCTAGTCTACTGACATTTACAACAACTGGTTGAGCTAATAATAACCAGCGAACCAATTATTCACTAGTACTCTCTTGTTAAGGTTTAGTTAACACAGGAGATGACAGTTGTCATCGAAGCTTAAGTCGATTTTATATCCGTTTCATTATTTCAATGCCAATCTAGCAAAACTATTTTGAAATAGTTATAAGCTCTTTTCAGTCGGAAAAGTGATTTTCGAAGGAATTGAAACGTCTGTTTTCCAACACTGTCCATTCAGAAAGATTACGGAAGAAATACACTTCTTCTTTCTGGACTAATAATATGGCCAAAATTTCAAAGCAATTGAACCACAAGTCTCTGCAGGGTACGTTCTACTCATACATATGTGTACATGTGAGTGTTCACGAAAGTGCTTCAACATTTTTTGCTCTACACATATGAGTTCACGAAAAGTATCGTTGTATTATTAAATACGACTATCAAAACGTTGTGTGAAACCGACATTAAAGCCAAATTTTCCCACAAATCCAACAATTATTGCTGTTGTTTTTTTCGTGTGTTGTGATATTGTTACGTCTATATTTTGTCTGTGTTTAGAAGAAAATCCATATTTGTTGAAGGTGTGCTGCTATGTGAAATACAGTGATGAGAAAAATCAGATAAAACTTATCTTACAGATCTTATCAAGATAGATTTGATTCTGAAGCAGATTTAAAAATACAACACTTTGACATTAAAAAAAAAAAAACAATATAAATGAAAAAGGGGAGAAAAAAAGTCGTATCAATTCAAACACAATGCCATCTCTGTAGGGAGCAATAACGGATAGAACAAGCATAGTTTTAGTTATGGATAGTCTCAACGTTTAAGCTTACTAACGAAAGCAGCGAATACCTTACTCAGTGATAAGCTAGAATATAAATACACGTGGGTTTTACCTCACCACAGGAAAGAAACCGAAGACTATTTCCGTATTAAGAGATCTTAGACGTGCAGTGAGAAAAAGTGCCTAAAACAAATCTGATCATCAATACCTTCTGGCTTCTATTCAGCTCCGAATAGCTTTAATACCATTGACCCTCACAGCTCGAATCTTGGCAACAGCGAGTACCTACTAGGATTTATACAGCGGAACAAAAACCCTTGAATCAGTGGCACAAACTGTGAGGGAGATCATAGAAAAAATGAGAACTGCAAAACTTGTAAGAAATGGAGCGCAAACAAGAGACTCAGATGTAAGACACCGCACTTAAAAGCAACAAAATAGCCGAATATTTAAAAACTGGCTCATACCATATACCATGACTTAATTGTATAATCCTCATAATGCTGTCAACCCCATACAAGTTCCTGACGAAAAGACTCCGCAAATAAAGTGAAAGTATCCGATTTTGCAATTCAAGAGGCGTTTACTATTTAACTTTTGAGAATCTAATATCGCAGTTAATTTAACAACATTTAAGGTTACGGACGAATTGTTAATAATTTGCTATCAGAACTACAGCCTAGGGACACTTAATTTTTGAACAACACCCTATTAGCAAAAATCGGTTTTATAGCTTCTTTTAAAAGCCATTTAATGACAAGTAGAAAAACAACATTATTAAATTTATAACTTCTTTAAGATATATATAAATAAACATGTTCACCTGAAGTCTTTAAAAGACACCTTCTAAAAATTTAAAAAAGTGCCTTCTGTATAGTTCTTCCAAAGAGATGTAGAGACCGAAAATTGTCCTTGAAAAATCTTTGAAAGTATAAAAGAATATTTAATATTATTGTACTATCGAATCAATTTTTATTTACGTTTTGTACGCCGGTCTCGAATAATATTACTACAGTGAAACCTGGTTAAGCGGGACCAGGATAAGTGAGAAACCTCTACTAGTGAGACTTACTTCAAGGTCCCATCAAAATACCTTTGTTACTAGGATTCTTAAACCTCTATATCTGGAATTTAATTTTTTAAGTTTTTGTGCGTTTTCGCCTATATAACATGGGCTTTTCCCTCTATAACTGAGACCGTTTAGAAATAACCTCTATAAGTGGAAATTGTGTGTATAATTTTTTATTTTGAAATGGAAAACCTCTTTAATTTAAACAAAAATGTTGGTCCCTTGGAGATCCCAGTTACCCAGGTTTCACTGTATACGTTAAAGAGGAATCATATTTCTCACAAATTGATGGCGATAAAGCGCCTTAAAAAGATCAAATATGGACAATATAGATACACGAGGCGGAATGTATCTCAAGTGACTTTTATGTATATAGTATAAAGACACACACGATACATGGCACCTCATGCCTCGTATGTGTCTTTATATTATGCACAAGAAAGTGCTTATATAGTATATCGTCAAACACGCGACATGCTACCTTTACAATCAGCCTATTATGAGCTTTAAAAATGTATATATGTGCACGATTCCTTTACTATGGTTTCATAACTTGCTCTAGCAAGATATTATAAAACCAAAATTTCGCAACAAAGGAACAAAATACGATATCAGGCTATTTTAATGGCATCACTGGATTTTTGTCTTGATAACTTCATCGTTTACTACAAAGGGCACTTCACTTCGTTATATTAGGGTGGTAGCCTAAAGTTGCTCATGACCAAAATTATGTTAAGGCCTGAAGTGGATTTTATTTTGTCTGTGTTTTCGATGAGTTTATCTATATTACTGTAGCGCCTATGATTGCACTTTGTCCTCAAACCATTTGCTGATAGAAAATGGATATTTTGCAAAGCCATGCTAATATCCAAAGGAATTTCAAAACTGATCCATTGTCAATTATTTTCTTCTTTACTGTTCTGTACTGTTCTACTGATGTATTAAAATAAGCAATCTCCTCAGAAGCATTTAACGTTCCCTTTATTTTTAGAATATGCACGACTGTTAAAATGATTTTAAAAGCAATACATTTTTTGTTGTTGGCTTAAATTTTCGTTAACGTATGTAATGGCTTTGAAAAAAAAAATAAATTTATTCGTTTACCTTTTGCGGCAAATCGTGTTATTCGAACATTCGCAAATATTCACCACGGCGCAGCACGCTAAATATCTAAATGATTTTCCAGATTTATAGCTAATCATTTAGCAACCGTAACGTACAGCAAGCACTGCGAGTTGCTGATTTATGTGCAATTTTAACCCAACAAAAAAGTACCCGGAGCAACATCCTTTCAAAATGCATTCACAAAATTTATATCCTCAGCGGAGTTGCTGTACAGCGATTTAATTGAAAATTCACGTACTCAAATGGGAAATAAAACTGTTTTCCTATTTATTTTTGTTGTTGTTGTTTGTTTGTTTGTTTGTTGTTGCTACTGTTGCGGAAATTTCACATTTTAAGGCAATTTAAGTTTCAAGTTTAATTTGTGTTTCATTGTCAGTTTAGGTTGGTATATTAATTGCCTTACTGACAGCTTAATCCTTTGCTCTTAATTTATTGTATCGCACACAGGTGTTGGCTTCTGACTTGCAGCAAACGTGACGCGCCTCAGGTGGCAAATATATTTAAAGCAACGCCCAATTGCTACGAAAATAAATAAATATCAGAATAGTCATTTCATTTTGCAAATTACGCGTATTCTGATCTATATATGAACTGAAACCTTAAATTTTGCATAATATACATACATACATATAACTCTTGTTGAGCATGGCCTAATGCAGAACATTTTTGAATACTTGAGTTTGCTCATTGGTTGAAATTCAACCACTATATGTTAGTAGCAATACAAAACAGATATGGTACTGATCTCATTAAATGTAATTAAATGTCAAAATAAAAATCATGATATCAGAATGCCCTATCCATATCCATAGCCCTATCTCTATCAGGGTGCAATCCACCTACCTACCAAATTTCATCAAAATCGGTCTATTAGATTAACTGTGAAAGCGTGAAAGCGCCCACTCAAAATCCACTATCTTTCCTCAGTATTCAATCTATTTCCATACCTTTAGTCAAAATCGGTTAATTAATTTAGCTCTAAAAATATATTTTCCTATTAGGAACTGCTTTTCCTCTGGGTTCAATCCATCTCTATACCAAATTTCATCTAAATGGGTCCATTAGTATAACTGTAAAAATATATTTACTCGTTAAAGGCACCTCCTTTAAAAATATCTTTCCTCGTGGTTCAATCTATATCCACGTCAAATGTCTTCAAAGTCGATGTAGCGGCCAAGCCGTGGCAGCGTTTTTCCTTTAGGAGAGTACCACGCCTACTAAATGAACACAGACACCAGTACGTTTTCTTGGGGTTCAATTTATCTCCAAACCAAATTTCATCAAGGTCAGTTCATTAGTTTAGCTCTGGAAACGTATTTTCTTATGAGAGGTATTGCACCGCCTACTAATGGTTAAAAAAATTTTAAATCTGCGTTGCCCCTATTCACAACCTTTAAAACAAAAGAAATCATACGAATTTGTTGTGTTACGGCAGTTAAAAAGAGATCGAACCGTTTTCCTTTCGCATAGTTATATATAATGGGTGATTCATTTGGGTGGTTTTTTTTTTAAATAAAAGAAACCCAAAAAAAATAAATTTTACCAGGAAATCCTTATTATCGTATTGCAACTCACACGTGATCTCTCATAAAAACCCTACTGAAAAGAGTAACTGTAAATGAATCACCCTATAAACGTAGATGTTCCAATTTTTTTATTATTACATCAAACCAAATGGGTTGAAAACTGTACTTTCCAAGGTCCGGAGCCACCCTAAGTGATGTTCAAAATTATTTTTCGAACTTACCCAATCGATTGGGACAAAAAAAAATTTTCCGAAAATTGGTCATTGGTCTCCATTGTCCGGAGATACTCCAAATGATGGTCAAAATCCATTTTCGACCTCTTTCCTTCGATTGGAGCATAACATTTTTTTTCGAAATTGGACCGAAATCGGGCATTTTTGGGACTCGGAACCACCTCTGATGATGGTCAAAATCCATTTTCGAACTCTTCCATCGATTGGTGCATAAAATTTTTTTTCGAAAATGGACTGAAATCAGGGACTTTTAGGACTCGGGACCACCTCTGATAATGGTCAAAATCTATTTTCGACCTCTTTCCGTCGATTTGTGCACATAAAAGTTTTCAAAATTCGACCAAAATCGGACATTTTTGGGACTCGGGGCCACCTCTGGTGATGGCCAAAATCCAATTTCGACCTTTCCCTATCTATTGGTGTATAAAAAAAACTCTAAAATTGTACCAAAATCGGACATTTTTGATACTCGGGGTCACCATTGAAAAATAATTGACAATGGGAAAGCAATTTCTTATGCATAATAGTTATGAATCAACACAAAAAATATTTATTGAAAAATAATTATTATCGACAATTAATATAATATCTCTTATTAATAATAATTAAAAAGCTATTTTTAAAAATATTCCTTAAAATTAGGCAATTTTTTCAATCACAAAAAACCAAATAATAGTTATTTTGGGTCCCTGGTATTTATTTAACTATTTTTTAGTTATTTAAATTTTTTAAAATTTTTTTAAATAATTTTTTCAAGAACATTAATTTTTTATCACATAATAAAATAATGATGTGTATATAACTCAATGTCTATGAACATGATTTTCTAACACTGGAAAAGTCATGGAAACCACAATTATGAAAGAATATAATAATAATTTCTTACGCTCCAATCTCAAGTATGGATTTTTTACATCGTATTGTCATTTGGAAAATAAATTTGTGCTTTTGTTATATCAAGAAAATGCTGGTATCATAATTATAACCCCAATCACATGACATTACAACTTTTGCCCAATGCTACCACAACTACAATAAAAATAGGCTGTGAAACATAAAATAACTTTCTCTGAATAAAGTAAAGAAGAATAGACAAGACAAGAAAATAAAACTTTTTACATTCTCTATGTCTATTTTAATAATGAAACCAATCAGCTGCAGAAAGTCACTGCAGAACTTTCACAGAAACAAGTGCTGAAACCATACCACAGCACCAACCATATATTGGTAGCAATTATCATTAAATCTACCGAAAGTCCGAAAAAACAAATGCAAGCACAATTAAATGGAAAGAACAAGAGACGTAGACGACGAAGAAAAGAAAAGTTTACAAATGTTTTCCAAACCAGCTGAGTAAATGGCCCACTCCAAACGTTAGCAGGCTATTAAACGAAACTTTAGCTGAAATCACGTAAAACTAATTGTCTTTTGTATCATCATTAAGTTGAGCGCCCGAAGCAAAGCAGAAAATGCCCGCAGCATAGCATATTGAAGGCAGTGCCTTTCTACGCTTTTTTTTTTTTTTTTTTTTGTTCTCTTTGCCTGCATACAAAAGACAATTTCGGGTAAGCAGGATATGCAGTTGGAACTTTTAAGACATTATGCAGACCGGATAATTTCAATTATCAACTATTCTCCAAATTAAGTTAAAATTAAATTTTCAAAGGTGCAATTGTCTTATAAAGACTTTATTCTAGCAGAAAAAAAAATATGTGCTGCATGCGTTTGTGAGTCCTTTTGGCTCTTGAGCAGTTTTATCTTGTTGTAATAACATCAGGTGCTGGAAAAATTCATGGCAACAGTAAATGTTAATTAAATTCATGTTAATTGTACCGTACAGTATACACATTCAATATAAATATTTTGTTTAGCAGCGGGGCAGATTTCATATTCATAGGAAAATTATACCTGCTGTTAAGCAATAAATCAAACATTAACATAGCTAATGCAGCTGACACAATAACCTACCGGCGAACCATACATAGAAATTAATGCAATATGTGGAAGACACAAAAAAAAGTTGCCAAGAGCGATAGTCTGCAAACGATCGTTTCGGGGCATTTCACAGGCTCTTCTGCACACTGCGTAAAAATAATTGTCCGCGAAGTAGCGTTACATTTTTAAAAGTCATTTCTTTCCTGCATAGTTTTTTAAACAATGTTCATACCTTGCGAATTTTTATTGTGTGAATGCAGAAATTAACAAATTTTGACTATTCACTTCTGGATCAACTGGTTTGACTTTACTGGAATTCTTTTTGTTATATTTAATCAGCTGCTGGGCAGAAATAATCAATTTTTTTAATTCACCGTCTTTCCTCGCGTAAAATTTTTTTTTTTTTCTTAAATCAAGTTTAATTCTTCAAATATATATTTATACGTACTCGTACACTAATATTATAATTTTTTATTAGTATATGAAAATGGAATTCTTACATGCAGTTTTCTTAAGTATAAGATCAGTTAATGTATTGTTTAAAAACAGCATTTTTTTAAGGTTTTCGCTAAGAAGTCTTATTTGCCAATCTTCTAATATTCTACCAGACACTGAAAAACTTTTTCACTAGCAGGATTATTTTAAGAAGCTCTTACAAGTCGAAGGTCATTAGCTTGCTTCCAAAACTCTAAACCGTCACTACAATTTGTACGTATGACTTTATTCATGTAACGCTGTAATTCTATGTCAAATATTATTGAATTTAATTCTTCAACTGCACCAATTTTATCTTTAAACCCATCAAAGGTTTTATGCTTTTTGAAGTAGATGGAACGTTATCCCAAACTTCAAAATCGCTTTTTAAGCCATTTTTGATTGCTTATTTACATATGTATATAAGTATATCTTCTAGCATACATATATACCTTCATGGTACCAAATATGACGTTGTTCTTAAAGTAAAATTATAATTCTTATACGGAGAGCTTAGAAATAGTTCCTATAAAAATAAAAAGCTTGGCTGAAGTCGTTTATCTAAAGATTTTTTTAAGGTCTTCAAATTCTGGAGGAATCAGATGCATTAACCTCACAATGTTTAATTAATTTCTTATACCATAAGACACATCTCTGTGTAGTTGGACTTGCATCAGGGCTTAATTTTTCAGAAATTAGTTTGCAAGAGCTCAGAACCCAATCAGATTCTCTAACAGATTAGAATTAATTGAAGATATTGTAAGTAGCTCATTTCTTTCGATTAATAATTGCTGAATTTCTCGCCATATATCATGAATGCTAGACTCCATAAAGAATTCCATCACGTCTTAACATGCTGCTATAGGGACTTGGTTAGATTTTTGTTAAGCTCTGAATGCTTAAAAAGCTAACCAGTTTCTTTGAAGCATCTATGAAGACTATCAAATAAGTGACTTTCTTATTTTCCAAAACATGAGACATAACTAAACTCAAATTGTGGCAAGCAAATGACAATCGTTACTAGCCCTTAAGCGCTGCTACGACGTTTGCTCGTTTATCTGTGACAAAAGCGCTGAAAATATCTCTGTATCTCTTGTTCATAATACACGTTCGTTCACATATCTGTAGTGAGCGAGCAATCATTCCTTTTTAAACAATATTATAAATTATATGTAAGGGGACGTCCATTTATTACGTGAGGTGTTTTTTTTTTAAATTTGGACTCACCGCCTCCCCTTCGTGAGATTTGATGAGATCTGGCGGGACACCTTCCCCCCTTCCGTGAGATTTAAAATATAATTGATATGATACAATCTATTATTTGCTATAATAATGTAAAAAGTTGACGTGAGGTTTTCCTTGACCCTCTTGGTGAGATTTGGTGAGATTTTGCCGGACCCCCTCCCCCCCCCATTTTTTTAATTCACGTAATTAATGGACATCCCTTAATGCTATTATACTTGGCCGGTCGGACAATATTCTTTCTAGATGTAAGAACGTCCTCAATGTTTTGGCTTCCATACTTTGCCTCTAGATCGACTAGAGCCTGCCTGAGTTCCCTGAATCCGTCGCCTAGAAGTAGAAATGCAAGAAAACTATAGCAAAGAGACGAGTCTAATATTTTAACCGTCTCGTTGTGTAGTTATAAATTTATTATATAGGCATACATATCTTAATAAGCTGCTGTTAAGTTTTTATAGAAATTTTCTTCACGCCAACGTCATTAAGTGAGACGTATTTAGAGACACTTCTAACCATCTATTTATGTTTTAGCAAACTTTCAGTGCCCTTTTCGTCGACTATGTGAAGATACCTTTGCATTTGCTGCATTGTGTATTATTTACTACTAATTCTTCCACCTTTCGTTTGTCAATTTACACGGCTTGAAAATTTATATCGAAGATCCGAGAGACTTTTTTTTCAAATCCTCTTCAATTTTAAATTTGTTTTTTGGACAGTAAGAAATACTTTTTAAAAACTTCATGTCATCATATTTTGATAAAACTTAAGTACTAAAATTACTTAAATTTTCGCATAATCGCTATTTAATTCAAACTTTTAAATATACCTAACAAAATGTTGAAAATATTTTATAAGATTGTATGTATAGAACATAACATACGAGTACGTACTTGTGAATAACAAAAGATATAAGTAGTATATCAGTTGCTCATTTGACATTTTGGAGCACGGCATGGAATGTGACATTACATTTTCCTTTCTTCAATGCGCAAACAAACTGACAACCGACATATATATTTACTTAGATAGTTATGAAAACAAATGACGAGAGCCAACCTAATGGGCCCCCCCCCCCTCCAAAAAAAAATAAACTCTCAATTTTCACAGTTCATTTGCTAGTTTGCAGTGTTGTTTTTCATACAGACCAAAAGCAACTTATTTAAAAAACTGGAATCGGACGAAGAGGGAGCTTACAAAATTTTCGATACCGCACAAAAAGTTGTTGCAATTTTTGGTCTAATTCAGAGAGTAACACGAACAAAAAACACCAATCACTTTGGTGTGATTTCACAAATTGAAATTGAATGTGCACTAAAAGTTAGGCTACGATTTTCCCTGTTCACAGTAATTGCTATAACTTTATAAATATTTTTTTTCATTTTCGTTTTTCCATACCGACTTTCTTTTTGTTAGGTGAAATTGCTGTACGTACGAGTATATTCTGTTTTGTTGTTGTTGATATAGTATAAGCAAAAATGTGTTTGTGCCGAAAGTCCCCTTTTGACCTTATCATAGCTTTTTATTGTACTTGGTGCGCTTAGCATTTATCGTTATCGTTAAATCTTGTATGTGTGTGTGTGTGTGGAGCGCCTTAATATGTTCACGTACGCCTTATTAGGAGTGAATCTACCATGTTTTGATTGATTCCTATTGATTTTGCTAAGCTCATGCATCATTCATGCTTTATTCCTGCATTGATATCTTAGATTACAGATACAAAGAAAGCATTTTTAAAATATAGTACGTTTTGAAAAGTAAACGATTGAAATTTACCTTCTGGAATTTAGATTTATCACATAGATGTCATTCTATATGTCAGCAGATTGAGTCTTTTAAGTTTGCATGATGATGATATATAAGAAAAGTATATTCCTATTCACTGCATATGTTAGGAGTAAGAAAGACATTTGAAGATTTATCTTTTAAGCACCAAGGGAAACTTTAAAAATATTCAATATAATTACCTCAAAAGACCCCAATTCTATAAGCAGAATTTTTAAGAGAGTAATGAAACTCACAAAAAATTTGTCTGTTGCATTTTTCTTGAGAGCTTTTGGATTTTCTTAAAATTTAATTTCTTAAGAGTTATGCTAAATCTAAGAAATATTCCAAAAAATGTCTAATAATATTTTTACTCCAATGTTTTTACAATAATATGTGTATCAGGTCCTTTTTTTGGAAGTTAATCGAAATTAAAACTTAAGAAATCGATCAGTAGTTCTTGAGACTTGATCATACTTGTCATTAGACATCCTACATTTGAGAAAACAATTTTTTCATTAAAAAAGAATTAGCAAAACTTCACGAATTCATATAAAAAGAAAATTGGCTTACAAGCAGAAGGCACTAAGTCAAAAAATTAAGTTTTGTAGGAATTCTTATTCAAAATCCAATATCTTTAGCAAATCTAATACTTGACCAGAAGCAGTACAAGCTGTTTTTAGCTATTAATAAGAAATCAATATAATAATCAACAAAAATGTATTGTACTTAATTACAAATGAAAGCAGAATCCAACAAAAAATCTTCCAAAAAAACGAAATACTCCGCGCAAATCGTTTGATAAATAAGTCAGAAAACTCACGGGTTGGAAAATGTTCTGCGAGTGTTCTGTAAGTGATACATTTTGCTCTACTGTAACGCTAGTACTGCTTATATCGATGTGATATTTTGGTGGGAAGTGGAGGAGGGTCTCTAGTATGTACTAAAAATTTGAAAAAAAAAAATATGAAATTCCGTTATTTATTAAGGAAATATCGACAATTTGAAAAAAAAGTCCTTGGGAATTTTTTTTTATAATTTTAAATGACAAAGTTCAAATTAAAATTGGATCCTTTCAACATGCGCAGTGGAAAGAAGCTTCTCTTCTTTAAAATTAATCAAATCATATATAAGAGCTACGATGGGAACCGAAAGGCTAAACGAATAAGCGTCCTTGTACATCCATTGGTTAATATTGGTCGATCCCGAGAACGTTTTAGAAGAATATGGAAGGAAAAGTTTATTTTCTATGGGTTTTGGGATACAAAGCTAAAGGAGCTTTTAGGTAACTATATCACTAAAACCGAGCATTGAATTCGGAAAAATTAACTAAAGAATAATAGAAAAAATACTAAAAATACAAAATAAAGATAGTTGTGGATAATTTTCTTCAGTACGAGGAGACATCTAAACATTTCATTGGTAACTGCAATGCATTTTTACGCACTAGAATGCAGCTTTTGAGAATACATCATTTAGATGTACCAGAGATTCAAAGCATATACATAGGTATATAAAGAAAATTATGGACTTCACCAACATTGCTGGAATACTCAGCGATTTATAAATGATTTATAACTCAGTCATTCAGATGGGATAATGTTAGACTAATTTCAGTATTTCGGACGGCAGTTTTTAATATTAGGCTAACCTTATATGTCCTGAACAGTGCTGAAACGCTTAGCCTAAACCGAGAATACTTCGGTATATTCTGGCAATATCAATATGATCTCATTAATTTGAGGCTACCCAACTGCTGTAACATAATTTGTATAATTCGCAATGTATATTCCTTTCTCTTGGTAAAATTGATATGTAAAAAAAATAAAACACAAGCATACTATCAATTCTAAAAATTCAGATATGCAATTGCAATATGATGTCCGATTTGGCATGGAATACACCATATATAAAACAACACGTAGACATTTAAATTATAGTGGAAAAAATCTTTCGCAAACTTTCAAGATTGATGAGATTGATAGCCTGCAATGCCAATTCTTGCAAATAAACAAACGACCAATTTTCTCAAGACTATTAACAATTTCAGCTAACAACACTTACAATTTACGTAAAAACTCAAACTAAATCTGAAGTTAAATATTTTAGAACTTAGTTGATTCAGCAAAATTGGATTCAAACCAAGAACACAAAACTATGTTTGTAGGTACGTATGTTGAAATGGCAAAGCACTTCAAGTACTTGAAACTACAGGATATCAAAGTTTGAAGTAGTTGCATACTATAAGTAATTGAATTGTACATAGGGCGTTAGTGCAGAAATTTTTCTGCAGTAAATTTTGCTTGAGTGAAGTGTAATTAAGAAAAAAGAAAGAAAAGTTTTTTTTTTTTTCAACGTGTACTTAGATGGATTGGTTATCTTTATCTCTACCAGAATACAGAGTTCTACAATTGGGTAAAAATCAAATTAATACAAGGAATCAATCAAATGATTAAAGAAATTTATTAAAATTTAATAAGCTACCTGCCAACAATACTAAAAATCTTAAAATAAGCATTGCGAAGAACTATTATCTTCCCTATTGACTTATTTTTAAAACCTCAAAATTTTAAAGTCATCTTGGGAATATGGAAGTCAATAAATGTGTCAATTGATAAATTCCCCCCTTTGGACGGCATATCAACAATAAATTATTCATATAACGATGTATTTATTTGTTTTGGTTTCCTATTGGTCACCAAGAAAGGATACAAATAATTTACATGGTTTATTTTTCATTTGCTGTTCACATTCAACTCAATTCACAAAAGGACCCTTTTCAAAATAAATGTCATCCCAGCTGTGTGCTGATTGTAAATTTCATCACAACTCACACAGATTTCACACAAATAGCTGTCAACAAATTTATTGGCCAACATGACAGAGACCAAATAATAAAGAAAAGCAAAGAAAACAGCCTCAAAAAATAGAAACAAAATTACGAGTATTGCAAAACAATAATGTAGGCTTTTGCTTAGAGATAAAAATAAAAAAAAAAAATTATATTGTATCATCAACACGCGGACCCAAAAAGACGAATATAAAAAGAAGTAAGGATTCAAACGTGACTGCACCACCCAAGGTCCACAGCAGAATCACATCATTGACAAGTCTGGCTTTCTTTTTTATTTTTTCTTCTTTTTTTAAAGGGAAGTGAAGTGTTAACGGATCACATGTGTTTATCAAAGGGATACATGTTATTGTGAATGTGCAAGAAATGGGCCACTTAGTTCATTAAATCTATGAAGTAACGCATCATTTCTAAGAATATGAACTTAATATCACAGATAAATGGATAACATTGGTTCATAGAAAATCCTTCAAGGCGCCATCTGTAAATAATTTGAAAAGTTTTGTCAATATGTTTGCCTTTTTGTTACTCAATACCACCACCGGAACAGCTGAGTCTAATTCAATCGTATTTATACATATACTTACAATATGTGACAGTATTAATAAAAAGTACTCATATCTCGGGGATATAGTTATGCATAGGCTGTTAAATTAAGATATACTCACAAACATATGTCATAAAATAAAATAGTATTGATGAAAAATTACATTTTTTATAAGACTTCAAACTTGTACATACATCGAAATTTTCGCATATTGGAAAAATCGCATACAAAGTTTACTTTTACTAAACTTTTTATTTCTCACACTTTTTCATTTCGTTTGTAACGCATAGAAAAACGATTTAGCCATATTCGTTTGCCTGCCTGTCTATCTGTCTGTTTGACATACAGGCCACACTTTCAAGCACGCCTTGGGATTGAAAAATGGCAAAATGGTTCATGGACACGCCTACCACCCATACTGTGTGTATATATAGCCGAATCTATTTCGAAAAAATTTGCAGTGATTTTGCTGAAACTTGTGATTTTGGTGCATATGCGAACACAATTTAGATTGGCTAAGTAACAAGTTTTTAAAAGCCATTACAGGTCGCCGACTTTAATTTAAATTTACAAAACGTTATATCTACCATGCAAGATATTGTGATGAAATTTGATAAACGGATGCAGATCACAAATATCTTGAATTGTGTTTAATGGAGACGGAAGTAAAAATTGGGCGTGGCAATTTCCAAAATTAATAAATTTGATTCTGTATTACTCGAAATCGGCACGATTTTCATAAAATTTTTAGAGATGATACCACTGTAAGAATTCATCAATGCAAGCTAAGTCAGTATACTCGCGATACTGTTTGAAGGGCGTATCACAGCCCACAGTATATAAACCTAATAGTTATGAAATTTCCTAAATACTTGCTTAAAGCAAAAAGTGCGCGTAACAACAGTTGTGGGCATGGCACCTCCCATACAAGCAAAAAGACATTAAATGTTATATTAAGTGTTCTATGTCAGTAATCTTGGTGTAGAAATGTTGGCTTTAAAGTTATATGGAATTTGACGAGATTGCATTGGTGAGCGTGGCACCTTCCATACAAGAAAAGAACGTAAAATATTATATTAAGTGTGTGATGAGAGTAATCTTCAGAAAATGGCTCTTCGGCCACTACAGCACCGATGTACTAAATATAACGTGCGTAATATAGTGTTTACGCCTAAACAATTCCAGAACAGATCCAGTTTATTAAAATTTTCTGTTGTTCACTCAAAAAGACGATGATGACCATAGTATGCTCTTAAAGTACGAATTGCGGCTATGGCAGACTTTCAATTTTTGTAAAAAATTATAGCAATTTTAACAAGTTGTTCTGTAGCTTAACGATTCATAATGTCAAATTGCTAACCTTTAACTAAACAAATGCCACGTTGGATAACATATAGGTAGCTGCCACATGAGAAGGTGTGATGACTACGCAATGAATAGCTCGTTATATATTGATTTCAACCGAACAGTGTATTATACTCAATGGTTGAAAAATTCTTGAAGATATAACAAAAATTTTATTCTCAAAACTTTGAAGCATGTTTTTAACCTTGTTTTACAATCACGTTCATAAAAAATTATTTGTTTTCTCCTTTAACATGTAGTAACTCAAATCAAAAATAATCAGATATATTCTTTCCTCTACTTGTTTCCGCTCCAGCTAAACCATGAGACGTATTAGAAAAGAAGTTGCGTGTGCCCTGATGTCACGTCATAGGTAGAAAAAACTTACATGCAGTGATTTTCACATCAGATTGTTAAGCTTTATAATAAACTTTGAGTCACGTTCATTTATGTAACTCGCAGACGGAGTTTCAAATGTAAACTATGAGTACACAAATACAAACACACAAACATATACACACGTATTTAGACAGTAGAGTGTACGTTATTTCTCAAACTATTGTCATTGACGAGGTTGTAATAATTGTATTAGTAATTGTTAACTTTCAAATGTTTTGTATCATGTCCTAAAAACTACGAGGCAGGACGCCAAGAAAAGGTCTTTAAGGTCTTTCTCTGCAACATCGCTACCATTTCTATAGCGTTCCCAAGACCGATTTCCTGTTCTCCCTGCAAGTCTGATGATGAGACAGTACCCAGTAACTATAACAACATCTGACGATATATTAAGTAAGTTCAGTGCGGTATGTATGTAACATTTAGCATTCCACTCCAACCACATTTGTCTTCTTACATTGCAAAGTCAAAAACTTCCTAGGAAGATTGATTCAAGAAACTTTATTACATCTTGATTATGCATTTCAATTCTGGTAAGATGTTACTTCTTTAATGGACATATATTCCGCCGCAATAGTTTGGTATCCTCGTTATAGTTCTTAACTTCAGCTGTTTATAGTAAGTACTATAAGCCACATAGCTAATTAGCTTGGAGCCATTCAGAAGTGTAAATTTTGTAATTTCACGTGAATCAGATTACTGGCATAGTAAGCTCCAAGTTGGAGAGTGCAAAGCTCAGACTTTTTAGAACGAAAAGTTTCCTTAAAATTTAAATTTGTCAAGAGAAACGAGATGGAAGAGGACCATCAAAGAACCAGTAGGTGCAGTTCTAAGAGCACTACTGATGTACATGGAAGTGAATCTTTGTACCTTACCCAATTATTGTAAAGGCTATTTGTGCTTTGAGCAATTGCTGTAGTAGGTGCAGGCCCGGATTTATAAATCTGCCGCTCTTAGGCCAGTCAGAAATAGCCGGCCCCTCTTCACTAGTAAATATAGAAAAAAAATTTTGTAATATCAAAAGTGAGAACCTTTTTTTTCTTTTTGCTTGTTAACATTTTTAGGTAATTTAGTGCACATAATAGAGTCGGCTAAATGACAACCGGGTAATATTGAGAGTTGATAAAGTGGCTCATCTTAGTCACTCATAAACATCCGGTTGCCAACTTTGTTTTTTGTCCACTATCAGATCATGTTACTGTATTTAAATAGAAGTCTACTGCCACTAAGTGAAGGTGACAACACAACACTTAAAGTTTTGAGACATCTAGTAAAAAGAGCTAGTTCTATTTTGAATGGACTTACACCAAAGCCAGCCGCATTTTTCCATGAAATGAGTTTACTTAAGGTTTCTTGAAGAAGTTCACACTGTGCACGAGGACATTTTCCACATAATAAATGTTACATCCTTCAAGTTGACGATAGTTCTAGAACAGTATCAGGTAAGCCTACACCAATGCATGGAAATGAGTGCGTGAACTATATCAGGAGAAATTAGAGAGCTTAGAATATGCACAAAAAATCAGCCGAACGTAATCGAGTCGAGCCGAATTGCATTGCGCAGCGTACACCACGAGTATACGTACACGCAACCTCGGCTTAGGTTCTGCGCAGTTTCCCGCGGGCAGCAGAATGCTTTACACTGCTCTAGAACCATATCAAAAGCTTTTCTGCTAACTATTTCTTGGGCTTTGAATAATAATAAAACACATTGGAAATAGAAAACTTCAGTTAATTTCTTCTGTTAGTTTACTATTTTTTGAGGAAAACAAAAAATTATTCGGCATCGCAACACGCTATACTGGGCTAGAATAAAAATTTATTAGCGCCAAAATTTTTATTTTTTAATATACTCGGTACACCGACTAAAGAAACTTAGGAAATAACGGACAGTCAAGTATGCAGTCACATTAGCAGGTACATACATACATAAATACATATATGTAACATGTAAGGAAAACAAATGTTTCACTATATAACATGTAACTGCATGCGACTTTTTTATGCATTAAAAAAAACTTACTCAGTTATAAAACTATACGAGTACGCCCAACGGAAACTTTGTTTATTATTATAACTTCATAACAATTTAAGTTTTCACATAAATCATCGTTAATTAATGAAATAAAACACTTGAAGAATTAAAGTGTATTGAATGAAAATATATAATTGAATGCTGATAAATATAAGGACATTGGTGCAAATGTGTTCAACATTTTCGAAAAAAAATTAGCATTATGTGGCTATTGTGAGGAATTTCTTAACTAGTGTCACACTTTAAAAATTGTGTTTTTGATATAACCATTGAGAATAGATCAATCTTTTCTTAATAAAATTTTATTTTTCTCACTCAAAACTAAACTGCAACATGAAATATCTCAGGAAATAGACATCGAGATAAGAGTTTGCTCTGAACATTCTTAACACCTCAGCTAAGTGATGTTGAAAACTATGGCGGAGCAGTAATTAGTTGTTGGCACTAGGCTGATTGAAAAGTCACGGGCCTGACACAGAGAGGGCACCACAAATATCGAATCCTTATTATTTTTGATAGCACCTATTATTCGAAAGGCTACATGTGAAATTTCATTAACATCTGTCAAGTAGTTTGGTTTTCACAGCTGTCCAAAGTGCATCACCTCTGTGTTTTTTTTAACTATGGAACAAAGTGAATTTCTCATTTTGATAAAACATTGCATTGTGATTGGAAAAAACGAGAAGCGAACATTTAAATGGCTCTAAATGCTCCATTGAAACAAATGTTTTCAAATGGTTTGCTGAATTTAAAATGGGTCGTACGAGCACCAGTGATGCACCACGTTCGGGCCGGCCAAATGAGGCTGACACTTCAGAAAAGATCAAGAAAGTCCATCTGATCCTTTTGAAAGACTACAAAGTGAAAGAGAGAGAGATCCAGCAGACATAATGAAGTTGTCGATCGGTTGTATTTTCAATATTTTGCATGAGCATTTCGATATGAAAAAGATGTGCGCGCGATGAGTGCCGCGTTTGCTGACAATTGGTCAAAAGCAACATTGTGTCGGTGATTCAAAGCAATGGCAAAAGTGAACGAATTGTAATACGAATTGCTGCCCCACCCACCGCATTCTCCAGACTTGGCCTCCAGCGCTTGAAATATTAATTCTTGGAATATAATTTACAATTTTTTATAACTTAACTGACATGTTATTGTTTTGCTGCAAAATCATTGACGAATTTCAAATTTCTGCGGCTGTTACATAACAATTACCATCATTTAAAATTTGATTTTACTCATGAAATTGCAATAAACCACAGCCACAAAGTCATATTCAAAATCAAAATTTAGACAACAATTTTCTTACATAAGTAAATGCTGCATACAATCAGTGGTTATGTAAATTCTGTCATTTTGGCAAAGACGCACTAACAATGTTTTAATGTTGTTTTAAAAACAAATCAATATGCATTGTTTGCTTGCATGTAAGGCTAAAACTGAGATAATATCAACTCGAAACATTCATTAATCTAACTGTATACATCGTATGTGTTTTAAATTGTCCCGTTAGGCAAATGCGCAATGCCTCTTCCATAGATGGGCATCAAGCACTACTGTCAAGTATGTCAATAAACATGCCAACATTAATTCATGCGTCAGCGCATATATATATATATATATATATGTATAGGCCCTTCTCAAATGCCAACAGCAAGTCTGTAGATCTTTTTCCAAGTTATGTTGTTGAATATCAAATTTTTCACTTAAAGTATAAATTTTCTAACAACTTTGGTTTCAAAAACGATCTTGTTTCAATAAATTTAGCGCTAAAAAATATCAATCGGAGGAGGTATATAATATTGCATTAAAAATATTAAGGTTTCTTTTGAGATATCGATCTTAAAATCAGTTTCATCTATGTGAAACTCCCACAAATAGTTGTAGGAGTAAAAAATACTTAGCAATAAATGAGCTGAAGTAAAACCTTTTTACTGTTTCTAAATAGTGACAGAGAAATTCAAAGCATAATAAATTTAATATGGATACATTCTTCTTCTTAAAACATATTAAACTTACTGAACCAAAGTAAGCGGTAGTTTTGCAAATCTTCTTTCAATGCCAAAAATACGATTTATTATTTTGATGTTTAGACATTTTAACTCTGCTCAGCATTAGCTGATGCTACATAATTCTGAAAATTTTAACTCATGCGTGATTTATAAACAAAACAATGGCAAAATGTCAAGCCAATCCATAGCTATTTAAATAACTTTTTAAGGGTTAATGGCTTGCAAGCGTTTGTCTATTATGTGTTAACATAGATGTGCGGGTAAGCAAATGCATATGTTGGTCTTTGTGGTGCGTAAAGGACACAAATAGATGACAAAGTTTTGTTTATGAGCTAACAATGACATTAGGGTGTTTATTTTTATTTATAAATTCTTAAAATTTGAATACGATCAGAATTTATGGGATGTAATAAACACATTGAGCTGGTTATTTTATAGAAATTTTCAATAAATTAAATTACTGACTTATTCATTTGGAAAATGGTAAGACTATAAAAAATGCACTACCACTTAAAAATATCCTTTCTACTATGATGAAGTTATAGTAAATTAGGTACCATAGAAGTTATAATCTAAAATATATTGTCTCAAACACTATTTATATGCTATGTGCTGAAGAATCTGGTCAAATATGGATTTTGCAAATATTGGGATGGTTATCCCTTAAAAATTGTATTTTTGACGTTTTCTGTGGTATCAGTGCACTTGCCAAATTTGATGAACGCAGTTTGGTTTTAAGTTTCAATACAACTCACAATATTAAGAATTTATTTATATTATAAATTTACTAAACACTGTAGGCAAGTGAAAATTACGGAGCTAATTCAACTTTCACTTTTCGTCGAAAGGTACAATTATAATTATAGAACTGCTTAAATTTTGGTAGTAATATGGCGTGTGATTGTTTCTTGAGATAAATTTGAACATGATTTAAATTATTTTCATCTCTTAATGCAAATAGAAAAAAGCTTGAAAATTATGACTGGGGGAAACCATGTCGTATGAGTAACGTTAATATAAAACTGATTTTTTAAGTGTTTGGTTTTTGAAAATTGAAAAAAGAACAGAAAATTTCCAATAGTGAATGAAACATTTATTTAAAGCAATATATCAATTCCTTTCATTTACTTTTTGAAGATTATTTTATGTAAATGTTGACCGCGGCTATGCCTAAGGTGGTTCATCCATAAGCTCCAATTTTAGCATCCTTTTTCCAGCATTTCGGCTGGTATCTCACCAATGGCAGCTGTAATGTTGTCTTCTAGGGCTGCATTTGTGGCTGGCTTGTCTTTGTACGTGAGAGACTTCATGTCGCCCTACAAAAAATAGTTTATTGGGGTCAAACCGCATGATTATATTAAAATTCGGATAGGATCTAAATTTTTGATGAAAGTTGAAATATACTAAATAACTTGAAAAAAATTTGCGACTATAAAGACATTATTGATTCCCAAAAAAAATTAGGGTCTATTTGTATTTATATGCAATTTTTCGGATGAGTGCTGAGAATAAAATTGTTGGCATTTTTTTCTGTTAATTTTGTTTAATAAATCCAACGGAATGAAACAATGAACTTTTTTTCTCCATTTGTTCACAAACAAAACTCTCGCCAAATTAATGAGAAAACACCCTAGTAAGTACTATGTACATTGACAAACCAAAATACAGTTCTGTAAACAAACTATCACTTGGTAAATTTATGATAAATATGAAAATATTTTACGTTAAATAAATTCTCCAAAGCCAACTTAAGCTATAAAATTTTATAGTCAAAAAATGTAACAAAGTTTCTGATTTGTGTTCTGATGATGACAACGATAATGATGATGATGAAAATAATGAAATTTTGCAACAGCTTCAATGTATTATGCATAATATTTATGAAAAACTTTGGGATATGATTATGCGTTTTAATGCTGACAAAAGTACAATTTTATCGTTTTTGATTTAATCAAGCAATAAATTTGAATTCTACGTGCGGTAGCAACATAAACAGCAAAAGCAACAATCCTACTATCCCACAGAGGCTTAAGTGCAGGGTCGAAACGAAATCTCTATTTTGATGACTTTCGCAATACTCGTAAATAGTAAATTGCTTAGGCAAGTAAGGGCTCTTCAAATAAAATGCCTGCTCCTAAAGGATGCCACATATAAATTGAATATGTTGTAATGTTCTTTTTACACTCGTAGCTGAGGGTGTTTTTATATTTTCAAATTTAAGTCTTTAGTTGTTTACAAGCGCATTATTTAAAGTAGGGTTATATAATTTGGAAGCAAAGTAAAGTCTTTTTTAGTGTTCTTAAGCGGTGTTTTAATACGTTTTAATGTTATCAAATGATGTGTATACAACTTGATATACATACGATACCTCAAAATATTGTTGTTTGTTATATAGTTATGTATCAGGAATGCCTTACCATCATTAAATGGAATAGAATATATATCGGACTTAAAGAAAGTCTTCCACATTTTCCACAGTTTCTTTTAATACAACCACTTAATACGAAATACCTCTTTTTCGAGCCGATGTACTTACAGCTAAAATCATTACAATTTATTCTTAGATAAAAAACTTAAATTAACTTAAGGCCAATCTTAGAATTAGGTTTATCGAATAATAATTTATATAAATTGAAAATTATGTGCATTCTCTGAAATTTCAAATTTAAAATTATGTTGATTTCTTTTTTTCTTTTAAATATCGTTGTTCATCAAGTGATTACTGCTCGTGTATGTATTCCCTTAGCAGTCCTACATGAAAGGGCGAAAAAATTAGCTTTATGGCCAATTAAATGAAGAGCCTTTTAAATGGTCGAACGAGTCAAGCCCATTATCTATTATCACGTTATCAATGGTGTCCTTTTTTATTACATAAATGCTAAAAGTTTTGTGTTTTATTTTTGACCCGGAAAAAAGAAGATTTCGAATTTAACGACAAATTTTCTTGCACGAACCCATATTGTCGTTTACACATACATACATACACGAGTATATGCATCGGATGTCACGGTTAGGCTGGAGCGGAATTCAATTAATTTTTTTATGTCTGACTTTTTATGCTATGGCTAATATATTAAATAGTCCTGTATTTAAATGATCTTAAGAACACTTCATCCTCCTTCGAAAGATTCTCCGGTTTATTGTGAGTAAAAAAAGAGATATTTTTTCTAATAACATATATATATCTAAAAAAAAATGTCGGTCGGATCTAGTTACGGAGGTATAGTCATCAGAAGTAGCGGATATAACATTTCTAACTATCGATATAAGTTGAGAACCTACAGTAAGAGTAACTATATCGTTGATCTTATTAACTGCCAATTTTCCTAACGTCTTAAGTAAGTTGTTCAGCGAGCTGATCAAAAATATATTATATATGTGAATTTGTGCATATATATTTCGCATAAAATCAATACATATTTCCACATGTTTTGATATTTGAAATTCTTCTAAGGCCAAAAGTTATCCTACTTTAAAGAGACTCTTTAGCTTGTGAAGTACATCATATCATTGATATAAGAAATCTATTTGAAATTATTTGCATAGTTTTCAATAACTTGGTGTAGGCGATTTTTTGACCTTAAGTCTATTTTTCGCGAAAATCGATTTTTGTGCTGCAAGTTATTTTCTTTAACATAAAGTAACCGTAATAAAAAAAAAGTCAGATGTACAACTTACTTATTTAACTTATATTCGTTTCAGCCGTACCGTGATATTAACGTGTTTGTGCCTGTACGCCAATTATCCTTACGTTCCATATGCTTGGTAATGCGTGTGTAACGAACCCTTTCACTTTTATAAGCCACCTTTTTTCGACACAAAAATGAAATAATCGACAATTTTTCACATATGTACACACTTTTTTTTTCGTCAATATTATTGTTACTGGTGAAGCACAATTTAATGCAACAACAATAAACTTTATTGCTGCTGTCGTAGTTGTTGTTTTTGTTGTGGTTATTGTCAACTTTTTATACCCTACACAGAGGGTATATTCACTTTGTCATTCCGTTTGTAACGCATAGAAGGGAAGACATGGCAGACAAAGAAAAGTATATATATTACTGATCAGCGTCACCACCTGAGTCGATATAGCTATGTCTGTCTGTCTGTCTGTTGAAATCACGTTTACGGGAAAACTAAGCAAGCTAATTCAATGAAATTTTACACACAGGTCACATCTTCTTGCAAGCTGCCAGCATAGAAAAATGGGCAAAATCGCGTCACGACCACGCCTACCGCCCATACTCTATATAAATATAAATACCTCAGCTCATTTTGAAAAAAGTTGTTGCGATTTTGATGAAACTTGGTGATTTGGTGAACATGTGAACAATATTAGGATTGGTTTTGAATTTGCAAAGGCTCTTAAAAGGGCGTGGCATAGCCCTAAATTTTAACTTTTATAGCGCCATAACTCGTATACCGTGCAAGATATTGTGATGAAATTTGGTACACTCATACGAATCAATACAAGCTAAGTTAATATACTGGAAAAACCTTGGACCTTTTTATTTGCATTTTTTTCGATTTATTAAACTTTTTCAACCTTTCCAACGTATTTTTAACATTTATTTAACAAGTACTTTCAATGCAGTGTAGGGTATGTGAGTTTCGGCCTGGCAGAAGATAACACCTTTACTAGTTTATTTTTCATTCATTTTTATTTCTTGTCCCAGCTGACCATTTAAAGGTTAAATGTTCAATTTAATTTTTTTATGTATGTAATATATATGTATGTTCAATCTTAAATTCTATAAATTTATGTACATATGTATGTGTGTATAAATGCATATACCCAGTAGGAAATATTAAAATTTTGAGTTCAATGACTTATTGATCGCTTTGCTCGACGACCTTTTGTCATCTTTCAATGTGGTTTCATAGTTCTTAGTTCGTTAAAGGACTTTTATTGAATAAATCGCCAATATTCATCAATAATTCATTATGTCGCTATGTAGTCTTTTCAAACCTCAAAGCGGACTTTGGAGGTTGCAAATTGGAGTTTTTTCGTGCATACGTTTTTTCTACAATAGCTAAAAATTGACAAATTGGTAGGGGCAATACGCTGAAAACTTCATTTTAGCTCAGTTTGCTGTTGCACGTTCAATCTGTTCTATAATGACTACCTATCTTTCGTCCGTTGCTAGGCATATTAATCGGAGATGAAGCCGATTAGTAATAACATGTAAGCCCTTTTTGCATATATCTGTTGAGAACTTAATCAGCTTAAAAGTCACTGATGAGTCCGCCTGGCAACAGACGAAACTAGTATGACTAAATTTAGTCCATTATTTCTATTTAATTTATCCTTCTTTAGTACTATAAATTATAATTACAAACTTTTTTATTGATAGTTGCAAAACGATCACACTACATTACTTATGTATTTTCGGACTCTTAAAAAAACATATGGCCGCAGTCTTCTGAAAAGTATCTATAAAGACGATCAAAAATTGAAAAATATCTGTTTGTACCATGGAGGCTCAAAAGTGTCGAAAAATCAGCATCTCCGATATCAAGACAAAGGAAAATATTTAAATCAACTGTAGCGTCTCCTGTACGTCAAGTTTTCAGCTATAACAAAAGTGGTGCTAACAAATTAAATCAAATCTATCAACAAAAGATATTTTATTAAAAACGAAAAACTAATTCTTATCGAAGTTTTAAACAAGAAAATATTAGATGCAAATTAGGTAAAGTTATTGCTGATCTTTGATCAAAAAGAAAATATTTGCTTTAAATTCATCCAAATTTTTTATAAGTTAGAGCAAATCATTAATTTTTTATCTTAATTCCAATAAATATTTTTAAACTCGTTATTTTTACATAGTCTTAAGCATTACGGTCAATTTCACGATAGGTACCTATAGCAAATTCATGCATGCCGCATGTCAGCATATGTCCAGAATGGCTTGCAACACGTTTAATTAATTGCGTTTCGGTTCCTTTTTTGTTCTTTTTTTTTTTGTAAACGATAGACGCTTTGGTGTATGTAATTAAATAATTTAAAATTTACTAGTGAAGGTATTATATTTGTCCTCGCCAAAAATTAAATGAACTGCGTCAAGTATTAAAACGTCCGCGTAAGTAATAAAACTTTTCATTAAAAGCATGTGGTATGCTAGCTAGTTTGCCTCAACGTAACCACTTTGAACTTGACAAGATTTACTTAAATAGCTCTCGGTGTTGCGTTTTGAAGCTTGTACGGGAGGTGGCACGCCCTCTATTTGGAATTCGCCAACTTTTTGTCTGGCCGAACCATTTTCTGTATTTGAATGAAATTTGGTTTCATTACCTTACAGCAACCAGGAGACCGACCTTTCTTCGAGTTTTCGCTTTGATCTTATGATTAAGGAAATTGGTGGAAAAATTTGAAAGAGGTTGAATAAGTCGAAAAATATGGAAAATATTGAATGAAATTGAAAAATGTTGAAGGTATTTCTATATATGAAAATTTTGAAAAATATTGATTCAGCCGAAATAAGTTCAAAAATGTTAAAACAGTGTTGAATAAGTCGAAAAAATATTGAAAATGTTAAAAAAGGTTTATGAACTCGAAAAAGTTTGATAGAGGTAGATAAATATCAGACATGAGGGTAATGCATTACTTTTAATATTTGCTAGTGCTACACCAATACGAGAACGATACAATAATTCAAAAATTCAAAAATTATCGTATCGTGCTGGCGCCAAGCTTATCGTCTCGTACTCATTCTCATTCTCATACTCATTCTCATTCAGTACAGCCATTTAAAGTTTGCGTTTGCATGGGAAGTGCCACGCTCTCGCGTTAAAATTCGAATTCAGGTTTTTTCTAGTATTTTTGAGAAAGTTGGTTACACTGCATCAAATTAATCTCTCAATTAAGCGTTTTAAATATTTTACTTGTATAGGCGGTAAGCATGTCCGTGAACTAAATTTCGTTCAATTATTTTGCTTGGTCTTCCCGTAATCGTTATTACCACAGACAGACAGACGGGCATGGCTAAATCAATGATCAAGAATTTATGTACTATTCTATATCTGCCACGCCCCCTTCTATGCATTACATGCGGAATGACAAACAAAATTAATGTTTTGTCTTAGACTTTTTTTGAATTTCCTTAATTGTATTGTCTTAAAAACATAACATATAATTATCTTGTGACTTAAAACATTTTCATGTGGTTGTTTTCAAAATGTTTTCATAAAACAATTCAAAATTACAATAAAAATCTATCCTATATATTACGTATTTACAGCTACATATAAAAGAAAAGAACTCAAAGACCACCTGGGTACACCGTGGTGCACAATTGTTAAACAGTTTAAAACAAGCTTTATGTTATAAAAGGCTTTTCCCTTTGACATGATGTTTCTTTTACTTTTGTTTACCAAAAAAAAAAAAAAAACTACCCCATTGCAGTAAAAAAACTCCTACTTCCCGACTTTTCATGACAAAAAATACAAAATACCCTAAAGAGAGACACAACCCTTTCATATGCTGTTTACAAAATGCTGTAAGCCGCATGTTGTTCAAGTAAATAAAAACTTTATGTTAAACACTTTACAGCAACGAGCGTGTTAAATTAAACGCTTTTGGCCAGATAGCATTTAAAAAGAGAAAAACTTTCACTTTTTAAGTTGTTGGCATTTAAGATACTCTCCTACTTTAGTGCTTACAATACAAATAAACATGGACACAGGTATTCAAATTTCAACTACATATTTCAACATTTTATTTTCTTTCTTTAAAGAATTTTAAAATTTGTATGTAAATGACTTTTTACCTATTTTAATTTTCATTAAAGTCAAGAAAGGGTATGAAATTAAATATGTCAATTCAACAGTAAGAAAACGAGTTAATTAAATATACCAAATTATATTTGAAATGGAGCAATTAAATACTTTTTTGGGTAAAATAAACATATGTTTGGGCTATTATCACGAAATGGGTGTAATGGATGTCTGTGTATAGTTTGGTCAGATGCTAAGGCTCAACAATTTTTTTTTCTTCGCAAATTATTCACAAGATAAGGTACTTTATTTTCCATCATACTCATAGATATTAAATTGCTCTAATAAAAAGTTATAGGGCGGGAATATACAGATATGTCGCCTCCGTAACCTGTCCGTTTTCCATTTCATTACACTAACGATCTGCTCGCGCGACCCCTCGTTCAAATTTTCGAGCGTGGAATTTCTAAAATTTTAGTAGTATGCTGGCGCACCTAATTGCCGCGGAGTATAAGTTTTAAAAAATCCACCCACTCCCGCGCTACAGGTTTGAAACTTGTCCATCGATTTTCCTATGTATGTGATATATCCTGAATAAACAAGACGATAAACGATTTTTGTGGGCTAATAATTGCAAGGAGCAAGTGTCAGAACATAATACTACAAAATCGGATGTGCATCGCAGATATTAAAACAGTCAAATCTCATTACCATACGACAAGAGTTCGTATAAACAATAAGAAAAAAAGAGTGTCGCTACCGTAACCTGCCAGTTTTTGCTTATCATGCTATGAATATTTTCAAAGGTTTGACATTTCACTTTCACTTTTGACATTTCGTTTTCATTTGAAATGTGGCGATTTGTCCGGAAAATGTGTTTCGTCTCTTCTCTCAGACCCAAGACGCATATTTCAGTGAAAAGTCGCCTCCGTAATCAATAAAATGTTTGTCGCCTCCGAAGCTCTAAATTAGTGTATTTTGCAGCAAACTACCTTTTGAGTACTCTTACTGAAGATCCAGTGATAAATATGTTAAAATAACTTGAAAACGAAATAAATAAAAAAATCTAAAAGTTGCTACGATGACTTTTTTTTTGTTCAATATGAGTTGAGAATGAATGAATGAATGATGAGATTTTTAATCACCCATTTCGTGATAATAGCCCAAGATTTAATCAAGTTTTGAAAAAAAATTGTTCCAAATAAAATATGTTTGACTCAAATAAATATTTGATTGTTCTATATCAAATATACCCCTACCATATTCTATGTTAGACGAAATCACGAGTGGGTAATGGTAATTACTCTAAAGAACTGATATTAAGAATGTCTGCGATGTTTCCTTGACTATTTTCAGGCTGAACATTGAAATATTCTTATGGTAATTCATCCATTAGACAAATACTGCCCACAAAAAAAAAATTAGCAAAGTCATTTCATTTTAACAAAGAAACTCTTACACTGTTTTTTTCTTAAAGAAAATATAATAAAATTGTTCAAGAAATATGACAACATTTTAAGAGAAGTAATTTTCTAGACACGTTTTAACAACCTCAAGCCAAACGTAATTTTACCACAACGACGTTTTATAACTTCAAACAGAGCCATAAAAGGCATTTGAAATTATGCGTTTTCTAATCTTTTTGATGCTTACTGCATAATGCCTCTACATATTGAAGCTTAATAACAGCTGAAGCCTTTTGTTCTTATGCCGCAAGTATTTACATACCTAACATAGCAGTACCGCATTGTGTCGAAAAAATATATTTATGTACATGTGTGTATATATATGATGCTCACCCAAAACCACAGCTACCATCACCACCAGTTAGAATTTCCTACAACAGGTACTTCTGTATGTGTGTACATATGGTTAAATGTACAAAATTTATGCGTCCCAAAACAAGGCTTCAAAATTTATTACGCGTAAATTTAAATCCACTCAAAAGCATTTTTATTGTTTATTATGGTCGTTAATGTTTTTATTTCTAAAATTGAAATGTTAGCATAAATATTAGTTATTAAATGGAATTTTCTATAATGAGATAAAATTGTTGTACATATGTCACTTTTAAAATACAAAAAAAAATTAGAAATATGTATGTATATGTATATCATTTAAGAACATAAAAAAATAATTTCTGGAAAGCAACAGATTAAAATTTTAGAGTGATATATCTTAAGAAAGTCGAAACTTGTACCTACCTTAGCTTATATTGGATGCTGTGAGACAGATCACCCCATTTTCTAGGATGCTGAGCACGATGGCGCTGCCCAACATTTTTTTATTATAGTTGCGCCTTCCATCGGTAAAATATTTGTCACACCTCGTTTTCGAGGATGCTGAACGCAAGGCAGTGTTTAAAATTCTATTGAAGTTGATTTTGTATCGCGATTTTAAAAATTGGTTTTCACACTGGCATTATCGCGTTTTTGCTGACGTTAGCTTTTTGTTTTGACATTAAGCAGTTAACGGAAAAAACTTTTCTATTGTTCATAAAGGCGTAAAAATTGAATGTAATAGCAAAATAGATTAGTTATGAGCGCAGAAACAAAAAAAAAATAATTCATCAATTTCATTCACAATAGTATCAGTTTTTGTGAAAAAAAAGAATGGTTTTTGTAAAAATTTAGGTCCGTGATGGTTTTTTCTAACCGGTTATGACGAAGGAACACAGGCACTCTATTTTTTTGTAAATAAAACAGATTTGTCATTTCATCATCTTATTTGAAAAAGTTAAATGATAGAGGATAGTGAATGATTAGTGAAATTCAATGCAATTTCAATGCATTCAAAAGAATCGAATTTAAAGTTAGAACCCACAATGAGCAATACCTTTACTTGCCGCGGACGGTCCGCGATAATTTCACCTTCGTTGTCGTGCAAATCGACTCCATTCAACCCTTTGTTGTAGCTACAAAGCACTTTTGGCTATTCATAGTTGATCAATGATGGCATTTGGGTTTTGTGGAAATGTACTGAACGGAGACTTTAAATGTACTTTTTAGATGCCAAATGTACTTTATCGACATGAACATGAAAAAGTTACTAAAAATTACAAAAAATTTCGCAAAGTTTTAACTTTTTTACTAAAGACAACAAGTTAGCAAAGTTTACTCCAGATATATTTCGCTTTAATTTAACTACAAAAAATATAAATTTTTAGAAATGTACTGAAAATGTACTGCAAATGTACTGAAAATGGGCGAAATGTCCCGAAGTTATTAAAAACTTGTCTAGATTACCGATGATGATTCTTCACAACGCAAATGTACTTAAAAAAGTACGAATATACCGAAAATGCCATCTCTTTCCATCTTATTTTGGAGTGGAAGAATTTAGTCATAATTAGTTGCAATCCTCCTTATTATACTGCCAACGACACTAATGAATTTGATTGGCAGAGTGATTACCGCGAGGTAACTTTTTTCCTAATGTCAAATTTTCTGCTCCTCCAGCCACTCGGCTGCTGAATACATTCTCTGCCAGCAAACATAGCAAATAGAACTGTGCAAGAAAATTGTCACAAAAAAACTTCAAGCTGCATAAAATTTGTACGATAGCTAAAATTTTTCACAAATCAATTTGCACTTCATTAGCTGCATATTTCACTCTGAAGAGAGAGATATAGAGCGGGGAGAAAAAATATTTGGTAAGAGGATTACCGCATTTATAGCGTGAAATATTTTAATACTGTTATTTAATACTATTATTTTATATTGTTATCTATTTAACTGTACCCTATTGAGTAGGTCTCTTCTCGACTTAATGTCACAGTACTACTCGATATAAAAATCAACGATAACATTCACATTGTGTCAAATCCACAAACCAATTACTTATCAAAAGCATTGATACATCACACAAACAGCATTATCACCTTATGAAAAGCTTAAGATAATTTTTGGTGTGTGTTCTTTTTTTTTTTACTCTAAGCCCTAAATTTGAAGTTACTTATTTTTATGTCAAACATTAGATTCTTTTTGGAATAAAATTTCATGTTTTGAAAACTATACACATGCTAGAATTTATTTAATTTTAAACAAAAGTAGTAAAACTAAAAAAATATTACTACACTTTTATATTGAAATAAAATGAAGCCTTAGAGACTAAGAAAAATTTTTAGTTTTTGCACGTCCTTTACTGCACAAAATTGTAATCTAAGCTTTGTCCGTCTTAACGCATTTTGTCCCATGTATAGATTTTTTAATACTTGCGCATACCATTACATATTATTACTTTTAGCTAACGATGCAAAAATATATAATAAAATACACTAGTTACGGCTATTCAGTTCTCAACGGTATGCCACAGGTATGCCCGTACACACATATAAATAATACGCCTTAAACATTACTTAAACTTCTATTTTATATAAATATGTATTAGAATGGTACGAAAAGCTAAATTTTTTGAATTTCAAATTGTATTAGTGACGGAGAATTTCTGTTAGTCACGTAAAGTATTTATGATCTTACGACTGTAAACAGTAAAATACCTTTCAAATAAGGTTCATTTTAATAGTTGGAGAGTTAGTTAAGGTGGCAGTCCTACGTCACTAAGAAAGGATAAAGTAAGCATTCGTGTACTGTTCAGATGTTTCATTTGAATGGATACCTCCCTCATATCCATACAGATCGAAATATAAACTTGAGTATATCACTAAATTCGTTGTTTACTACTCCTCTCAGCGTATCAAGGAAGACTGCTGAAAAGCTTTAACTCCAATCAATGTCTCTTTTTCTTTTGTGACAGTTTTCATCGAAGGGCATGCCCATTTTCCTAGCATATATATTGCTTGACCATTGATCGGAAACGATGGTGCGAGACCTTTTTAGAAGTTTTGTTTTTATTAGATCGTAAGCCAGACATATCGTCTTGGTAGTGCAACAATCTTCTTGGCTGTTCCATTTACGAATTTCTTTTGAATGCAAAAGATCCCACAGGCCTTACAAGATCTCTGCTGTTTCAACAAGTTCAAGATGAAAGATTGCGGCTTGCTTGCTCATCTGATTGTAGACTTTTGGTTAGATGTAATAAGCATTTTTTACGTTTTAGATGATTTGATGTTCGAGTAAGAGATATCAGTAAGACTTTCATTCGTGGCACTGAAGCTATATAGAACTATGTGATCTTATATGGCTCTGAAATTATCAGACTATTTGCCTGAGTGACGCTAGTTTCATATTGGTCGAATCTAAAAAAGATTATTTTAGGCAAAAAGTTTTTCTAAGCAGGAAGAAAAGTATCTAATTTCCAAAAAAAAAAGCAGACCACGATATCCAAGTCATGTTGATTTAAAAAAATGTACTTTGTCTACTTAACTTCTATGACTAAAAGAACGTTCTGTTAAAGCATAAAAGAAAATTAAAAATAAGAAGTTTTGCGATCCAACCTAGTATGTTTAAGTGCTGTGTAATAGGCGGAAAAATTCCAACCAGCATCTTCTTTTAGCCGATAGGACTTAACATCTTTTTCATGAACGTTGCTTATGAAAAGAATGGTTGACTTTGATTTAATTTCCTTGATGTTTTGAATAGCTAACGAAAAAGAGATAAACACATAAGAAGATAAAATACAATAAAAAGAAAAACAGGAAAATCATGAAAATACCAAAATACATTCCTTTAGTCCTTTCGTTGACTGGTGGCAACATAACTCTTGTGCGGGGAGAACAACGCTGCCAGGTGGTGTCCTGCTGCAACACATGTCCTCATAAATAATTCCTCGATGACAAAAGTACAGGAAAATTAAATGAAATGAGTGCTCAACACAAAAGGCATTTTATATCATACAACAAAAAAATAAAATAATACATTGAGGAAATATTATGCACGAATATTTCCTATTTTTTAAAGTGAATTAGTTTGAATATTTAGTAATCGCAACATTAGCTGCCTTTTATTCGCAACCCGCTGCTAGCGCTCTATAACTAGCAATGAATCAAACGTTGATATTGTAAAATTCTAAAGGAGTTACTTGTAGATAATACTCTCTGTGTACTCAATACTTTTCCCGCACATTCTTCTAGCATTTGTTTGTACACTTGTAAAAAAAAATAAGTGAATTTCTGTCTAACTTTGCTTTTGGTTGTGTGTAAATTGCTTTTATTAAATCCTTTGTTCTTTCGTATCCTTTTTACGTGGCGTTCTTCTTGTTGTTGCTGCTTTTTTTTGTTTATGTTATTATTGTAATTTTGTTTTGCTCCTTTTTTTATGATTGCCAATGAAGAAATTGTAATATGTAATGGTAATAATATAAGATAAGCTGGTTATAATTTCTGTTAGCCATTCACTGGTCACTGGTTAACAAAAGTTAATGGTACTCATAGCAATAACAGCATTTTGTCAGCTTCATGCTTTTGTGCTAATATACTTATGTACATGAAAACATACAAATATATACATACATACATACATATGTATGTATATATGTTGGTATGCATTTATTGGCTAATTTAATAATAATTGCATGAGTGTGTGGTCATTTGCTTTATTTGCTGATAATTTATTTTGATTAATAAATGGTTTTTGGTTTGATTCTAATCAGATTTGAATATAATGACATCAGTAATTACCTGTATTTAAAACAGATTTGATAATTAAAGCCATCGAGGCTTAAATAGTTAATAGTCTTTAATAAGCTATTAACGTTCTTAAGTCGTGACTTATTAAATTCTATAAGCAATTACTACTCATATTATAAATATGAATGCTGTAGAAACAAAGATATATTTCTGTCAATTTAATTAATTTTATTGTAATATTGAATATAATGAAATTTTCTTCAGATGAAAAATATCAGTAAAAAGAAAATACTTTGAAAGACATTCTGACCGCTAAGATCAATTTAAACATGTCGTGCATTGAGTTTTACAATTGGGTAAAAACAAATCCGAAAACGCTGCGGAAAATCAAAGGGAAATACAAGTGTTTTGTTGAAACTCAAAGTATAACTGAACGAATCAGGCGAGGAATACATGGACGAACACTCTGATTAAATTTAAGTGCCAAAATATTTATTCAAACACAACAATTACTATCTATTCAGCTTAAAAAAGAAAAAAAAATTGTATCCTGCAATCAATCCTGTTTTCGGAAAATTAAACCCTATAAAATCACATTTTTTTCCTCTTTTTTCTTGAAAAATTTATGACATGGTTATCCACGGACAAAGACATTTCGTTCGTCATAGGTCGGCAGAATTCTTCCATATTACTTAAAACTAGCAGAAATATAGCTTAAGGGTTCTTGCACAAAATAAAAATAAATATTTTAATACATTTATTGAAACTTCAACAGATATGCATTTACTTATAAACTGAAGTAAAAAGTAAAATCTATTTTTTGAGAAAAACAATAGTTTTCCCAATATTCCCTCCAAGGCATTTATGCATACGTTCTATTAATTTCTTAGTTCCCTTATTCTCATTACATCTACTCTCAAATACGATAAGGAAAAAAGAAAATCGGTGATCAAAAATATGCGTACTTTCGGCCAATGGAAGTAACTGTACAACCACTGTGCGCTGTAAATAATAAAAGCGAAAACAATTGCATGCAAAAATGAAAACAAAAACTTTAAAAAAAGAACAACGTTAACTAACAACTGCGAGAGCCACACTAACAATAACTCGCGTTATTCCCCCGAGCAATGCAATTGTTGAGTCCTCTATACACACCTACACCAAACCATTTGCACAAACACAGACAAACAAACTTTCACTTAGTTGGCCGTCGATTGCATTTCCCTAAAAGTGCAATACCCAGTCGGACCAAAATGCATTCCCGGACTACAATTGATAGCATGGTTGTCTGAACAAGCAGGAATGGTTGGTTTTCCGAATTGTTATCGTACCATATTTTTCTTAATAGCATAAGAGCATTGGGAAGCATGGTTGCTGCTCAGCATTACGCGGTAAGGTATAAAATCAAAGTGTCAGAATTTTCTCAAAATGAAATCAAATGAAACAACCGCATCCTTTTCTGCCTTTCACGGTAAAGTACAAAGGCAATGGGATTAAAAGAAAAAAGTTTACATACGCACCAATAAATTTAACCAACACATGTGCTCGTATTAACCAAGTTGATAAGCGCGTGATCTAGAAATCTTGTGGTCAAAGCTTAACTCTCGACGAAATAAAATTAACTCGTGTCTTACAAAATGAGCACGTTCTATATTTGCTTAAAGAGTTAGCTAGTAAATTTTTCGAGTTTCCAACTGGGTACATACAATAGTTGCTCCTTTTTTCTCGCTACTTTTATTGTTGTTACAGCGATGTTATCGCCGTCATCATTGTTGCTATTGTTCTTTACTTAAAAGTATATAAATGGTTTTTTCCGCATTTTTCATTTTGAAAAAATACACACTGTTTCTTTTTTTTATTTACTATATCAATGCACTTTTATTTAGTTTGTTGTGTGTTGGTGTTTCTTAGCCGCAGGACCTCTTCTTGTTCCATTTCTCATATTTTAAGACATTTTCTATACGAAAAAAACTTAACGGTTCGCTGTTATGCTTTTCGAACTGTCATGTTTCATTAAACGCCGACGTCACTTCCTTGCAAATAGACGAAGATTCATCTTTCAGTACTTTCTGGTTCTTCTTTTAATAAATGCTCCCGCATACAATACACATACATATAAGCAGGATATCGTATTCGCAGGTCAAAATTATTACTTTTAATATTCAAAAAATAGCATATTTTCATGTTACTTAAAAAAATCGATCGTAGTTGAGACAAGTGTTGGTGTCCGCCTAATATAAAAGAATAATATTTTGTCATTTCCGGTTAATGCCTAGGAGACGGTCTGACATCGCAAGAATCACAGCGATCTGCACTGGACACTAGGCTGAAAGATTAGTTATTCCATTCAATTCTTCATGCCGCAGTTGCTTGAATGCAAGCGAGATTGAATCACTCGAGCACTTTCTTTGCAGCTGTCCAGCTCGAAGCTCAAAACTCTAGTTACAGTTCTGACCCATATACGTCTTTGGGAAGGCCCACGCTTAGTGTATTCATGAATTCTTCATCCTGCGAAAAGAAGTTTAAGCAAACTTATGGTTTTGCGTATTATTCCCTAGGATGAGTTTAAGGATTAAGTCTAATTATGTAGATTCAGTGGCTGAAACAGAAAGAAGCGCTGCTTTTATTGCCCTACTTAGGCTTGTCATTGAGGATGACCACTAAATAATTAGCTATATTTTTTAAGTTAAGGCTTTCACCAAAAAGAAAAGGATCAAATAGTACTATAAAAATCAGAAAAAAAAATTTAGTTTCAAAGCTATGCAAACGTTACCATTTATGTGAAAATCGAGCGAAGCCATGAAACACTTTTGCAAGCAAACGCACTTATTTTCTTTCTATTGATTTATTAAATCTTCAATCTATTAAATGACTATTTAAATTTCTTGGACATAATCTTTTTTCCAAAAAAAAAACAAAATATTATTTATGTGGCAGCAAATCTCTGCATACTTTAATTTTAATGCTCAACATATTTTAAGCTTTCTTCCTTCCTTATTTCCTTCCTTATTTCCTTTGGATGCTTCAGTAAAGAGGAAAACACATCTCAAAATAGAAGTAGGCTTCATTTGTTTCTATTAGACACAATAAAAAACACGGATACAAACACATGCGCATTTAGTAGTGCTCAAAAGCAAAAATCACTTAAATGAACTTATATAGTAATGACTTTTTTAAAATTTTTCTGACTCTGGAATTGACTTAAATTGTGATAATATTGAAGGAAAACGGCTGCCACTCTGTAAGCGATTATGATGCTTCTTTGTTCAGATTAAATCCTACGATTTTAGGGTTATCATGTCCCGAGTTAACACATTATTCGTCTGCGAAGATGGTGTGTTACCCTGTCTCCATGCAAAAGCATTCACTGAGCTCGTAAACAACAAGCTTTGAGCGCTGAAATTCGAGGACAACCGCATTGGAAACGGGTTTGAGCGTCTTAGTATCCCATTCGTTTGGCTTTTTGCATAGCAAATGTCGTCATCGGTTTTCGAGTTCATAAGTAATACTCTTGTGCTTTAGTTTTTACAATCATTTGCTGTTCAGAAGAAATTGGGGATTGCTTCAGGTCCTCTATCGTTAAAAGAGATTTTGAAGTTCGATTCGGTTAGGATTCATAGAATTTTCGAGCCAAGTATTGCTAGATGATTATTGTTGTAGATTAAACTACACTGCTGTCTATTGTGAATCAGACGACGACCAACAAGCTGCTCACTCTCGATTAGATGCTTTTTGGATTTACTGAGATACGCGGAGTTCTTAGTCCCTCATAACTATCCACGAAAGATGACTTGCAGTTATGATATTATACCTAACACACATTTTCCACTAAAGTTCCTTATGTATCCTATGTTCCTTGCAAAAATTATTTGTTTATTTGTATTCCGTTTAAAACTCAATTTAATACATGAGCGGTTATGGCTTTTAGCCACAAAGGTTTTATTTCAGCATTAGCAGAAAAGAAAAACAAAAATAAAGGATTTTCAGTTTCTATTTTTTGTTACTGTTAAGTTTTTTTTTTTCGAAAAAGGACAAACATGCTCAATGCAGATGGTAGATAAAATAAAAATAGTAAGAACAAAGAAAGCGAACAAAATATGTAGCTACTCTGATTAAAAAATGTGCCAGATATCTTTTGTTTAAGTCCAAGTAGAAGAAAATTGCAAATGGAAAATTTGTTGGAGTAAACAATTTAAAGGTTTAAGTTCATCAGTCGACAAATTTGAAAATATGTACAATGAAATGAAAAATTAATGCAGTATGACATCACTTTATGGATACTCTTTTTTATGTTGTTAGATAATAAAATTTTTGTGAAAAAGTGGTAAATATCCCTAATATGCCATTACGCAGGATTGATTACGGTATCATTGTTAAGTTTAAACTTGATCAGAGTATACAATATATGGGCATTAGAAATGGGCGAAAAGAGCTGGACGTTGAGGCATTCGATTTTTAATTTTCCGAAATTTATGGAATAATTTTTAAACAATTTTTTTCTCTAAATATGCTCTCGAAATAACTTTCTTTCTATAATTTTTTTTTTCTAAAATTGTATTTCATGTACATTAGGGTATCCCTTATTTTTCAACTTGATTATTTTTCGATGCATAGGGCATACTTTTTATCATATTGGTTGTACAGAAAATGTTTTTTCAATTGGTACACTAAAACCCGTGCCCACTCGCATCCGAACATGTTTGTACAGGTTATTATGAAGTAAGAAGCGCTTGAGCTACATGCCCACACTTTGTCGTCATTCAAATGCGAATGCGGTTTAATTAATTTGAATAAAATGTTCACTCAATTACGAAGTGTTATAGTTATATTTAGTTGGAGAGACAAATGGAAAGGCAGGATCAAAATTACCCTCAAATAGACAGGTTCTTGTGCTGGGAAAAACTAGTCGATCTCTATCATTTTTGATAGGAACTGCGAAAAAAATTAGTAGAAACTCCTAGCAAATTCATAAATAGTGGGCAGAGCAAATTCCAAATGGACTTAAATAATTTATTTGAACTAGCATGTGTTTATGCCCTCAAACGAATGAAGACCGAGAAAAACAAAATGTTCTCAACCAACCAGAACGTCCCGGCTTTTTCGCATATTGTAGATAAGAAATGAATCAAGAAAAAGAAAGTTTACGTTAGCGTGAAATGGAGGAAGGAAAAAAAAGAAAACTATCCACAGCTACTTATCCACAAGATTTTCCGCGGCAAGACTCTTCAGTTCAGATAAGGAATCTTTGCTGGAGACACAAACCGGTACTGCATCGGCAGGAAAAAGTAGGAGAAAGGATTTCATTTTAGCAAAACTAGTTGTGGGCTTAGGCTGAACCCCGTCTTTTCTCTTCAGGCTACCATGGAAGCTATAAGTCTCAGCTTAAACGAGTATCCTTTTAATAAGTCGTCCATTCAAAGGGTTCATTCACAAATTCGAAAGCAAAGTGCAGAATCGATTCAAACGGACTTTCATGATCAAGTGTCTGATGTAGTCAATGTTCATTGGTTTGAGAAATTGTTCTAAAGAAGAGCGGCTACTTATGTTGGTTTCATTCGACGATAAAGAACAACAAAACTATAACATTCTTCCGATAAAGGTCAAAACAGAGGCAGTTTTAAATGGAAAAGTTTTCTAAAAAAATAATTGCTTTAAGGAAAATGCTTATTTGAAAAAAGAATTTGTTTAGTTATGTCCAAAATGCGTCAGTTTTGTCGACTTGCTGCAACAGAAATATAAAATGAAGTTCGATATTAAATTTGAAGCTTTAAAACACATATGGGTTTCAATTGAAAACTATCTTCAAATATAATCGCACTATATACACTGGAGCACAGTAGAACTCTGCTTTCAAAGAAAATTTAAAAACTCATTGAAAAATAATAGTTTATCTAAAACAAAAAATTCCCATTATTTTTTGTACTAAAAACTGGAAAGTTTTTTCTCTCTCTCTCTCCCTCATACCAACATTTTTATTTTTCTCTCTGATTCATTGATTTAAATCAAAAGCATTAGAAAGCTTTTTTAACATTTAAATACAATATTTATTTGGAAAAGTGTTGGTTAATTCAACTGCAAAATATCTATGCTTTAAAGTTTACTTGCTATTGCCCGCGACATAAATTACATTTATGGGACAAAATGCGCCAACGGTAACAAAACTCAATCCAAATAACACCACAATTTGCAGGGGCGTGCAATTACATTTTTTCAGTTACATGTGACTTTTCGAAAAAAAATTCTAAAACACGGTCCAAATTGGACTATCTTAAAACTATTTTTTCATTTTCATGAATAAAGTGCGATTATATTGTCCTTTTCGTAAGCTCATGTCATAGTCAAAGCGTTGATATAAGAGAACGCTGTTTACATGACTGCTCCTTCCGTCAAGTCGCTATTTTAAGCATAATTTGTGCAAACGCAATTTAGCGTAGAAGATTGTCATCAGGTAAAAAAATTAGGAACAAGTTGCATATTAAAGGAAAGGAAAGGAAAGGAAATAAATTGAGCTGTTTTAAAGCTTAAAATAGCGGTTTTTTGAAAAAAAATGGGTTAACGTTTTTGAAAAAAAAAATCATTATGCCTTGCATTTTGGGTATAATTTCAGATTTTTAAATGTGATCATAAAATGTTAAGAACCAGTTGGTCTTTCATAAACTTTTTCTTTCAATTTTTATCTCTAATGATATTTTGAATTAAATATTGGCCAAAACTAAAATTTCATTAGTTTTGATAAAATAGATATCACCCAAATAGCTTTGAGGAGTATTTTCTGGGGATAATAATGTCCCAAAAACTTGCGGACTTAACCCCCATACCGAAAATGGGGATTATGTCCGTAGAATTTGCGGACATGATCCCCATTTACGAAATGGAGGTTATGTCCGTGGGGATTATGTCACGGCACCAGATTTATACAGGTAAGATATGTATGTATATATTAAAAATTATTTTATTATATATCATAAATTTAGAAAAAACTTAAAAGTTTATATTTTTTATACTTATAAATATCAACTCTGTTAAAACAATTGTTGTGGCATAAAATGTAATTCCTTTAATGGTCCTTATAAAATGTTCCTTCAAGTTTATACCTTTTAGTAGGTAAATGATATTTTGAACTATAAATAATTGTAAAACTCAACTCAAGTTTCGATATTCTTAATTAATTTTGAAATTTTCATAAAAAAAAATGTTATTCTAACATTTTAGAACCATACTTTCGACAACTCCCAGGGTTTTTACTAAATATTGTGCTATTAAAGTGATATCTAAAAATCAAAAGGATTCTGATTTCTGAGTTTTCAAAGCAAATTTTGTTATTTTATGAAACACCTTCCCACTTAATTAACAATAGCTGATACACTCGAAACAAGCGTCAGTCGGCAGAATAGTGGTGGGCCTGGTTATGAGAGGCCGAAAGAAAAATTTTGCGCAATAACTCGGAAAGTAAGCCACAAGTAGAAAATTATGTTTTGACTAATGTTGTTGAGGAGATGAAAACACATCGATTTCATGCCTGAAAAATTTCGTACGACAAGATATGACCCACTTTTCATAGTTTTAAAATTACTAATGACCATCACCATATTGAAAGTTTTAAACTAGCATTATACGTTCAAATCTGAAAACCACATTTTTCGTCCAAATTATTTTTGCAGTATTTATTGGAAACTTTAAAACGATGAAAAGATGGTCAAATATTGTTGTTTGGGAACTTTTCGGACATTGGTCCTAACATATTTTTCTAGTTGTGGCTTACTAAACAATAGAGCAATATTTTTTTTGTCAGCATCTCCCAGCCAGGCCCACCACGATTCTGGTGACTTACGCTTATTTCGAGTATCAGCCATACTTGAACTATCATTTGCAAAAAAAATTAACTCTACCTCCTGGACTAACTTCTCTGGGTATATAAATAAATAAGTAAAATTGTTACATATGGTGAGAAAAGTCCTCATATAATTCAGGAGAGGTCATGACATGTCCATAAGGTGGCTATTAGTGTGCATTGTAGTCATCAGGCGTCATTAGGCCTTACAACGATGAAGTTGGCACTAAATCAAATATATTGATGTGGAAGACGTGTGGTTTCAGTAGGACGGCGCTACTTACAACATAACGGATTTAATGTTGGCTAATGACGTGAACTCGCCTCCAAGAGCGTGCAATTTAACCATTATAGCCAAGATGCTACCTGAAACTGCCGAAAAAGTAATAAAAACCTACTCGAAATGATTGACTGCAGTCGAAAGTTCAAAAGCAGTCATTTGATTAATTTCATTAGCAATAATAAAATTCTTGAAAATATTCGATTACATAATAAAAAAAAAAAGTTTTGTTAAAAAAGTTTGGGAGTTGGAACTGCCAACACAAACTTTTTTTTAAGTCATTATAACTATTATTTATTCATCTCATAGTTTAACAAGACAAGTTATCTTATACCAACTATACTAATAAAATTGTTGGAAAGGTTTTTGTTTACAAAGACTTAAAAGTTAATAACTGGAAACTATACTACGTTAATAAAATTTACATACTGATATAAGACAATATTTCACGATATATCCTGATGTTAAAATTTTTAATGCTACTTAAACTTTTGTGGCAAATTTCTATACAGCATATATCATATGATATTTTGAGCACTAGAAATTCACTTGCTATATCTTGACAAGCACTAAAGGTTACCAACGTCACTTGCATTCATCGATCAAACGTAAGTCAAATGTTGTACAACATTTTTGTGGGTAAACTCTTACAAAACAAAATGACAAAATACCAGTACATACACGCGGTTGTTGTAGTTGAGTTATTTTTCGTCAATAGAGCCGTCAAGATTAGTCAGAAAAGCAAAAGAGAAACATTCATTTATTCAAAAGCCACAAGAAAGCTACAAAATATACATACGTTCATATGTACATACGTAAGTATGTGCAAATATAAATAATGAAGTTTTCAAAAATTCGATTGTAAAACCAGCACTGATTGTATTCAACTCCCCACAATGAGATATAGGGTTACTCGTATAAGCGCACAAGAAGCAACAAAGAAAGAAATCAACATAAAAAATGAACTGCACAAAAATTTATCTGCGTTATTATCCCCCTGGTAAGTTTATCCGTTTATGGGGTTTTTAACCCAATAGAATTTTCGCTTCGCACTCTCTTATTTCGCCCTTTTATTTTGCAATTCACAAGTATTTACTTACTTGCCATTATTGATGATTGTGTGTGGTATTTTTGTCATTGTTGCTTTATTGTTGTTGCTTTTGCTTCTTTTCTTTTAAAAGGTATTGCTTTAGCTTCTCAAGATAAGGAACAAGAGGAGTTGCAGCACATTGACTTATTGGACTTGACTTTGAAGTAAGTATACGGGGCGTATGAGTAACATTTATTTTAATCATTTAAGAATGAAAGCCAAATTTTTAACAGCAACTAATGCATATAAGATTTTGCTGATTGTTTGTGAACATCTTAATATACAAGAAGGGTTTTAATAGGATGTGAAATGTATTATATATATGTATATGGTTTTGGACCAAACAGCTAAGAGGTGCAGTTCACGAGTCCGTTATCATTTTTCGCTATCCGATCGTGAATTGTATTTTATTCGTAAAAATACCACAAATCAAATATTGAGTTCAGTAGAACTGAACCGATTATGTATATTGTTTTCAGTCCGTTTTAAGTGCGAGAGACCACACATAATTGTTTCCAATTTTTATAGTTCCAAAAGTTTTGCTCTCCTTGGTTGTAGCTCGTATTGCTCAAGTTTTCCGTGAAGAAATCCAGAGATAAATGTAGAACACAGATTTTTAACGACGTTAGAACGGTTATTTAACTCTAATTTTTCAAAAGAACGCAACAATTTTCCAACAGTTTTTTTTACCAAGGAAGATCTGAACTACATGATTTTTACGCAGGAGTTTTGTATAAGAATTTAATCAGATATTTAAAACTGGTTCAAATCGATTAAGCGGATTTATGAAGTTCCTATGAGATCAAGTTTTATGTGTCAAGATGAAAGTAAATGATAATTCCACACTTTATTTCCGGGGTGGATACTTATGACGAATTGGCAAAAAGACTAAAAAGCAATGGTATTTCAAGAAACCAAACTGCATCCCAGTCAGTGCTTCATCGATACGAGAACGATACGATAGCTGCAAAATTATTGTATCGTGCTCGTAGGGGCGCCAAGCTTGTCGCCTCACACTCGAAATTTTTTATCTGCATCGTTCTCGTTTCGTTTTCGCCAATTTTTTTGGCTATTCTCGCTTGCATATATGTATTAGGGTGTTTCATTTTTTTTAAAGGTTCTTCAAATTCAAACCTTAAACCGAAATTCGATTTATTATCAAAAAAAAGTAATTCATAAATTTTTCCAGATTTTTTTGAGGTCATTTACCACTCGCCACTCGCCATTTTAATAAAAAAACTAGCATAATACATTTATTCCTTTAAGATTTTTTTTCATGGCTTCTAAACTAAATTTTTTCTTGTCTAAATATTAGAGAATAATAATATCTTTGGGTTAGGTATCGAAAAAAAAAGTTTTTACCTATCTTCTAAGTGTGAAAATTGGAAGAAATGGACAAAAATTGCCTAATATTTTTAAGTAAAAAAGCGAAAAAAGCAAAAATTAGGCAAGTTTTTGTCCATTTCTTCCAATTTTCACACTTAGAAGATAGGTAAAAACCTTTTTTTCGATACCTAACCCAAAGATATTATTATTCTTTAATATTTAGACAAGAAAAAATTTAGTTTAGAAGTCATGAATAAAAATTATAAAGGAAAAAATGTTTTAAACGAGTTTTTTTAATAAAATGGCGATTGGCGAGTGGTAAATGACCTCAAAAAAATCTGAAAAAATTCATGATTTACTTTTTTTTTATAATAAATCGAATTTCGGTTTAAGGTTTGAATTTGGAGAACCTTTGAAAAAAAGTGAAACACCCTAATATGTATATATGTGATACTAGCTGGACCAACGGCTTTGTCCGCGTAAACTAACTCCGTCAGCAATAAAATGCTCTATTACAAAATTTAGGAGAGCTTATGAACTTTAAGAAATATTAATAATAGAATAGCACCAAAACTTTAATACCACATATTTTTTATATTAAAATAGATAATGTTTGCTCATAAAGATGGAAAAATGTGTGTCCCAAAATTTAAAATAACAATTATTAAAAAACCGTCTTTCTGTAGATTTTACAAATTGGAATTAAAAAAAAAATAAATTATTTTCCGCCCTATAATATTATTATATGTATACATTGTTGTTTAAAAAATAACTTTAATACTTTTGTGCTACTACCTACCCCTCGTTTTTGAAATACTCGCATATCCGATTTTAGTACCAACCCCGACCAACTTGCACGCTCCATAATCTCAAAGGCGCAGTCAGCTAAAGGCAATTCAACTGAAAGTGGCAATTTCAGCAACAATTGCACCCAATTTGGTACCAACACCAGTAACAATATAAACAGCACAGCTTTTATCTCAGAAAAAAATACATCGAACACAGTTTTACCAACAGCGACAACATCATTATCGCCATTATCATCATTGACATCACCAACGTTCTCATCATCATCATCATCATCATTATTTTCATCATCATCGAAAGAAATCTACTTAGCAATAAAGCAAGCGATACATCGTCTTCAGCAAAAATTACGTGAACCAACGAAAAAGCGTTTCTATATCTACAAATGTCTACAGACGCACATTTTGCCACTGACGAATGTCTGTTTCGACCGCAGCGGCGAAAGATGCCTTACCGGAAGCTACGATAGAACGTGTCGCATTATCAACACACAAACCGCCAAAGAGGAGCATATCCTTGGGGAACATGATAATGTCGTTTTCTCGGTTGGTTTCAATTTCCCAACATGGTAAGTGTGCGTGTATGCGAGTGTATGTGTGTGTATGTGAGTATGCTGAGTGCGTGCACGGTTTATACGCGTTATGCTGTATGTACAATATTCTGAACACAAAGCATTGAAACATATTACCGCAGGCATTCTGGCAGCAAAGCAGTCATTCAGTCAAATGCATCAACTTCAGTCCCAAGCTCGTCACAGTCAATATAATATGCGAACATTTAAAAGAAATCGTTTTTTTAAGCCAGCAAGCGAGAGTATCTATATCAAAGCATGCGTTTGTCAGATGACGCTAGAAGATTGTGTCAATATCTAAGAGGTGTTAAATTTTTAATTAACCGCTGTAAAAATAAGTTTGACAAGCTCCTCTACTGGTACATTTGCTACCGAGATAACGATAATGTTTGCTTTGTAGTTCAGAGCATTCGCAGAAGAGGTGTTGTACCGATTTCATTTCATCTCCATCTTTGCAGCTATAGCATAGTACTTTCTTAGAGCTTCTCTGATACGGATCACACTTTTGCTGAAATGTTAGACATTCTTGGCCCTTTTCTGGTTGAGAATTGTGTTCTGTACGTAAATAATCCTAATCCTCTCCTAATAACAGTGCTGGATTTAGGAATATTTTTTGTTTCTATAGAAACACACTAAAGTGCGTTCCAAATCGATTCTTATAGCTTATTCCTTAAGCCTATCATATGTTATGGACTGTCTCAGGATTTACTGCATTTAATTGCAGAAGTTTAATACTGCGATCCACTTGCAGTATTAACTTTACTTAACCTTGATATTTTGAAGAGACGTGGCCTCTCTTCTGCAAGTAAAAACTTTAAAATGCATTACCTATGGTTAGAAAAAAATTAACAATTTTGGACTTTAATGCGCGGCACTTGATATGTAAGTGAAATTTTAGGACTATATATGATGGGAAATATCAAAATACGGTTGAGTATAAAATAAAATATGTCACTCAGTTGTACAATAAAGTACATCTGCAGCGTCCGTTCCACAAAATCGAAAAAATTTCACTAGTTCATTTTTTGCACATCAACTCCATCGTATGCATGGAAACTTTTTTGAGAGGGTGCTGCATTTTTCTTTATTTAATTTTTAAATTGTATCAATTACCTACATATTTTTTTTATTATTTTGTTAGCGATAAAATTGTTACTGCATCCTTTGATGCAACTGCCAAAGTTTGGAATGCTTCGACGGGAAGCTGTCTCAATACACTTAATGGTCACACGGCTGAATTGGTAGCTGCCGAATTTCATCCATTGCACTCACATACAATTGCAACTGCATCGATGGACGGAACTGCACGCATATTTCATGTTGAAACCGGGCAAGAGTTGCAAACGTTAAGCTTCCATGATGCTGAAGTCATTGCCAGTAGATTCAATCGCGATGGCAATTTATTGCTAACTGGTTCATTTGATAGTACGGCCATTGTGTGGGATCAACGCATGCAAAGGTACATAATATATAAACATTCAAAACATTTTTCTCACTCATTTTAGGGTTTGTTTCTTAACTCCAGGCGTGAGTAGAGTCATTCAATAAAAGACAGCAGTCAAAGCTGTCCGAAAGAGACTTAGATAATCAAGAGATATTACATCTATAATTGAGAGCCATTTTTCTCGTATATACCTCTATGAGTGAAATCGTCTTACCTTTATCCTCAACCAGCGAGAGTTTCTTCCAGAGTGGGTCATCCAACCGAAAATACTGCTTGAACCACTTTGGACAATTGAAAGCGGTTACGGGCCGCCAAAAATTAAAACTCATACAAAAGAAATTGAAATCGGGAATATATACAGGTTTTTGAGGATGCGAAAGCATCTGAGGACACTTTATGCAATTCGAGCGTATCTCCTCAAAATAAAGGACGTATGCTAACTCTAATTTAGAGCTAAGTATGCAGTTTTTTCTAAAAATTATATTATTAATTATAAAAATTTGAGAAACAGTCTTCGGCACTAACAATATGTATCTAATTTGAAAAGTACTATAGCTTTTATCTAGCATTTATAGCATTATGTGTCCGGTTGTGCCATTTATCCATTTAATCCATTTTTAGATTTCTTTCAAACCCTTATTGCTGTAGCTATTCTAACTTTTATCATTTTAATAAAACATTTTCGTGACGCATTTTTGTGTTTCATGAGTTTCAAATCACCCCGTGCCTAAGGAAGTGTCACTTCCAAATGGTTGGCCAAGGCGGATACCAGATTTCAACTCAAAAGCTCAAAATATGCAAAGGAAAATGTATAAAAATTATGTTGCTGTGATAAGCGTTGGTAATTTTTTGCAACTTGTGCTTGTCCGTTTAGGGACTGGTCGCACTTAAAACTTAGCTTCCAGTCAAAAAAAAAACATTTTATATAAAACCTAACGCCAAACTACCACTTCTAGTTGAGGTTTTACTGAATATTTTGTAAGCGAACTTAATGTAAATTAAAGAATTTCTTACTGATATCCACTTAAGGAAATGAATACGATCTAATAAAAAAGTTGTTGAGGAAAATACAAGGCGATTTGGCTATTGGCAACCCTATAAATCAAACAGCTGTCATTAAGACAGGCTCACAAAGAAAAAGTCTTGAAATATGAAGATAAGGTACCATACCGTATGAATTTGGGTATGCTGAAAACAAGTCTGGGGTCAGAAATGCTCCAGCAGTTCAGGCCTTCGAGATATTCTAACCTAAAAGTTGAAAAATTATGTTTTTCAAAAAGTTGAGAGAATGCAAGATGAGGTACCATATCGTATGTTTTTTGCTCACGTCAGGTTTTTAAGTTATACTAACCTAAGAATCCAAAAAGAAACACGTTTTCGAAAAAAGCATGTTTTTAGAAAACATCTCGAAAACCTTCTTGTTGACCTGGGAGAAACGTGTTTTTTTTAACAGGCCCACAAAAATAAGAGTTCGTCAACCTTCTTTCTTTCGATGATATAACTCGATTTTAATGGCTATATTCACATAACTGATTTAAAAGATATACTCAATTTTGTATGCGAACTATATAACTCTTCACGTAAATTTATTAAAATTGAATATTTGAAAATGTCTACGTCTTATTTTTAAAGCATTGTCGCTCAATTGCGTGGTCATACAGCTGAACTGAGCAATTGTATTTGGAATTTTGCCTGTGACAACATTGCTACCGCTTCGCTAGACAGCACTGCATGCCTTTGGGATTTGCGTCGTTTGGATCAGAGTTTGTTTCACATCACCGAACACAGGGATGAGATACTTGACATTGCATTTGATTACACTGGTCGACTGCTTGCCACAAGCAGCAGTGATTGTACAGCGCGTGTATGGAACATCTATGGATCATTAAATTTGGTGTCATTAATGGCAGGACATAACGATGAAGTATCGAAGGTGTCAAAATCATAATTACATTTAAGAATGAAACTGAAGATAATTTGTTTTTTTTTTAACGCAGGTATGTTTTAGCCCGCCTGGCAAGCTCGTAATGACAGCTTCTGCGGATAAGACAGCACGTTTATGGTTGACGGACACTGGTTTATGCTCACAAGTTTTATCTGGTCACGAATCTGATGTTTTCTCATGTGCTTTCAGTTATACAGGCGATGTAATTGTCACCGCGTCAAAGGATAACACTTGCCGCCTATGGAGGTGATACGATTGGTACACTGTTAATTTGAATTTAGAAAGCGCTGAATACTAACAAACTTATACATAAGTAGGTGTAGGAAATAAAATTTCAGCTACCTGTAAAATTTACCCAAACATAGTGAAATGCCGTTAATGAAACTGAAAGTAACCCAGAGCGCGTTATACCATCAAGTTCATTGGCTAGCTTCGAATTTTAGGCTGTGAATGAATCAGAAATATTTTACAAATTAATTCCAATGCAACTAGTGCAGATGGTTGTTAAGCTAGTATTGCCTTATATATTAAGCCCACTGTTTCACAAGTTCTTGCTAACCTAAACTATGGAAAATGGAAGTGGTTATACATGTCGCTAAGACATCAACTGCTAATGAGTCAGGTGATTTTTGGCCAATTAGTTAACTTTGATCCCTTTTGTAAGGTATGGTAAAAACACATAGATTCTAACTAATTAAATCGTGAAAAGTGGGCCAAATATTGTCGTTTGGGAACTTTTATGGCATGAAATTGATGTGCTTTTTTCTCTTTTACAACATTGGTCTTAATATATTTTTCTACTTGTGGCTTACTTTTCGAGTTATTGCGCAAAACTTTTTTTGGTGGCCTCTCACAATCAGACCCACCACTAGTCTGCCGGCTGACGCTTATTTCGATCATCAGCTATACATAAACTATCATTTGCAAAAAAAAAATTAAGCGGGAGGAAATTGATTCGTAACATGCAACGCTGCCTCCCGCACTAGTAGCAATTTTTGAGGAATTGAAAAATATTTTTTTGATGTAAGAGTTTGGCTTTGATCTACTGTATATGGCTGTGTGTATGCGGCATTCTACGCCAAATCGGACACCATTTGCTTTTGCATCTCTGATTTTTGTGGAAAGTTTTTTTTTCTTTAGTACTGGTTGAGGCTAGCCTCCAAAATTTTGTCTTCCACAAAATATCATTAATTGAAATTTATTACACATTTATCTACAGAAGTTCCAGTACGGCAGGATAACTGCAAAATTTAATTTTATGATATCTCGTAGAAAAAAAAATATTTCGATATACATAATTCAAAGTAGGTTTTGAAGGGAAAATGGTAATCTTTTCAACTTTAGAATTAAATATATTCGGAAAAGTGTGCTGTTCAAAATCGATAATTTTGACATGTACAGCCTCTCGTATTTCCAGCTTCTACGGGCAATATGTATTTAATAGTTTTTTTTTAAATAGGAGTGTGCACGTCTGCCTTTTATATTTTCTAAAATATGACGTTAACACAATATATGAGAAACAGTTTTTCTTATTCGCATATACATATGTGAACTACATTGCATATCAATACCAATGACGATAAAAATCGTATACCTATAATGTTCATCGGCTCACTAACTGTATGAATATACCTACATATATATGTGTCTCCTTGGCTACTCTTTTTTCATAAATACCAAAAATTATTTTAGTTAGTTTTGATATGAAAGGGAAATTGTCATAATAGATGGAAACCGAAATAGCCGCAAAAATAAATCAACCCAGGCTATTGCAAAGCTTTCACACAAATTAAGACACTTAATTAAAACACACCATCGTGAAATTTTTCATTATTTTTTTATTAACATTTACTACAAACTCGAGCGTATATCTTTTTTCAGTTTACAAATATTTCTTTGTTTTTTTTCTTTTTTGTTTGCTTTAATTGTTAATTTTAAACTAAAAATAAAAGTTTTGAAAAGTCCTTCTAGTGTTATAGGAATTTTGTTGTTGTTATTATTTTCTTATAAATAGGAAAATTATGTAGAAGTGAATGCAACAATTTCCGGATATTTAAAAAAAGGAGTAGTAAAAAAACAACTGAAATATGTAGTTACACAAATTGTTAAACATAAAACAAAAAACTAAAAGAATATCTCTTGAAATCAAATTGAAAGTTGTAAAAGGTGAAACAATGTTATGTGAATGTACTCGTATGTTTTTGGTTTGCTTTAATTATTTAACATTAGTGTTACAAATAAATTTGTTTACATATGTATTTATTGTATTTTATTGTTGTGGTTTTATATAATAAACTTACACAGAGACAAAAAATTAAAGAACATGATTTATAAATAGCTTAAGAAAAAATATAGAAAGTGTAGTTGTTTTTATTGTTGTCGTTCGTCTTATATAACAAAGCGTTGTATGTTGTTGTTGTTGTTGGTGAGACTCTAAATTTTGGGAAATGTTTTAAGTTACTTTTTCAAAGATTTTGTGATTTTACCAAAAAAAAAAAGAATGTTTTACCAAATAAAGAATTCATTAAGTTCTTACAAAAAAAAAGTAAACACAGATTTTATCAATTAGATCACTGCTACAATTACAATGCACTTACAAATTAGTTTTTTGTGTGTATTTTTGTTTATTATGTTTATTTTTTAATATTTTTTATGTATTTTTTCTTAGTGATATTATTTTTGTTTTTGTTAAATAGTATTTACTTTAATCTAAAATTTGTTGCTTGGTTTTCTCTCGGTTTCATTTAAGTAATTTTTTTTTTCTTATGTTTAATTAATGTTTTCTGTATGTATGTATGTTTATTTGTTTATAATTTATTTGGTAATTTCAGTAGAATTTTGCACTTTATCAAAGTTATATAACCGTATTTCAATGTGATGGGCTCTGAAAATATTACAGATGAAAAATAGAAGTTTTAAAAAATGTTATTTACTTAAAATATGTTAGTTATACAATCGTACGATAAAATGTGTACTATACAGTCATGGTTATAAAAAACAAGCAGGTAGATATCAAGAAAAAAAAAAGTTCGATTGCGACGGATAGGACCGAAATTTGTGACGTGTGGGACGAGTAATAAGATTTTTAATAAGACAAATGGACAGGATTAAGTTTTTTCGGTGGAAAAAAATCGTATATCGACTTAGTCTTAACGTCCTTCATATCTCTAAATATCTATATATGATTCGAAGTTCGATAATTAGATTTTTTTGCAATTTTGATAAAGTAGCTAAGGTTGCAGCTTTAATGTGCAGAAATAAATAATAATAATAATCTTGTCTGACTTTTTGATACAAAAGCATTAGTGAAGAGCTATTCTATTCTATAAAATTCAGAAGCGGACGAACCAGTTTAACCTAGCAAGGACTACGAAAATTATTTACTTTAACGACCTCACCTCCGATTTTCTTTAAATTTTAGTGCGTTGGGGTAAGGGTTCAGGGTTTACATCCACCAATATGTCCAACAACGTCTTTGGCTGCGGGCTTCGCTAATACACCGGTGTGGGACACACTATATTGCAGCCGATATTGGGCATATTGGAGGATGTGAAACCTGTGACTCTAGATCATCCTAGACTAAACTGGTTCATCCTAACATGATTCGGATGAACTAGTTTGATCTAGGAAAAACTAATTCGGCTGGTAACATATACAGTGAATATGCTCAAAATAACCTCATCTTTTAGAACTCTTCGAAAACGCCAAAAATTCGAAACTTAACTCCTTTTCGAGAATATCCTCAATAAAGAAAAAAATACTTCTAGTGTTGCTACCAAAGCTGCGAAATTTTTATTTTTCGGAATTTGAGTAAAAAATTAAAAATATTTTTTTTGTAAAATTTTTTCTCCATTTTCCTATTGTGCACATAAGGAAGTATTAAAAAAAAAATGTTTTCGCAATTTTATAATTTACTCGTTTTATGACCATTTTAAGATAATTACTTTTATCGATAATTTTAATGAAGAAAAATTTATAGGTTTCTAAGGTATAGGCAAACATGTACGTGATTTTAATGAAATTAAGAGACTAAAAAAAATGTTTAGCGTCTAAAAATATATTTGTCCGAAAAAATGGCGAGAGCCCTTATTTGTCCCGGCTGTCTATGTATATGGGGCATTCCATACCAAATGGGCCACTTTTTTTGGTCACCCCCTCAAATTTTTTTCAAAATTTTATACATCCCTTTGACTGACTTTTTCAAATTTTTTTCAATATCAATTTTAGAGATATGAATTTCTTCCAAAAGCTCATAGCTTTGCGAAAAATACACCGTCATTTTTTTTAAATCATGTTTTCAAATGCTCTTTAAAGAAAACCTACGAATTTATGAAAAATATTAGCCTTCGTTTATTTTTAGTTTAATTAAAAAAAAAACTTGATTTCCGAAATGTATGCCCCTTTTGATTTTTTTGAAAAAATTCTCAAAAAAAACTTTGATAAATATAAGAAGTTCAACCCCAGAAGTATTTTTTTTTTTTTGTTGATTGAGGACATACGAAAAACGGACAGTTTCGAATTTTCGAGAACATGAGATTATTTTGAACATGTTCTGTGGAACAGAAAACCGATTTCTTTAGTTTGGTTATTTTGATAACATTAAAACATCTTAAGATGTTTTCTAATCTGATTTTTTTTAATATGTACATATATTTTTATTACCCTCTAACAAAGATTTATCACTTTTTAAAACCATACAGTACATATTTCTAATAATTCGACGGCATAGAAAAAAATAAAAATTATAGTATGTACTAAAATATAAATGAGGACAGAGACAACAATTAACAGCCAAATGGATAGGAAATCAATCATCTTGCATGCTCAAGAAAAAAGATTTTTTTTAAATAGAATATTAGTGATGACAGCGATAAATAACGAAAAAAAGCTTTTTTTATGTTTTTTCTTTTGCAAATAATTAACTCAAATAAGAACAACGTAAGCATTTCCTTCAATAACTAATAGAAAAAGGAATAGATTTATGTATTTGAAAATTATTAATAATGATCATGAAAGCAGAATAATATGTATATGGTACTTTATATAAAGATATTGTATATACATATGATCAAGCTAGAAATTATAAAATAGGTTTCGTACTTCACATTGTTCTTCTGGGTAGATTTCTTTAAATGTTCGCTCTATAACTGGATACCTGAAAGTGATATTATTAGTGTAAATGTTTAAATTTTTGTAAGCAATTGATAAAAAATTATCGTAAGCGGTGTTGAGGAATTGTACATGCGAGTTATTTCTTGATTTTTTTATGTTTTTATGAGTTAAGGCTATAAACCATTATATTTTATAATTAGCTCTTTCAAGTTCTATGAATTGCATAATTCGTGTGAAGCAATACCTTCTTTACTATGAAATTATTAATTCTATACTTTTTGTTTGAGCTAAATTTCTTTCCGGTTAATAGGAAGCGAAATATAAACTGATTTTCTTTACCAAAATATGCTTCGGTCGACCAACATTTTGTCAAAATACTAGTAAATCTATGCATTCACACGTTTTACTCCGGCACTCTGTGACGACGTATGTAAACTTGTCGCTGCAGCCCAATTCATAAGTGTTTGGTGAAAATAAAGGGTCTTAAGCTCTTTTTTTAACAAACAATTTTTTCTCTTGCATTCTTTTTTATAATTTGCACAAATTTAGAAATTTAAAATTTATATTTTTACAAGCTTACGATAATTTTTTTGAAATGATAAATTTTGAATACAAGAGTAATACTCACTTTGACTGTAAACCACCGCCTGGAGGTAGACCTTCGATTTCTCTGTTCTGTAAAACTTGTAACAAGTCAAAATATTCTCTGATTTCATTACAAGTTAGTTCCTCTGCAAATAAGAAAAAAAAAATAATTGAGTACATTTAAAAACTTTTGACTTATCATTTTAAATACAAATGCGAAAATTTTATGTCAAAAAAGCAACTTAATGCTCAACAGTTAAATTGTTAAAATAAATTGTTTTTACAATGCATATGTATTTATTTATTATTTACTGTTTTCGAGATATCGATCATTCTAAAAACCAAATGTCACAAATTTACATGAAAAACCAGCTTAAGAGTCCATAAAGCTACTTTAATTTAATTGAAGCATGATAAATTGTTGACATTCTTCCAATAAACTTACTAATGGAAGTGACTTGTTAGTCACTTTATTAGTAATAAATAATTTTTAGTAAACTTTTTACAATTTGTCAAATCAAAGTAAGAATGTAGTGTACAGGTTTATGGACTCTGACATCAGCTGCTTTTTAAAAACATTTGTTGGTAGACAATTTTCGATTAAAATTGGCAAATTTTTTCAGAAACATGAATGAATTCTAACGCTTCGTTCGAAATCCGAGAAAAAGTTAAAATATTACACGCGGTATTTTGTACAATAAGAATTACCAATCACAGCGTATTTTTTGCTTCAAAAAGTATGATAAGTAATTTTTGGGTTTATGCCATCTCATTATTGGGTTTTCTAGCACTCTTGTTTTAACAATATGTTCGATTAGTTTTGGGTTGCAGTGTTTGAAAATTTTTAAAAAATGATTTCTGTATAATATCTCGTCAGCTATACATAAGTTAAACACTAAAAATAGTTATAATAATACATAAAGAACTTCTACACAAGTTTAGATTAAAGGCGTTAGCTTAGTTAGAATTTAAAAAAATCGATTTTTCTGTTTTGCATTTCCGTGAAGTACATATTCTTGAGAATACCCAAAAAATATTTTATGGTGATCCGACAAGTACTATCCAAATTACAGGCATATTTGTAAAGAAAAATTACTACATAGTACTCATAAACCTATTTTGAAGCTTTAAATGTATTTTTCTCAAAACTATATAATTTTTCTATAAGCTATTTTTTAAATTCAGTGTTCAATGTATGTATCTCGACAACAACCTAACCATCAGGCTCAAATTTTAATACAAGCTTCAAAACCATATTTTTTAGTCCTTAATTGTAGATTTTGTCAATCCGATCAATATTTTTTAGTCCTTAATTGTAGATTTTGTCAAATCGATCAATATTATTAATTTTATAAACAATTTAAAACCAAATTTTTTAATCGAAAAAGAAAGTTTTTTTTTGAAAAGCCGTCATTTTGTTCAAATTTAATATTTGGCTTATTCCGACGATTAAGGACTAGATTTTACTGTATATTTAATATATCTTGAATATTTTTGATTTTACATAACCAGTTCAGAGAGATATCGTGATCACCGCAAAACACCTTTTTTAGATGGTCTCGAAGATCGGCTGCAGCAACTTCATAAGTCAATACTTTTGTGAAAAAAAAATTAATAAAAACCAGAGCATTAACTTATTCAATTGCAAAATGATTTTTTCAAAAAAAAACTCTTAAAAAATCGCCAATTTTCGCCAACCCCTTAATTATATTTTTAGAAGCTAATGGTTTAGAAAATAAAGTGCAGTGAATACATGTGTTTCGTTCATATTGTTTAAAAAATAACTTTATAAATTTCAAAAAATTCTCATTAAATTTTTTACTTTTCCGAGAGTTTATCCCAATCCTATACGTTCCATTTGGTTAAGCCACAAAATTTTCGAGATTATTGATATTTTTTTAATATACATATAAAGTTATGTATATATTGAACTTAACAATGTATTAGCCTTATAAATTCTAAATCATGTTTTTAATATGAAAAAAAAAAAAAGTTCTCAAGACAAAACTTGTAAAGCATTTGATTTTTCGCTTTCGTTTTTCATACTTGTCTTATAGTGAATTTTATGTTTTAATAAAATCATTTCATAAAAACTCTACAAAGGTGCAATTCTAAAAACAATGGATACTACATATTTATGCTTGTCAATAAAATCAACTGAAATTGACTTGTGTCAAGTTGATTTCGTATTTATACAATAAAAGTGTTCAAACAAGCGTGGCAGAAAACCAAATTACGTACAAATATATATTATATATATTATAAATATTTTGAAGTATGCACCGCTTAAGATATATTTTTGAAGTCTTTTGAAAGGATCAATACAATTCAATAATATACTCAGCTGACACCTCCGAACGAATTCCAATTAATAAATTCCATAAATTTTGTACAAACCGACTTCTTATATTTTGACTGGACTGTTACGTATAGATAAATATTTTAATTTTTACAAGAGGCAATCCGTTTTATCTTCTGTTTATGCATAGTACATTAAAAATACAATTTAATTTCTTAATTTACTTAAAGTAAAAGAATTTTTACACTACAATGTAAAAAATAAATGCATTCGCTGTATGACTGAAATTGAATGGAATCAAGTTAAAATAATTTTTAGATGTTTTACTTCATTGATGGATTGGATACAAATTTAATCATATGTTAAGACAAATACACTTGAAAAGTCAAATTTAGTAAACATTTAAAGTAAATCAATTCCTAACTACAAATTGCAAATATTTATTTTTTTGCAATAAAAGAGTGCCAAAAATCAAAAAGTTTCAAATAAAAAAAAATGTTTTCTAACTACACAAATACTTGTAAGTATGTTTATACATATATATGAATATATGTACAGATATGAATGATACGCTATAGTAAAATCGACTTAATGTTGCATTTAAAAATAGCCACACGATAAATTATCGTTTTATAAATTCATAAAAATACATTGCGTTGCATGCATGAATATGCATTCGAACTAAAAAAATTAATTAGTGTACAAAATGTATAATCAAATGTTATTATATTAAAAAATTTCAATAAAACTAAGAAAAAACGAAACGTACCTTATGCTCACTCACTAAACGCCATTTTAAGTTTGCTTATTGCTTGCTTAATTTCTTCCGAAAGAAAACACACGATTTGAACATATTCAACATTAATTCTCAAAAAAAAGTTTACAAAAGAGAAAAACTTAGAATAAGATGAAAGTTTCGCAAATTAAAACTAAATGAAATTTTTTGAATTAAGAATGACTTAATAAAAAAATAATGGTAACAGAAACATTATCCGAACAATTATATTCAAAGTAATTATTTTTTTGTACTTATTTATTTAAACAATTTTTTAACTCTGTTGCTATTTTGTTTTATCGACTAAAAATATTTTTCTAAATACAATTACATGGTATAGTTTTTTTATAAATAGAGCTAAAAATACAGACAAGAAAAACAACTCTAAATTTATTTATATGCGCTCCGTATTTTAACAAATTTTATTGATTGTTTCTTTTTCTTAAATGTTATTTAGCAATAAATGTGAGCATAAGGTTTTTACTTATAATAAACTAATGTAAATTTTATAACACAATATGCATTTTTAAAAAGTGTGAGTTTATTTATTACCGCATGTATACATGAATGAGTGTGTGTGTTGTATATTTTTGAATTATTTAAAGGGTCATACTCAGTACTATCCACCATTAGTACTTATGGGTAAGTAGAAATATAACAATGGAAACACCTCACCAAACCAACTTAATCCACTAAATCTACTTTTGTATGTCCAAAGGGTGATAATACTATGATAATACTATGAAGTATTTTAATATTTTTAATTTGACACAATTCGATTAAACGCTCATGTGCTTTTGCTAGCTAAACTTAATCAGCATAAACTTAAACATATTTTATACCAAGATTTTGAAACTGTGTATCTTTGATTATTCTTATAACTTGTCCCTACACTTTCATGCTTAATAAAAACAGTTCATAACAAGCAAATTAATATAATATTTCGACGTTACTTGGCATAACTTAAAGTTATGTGAAAGGAGGCCATTAACTTGTCCCTACACTTTCATGCTTAATAAAAACAGTTCATAACAAGCAAATTAATATAATATTTCGACTTTACTTGGCATAACTTAAAGTTATGTGAAAGGAGGCCATTAAATAATTTTATAGCCGTTTACAGATTTGATCTAGGAAACTGAAAATTTGGGAGTTTCCTTTAGGTTCGATTCTAAAACATCCATTGGTCTATTGAACCAAAACATTAAGCAAAAAACCTGCTAGATATGTATACCAGGTATGCATAAAAAGAGTGTTATTTTTTTGTGCACCTAGGTAGCACATGAGTTTCACTTCATTTCATTAGTTGGACAACCATTTTGAAATGAACGTAAATTAATTTAAGTTTTTGCCTGTATGGGCAGTGCCACGCCCACTTGCGATAATTTTCATTGCATTTAAGCCCTAAGCGTCAATTGAATAAAACTACAAAAGTTTATTTATAAAGAAGATGATCAATTTGGATTCTAAAAGCGTAACAGTGCCGCAAACAAAAAATTGGATTTATCTGGTCATTGATTTTTGGCATAGTAAATCCATAGATTTTCAATATATAAACTATTTTTCAAGTGTAAAAACAGGTGTAAGCGGTAAAATAAACAACATAAGTACGACGTACAACTAACGTGACCTACCGTATCTCTTTTGGGAGTATAGTACTTCTTTTTGGTCCCTTGTACATATATATTTTATATGAATGACTTTTTTTATCATCAATAGTTTGCTTAGTAAAACTTTTCAGACTTTTTGTATCTTTGTCTTTTTTTGTTCATCAAAATTTTTCTTGGTAAAGTTTTTAGATTTTTTTAATTATGAATGTTTTTTTTTGATAAAATGTCACATATTTTGTATGTACTTTTTTATATTTATTTTTAGTTTGACTCCAAAATAGTTGGCCACGTTACGTATGACCATTTTGAGACTATAAAGTATACATTTCAAGCAAAAATTATTTGAAATACAAAAGATTTTTAAATTATATATCGAATTAAACCTTTATGCAATAAAAGAATTCGCAAATTATCACGACTTTTATGAAAACTTCATATATATGATTTTTTAAACGACTATTTATATTTGCGAAACTAAATCACACTTTTGCTGTTAGAATAAATAACTCAAGCAAAAAAGAATTTAATAAACAAAATTACGGGCCTCAAAAAAGTATGCGCCCGAGAGCAGATGTGCCCTATGTTATACCCTCTCGGCAACCCTGGTAGCAGCCGATTTTTGTTTCATTGAATTCAAAAATTCAAAATCATGTTTGTTAAATAAAAAGCCAGGATCGATTTGTAAATTAACAAGAATATCAATCTTTCCTAATAAATTCAATTAAAGATAATTTCAATTCTAATTAACAATCATTCGACAATAATAAGCTTAAATGCCTTTAAATACATTACTCCAATATCCCAACTTTTATCCTTGCTAATGGATAATCGGATGTATAGCTTTAAAATTTGAATATTTTGAAAAGGAAATATGATCATGATCATCAATGTCACAAAAACTAAAAATAAGACACTACAAGCCAAGCCAGTCTGGGTATAACCCTTGAATTTTTTTCAAATTATCTATTAGCTTAATAGTCTTATGTATGTATTTATATGGTACAAACTATCTGCTATTTTATTAAATTGTATATATGAATATTTATTTTAAGTCCTAAACCTTCGATTAGTTAATTTAAGTACCAAAATCAAACAGAATAAAACTAGAAGTGAAAACGGTAAATGAAAATCGAATAGTAATTAAATCAATAATTTTTATGGAGGTAAAAAACAAGGTCAAAAATTAAATAATCCAGACGGAAATTAAAGACAACAAACTGTTTACCTATCTCGCTTAGTAATTTAATTACACTGTATGCAAAAATGAGATTTAAATGCTGGAGGAACGCGACTTTTTTATCCCATTTTACTAGAATGAAATTTTTTTGATTACGTTCACATCTATAAGATGGTTTTATTGCAGCATATTGATTCAAGTGCAAATTCAACCATCATTACTCGATATTTAATTGTTCATTTTAAGACAAATTAATAGCTTATGCTTCTCATTTTGAACGCAAAATTAAGGAGGGAAGTATATATGGGCTCAAAAATTTACTTTTACACATTTTTATGAAAAAGGTTTACTTTAAAGCAGTGTAAGGCATTCTGCATCCCGCGAGCTACTGCGGCTGAACTCAAGCAGAGGCTGCGTGTATGTATATTCGTCGTGTACGCTGCGAAATTCGATTGTGCATGATGCGATTATGTTCGGCGCACACATTGACATGCATCTGCGTAGGTTTGGCTTACACTACTTTATGGCATTGTGAAAAGAAGAACACTTTTCAAGCACTACTTTTAAACTAGCTTTAGATTATTTCTTTTTGCAAATTTGCGTAAGAAACCTTGCGGATTATCACTGTTCTTGAATATTTTTTTTTCTTTTAGATATAGTTATTGCTGATATAAAAAGGTTAAAATAGAAGAACTAACTTTTAAGTTCATATCCAAAACACTTAAATTTTAAATAAAATAACTTCAGATTTAACTGAAATCTAAAATGTTTTTTGCACATCAATTGTAATACACAGTATTAATTTCGACGGGATAATTATGTACTGTTTTACATTCTAAACATTGAGTTATTTGTCAGTTGCATTATGGCTTAATAATAGTATTATAGGCTAATAGGCTGGTATAAGTACTAATATTTATTTCGTAATAAATTGCTTATTTTTGATAATTTAAGAACAATGGTTTCCGTTATTATAAGTTTTCGATACTCAATTCCTTTAGTTCCCGTTAATTCATTAGTTATTTATTAAGTAATAAGTATGAGTTCCATGACTTAATCACATTTTAAATACTTTTAAGATTTGACTACTTATCAATATTTTTAGCTAAATTTTTAACTAAAATAGTTTGGCGCGAAAATATATAATTTTAGGATGGTAAATAAAACTATTTCGCTTAAAAGATTCCGCTTCTTAAATCTTAAGTTAAACTATGCGTGCAATTTTTGTTATTATTTTGTTATGCATATAGTCATTTTGCTTTATTTATCAAATAAACAGATCGTGTTAGTAGTAGGTGAAATCACTGTTTTTGTTATTTATATATGAAGAAATGTATTCTTCATAATTGATAGTTTCTATTACCTATCGTGTTTTCGAGATTAAAGCTAGTACTTTTCACGATTCTCAAATGAAGATTATAACGTTTTAGTTTTATTAAACGAGAAAAATCCTGTTTTGATTTCAATAACCATACAACTTTGTCTCTGAAAACTACAAAAAAAACGACAATTTCCGTCAAAGAATCATAAAATTAGCTTTCGCCTAAGAATTCTAAAAAGTATTAGTTTTTATCTAAGAAACACGTCAGGTAATAATTGTCTGGATTGTGAATACTATTTTCATAAATTAAATACTTCCTACATATTCATCATTATAAGAAACCAGGTTTTTCAGAGACTGCATTTTCGACTCTGAAGTCAAAATCAAAACCCACTCGATACTTATTGCTTGTAATTTGATGGAATGAAAAGGAGTTTGATCTTTCCGCCGGACTGCGCTGTTACATATGCAATCTTTTTTTATAATGTCTCTGGCTATACATATTAAGAAATAACTAATAACTTCGGTGTTACTAATAAAACTCTATGTACTGAGGAAAGAAAATTCACCGTCGCGAGTAATTTTAAAATGATGTAACTCTTCTTTGTATAAACAATATTTTAAATATCTAAATAGGCAATATCTATCTATCTATGGCTAATTTGGTCTCTCGTTTTTTCATTTATATTTAAATAAAAAACTACAAAAGTGGAGCGACACCACTTTTAATTATTTTATCTAATCGTTATTTAAAAAATTTCAATTATTAATTAAAAGAAAACAACGATCAATAAGAACATATTAATATTAAGCGTTGAATGTGTTATATATATAAAACAATTGAGAATCAAGTGACGATTATTTTTTAAAGAAATATGTATGTATATCAAAAATTAAATTTGTTATTTATTGAAATCATAATCGCAACTCTACCTGTTTTTAACGACTCAATTAAACCAGAATTATATTAAAAAGCTGTTATTTTGCTTGGTTGTCCACCTGTAAATATATTTAAAGACTAGGATTTCTCTGACTAGTTAAAGTCCCGCTTAGTGAAACCTTTTACTTTATTTGCTAAATAATGCAAAATGTCCTTTCTGCGATTTGGCAAATATTTCATAATACGATATTTTAATAAACACAAAAATTATATATTTTTCTATTAATCTAAAACAAACAATGACAACGTTGGCAGTAAACGTAGCAGCAAATATGTCTTTGCCAGAGTTGAAAAATAATACTGCATATACTACTATTACAAAAACAAAATAGTATTGTTACTACATATCATCAATTAAAAAGGAACTTTTGATTTGCAATTATGTTTAAGAAAAGGCATACAACAAAAATAAGCGTTTACGTGTTACTGAACTAGGAGTAGTTAGTTAACCAACCAACCAAGTTATATTGTATCTTGTACAAATTTCTAATGGTTCATTTTGTAAATGTATTGTTTTTTTTCTAATAAGACCCGATAGCATTAACATATAACATTTAGTTAAAAACAAACCATTACCGATAGTAATACTGAAACCAAAACCGAAATCTACGTATAATTGTACTAAAATTAGATAATATTGCACTACTAAAAGCAAAAAAGTCGATTTAAACAACCTCTTGTGATTTTTTCGATTTGTTTTTCCAACCGCTTGTCAGCTTCTATCGCTTCCTCAGTTGGTTTAGGTGCTCCTGGGAAAGCAATTATAATAATGCTCATATTATCTCGACTACCCTGAAATATTAAAGAAAATAAGTCAATAAGTAAATGAAAACGGAGCTTAATTAATGTTTTATTCATTTTCAATCACTCCCTATATTCTCGTCCAGGGAAATTGGACAACAAAATAGCAGATCCAAACAATTTCAAAATCAAATGTTCCCTTCTCACAAATATAAGAAACATCTTCAAAATTGTTACCAAAGTGATCAAAACGGGCTTTAATTTAATATTCACAAATTTACTATCATCTGCTGTTGAAGGAAAAGTTTCAGAGAAAAAAACGTTCCCCATGAAATTTTGCATAATAAATGACAAAGCAATTTGTTAGTTACTTTCATTAAGCTCCTACAATTCGCGTTCAAATGGAAAATCCTTGACAATGATCACTTATTATATTATACTTAAATATATTTTCGAAAAAATTTAAATTTCGTTAAAAATTTATTTTATTAAAAAATGCAATTTCTTAGCAAATATTTGAATAATGAATATTATGGCTCTCAATATAGGGTAAAGTGAGAAAACACTTGACACTGAGGCACATTTGACTTTGCTAATTTCAGTGTGAAGACGGCTTAAGAGCTAAAAAGTTTATATGCAGAATGGAGTCTTATTTGACTTCAAAAAACGTAATTAACTTTGACAGTTCTTCTTCAACTCTTTTCGAAGATAGGCGTTTTTTTCTGTTTTCGCGGTCGCTGATTTAATTTTCGACACCCAGTACGTAAGCGTTTTGTGAATTATATGTGATTGTTTTTGTAAATTGAGTAACAAAATATGTTAGCGTTACGTTTAAGTAATAACGCAATTAAAGTATGCATTGTGAAAATAAAAGAATTATAATAAAAAAAATAGAAAAAAGCCTCTTGAACGTGTGGGACACATTTGACTCCTGCCAAAAGCGTACATCTGTATGAGCCGATGTCCTAGATGCTAGTGCTCTCAACGAACCATTGTAGAGTAATTACTTTGTAATATTAAATTAATAGCGTATATCTGTCAAATGTGCCCCATATTTATGTTATGTTTTTTAAATGGATTTTTCGTTATTTCTTTTGAAATAAATTGTTTTAAAAAACGTAGTTTCCATTTTAACGAATAGTCAAATTTTATAGTCCCATACTTTTTTGAGTAAAAGCACTTTTCCTCATGTCAAATGTGCCCCTTTAAAAGTCAAATGTGCCCTGTGCCGTGACTTTTTTGAAAAAGTTTTAAGAAAATACGGTGATGTAGTTTTTGTTTTAAAACTTTTTCGAGGTTTGATGCCGAATAGTCAATGTTTACAAAACAATAACAATTTTCAAAATCCATTAATAGTTTAAAGCCTTTAAAAATTAAGTGTCAAATGAGCCCTACTTTCCCTTACTATACAAAAGTAAAATTGTTCAAAATCCCTATTAGTTTTTGAGGTATTTAACGTTAAAGTTATCAATAAAACATGAATACAGTCACCATAAGTTTTAAATATGTAACACAGCAGAGTTCACACATATTTTACAATCTCAAGAGAATCGATGATTTAAAATATTGTGACAATTAAGAAGTTACTTACCTTATGCAAACACGTATCAATAACCTGATTAGCAATATTCACCAAATCATTAGTGATTTTCAGCCTCGAATGAATAAAACTACATACATCTTCATTACTCATAACATCCCAGATGCCATCACATGCTAAAACTAAAAATTCATCAGCATCTTGACGGCTTTGGCAAAATATTTCTGGTTCTGGTGAAACCAATTGCTCGCATTGACCTTTCTCCTTAACGTTTTTGAAATCATAGTCGCCAAGCGCTCTTGAGACTGCTAGCGTACCATTTACACGTTTGATCATCACGCTACCGCCAGCATTGTGAATACGTTCCTTTTCTTCGGGTAAAATCGGTTTGTGATCTTGTGTGGCGAATACTGGTGCACCCTGACGACAAAGCACAGCACGCGAATCACCACAATTTGCAATATAGACTTGCGTTGGTGAGACAAACGCACAAACGGCTGTGGTGCCACCGCATTTTTCCGCATCTTGTGTAAATTCAGGTAACTCCCTCATAACTTCATCAATGCGCAAGAACCCTGTTCGTATGCCCTTAACGTGATCACCATTTTTAAACTCATCAGTGCTCACAATACAATCGAGCAAGTGTTTTGCACAATGCTCAGAAACTTTACAACCAGCATGACCATCAAAAACTGCGAAGAAGCTCCAATCATCGAGGCCATTTCCTAGGCCAGCTCTAGCATAATAAGCATCTTCCATTTCGCAGCGCCATCCCTGCATTGAGCTGACGCCAAATAACAATTTGTTGCCTTCTCCATGATCGTTGTGTTTAACAGTTTTCGGTTTATCCAGGAACCCGCCCATAACCTTTTATCATGCTGCGTGTGTGTGAACCGTTTAGGAGATAAAAATATGATTGATCTTTAGTACTTCAGTTTGAGGAGTGTAGTGACGTGATTTGTTTGTACAATAAAAACAAATTTGAAGATGAGATCACAATTTCAAATACCTTTAAATCTGCAAAAAAAAAGAAATTTTTTACTTTTAAATTTAAAAAAACAAAAACAAAAAAGTATTAAGTAAATATGAAATAAATATGAAAAGTTGCTCTACAAATATTTTATTTGGTTATTAAAATTTAAGTGGCGATAATGTCAAAATTTTGGAACATTGCGACTATCTGAAAAATGTTTATTAGCAGAAATATAACACCAGAGACAACTACATTTCTGGTTGGTTCTCAATCTCAAAAATTAATTTGTCGGAAAAATTAACCCGCATTTCACTCCGTCAATTCACAAGCATTTTATCAGTAAGATTTTGAGTGAGAGGTTGATGCTTCTGTTGATGAATTTCTAAGGGAAATTGGGAGTCTCTAAAAATGCGGCTAACTCATTACTTACAAACGATTTGACAGATTTTCCAGTCGGTTGCCACTTGAGGTTTTGAATTATAGGCAGTTGCAATCTCTATAAAAAATATCGATTCCACGGAAAAATCAGTCCCCACTCGAATAGTTTATAATAATAATTACCTGTTACTTCACAGTTGCGCAATTAATAACCGTATGAACATATGAGCTGGCTCTAAGCAGCAATGAGAAATAACGTCAATATCAACTAAGGAATTCCAGAATTTGATCAATTTCTTGATTCTTAGGTTATATGAATAAATGTCGCGAGAATGTATCGTAGATAATAATAAATGTCGTGGGTGGGCTGAAAGTTGGCGTAAATATAAAAACAATGCAATGCTTTTTTTCCAATAGCAAAATTCATTTACATTCATTCAACTTTTAAGATTGTAATAGACTTCTTTTTATTTGACCTCAATATTTTCTGATGCATTGCATACGCAATTTTCAAAAATTTCTCAAAAATTCAATTGCCGGAAAATAGCACACATTTTTTGAATAAAATTTTAAGTGAGAAGCTGATATTTCCGATGAATTCTTAAGTGAAAATTAGAGTCTATGAAATGTAATTGTCCTGTTTTATTTGAAGGCATTTTATTTCACGATTTTTGGTTCGTCGAAGCCTGTTCTGCTCTATCGCGTTAAACTTTTTTTTAATTTAAAACATTTAAGAATAGAGCAAAACGGTTAACGGATATATTCAGCTGCACAAAATTCATAAACATAGTCTTCTAGGAAACAAAAAATAATTTGTGTTTATCTAAAAAACTATTAATTGAAAAAAAAGATTAGTGATTACACAACTAGGTCATCAAATTTTATTATTTAAAAAAAGTACATCAACCTTAAAACAACAAAAACTATACTGTGCAATGTGACAGAAACAAGTGTTGTTAAAAGCGTAGTCGATTTACTTGCATAATGTTGTCATTATTGCATTAAAAATATGTTTCTGGAAGAGACATAACCATAATAATTTAGCCGGCGCAAATTATATCACACTTTTTTTATTCGAACTTTTTATTCTATACCAGTTTTGACAAATATATCAAGAGAATTGTTTAAACCATCAATATTTATGTGAAACATTTAATGTAAGTTTACAAACTTTAATTATTTAAAAAATAATATTTAATGTCTTCTTTCTGTCGACTTTTAGATAAACTTTACACTACTGGTTGCGGTTTGACGCTGCTTTTCTTTTGCAAAAATTTAAGAGCACAGAATTGCAAATACATTGTGATCAACAGGGCATTCACACAAATTTAAAGGTTAACTACTTACTATACGAGAGCATACACAATATTTTTAAAGAAAACCAAGCAAATGGATTTTAAGTGTGTATCCTAAATAAAAACATAGTTGTTTTTAGAAATAAATTACAAATTTCAGAGAATTAAAGCAGCTAACAAAGCCAATAATGAAAATACTGAAATGAACGAAAATGAAGACAACCATAATTATAATGATGATTATTATGTATGATTACGATGGGATATTATCATTGGAAGAATATTCTCGATCTGAAGAAATTGATGTCATGTACCAACTACCTAACCAGGAAAAATGTGCCACATTACATCTGATTTCTTCTTGTGATATTGATAAGACAAGAACTCAAATTAATTCATAAACACTGAAAAAACGATTTATAGAGCAATTAAAAAATTTTTATTTGGATCAAATACATAATACGAAATGTTGGTTGAAGCATTTTATATTTGACTCAAACAAATATTTAATTGCTCTATATGAAATATACGTTTGTTATGTTGAAAAAAATCGTTTTCTCATTGCAGAAAACTGCATGATGCCGCAATGTCTAAATGGCACGCAGTTTGGAACTTGTGTTTCAGGTCGCCTAAAGTGTGTGAGAGTTTGGAAGGAGATGAAGAAAAATTTGACGGATGCCTTCTACCTGAATTAATGCGAATGAAAAGAATACTAGACTCATTAAAAAGGGATAATCCAGAAGATTGTGGTGTGCTTATAGATGTAATCAAGAAGATTTTAGGGAAGAGTTTTGAAAAATTTTACACATTCGAGGAGCTTAGACCTGTAGAAAGTGTGTTGGCATCATTTCCCTTATTTAAACTAAAATAGGTGCCGAAAGGAAATAGGGAGTTTGTGAAAGAATTGTTTGTTGCAGAAGTAAGAAATATGATAAATGATGGCATTAAAAAAAAGCTAATCAGTTTTTAAATATTAGAAAAAAGAACAAGTAATACTACATGTTTGCTGAGGATTCCGCCTCTTCCATAGCTATTGACACGGCTAACACAAAAATTGATTTAAGGACGCTTCAATATTTGAAAGATGACGATACGTCATCAAAGTATAAAAAAGTGTTCCTAAAATTTAATACGAGCTTGACAAGTTTTGCACCAGTAGAGCGTTTATTTTCTTTTGGAGGCATGATCATGAGGGCTCCTAGAAGCAAAATGACTGAAAATTTATTCGCACAAATTGTTGTGTTAAAGTCTGGATTATAATAAACTCATTAAGGGGGCAAGGGCAGTCATGGCCGTGAAAATTTGAGCATTTTCAATAAGTTTTGTTTTGGTATTAATTTAATAAACGTGATAACATGGAAAAATTACATTATGTTTCAACTTGACTTGACGAAAGTGTAAAAAAAATATTAAAAATAAAAAAAAAGGTATAGCTGGCTGTGTTGGACCCTGTCCCAAAAAAGCTGGGTAAATTTTATTGTAATCTATCGAGCGGTTTTCGAGTTACAGTGGTCACCGGTTCCGAAAACATAGTTTTGAGAAAAACGCATTTAAAGTTTTACACTCGATACTCTTACTACCGAGAGCCCTTTGGCTCTCCGAATCTCCACTTGCAAAGTGGAGAAACATTATGTGGAGTGATGAGAGTAAGATCATCTTTTTGGTGGAAAAAGTACTCATCAATATGTAAGGCGTAGCCCAAACACGGAATATGATCTCCGGAATGCTCTTTCTCTCATCGCTCCACATGTTACTTCACTGGCCATACCAAGTACTCGTGCGCAAAGTTCGATCTTTTTATCATATGTATTTTTTTTTAACAATGGAACTTGTCGTGGACTCCGGGTACCCAAATTGTTTTCCCTGATTCTTCTTTGAACGGTTTCTAAACTCACTGCTACATTGAGCACTTTCCTTTTTTCCGTAGTAGGCACAAACGGATTATGTTTCGAAACCCATATTGCACGATTCACGTCCCGGGGGGACATGGAAGGCTTCGTCCTTGTGTTTTTCATTTATTTGTATATTGCATCGCATTCGGAATCACTTTTGAACAACAACCAATAGAATTTTGAATTTCCTTATAAAATTCACCTTGCGAAATGAAACTTTTAATAATTAAACGTTGCTCAGGCGTACAATGCTTCCCACGGCCTGCTAAAATGTAAAAACTTGGAGAAATCAATGCAATGTTACACAAAAATGATAAAACTGATATTTTGCAAACAAATTTTTTAATTAAAAGCAAATAGCTGATCGTAAGAAGTAAACGAGTTGGACACTACTATTATTTTGACCGCTCGAAATTGCAATATACTCAATATAATAGCAAACTTAGAAAGTACCGTTATTTTTTTGGAACAAATATCATGTGCTTATTTTGTGTACTTATCAAGTAACTGTATTTTGAAAGAGTAGAAGAAAAAAAACTTAATTTGTTCGAAATATTTTCTTTGAATTCAAAAATGGTATCGCACTACTATTATTTTGACCGCAGCTGTACATACAGTAGGTCAAAGCCAAACTCGTACATCAAAAAAATTATTTTCCGATTCCTCAAAACTAATTAAATAAAAAGGATTAAAAAAACTTTGAAGTATTTTTATAGATAGTATTTTTCGTCCTGCAATTTTAACAAAACAAAAACTCCAATTGTTCGTATTTATAAGAAATAAATAACAAACATCAAAAAATGAAGCATATACAGTACCAAAGCCAAAGTGGTACAGTTCAACTTACTCAGCAACCCTGTTATTTTAGTGCATACAAGTTCATAATCTCTAATACTTTTTCGTTTTGGGAATCTCCGAGAATTATACTTTCTTATAATTTGTGGAGAAACTTGTGTACTGAATGTGCTTAATTTTTTGTTACTTTTTATTTCTTTTTAAAAATAATGGGAAATTTTGAGTTTCGTAGCAATTTTTGAGGAATTGAAAAATATTTTTATTGATGTACGAGTTTGGCTTTGATCTACTGTATATACATAATTAAAATCGAAAATGTCTGATTTCCTACTTTATCACATTTAGACATTCATGTAATCGTTTTTTTGTCTATTAGTAACCAACAGATTTCAAAAAAATAAATTCTTTTAAAAAAATTAATATTATTATTATAACAGCAAGTAGCTTTATAACGAAGTTTATTCTCATATGATTCATTTAAATTATCAGATAGATGAATTGCTAAAAAAAAGTGTATATTTTCATACGTATTTGGTCATAATGACCTCATATTGAATACTGAGCAAAATGCAACACTTCATTAGTCATTCAATTCATTTCCTTTTATGTTATATGAAAGTTCATAAAGTGGGTAATAGGTAATTACAACTGTAAGGTAAACCTACTTACTAGTAAATACGTTTTTTTATACCCTACACACAGAGTATTTTCACTTCGTCCTTCCGTATGTAACGGGTTCCAGATACAGAAAATTATACCCAATACATATATTCTTGATAAGCGTCACGTCTTGAACTGCATGTCTGTTTATCCGTTTATCTATTTTTAAAAATCACTATTACGGAAAAACAAAGATAAGTAATTTGATGGAATTCACTACACTGGCTACTTAATCAATTATAGCTTTTGAGATTGAAAGTGGATGACCTAACCTCAGGATAAGGAGAGTGTTGTCATGCCACTTGCCACATGCACGATGCTGTTGAAAGCTAATATGATAGCAAAAGCAAATAAGAGATGGGTACAAGGTTTAGATGGGCGTGGTCCGGCGTTTATTTCGTGGCCCATAGGCCTTTCCTGCAACGGGCTCGGGCCACGAAATCATATTTCGTGCGAGCTCGGGTTTAACCACAAAATCCCAGTAATAAATTTAATGCAATATGTAAATATCGCACTTAGGTTCATCTTCCGGGAACGATAGAATAAAGATCTTCCATTTTGCCGATACATTTACTTGCTGTCAAAAATGGATGATGTCACAAAGTCTGTAAATTTGGTGATTTTTATGTGATTTCAATTGAGTTGTGTTAGTTTTTTTTTTTTTAAGGTTGGATTTAATTTACACATATTGAAAATATTTTTTTAGTTATACATACATATTTCAAAAAGGGATGTGCAGTGTTGAACTGAGGCAAATTTTCATTTTGAATTTTGCAAAGTTAAAAACTAGAACTGTGCAGTCATTGATAAAACGATTTAGTCCTACAAGTGCCCTCTTAGACGGCTTATTTCTTAATCCAGCATTCAAGGAGATTAAGTTCTTATCCGAAGAAAAAAAAGGGGAATGTATTAATGTATTATTTTAAAAATTTTGTGGATGTATATTTTTTTGAGTGCTAAAAACGAATCCGGAGTCAGAATAGCACAATCACGTTAGGTTTTCGAGATATGTATCTTGACCTAAAAATGCAAAAACGTGAAAAACTGATAAATATCTTCTTTTTTTTGGATTATTAGGCACGGTACGGTATGGTACCATATCATCCAGCTTCAAGAGTTTTTTTTTATTTATTGGTCAGTGTTATTATTAGCAATCAAGTATAATAAAAAAATACTTTTTTGTGTTGTAGTAGGGGAGCCCACGATGCTAAATGGAGATTTACTCGAGCGTCGCGGAGACCTATTTGACTTAGATGGTTGAAAGAAAATTAGATTATATCATGTGTACCGTTTCACCGGTGGGGGGAGTGACTACAGGGTTTCAAAAATGTAAAAAAAACATCACATGGAAATACTCGAGAGCGTAAAATATTGATAGTGTATATGCCCCACGTGTCTCTGATGACGGAAGTATATTAATCTGCCGGTTTGAATGCTGGGGGCGGCCGTAGGGATGGGTTAAAAATGGAGGGAAAATTTACTGGTTCGCGACAAACGATGTTAAGTGATCCCGAACGAAGCTCCCATTCAAAAGACTGACGATTCGGATGTGACGCCAGCTCGTAGCGAAAAAAAAACGATATTTTGAAATACTCGAGCGCGTCAAATTTTTCTACGGACCGTTCAGCTTGATGTTGTGCTGATCCATAATCTGACGATTATTTGGAGTGATTTACTTAATCTGACCGTTTTAAAATTAATAAGTGGTGCAGTAACTCCGATTGGCATGGTGGCAAGATTGCGTACTTTCAAGGAGAAGGGCTGGAATGTATCTGACACCTTCTATGTATTATTGAAGATTTCTATTCTAGCTTGGTTGACATCAGCAGATATTAAACTCAAAAAAATTTAATTCACAAAACTTAAAACACAAACAAACAAGCCATACAACATCAGCTGTGATACCTTAATGAAGGAAAGTAGTGTGGGGACGGTGCGAGAGAGTGAGAGGTAGAGAAAGAGTATGAGATAGAGATAGAGAGGCGCGGAGTGAGAAATACATGCTTCACTGCAGCTGCACGCGCTAAATTTTATTGAGATATTTTGTTACTTCGGCTTGTGGAAATCAACAGATTATATTTTTCTCGACATGCTTGAATTATTTCCTTCAAAATAAAAAAAAATTCGACCGCGCTCGAGAATGTCAAGGTGACGTTTCTGATCCTCCCATCACGCTCAAATCGTCAGATTATTGAAATCCACACTTTTCAGCATGTAATTAACCCACCATACCTTAATCTGACGCGCTCGAGTATTTCCAGCTATCGATTCTTTTTACTGTTCTAATCGGCTGCTCTACACGCGCGGCCCTAGATGGCTAAGATTTGGTAGAGGTACTCCCAAAATCCCCTGTTGGGCTCCCCTACTATTGTAAAAAGTTTTGTAAAATTTTATATGTAAAAATCACACAATAAGGACTATTCTAAAACATTTGAATTGTTTAGTTTTGCAAGATATTTATGCGAATTGAAATTCCAATTCCCCCCATAGAAACATGGAACAGTCTAGTGGACAATAAAGATAAAGTTACTGTTTTGCCTTTATAAACCTTTTTACAAAAAATGTACGTATCCAAAATGAAAAGTTTATAACAAGCTGCTATGAAAACAAGAAAAATATAGGAAAAGCATTGCAAAAGTTCGAGATAAATAAGCAACCTACTGAAATGCGTATACGAAATATTAGTCGGCTACATAAATCGCTGAAAAAGATGAATATTTGACCAAACTTATAGGAATAATGTGTTTGACTTGTCAGGGAATGTCACTAAAAATGGCAAACTTTCCCGAAAAAAAAATTTTTTAGAACTACAGTACTACCCTCAGAAACGAAATATGGAGACGTATCTCAAAAAACGCGTTTCGAGATAATTGATGTTTTGTTTATGTCAATTTGTTAAAATAAGATAAGATAAGATGAGATAGCGATTTTTTTCTATTTAATATTTTCGATTTATTTTGACGTGTTTTATTGAAAAACATCGCCAAATCGTGGCGCCACGGATATTGTAATCGTGTTCGATAGTGCATTGCCTTTGTGCAAAATCTATCAAAATAAATTTTGACAATAAAGAATTTTATTTCGTTTTATTTAACAATTCCGGATACTTTAAGCACAGCATACTGCCCTCAGAAGCGGAAAGGTCGTATCTGAAAAAATTTCATATTCGTGATTCTTATGGCATCGGATGCTTAAGAAATAACGGATCTAATGAACTACACCAAATGCCGGTATCTTACTTAATTCAAACCTATAAAAATTCTCCTAAGAGAATTTCCTCTACTTACACGTATTTCAAAAAATTGAAATAAACAAAACATCAATTCTCTCGAAACGCGTTTTTTTTCAAGATAAGCCATTTTCACTTCTGAGGGCAGTATGAAGAAACACAATAAATAAATACAAATACAAATTTACTATGCAAAAATAACACTTCCTACCAAATCTGGTAAACAATTGTCGGAGAAATAGATGTAAGTTAACGTTTTCACTAAGTTTTATACAGTTCGGCTTAAGAGGTTACAACATCATCTCAATTCGAAAAAGGAATGCCCATACTCTTAAATAAACGAAGTCTGGCAACGCTATATTGAAAAATTTGACACTACAAATCTACAAAAAAACATGACAGCTATTTCTACAAAAGGAAGCTATGAGCGCAATACTCAATCTCTATTCTGCCCTCAGAAGCGAAATGGGCGTATCTCAAAAAAATTCATATTCGTGATTCTTATGGCTTAAGAAATTAGGCATCTAATAAGCTACACCGAATGCAAGTATCTTAGTTGAAACCTATAAAAAATCTTCTAAGAAAATGTCCCTTATTCCAATTTTACATGTATTTCAATAAATTGACATAAACAAAACATCAATTATCTTGAAACGCGTTTTTTTGAGATACGTCTGTTTCGCTTCTGAGGGCAGTATTCTTTTCTCTCTTGTGTACAAGTGTAGTACAATCATTTATTCGCTAAATCATAAAATATTGTCTAATTTTAGAAAACTTTATGACAACATCGCTGGCCAATTGAAATGCATTGCGGTACACGGGTACCGCGACAAGCATTGGGAATCTCCTTGATAAAACGAACAAGCACAGGGATAAACGGCATCAACCGCGAATGCATTGGCTGTTATAAGGTTAATTCATGGCTTTGACTCACACTAAAATCGCAAATTTAAAAATATAATTTGCATTTTTCTTTAAGCAGCACTATATAATTTCAGTCGTTGAGTTAAATACAAAAACAAATGAAGACCTCGCGGTAGAATGACAGCCAACCGCCTGCTAGCCTGGTTAGGTACAGGCAAGCAGCACGTTTTGACGTTATCTCAACGTTTATCACTTTACGTTTTATAAGCGCTCCCATTCATTTTATTTTACAAATTGTCTTTAAAAACTTAGCCATTTTGTGAAAATTATAAAATTGTGTACCTTATTTCTTTTTTCCCCAATTTCTCACCACGCAGTTTTTTTCCTTTATACTCGTCGTTCGTCAGCGCCAGTGGAGGAAACCCTGCGGAAAAACCTTGCAATTTCAATCAGCTACCACCGTGATCCACGATTCCACAAATTAATAATTCGTTCTTTATTTTATTTATTTATTTACTTGGGTCTATTTAGAATTACTTGATTAATAGTCACTTTCCATAAAAATCAATTTGAAATAAAATATTTGCAAATGAAAACACAGCACGACAAAATTCACTCAACCAGCGGCTGTATGTAATCAAGAGCAGTTTTCAGAAGTATGAAATTGAAACCAGTGCTGCCACTTGAGATTAAAATCTGTAGCTAAATAATTGCGTAGCAAAACGGCGAGCAGCGTAGCAAAAGTCAATAATTGGATGAACTATTTTTTATTGCAACAGTAAATTAAACATAAAAAACGAAAATATCATATTGAACTCATTGCAATTCACATAAATAAAAATAAAGATAATATGTAGTTCATAAACATTTAAAATAATTCATCTGATCTTTTCAAGGCACCCATACAGTATCCTTATTTGAGATCAAACATTTTGCAGCCATTATGTGAGGAGTGGACAAACAGAACGGCACATGTCCATGGTCGGTCGTTTTGTGTTTTTTGATGAAATCGTGTCCAACTAATTTCAATCTCAGCCAGATCAAAAAAGCAATAGATGTCATACTTTTTTGATAGCAAAAAGAAGATGTTCTTGCAAAAAGGCACATGTCCTTCGAATATTTATATTTTTAGCCAGTCGTGAGTGTGAATTTTTAAATGGGCACGTATTTCATTTAAAAAAGCTTGTGGTCGAACAAAAAGGCACATATTTCATATAAAAAAGTGTAAAGGGTCGAACATGTCCAGATTGTCCCAGCAAAAGTGCACATCTCCATTTTCCCCACTCTCCCATTTCATTGGTAGCAAAGTGGCAGCACTGATTGAAACATTGCTTTTTTATTTTTCGAGGGAATTTTTATGGGAAAATTTGATGGTTTATTGAGGGAAAAACTAATTTTTCCCCTAAATTATGGGAAATTTTTGAATGAAATACTGGCATCACTGAATAGACGAAGTTTATCATAGCTTCGTCGATTTGAGAAAAATGTTCATTCGTTGCTTCGGACAACTCGCTGAACTCACAACGTGTAAGTGCCACAGGGTGTCTCAAAATAAAGAGATGAAAAGAACTATTTCTGATACGCTGTTTCTTTTAATCCCAGCGGCAAATATTTGCATATGCTATAAACAGCATTGATAAGCCAACGTTTACACAAGGAAATTGAAATTCTTGTCTATTCTCTTTTGTGAATTTGTTTTGCGCTTACACACGAAAACCAGAATTTCTGTGTGCTTGAAAATGTCAAAACAAAAACTGCGTCAACTCGCCACCACAAACGTAAACGTTGACTAAACAGTATAATTCTTTGTCGGTAGTAATGCTTATAACTTTAACCACAGCTCTAGCTTCTTTTTACAAAGCGATGGCCTGTTTGCTTACATCTCTGTAGCGATTTATTAAATTTTACTTCAAATTAAAAACTTGTTAATTATGAAAATATTTTTGAAGTATGTTTTGATAAAAACTTTGAGTTGAAAATAAAAAAAAAATTAATAGTTTTGGAATAACTGCTCAAAATAAATGGGAGCGCCAGCGTCGTTTAACTGGCAAAATTCTCTCATGCACATACATTTTATATGAATCCAACCGAAATAAGCAACGCTCTAACGCTAGCGTTCGATTTTCATATTTTGACTTTAATATCATACTCGGCGTTAAATTTTGCTAGTGTCAATTTTTACTCACTACAAACGTATAGGAAAAGTCTAAACGATATTGCACGCCTCAATTCTGTTTAGCTCTTTAATTGAGTCGCATTGCGATCAGTGCTGTCGTTTCGAAAAAAAGTTAAGTGCTCAATTTTGTATTTTTGGGTATTTTTTTGTGAAAATGGGTAGTACATACTACACTAATATATATTTACTTACACTAACTCATATGATAAAAATAAATTGTTAATAAAAGTTTATATAGTATTTGTTGAAATTCATTTAGTTTTGTACGAATATTGTTACATGAAGAAACATTTAAGTTATGACCTCCTCCAAAATTAACTCGTTGACAGTTTCCGTAGCTTTTGTTCTGGCACATTCCAGATCTTTACAAACTTTAGAATCTGATGCTACCGCTTTTATTAAAGCTACGATACCAGTAACAAGAGAAAATGGCAGATTATGCTGCACCAAAAACATAATTATTTGGAGCTCAGATGTTTTGACTTTGGTAAAACTTTTAGCTTGAACGAACTCATCTATTACTGGCTGATTTTTTAAGCTGCGCATCATTTTGATGTGGAACTTAGAAGTTTCATGTCTCACCAAAAGCGTTCTGTTATTGGGTATTGAAACTAAACAATACTTACAAAAGGATCTTGCAAATTTTTTTGAATTCTTCCGCGACTCGAGCCATTTAAAGCTTTCTTGCCAAGCTGGTCGAAATTTTTGCAATCTTTTTGTACTGGAATCCGATAACTCAATATTTTCCAATTGAGCTTCTTCATTAAAGTTCAATGCCTCGTTACTACAGACTGGGGTTTCTGTTGCTTCTGGCCCTGAAGGTATTTGATGTACAGATTCTTTTTCCGCGTGAATAACAATTTTGGATAAATTGGCGGCTTCTGCTCTTGATTTTATTAGGAACCTACGATGAAAAATAAATGATTATCCAATCAATTTTTACCATGGTAAATTTGAAATTTACTTTTCCATGACAGCAATAGAAATAATTACATTAATTTTTACATTAATATTCCAAGAGACGCATAAAAAAATTATTGCGCAATTGGCCGCGTTTAAAAAGTATGAATCAGCTAAATTCTAATGGTTGATGTGATGTTAAAATTTTTTAATGTCAAAAGTAGTAAACCAAAATAACGAGTGATGATTTTGACACTTCAAGATTTAAATATGTCATCTTCAGGGATCAGTTTAATAACTTGCATATGCCAATGTAATTGAAGCATGATAGATCAAAGAACGGTGGGGTAGTACAAATTGCGGATTGGTTGGCGAAAATTTTCGGTAGTACAAATTGAAGGTTGGGTAGTACAGTAGTACGCTTGGCTGAAGAGTAGTATAAAAGTACTATAGTAGTACAAACGACAGCACTGATTGCGATGTCACAGAACAAACTCGCACGCAAGTTCTTATCTCGCTCTCGCAGTATTGTATCTTCAGCTTTATATATTGACATTATCGTTATGTCGTCACTTATGAATGCGACCATTGAGTTGTGAAGTTTTCAAAACGCTTTTGTTTTTTGGAGTGCGTACTTTGAAATTTACATCTTATTTTACAGATTATTATCCAAAGTCGGCGTCAAAAGCACATTTTGTTTCTTAAAAAACACTAAACAAACACGAATGTAATCCGTTATAAAATAGCAGCGTGAATAAGATAAATAATAACATAACTTGCGTGTGGTCAGCGCTACGATGCCGGATATAAAAATAACTCCCCTGGGTGCTGGCCAAGATGTTGGCCGTAGCTGTATTTTACTTTCCATGGGTGGCAAAAATATAATGCTGGACTGTGGCATGCACATGGGATACAATGACGAACGACGCTTTCCAGACTTCTCTTACATTGTGCCAGAGGGGCCAATTACCAGTCATATCGACTGCGTTATCATTTCACATTTTCACTTGGGTAAGAAAAACAAGAAAGAAAAAAAAGCGCAAGTTTATTTTGGGTCCCATTCGACATTTCTTTAAATTTTTAGGAAAAGTACATAGTTGTAAAAAAAATTATAATCTATTCGGATCTTATAACAGAGATATACTCATCGGAAGTTGCGCATATTCACACATCGGTCATTCTTTAAATATCTGCACACTTGGTTTTTTCCTTTTGGAGCAATTTTTGAAACGAAATACATCAAAAACTATAGAAGATAGGATAAGAAATCATATCGCTCGAATGCTGCAAGACCGTCATTACTCAAAAAAAAATTTTTTTCGAGTGAATTATGCAGAAATATCAGCCATTTCATGTTTTATTTTGTGTGTAAAAATAAGAAAGGTATTTAATTAACTTGGGATTTGAACCCCGACTATGAATCTCCGTGAGGTGTACAAAGTGTAGTTTTTATGTATTACATTTCGCAAACACAATGCGGCACCTGTCATCTCTTATTGTCATTTCTTGTTTGCCATGGCTCAAGGGTTAAAAGCGGCGGTCCAAAATATAATTTATGGAATGGTCGGGGTTCAAATCCTTGTACAAATTAACCAAAAACTGGTCTGATGATGTAATAGGTTATTAGCTAAGTCTTTAATTTGTAAACTAAATCATGTACATATAATAATATGATATAATCAAAATTAAATTAAATGCTGAGCCGTATCAGTTATGTACCTTCAGTACTTCATTTGGTTGTTATAAATTCAATAGATTACCTTTCGTGGTAAATGTGGCTCCTGAAGTATTTCTAAGTTATCCCAAAATTGCGTTTGGAGATCTTCCGGGTACATTCGTATATATTGATGGGCTACTGGTTTTTGGGAGGAATTCAGAAGAACATGATACAAATAAATTCAAACTTAAAATTCGATACCACATCTGAAAGAAACATGTACATAATTTCCAATAAGAATTATTAGTTCACTTATTTTGATATAATTTTCTTAAGCTGAGTTAAATTTCAGAAGCGTGCAAGTCTGTAACTAAGCTTCGCACAGGGTAAAAGTTTCGTGTACTGGATAGGGACTTGTTTGTTTAAATGTAACTCTTTTTTTTTGGTTGTCCACATCACGTAAAATTTCCTAAAAGTAAACCTATAAATATAATCTATATGAATATTCAAAAAAATTAAGAAATAATTAACGTTTTTATCCATAGATCATTGTGGTGCTCTGCCTTATATGTCCGAAATTGTTGGTTATACCGGGCCCATCTACATGACGCACCCTACAAAAGCAATTGCGCCCATCCTCCTGGAAGATATGCGCAAAGTTGCGGTGGAGCGCAAAGGAGAGTCTAATTTTTTTACAACACAAATGATCAAAGATTGTATGAAGAAAGTCATAGCAGTGACTCTTCATCAAAGTGTTATGGTCGACAATGATCTTGAGATAAAAGCTTATTATGCAGGGCACGTTTTAGGTGCTGCAATGTTTTGGATGCGCGTTGGCTCACAATCCGTCGTATATACTGGTGATTACAATATGACACCTGATCGTCACTTAGGTGCGGCTTGGATTGATAAATGCCGTCCTGATTTGCTGATCTCTGAAAGTACATACGCCACAACGATACGTGATTCAAAGCGTTGCCGTGAGCGCGATTTTTTAAAAAAGGTGCACGAATGTGTGGCCAAAGGTGGTAAAGTACTGATTCCAGTTTTTGCATTGGGTCGCGCTCAAGAGCTATGTATATTGCTGGACACATATTGGGAGCGTATGAACCTTAAGTACCCGATTTACTTCGCTCTTGGCTTAACTGAGAAAGCTAACACTTATTATAAAATGTTTATTACTTGGACAAACCAGAAGATACGGAAGACATTTGTGCAACGCAACATGTTTGATTTCAAACACATAAAACCATTCGATAAGAGTTACATTGATAACCCTGGGGCTATGGTAGTGTTTGCAACACCTGGAATGCTGCATGCTGGCTTATCGCTACAAATTTTCAAAAAATGGGCTCCAAATGAAAACAACATGGTTATTATGCCCGGGTATTGTGTTCAGGGAACAGTTGGGAACAAAATTTTAGGTGGAGCCAAAAAAGTGGAATTTGAAAATCGTCAAGTTGTTGAAGTAAAAATGTCTGTTGAGTACATGAGCTTTTCAGCACATGCCGATGCCAAAGGTAATTTAATTTTTTTACAGTATATTATTTTATTTTCATCATTCATTTACTTGTATTAAGGCTGTTTCAAAACTAATGCCAAAGAGAAACGACTAATGTTTATTAGGGTGTATATTTTTAAAATTTTGTAGTTTGTTTTTATTTTTCCTTTGTTTTAGCATGAGGTGTAAAAATAATTGTGACAAAATTTTAACTCTGTAGGTCAAAGCTGTAAACGACGCGAACAGTTTGTGTGCGATTTGTTTGAAATTTTACTATACCATTACAAAATATTTTAATTGTATGGGAGCTGTCCTGTCCCTGTCGTCAAACCACGATCATACTTTCTTACGGCTGAAAATGTGAGCAATGTGTACATCCGAAGGGGTTTTTTATGCGGTCCCATAGGCATATATTATAAAATTGGGCTTAAAGAAAACTCAGCTTCAGCTTCCTAGATCAAACCTGTGAACACCGCAGACAGTTTATTTCCTATTTCTATAGAATTTGACATGTGTTTCATTCGTATAATATAAATCCACGTTTTAGCTGAACTATTTGTAAACTTCATATATTTCTCTATGGAACCATTTTCTCCATGTGTCGTTCTCGTGCGGATAGAGTATAGCCAGAGCGGTACATTTTGAAAGGCAGTAAATCCTAGAAAAATGTTATTTAAAATAAGGTACACAAAAATATTTTGTTTAACATACGTACAAATTTTCGGTTTAAAAAAAAACTGTATTTATCTGTTTTTTGCAGAACTAAAATGAAATGAATTTGACCTTTTATTTACATTATTTACTTTATTTGATAACTTATGAGAGAGTTCACTTTTCAGTAGTGTATATTTGATATTCCATGTCTAATCAACTCTCGTTTGTTCCCGACATTAAATTTTTCACTTAATTTTTTTTTGTTACAGTAAATTTTTAACTTCAATTCTTAATTTGTAATATGTAACAATGTGTTTGAAATAGCCTAGAAGCCAAATCTTTTAATCCACCTCTGCATACAGCATAAGTATATATATTATAATTATCAGACTATCGATCAGCGCCGCACTAAGACTTTGTGGGTCCCGCGGGGCTAAAAGCTGGAAAAGTACCCATTAAGTTCAGAGTCCGGTCCCTAGCCCTATGAAAATCTTTGGGTTTCCTTTTAGCCCGCAGTGCTCTAGCACTAGCTTAATCCAGCGCGGCTATCGTTAAACGTTTATAATAACGTTATATGTATATACGAAAACTCCAACACACTGACGTTTCTACAGAAAATGGATCAAACAATTTTTAAGTGTTGAGTTTTTACATATTTTGTTGAATTTGACGTCGTTATGCAACGTTTTTAAACGGAGGACTTAAATGAAAAAAAAAAAATCAGAAATATCTCCCATCTTTTTTAGAAAATGTTAGAAATAACGTCCAGATGGAGAAACTGTAGCGTAAATTGGGAAATTGTGAGACATGGGAAATTGTGGTTTTCATCACAGTTAAAAAGTTTGACACTGTTATAGTGTTGTCTTTGACCAAGCTCATTCATTTTTTCCATTAGCGAGTAGTGTTAGTTGTGTGCGAAACGCCTTGAAAAATTTTCTCAAACTATTTGTGTCGAGCGTTTGTGTTTGTATTGTTTTCACAACGATTTTTGGAGAATCAATTCAGATAAATATATTTATAATTATCTTGTGGAATTGATATTTTAACTCTCAAAAGGAATTTTGAGTAAACTTTTAATGAGTGAATCACACACAGAGATCAAAGCGTTTGGGAAATTGTTAGAATTTGTAGCGATATGGAGATATTGACTTCTGCTTGCTTTGTATGGCAGATATGCCGAAGAAAGTGAAATGGAACAATTCCATTCACTGCGATTCCTGGAATCGAGCTAAATTCATTTATTTTTAATTTTTTTTTAAACTTATCCTTATGTAATTTCCAAGCATCCAATAAACATGTTATAACGGCATTGCTTTTATTTTTTGAATTCATTTAGGTGTTTCACAATTCCCCGTAGTTTTTTAAAATCTCAAAAAGTTCGCAAAAAGTTCAAATGTCTTGTTTCATAACACAAAATAACTCACTCAATTTGAAATTCACTTTCATTTTACTCGGATGATGCCTGATAAAGGCGAAAAATGTTCCAATCGCACTAAGAGATGAAAATAGGGTTGTAAGGAAATAAAATACTGGTAAATTACGTTCATGTAGTCAAAAATTACCAGAAAAATTTGGTTTTCCTAAAAGAAATGCATGAAGTTGTTAAAAAAATAGAGTTTTCGACATATTTGACCTATTATATTTTTAAAACTTGAGCCAATTGAGCGAAATTCAGGTTATCTTCGGATTCAGCAGGTTAAAAGCACCCTGTCACCACTTTCGGTAGCAATACTTTTTTTTATAGAGCTGTAAATTTGTCCACAAAAACTTTTTGATATTTTTAATTACAGGCATAATGCAACTTATACAAAATTGTGAACCTAAAAACGTAATGCTCGTTCATGGTGAAACTGAGAAGATGAAATTCTTACGTACTAAAATACGTGAAGAATTCAAAATTGAAACGTATATGCCAGCTAATGGTGAGACGTGTGTTTTAACAACACCTATTAAGATACCCGTCGATGCATCTGTTTCGCTACTCAAAGCAGAGGCGCGTAGATATTGCGCACAACCACCTGATCCAAAGCGTCGTCGTTTAATTCACGGTGTGCTCGTCATGAAGGACAATCGAATTATGTTGCAGAATCTTACGGAAGCCCTTAAAGAGTTTGGCATTAATCGCCATATAATGCGTTTCACTTCAAAGGTTAAACTGGATGACCCTGGTCCAAAGCTGCGTACTGGTGAACGTTTGCTAGCCTTACTACAAGAAAAATTAAACGGTTGGAATGTAACGCTACAGGAAAGTTGTACAATTGTGGTGGAAACAGTTGAAATAAAGATTGAGGAAGACGAAAAGGATCCAAAGCACAAAACAATACTTATAACATGGGCCAATCAAGATGAGGATATCGGAGCATACATTCTTAATTTACTACAGAATATTAGTTGATTAGTTACTGACATGTTATTTTGCAGTTTTTAAGTTAATATTCCTTTTTTTAATTTTTCCTTTAACATCTTGCTATTTCTAAGAAAAGTATGTATATATGAATTTTTGCATTAAGATGTATGCATAAATTTGCTAAATAAATATATATTAAAGAACATGGCGCATATCTTGTTTAGTATACTTTGCAAAAAACTTAACTTTCAAATTAAATGTTCAAGATAAAATTTAGTGCAACAGTTCGTTAATGAACTTCATATTAGGGATGCAACGATATGCGTTTTGGCCGATACGATACGGATACCGATATTCATAAAAATTTATCGCCGATACCGATACGATTGACCATTTCGCAAAACTGTAAAATCATTATAAATAAATCAACAGCCATAAGTAATAGAATTAAATTTTTTATTTATTTTATAATTTTATTTATTCCTTAAGTATAAAAGTCAGTAATTAAAATTAACACTCACTAGGTTTTTATTTAGGAAGCACAACTTCAAGTTATGCGGGGAAATCCGATTCCGCAACTTTGTTTGGATTAAACCTGCCGTTGAAAACAGTCGCTCGGATGCGCCAGAACTCATTTGAAAACTGAAATATATTTGTTACGGATTTTTTGCCGTAGAAATAGACTGCAATTGGAAGGTTCGTAGTTTATATCGAGGATCAAGTGCCGTTGCTATATAATAGGAATCTTCACTTTCCAAATTAAATTTTTTTTCAAGAGTTAATAAGAGATCGGCGGCTACTTGCTGGAGTACCGGCTGGTTTTCTTTGCCTTTGATGTCTAGTACTTTTTGAAGACTGTTAACTAAGGGAATAACGTCGGATAATACAGCAGTGGCTTTGCTTGATTGTAACCTGTTCAAAATATTTCGAGATGTTTACAACCTCCTCCATCCTGATCCATTCGTCAGTTCGAAGTTCTACATTGCATTTTATGCGTGGCAAACAAGCTTGTACTGCAACCTGTTGCTCTAGTAGTCGCCTAATGCTTCCAGGAACATTTGTTTTGTATATATCGGTGTATCGGCAAATAAATATCGCCGATATCGATATATCGGAATATACCGATATCGGTAATCGTATCGGTATTGGTTGCATCCCTACTTCATATATATTTTGCAAATAATTAACACTTGAAAATATTATTAGATTTGTATCAAATTTATTCCAACATAAAAGTAACACAGTACTTGCAGTTATGACAAAGATATAGATATTTTTTTTATTTGTAATAAATACAATGTATAAGGATTAAAATATTGAAATATATATATTTTTGTGAAAATCATTTGATCACCGAAATGTAACATTAACTAAATCTGAAAATTTTGTTTGCATTTTATTGTTTATATGTGTAATCTTGTAAAAACAATATTAAACTCAATTAAAAACGTTATCAACTAAAGATTAAAAGATAAAAGAAATTATTGAAAACTTAAACTAAAGACTGTGTTTTTTAAACCTAATGTGTCATATCAACTAATGAGAACGTATGAGAACATGTGCGGTTCTCAAAGATCATCGTCGGTCCTACGTTTTGTGTTAAATTATAAATGATGATGAGCCGTCGCTTGTGCCGTTGCACTTTTGCCATGGTAAAAATTGGAGTTAGCATGTGTAAACAGTAGCGTATCAACGGACGGAAGCACCTGTTGTGTGGTGCATAGTTGTGGTTGCATCAGGAGTGGCATACTCATAGTAATCGGGACATAAAGGTGGTTTAAAAGTGCCTGTGCACTAGGCAATTGAGCGCTCATGGTACTTTGTTCTTGTTGCTGCTGTTGGTTAGTAGGAAACTGTTGTTGTATTGATTGTAGCAATGTTGTAATGCTATTGGTCTCTGGAGTGTTTATGATTGGAGCATTTAGATTGGTTGTTATAATAGAACCTGTATTGAGTCTAAAAGATGGCATATAAAAAGATGCCATCGAGGATGTTTTAGAGAGATCCGTAGCTGTCGTTAATGTGCCGGCAGTTGTAGAAACATTTGTCACCAGTGGAATAGCGTTTGTGCTGGAGAATTCTATTGACGCTGGTGAAGAGTAAGGTGATGATTCCAAAGAAGAGCACAGCACACGATTACTTGCTTCGGAAAGTGAAACTAAAATAAGATACGATATTTTTTTAATTAGTGTTGTGAAATTACTAATTATATTTAAATATATAGCAAATGCGATTCAATGTATGTATGCATGTATTTTATTTTGTCATCACAACAAAAACAGCTTTTAACCACCATAGCAAGTAAAATTTATGGAAAAAACAGACATTTTTGATATTTAAAATTTTAAAAAACGTTTCTTTTTAACAGTTTTCATATGAAAATGCTGATATTTGATATATATACCTACACTCGTGTTCACATGATTAAGTCGGTTCGCAAGCGGAGCACTTTTTCAAAGGCCTGAATTTTTGAAGAATGATCATTTAAAGCGATGAATTCAATTTCAATGTACTTGGGGACGATGTTAGTCTTTATGTGCGACATACTTCACTCAAAGAATAAATCATATTCTAAAAGGTAGTCCTTTGAAAAAGTGCTCCGTTTGCGAACCGATGACTTATTTTGATGTTTTTTGAGGACACATACGAGTTTGGCCTGGCAACCCATACATTAAATTTTTTTATACAGGAATATACTAAGGGAACATTTGGCCACCTATTACACCATAAAATTTTCCACTGAGATGGATTTTCCAGCTTGATAATGGCCCAAAACATTGATCTCCACTTGTCAAATCTTGGCAGGGCATACAATCCACCAAGGAAGTGGCATAAAATTACTCCTGACCAATGTGCACGCCTGGTAGACAGCATGCCAAACCGATTCTCAACATTTAGGAAACAAAAAGCTTCTCCTACTCATTATTAAGCTAAACTAATAAAAAAAATAGGATTCAGATTTCAATTACTTTCTTTCAGATGACTTAATTATATGAGCATAGCATATATGACCTTTATTGGCGTTTTTGCATTTTTCGGGATAAAACCAAGACATTTATTTTGATTTTTTTGCTGTAAATTGATTCTTACATAGCAGGATTATAGAAACTAATAATATAAGGATCAGAAAAAAAAATTAATAAATAAATTTTAACAAAAATGGTACGTAGCATACGAATGACTTAATCATGTGAGCAGAAGTGTACATATCCGGCCATACTTTAAATAATTGCACTCCTTTTTTTTTTGACCTTTTTAAAAATTTTTGAAACGAAATATCTCAAAAACTATGTGAAATAGGATAAGAAAAAAATAAAATCATTTTCGTTATAGTGTTATAATTTAATAAAAAACACGATATAAAATCTTTTTTTTGATTTTTGTTTGTAGATATGTTATTTTTTAATCGACCGAGCGAACCGACATAACTTTGGAAAATATGAATCTTTTAATGAATAAAATTATGTAAAGTTTTGTATGCTATTCCTCATAGTTTTTGAGATATTTCGTTTCAAAAATGGTTAAAAAATCAAAGTGCGAGGTAAGTTAAAGAATATTATTTGGATAATAACTTACTGAATTCCTCTTTTATATCAATAAGCTCGTTTTTAATTTGAAAATGTAGGGCCGCAGCTGATTCCGCTGATACTGCATTGTCTGTATCCAATACCACAGCAGACGTTGGTGCATCATATAAGCCACATTCCTCCATTTCTAAAGCTTGTTCCATTATTAACTCTTCGGCCGAAGTAATGCTAAGGCAGTGTAAATCTGGAAAATTTGTCGTCGGGGTTGTAGTTCTACTGTTGTGTTCTAATGATATTGCTTTTGTTGCTGCACTGTGTTCCAACGATGCATCAATAATTTCTTTTTTAATAATTGGTGTTATTGTCGCGATTTTTTGCACTTGCTTCGGTGTCGATTGCTTTCGTTCACGTTTTGCTTTGGTTACTTTTGTAATAGATGTGGGCAAAACTAGATGCTGTACAACTTGTATTGGTGGTAAACCTATTTTCAATGAGGCCGCATCATTATTTATGACTGCAAGCTGTGTGTCTAAATTGAGCACTGGGATTTTCTTCTTTCGTTTTGGTTGTGGTTTTACTGTTGCTGATGTTGATTCTTTAGGTTTATCATCCCCCACTGCTGTAGCTATTACTATTGCAGGATCTGCACTAATGGCATTGGTAACCACTGATGATACATTGATTACTTGCGGCTTTTCAGACGATGCCGCCGCTTTAGCTGCTGTAGACTTGGCTGATTTTTTAGAACAGTAAGATGGTATATTTTCCAAATGTTCGCCTGTCTTGTGATCAACTTTATGACGTCGACGTGTATGTTTTAGCCAGTTAGGAAAATTTGTAAAGTCTCGTGGGCAATAGTTACATTTAAATGGACGCTCACCAGTGTGTATATTAGAGTGTTGTTTTAATTTTGAATTGCTTATGAAAGATTTATCGCAAACATTGCATGCGAATGGCCGCTGTTCTAAGTGTACCAGATTGTGTACCTTAAGGCAACGTTCGGTTTTGTACATTTTTCCACATTTTTCACAACGATAGGAACGCGTCTGTGCGTGATACTTCTGATGGCGCTGAAGGTGAGAACGCTCTTGAAATCTAGATAATATGAAGTAAAGTAAAAAATTCAAGTCAATATTTTTGAGAAACAAAAGAAAATGTGACCTACCTTTTTTGACATTCTGGACATTCGTAGGGTTTCTCTGAGGTGTGCACTCGCGAGTGATGTGTTAGATTAATTTTCTGTACAAATTTTTGGCCACAAATATCACAGCCGTATTTTTTGTTATCACTATGAATTTTGCGATGCATCCACATGCTGCCAAGTTTTAGGCTACATAAAAAATAAAGAAGATATATATTTTTAATATGTATTACGAAATTTTTCCAATTTTATTTATGTATACATATAAATTTTTCTAAACTTATCAAAACCATAAGTAAATAGCTTAAAAATCAATTTTATCAAATTCTAAGATCAGTCTAAGAGGATCTGAAAAATTATTGCTATTTTCATTTTTTCCATCATGATTTTGAAATATAGATGTTTAAGAATACAAAATAGAAAACGCTGTTTAAAGCATTTTGAGTTATCTTTCACTTACAGATAATTATTTAGCTAATTTCTGTATATGACGTCAGTAGTGATTTCATTTAATTTTTTGATCAAATTTTATGTTCATACCTTAAAATAAAGAATAATGAATTGAAAACATTGAAGTCTAATTGTGAAATTTTGAAAGGTGACAACTTATTTTTGAGAAAATAATTCGGCACAAATCAAGAGATCGGTGCTCAAAAGTAATTTTTGCGAATTTCTCTTTAGTCGTTTCAATGGCTAAGGAAATATTTGCAAATTATTATTCCTATGTAAAATGTATTTTAACTTTATAGTACTATGTACTGAAAAATTTAATTATTTTAATATAAAACGTAATTTTATTGGTTTTTACTTTGAAAGTTTTGTAATTTTTTTTATAGGATAGGATTAAAAATAATTGACACAGAATTTGAGCTTCCTCGGTAAAACCTGTAACGGCGCGGACAGAGTTTGTGTCCGATTTCGCTGAAAATGCGAATAATGTACACACATACATCGGAAGGTGTTGTTTAGAATTGGGTTTGAAGAAAGTTCTCCCAAAATTTCAGTTTCCTAGCTCGAACCTGTGAACGGCGCAAACAGTTTCGATTTTTCCATATGAATTTTAATAGGAAATAAACTGTTTGTGCCGTTTAAACCTCATAGTCAAAGGTGCCCCTTTCTTTGATATATGTGCGCATAAATCTTCCGACTTTTGTTGTTTTAAAATTTTTTAAGAACTTAAACCGATCAAATTTTATTTAACTTTTAAGAGAATCTATATATTAGGTTTGGGTGTTTATTTTTAATACTTTGTAAATTGTTTTTATAATTTCTTTTTGCCTATGTTTTAGCATGGGGTTATTGTCACATTGTAAATTTGAGTTTCCTATCTCAACCTTGACTCCAATCTTTTTTAAACTTTTTAATAGTTTCATATTTATTGGTGTAAAAAGTTCTAAAATAGACAGTTATGGTTTTGAAGCATTTTAAATTTTAAAAAAATGTATGCTCAATAAATGACTGAATTAGTACATTTGAGGTTATCGTTTTACACGGTTTTTCATATTAAAATTTTCAATTTCGATTAACGCGGTTTTCAGATGAACCTATGTTCCGTGTAAATCGGGGGTTAAGGCTCCATATTTTTTTTTAGACGGACCATTATAATTATTCTGTCAAGATACAGAAGGAGAAAAGGAACACAAATCAAGTGTAAGTCCGTCCCAGCCCAAATTTTAGCCAATTTTGTTGTTTTAATTAGAACTCAGGTTGGTTAGTTTCACGAAAATGCATTACTATCTTTCCCGTATATCTTATCTTGTAATCTTATACACTCGAATTTTCCACATCTGGGTCTTGGGCTAAGTGTTTGAAGAAGCACTACAGACTAATGGGAAACCCAGGTTATTTTTTTGTCTGCTTCTTATACAAAAATGCTAAGCTTACCACTTTCCACAGTCCGGGCATTTTTTCCATGCATCTTTACGCGACTCCACAGCACGGTGAGTCTTCACATGTTTCTTAAGACTGGCTTCATTTTCAAAATCTCGCTGACATTCAGAGCAGCTATATATAATTTTATGTGCAGCTGCCTCATGTACAGATAGTTCCTGTAAGCCCCGCAGCACCATACCACCACAGTCCTCACACTTGATCACTGGCTCAGGTGGAGGTTGTAGTGGCACTGCCGCACTACTTTGTTCTTCTGATGCTGGTGCAGCGTTCGGAGTACACATTTCAATGACTTTTGAAAGAAGTGGTGACTTCGACTTGGCAGTATTGGCTTTGACTGCAACTGCAGGAGAGACTATACGAAAATTTGTATTGGATGTTATAGGCGTGTAACTTAGAATGTTGTTGGTTTTGCTACTGCTATCCACAACCGAGGACAAAAACAAATTAAAACAATTTTTTGAAATCGTTGGGAGGTTATGGGTACTGTTGTAACTATTGTTATTGCTGCTGCTACTACAGGTGTTGCTGTCATCGTCGGCTAACAATTGCTCAGGTGGCTCCAACTTTATCACTGGCAGTAACGTTGAGGTTTTGATTTTTTTACGTTGACCCAATGCAACAGTGGATGCGGTAACACTGACACTGGCACATTTTATTTTCGATTTACGCTGTTGTTGTTGTACTTGCTCTGCCGGCAGAGGCTGCTTTGTAGTCATCGAGACCGTCACTTTTTTTAGTGGCGACATTGAAATTGAAGTCGGTGGTCCTGGACGCAAAAATGTGCCGCTGAAAGAACTAGCTCCGGGCTGCTGCTGTTCCTGCTTCACCGTTGTGTTGTTGCTTCCCGATATTAACGAATGCTTAGACCGGAAATGACCAACATCATTGCGTTGTAGTTCCATTGATGTGTTGGCTGTGACGCCAATATCGCCGTCGCTGCTACTACCTACCGACACATCTAATTGGGCGGGATTTTGGGCACTTTCGTCGAGCACGCGCCAAAAATCCTGTGACGATAGGCTGTTGCCATTAATCATACCCGTCGCGGGATCGGCACTGATGGTCACACAGGCAGATAAATCGATGTCCAGTGACTCGTCTTTTATACTAGAAATCGAATCGAAATTGTTAAGACGCAGCAACGTGCTGAGAATTTCATCAGCACGACCATTGCTATTGTTGCAGAAATTTTTTACCGGAGTAACGCCACTACTGCCACCACCAGTTGTAGTCAATACAATAGCTCCAGCTCCCAAGGAAATATTAGGCGGCAATTTCTTAGTTGGCGCTTCTTTCATTTTTCTCTTTTCTCTTTAATTTTCTCGAATTTTTCTTTCTCTTTACGTTGGAGGTTATGCGGTCTTTTACTATTTTTCCACTTATAGAAGAAAATCGTATCACAATTTTATGCGCAATCACTAACTACAGAATTGTTTTTGCACTTTCCGCTTTAATTTAATGACTTTACACAGTTTTAAAATCTTAACTTTACAAAAAACTAAGATTAATTATGAAACGACGCTTTGTTTACTCGACACGCCATTGTTGTTGTTTCATTTTCGTTTTTATCTTTTCTTCGAGTATCGAAATCGGCCATTTTGACAATTTTGCTTTGAGTATCGAAATGCCAACTGTAAAGTCATCCAACATGAAGAATGACATTAATCCTATTTACACACAAAGAAATATTCTTTAATTTTGTGAATGATGTTTAACGCCGAATGAGTCTTTCAATATTCTAGTGCCCTAAGCATAACGGGATAACATAACGTGATCAGTGTAGTGGGCTGACCTCAAGTGCTGGCTTACACTAGGAAATTGTGTAAAATAAATTCTTGCCTATTCACTTTTGTGAATTTGTTTTGCGTTTATTCACGCAAATTTAAATTTCTTTTCGGTAAATGTCAAAACAATTCGTCAAATCTGTTTTTCGGTTACCTCAAACTGTTGGCATAAGCCTCTTGATCTCGAGGTGTGTGCCATTTAAATAATAAATGTATTTTTTGGGACAGTTAGTAAGCTCACTTATTTAGGGTTTGATTGTCTTTCTTCAATCGGTCATTTGTCTTATAACAATAATACAAAAAATTGTGATGGGTAACAAGTGTCTGTAAGTTCTAGCAAGAACCATTTTCACAATGTCCGGCTCATAGAAATTTTGATGAAAATGCCACAAATTGTGCACGTTAATGCAAAAGCACTGTGGCTAGCGAAGCGGGTATTGGACTTATTTGAGTCTGTAAAAACTGAGCCGCGGTCGCTAACATTTATGTAGAATTTCTGTGGCTAGCCGCTAGCCTCAGCTTGGCAGCTATCACTGATGAGTCTTTGCATGGAAACGCTTACAGCAATCATACAATGAAATTGATGAGTCTTTATAGTCTTGCTTTGCTTACTTATGAATAGAGTTGCTAGCAGCCTTTGGCCGCAACTCTGGGCTTTACATTTTATAATACATATATCCAACACCGGCTTCTCTACCCCAGTACTTTTGCATTAAAATTTCATAGCATATTCTTAAGCTTAACGGTACATGTATGTATGTATACTCTTTGCCTTAAGGGGTGAGACCCAATTTCTACCACGGGTGACTTGACATCTACCCAAGCGACTTTTCGACACTGGATAAGTATAAGTTGTTTGTTCTAAATGGCATATGTATTTTGATATTCGTGAACTTAGACACCGAATATTTCACAACGCTAGTGATACTGAGAAGTTTTAATATCTAGATTGAAAGCTTAAATAACTGGACCTCACAGAATGCAGCTAGTGTAGTAAAGGCATCCAGCATCATCACATCATATAAAAATCAAAGTGAAGTAAATTTTTACAATTTCATTTTTTCATTTGTGGTGCTTAGTTTGCATAATGGACATTTTCACAGCATGTATTTTCTTTTGACTAATGCTCTTTGGCGCAGTTAACAGCAAATTGCAGAGCAAAACAAAAAAAAAATTATATATAAACTGCACAAATTGAAAATAAAACATCAGTTACGGTTTTTAATGAATGCTTATTTGCAATTTTATTGGCCATTTTGACAAGAATTGTTTATACATTGACATAAAATTGATTTCTTTATTTGTTTTTATATTTATGTAAATAGTTTTTTTATATATATATGTATGTATGTATATAAGAAAGATTATCTTTGAAACAGTACTCTTAAAACATTAAATTGTGTAACAAATCTTTTAAGCTGGACATTTTTTTCTTCCAAAATTTTTATTTAAAAACATTAAATAAAATAATTATTACATGAAAATGTATATGTATTTCTTTTTATTTAGTTTTCACATTATTTTTTTCCATTTGAGTTGCTTCGTTAACATTAAAAATATTTTATTTTTTTTTTTACTTTTAAACCTAAAACTTATACATTAGATATCAAGTTTTATCTTTACGTTAATCATGCATGAATTGGTTTTTAAACAAATATTGTTCGTGCCCGTATTAGACAAGGAGCTTATGAACGATTTTGAGTAGGTATTTGAAGAAAATTAAATTACAGATGCATCATAAATGTAATGGAAAATACAGGCTGCCAAAAGGGCAGTGACCTATAAGTCGAAAGTAAAAAGCCATGGGATACACAGGCTGATCAGAGCAGTTAGTGGCTAAAATTGTTAGTATAATTTAGCTTAAAAAAATTTTTTCAATTAATAATTTTTAACTTTTTTTGCAACTTTTTAAAAAAAATTCTGTTATTGTTAAACAAAATTTCACAATAAATATTGAAATGTAAGTTAACAAGCTAACCGTTAAAGTCAAAGTTAAAGTTAACCGTTAAAGTGAAATGTTTGTTAAAAAAATAAACTGTTGATGGAGAGTTAATTTGTAAGAAAAACAGAACTTTCCAATTTCAATCAAACACATAAATTAAATTTAAAAACCTTTTTTTGTTATTTGAAAGATTACTATACATTTATTGCTTAAAACAATATAATTGCTAGCATGTGTTCATCACGACTTGCTGTGGTAAATCACATTCGATTAATTAAATTTTGGATCACTTGATGAGGTCTTATTTCCAAAATAACACGAGTTACTCGGATTTCCAAAGCGTTCAATGGTTTCTTCTTGCTTTATGAGCGTAAACTAGTGAAATCACATATTCTCAATCAAAATAATCGTATAAATGAATAGTTGTGTTATTTTCATTTCGGCACACACTAGAGTAAATATTGTTCACGAAAAATACTTAATTTTTGTGTTTTATTTCAATTTAAAGTTCTACACTAAAAAAATAACCCTTTAAGTGTACCCCATTTATAATATTTCAATGAGTAACATATCATTTTTATTAAATAAACCAAATAAACAATATTCGATATCTTTGGGCTGACAATGAGCGTCTAGATAGAACATCCAGTCAGGTAAGTTTTTAATTTTCCATAACATATATTCAAGACCTTATTCAAAACCACGCACTGACTCTCAATATGTAGCATAAGCAAGTTTAATATGTATATATTTTTTTAAATCTGTGCACACACAACGTTCATTTCCATTGCCATATTTTCTTTTTTTTAATTTCTTTCATTCATTACAATAATTTTTTTTTTATGAAAAATAATAAAAAAATTGTTTAACAAAAATGGAAGCCATACATATTGTATAAATAACGTAAAAAATTAATTTCTTATTGCATACTTTAAGGAGGGAAAAGCTTTTTATTATGAAAAAAAAAACAAACACATATGTACGTTAAATTAGCGAATAAAAATATTTTTTTAAAATTTATTTACGAAACATTTAAAGTTTAAACTCAAAGAGTAGTTCTAATTCTACACAATTATGGCTTACTTATCTTATCTAAAAGAGCGTCTATGACTATGTAGTAGTAATTGTTTTAGTGTACATATTACCGAAATATTTGCAGTTATAGGCGCTCATTTAGATTTTACCCTTTAAACCGATAAAAACAATTCTGGGAATCTGCATATAAAATCAATAGTTTATAAATATAATTTCGGTTTGAAAGGGGTTTTTTTACATAATAGTTTGTTATTTAATGATGTTATAAGAAAATAAATGACATTTATCATATTTCTACACACAAAAATATAAAAAAATAATAAGTAAATATATATTTGTTTTATATATAAAAGAATAAATGTAGGTGGATAACACTTTATAAAAATTTCATTTATAGCAAGTAGCTAAGAATCTTACTTAAAAATCTTCAATCAGCATATAATTCCAAATAAGGTGGATGGGTTGTTAGATTTGCCGTCGAAGAAAAAACAAAAATCAGAATGAAATTAAACGCCAAAAATGCACATGCAAAATAATTCATTACACACTGTTGACATTGCGAAAATGCTGTAATAAAAAACAGACAAATTAAAATATATCTAATATATCATATTTTATATATATTTATGTGTGTGCATGCGTTTTAACATATTATGTACATAAATATTAGTGGTATTCACATCGTTTTCGTTAATTCGTTAGTCGTTACTAGTTACTTTTTCATGTTTTTGTAAAATTATCAAACTATCGGACTAACAAGTAACGAAGGAACTAGGTAGTATGTCTGAGAGTTTTCCGTTAGTTTATTGTCAAAAAGAAAAAGTTGTGGAAACATAAAAAAGGAAAAAAAATTTTAATAGATTTTGTGTCTGTGTGTGGCATTTTCGTGTTTAAATCTAAAATTCAATTTACTTTTCAGCTAAAATATACAAAAGTAGTTGTTACTGTCGGTTTAACGAAACAAAACAAAAATGATGCCTTCACAGTTAAAAGTCTTACCGAATTCCCAACTAACGAGACCGGTGTGAATACCACTATTGTATATCTGAGGAAAAATACAATTGCCTCATCGCTTTATATATAATAAAAAAATAATTTTACACCTGTATATATTAAACTTTGTAAATAGTTTTGTAAACAGTTTATCTGGTAATTATTTTTAAAGATTCTTCATGTACTAAGTTTTAGCTAGAAAATAATAATTGTAAGTAGACGTTAGATGATCTGAATTCGTAAAATAGAAGTAAGTGTTCGATTTGTTATCCTAACTTCATTTGAAACCTACAAACTCGTTAAAATTTGTACGACCCGAAACCCAAATATTAGTATAATGTCTGGCGATTCGAATTTAAACACAGCTTTAATTTTAAATATTTACTCACGCACTATCAGTGGTCTTTCTTTGCTTAGCGTAATAATACTCGTACTGATCTAAATTTTACAAGTTTGAAAGCCGATAGCCGAAGTTGCAAGTGTTTGTATCAATTGATTATAATTTTACTTTTGTAATTAATTTTAAAAATAAATAAATTAAAAGTTTGACTTTATGATATGTTATGCTGTCTCTTCATATGACCATTCGTATGTTACTTTTACAATAACAAATTCATGATGAAGGCAAACCAAATAGCAACTACATAAGGAAATTAACTACTGGGAAATGTACAAAAGAATATGAATTTTAAGAATTTGTATATAATCCATTGCGAAATAACGTTTTTTTCTTTTGCAAAGAGTTATAGATTTTTATTTTTGGCAAGATTCTGCTATCTATCTCAATATTTTCAAATTGATGAGCCAAAAAAAAAAAAACATTAAAAAGCTTCTCATTTTTTAAGTGATGGAGAGAAAATATATTCACCAAGACCGATAAAGTGTATAAAAATTTGGTCTTGGTCCCGTTATGGTCAGTCTATAGGTTAATCTGCCACTAAGTTTCTAGTTTTTTCATTAGCGCTCTGAAAAGTTGAAAAAATTATATTCGATTATTCACAATCTTAACGACGGTATCTCTAGCAAGTGTTTTTCCTAATAGGCTAGAATTTGAGAGGTAAGTTAATTTTGAAAAACATTCCAATTTTTCAATTACAAGTCTCAAAATAGACATTCCTATAGCATTTAAAACGATAACATCAACTGATGATCATGTTCTGGCATAAGTCTATCCACAGAAACGCTCTGAAACTGCTTAAACTAAATGTAGTTTAGTCGAATATTCAAATTAACAATTTCAACATCAAGTGAATGGAGAAGGCTTCAGGAGGCTGAACTGCGTACATGCCGTTTAACTTAGTGTTAGTCAAGATTTAATTTATTTTCAGAAAGTATATCAAATTATAATATTTCGACTCATTCAGACTCAGAGTTGTATTAACTATTATGCATAATGTACCAAAATACATCGGTCGGTGATTCTTTAAATAACTGCACATTATGTTTTGTTTTCGGTTTTTTCGAAAATTTTTTGAAACGAAATATCTCAAAAACTATGGGGAATAGGATAAAAATATATAAATCTTTGTGTTTTTGGAACACGCGCTCGTCATGAAATGTGTAATATCAAAAAAGCTACAAAAGCAATTGCATGTGAAGGAGGAAAGAATGTGTGTGTGCACTATGTTTATGTTTTTGCTATGATTCTTAACTGGTCAATGCACAAAATAAAATATAGTGTGCTTGCAGACTATTAAACGTCGGCTAACAAAGCTTACTGATGAAATGACGTTGCGTCATGGAAACTAGTATAAGCAGCCCGTTGCCCATTTTTTGTTACTTTTATGCATTTTGCGATTGTAATTTTTGTTGTTTTTACACTGAAACTACTGAACAAACAGCTCTGTAAAATACATAATAAATAAATCATTTTTGTTTAGAAATGTTTTAGTTTTTTAAAAATAATTTAAATAAATTACATTAAACATATTTTTTTCATTTATAAAAATATTTCTCAAAATATCTATATATGAGTCTGCTTTCGTATCGAAATTCCCGAGCAGGCTTATGTGTACTTTGGACCCAGCAGGTGGCAATGGGGTCGAGATAACTTAGGAAGTATGTGTATCTCCGTTACCATGAAAGGTATCTTAGCCATATTCACACCATAAGTTGGTTGGGTGTTCGAGAAGATTTATACATTTTTTTTGGACCCGTTAGATGGCGCTGGGGGTCGATATATTTAAGGAAATTTGAATGCCTTCGTAACCATAAGAGGTTATGAAGCCATATTCACAACATGGTTGGTTGGGTGCTTAAGAATGCTTAAGTATTTTTTGGATCCGGTAGATGGCATTGGAGTCGAAATATTTAAGAAAAATTGTAATACATTTTACAATTTGGGATATATAAGAGGGAAGGTAGAAATTTAGTTAGCTGCTAGTTTTTAAATAAAAAACAAAAATTCACAGCAAAAAAAAAGAAAAAACATTGAGTTAAGAATGTATGCAGCTCTAATAAAGTGTCTTGGGATATATAAAACAATTACCACGCGACGCGTCAATGTCGCAATAACGCGAATATTTTTTTTAATTTATTTTTTTAGGTGGCATTTGAATTTTTTTTATTAAATCTATCGAATAAAAACCACATTCAGGAAATTGATCTTATCTTTACGGAAATATAGCAAATAATCATTTACTTATTAATACGTACGATGGTCGTTTAATATAACCGTGACTTTGAAATGAGTAATATTTTTGCTAAAATTGGATTTATTTTTCAACATAATCTCTTTTTGTCTCCATACATTTCGCCCAACGGTTTTCTAACTTTTTTGACCCTTCCAAAAAATACGATTTTCAAATTCTGAAAATTAGACGTTTGTTTCACCGATGATCTCCTTGTTCGATGTGAATCTTTATCCACGAAGCCATTTCTTAATATTTGGAAAGAAGTCAAAATGGGCCATATCTGGAGGAAAAGGTGGATAAGTAGTTCAATTTGACAATTTTGGCGATGGCAATCGCTTTGGTTTCGCGATTACGTATTTAATCGATTGTGAGCAAGCGCGGCATCTATTTTGCTGATGGGTTCCTCATACCCAAATGTTCATGCAAGATCTCGCGTATTGTTAGTCGACGGTAGTCCAACACAATATCATGCATTTTATTTACCATTTCTTCTTCCACTTCATTCGGATGTCCCGGGCGCTTAGCATCATTCGAGCTTGTACGGCCACAATGAAATATAGTGAACCATTCCATGTGACGGAGCAGAGTCCCCATAATACTCTTTTTTAGATTTTCTTCAGTTTCCTTAATAGTTTTTTCACGCAAAGAGTAGGTATTGTCATCGATTTGAGCGCCATCTTTTATAAAAGTTACTGACTTATCAAACGACCATGGTATTATTAATTTTTAAAATATTTTCCGCCACCTGACCTTACCAAAAATTACATTTCTGTTTATGTTTTTCGAATAACAGCCAAACGACATGCACTATTATTCACCTCAAAGCAGATTACAAATAACAATTGATGCAGTAAGTAAATGATATTAAATTAATTAATTAATGAAATAATTACTTATAAAATTAATTTTAGAAAGTTCACCACTTAGTTTTTGTGTACTTAGAAACGCCCCCCACATTCATTGAAGTTCTTATTACAAGTGCTCTAAAATGGTCTAAATCGGTGTTTTTGACACATTTCATCAAATTAAATTCAGCATCACAAGTGACATGAAAATGATACAAAAATTAATTTAGTAAATTTGAAAGATTAATGTTTAAAGCAAGAATGTGTTTCTAGGTAAAAATTATTTTTTTTTTAAAAGTACGAATAATAGGATTTAAAATTTTATTGATATTCGATCTGGATGTTATTCCAGAATTTTCAAAAAAAAAAAAAATATTCCTTTCATTTAAGACCTCTGTTTGAACACCGTGAATAATAAGCTTTGCCAAATACAATACAATCTATTTTCATAACATTTTAATAACAGCTTTATATATTTTAAACATTTAACAATTTTGAGTTACTTTTTAAACATTTGTAGTACATCAAGTTATATACGCAAAAGCGTTTACAGTATAAATATGTAATTGTTTTCTTGAATTTGTTAACATTTATATAATAACATTTAAGTATATATAAGTACATAATATATATGTATCGATGTTTACGTATTAGGATGTTTCAAACGAAGTAAATAATTTTTTTTTTTGTTTTGTTCCATAGCATTAACTAACATGCTATTCTGAAGACACTAATACTCCCATGAGACCAAGATTTTCATTTTTGGTGCCTAAATATAATAACTTGTTTTTGATGAAATAATGTCTCATTATAAATATAATAACCTAAAATCTCTTAAACAATTTTGTGTGATAGGTTACCATATTCGGACTCAACAAACTAAAATCCATAAAAAACATAGTTTGGTTTGAATAAAAAACATACATTTTTGTTGCTATATTTTTTGACTCCATTTAAAAAACATTGACAATAATATAATTATGTTTTTTTTTTATGGATATGAGTTGCTGAGCCTGCTTCCGGTATACGTGTTGTAATATCAAGTCAGGTTTTTTTTTGTACGTTTCGCTATATTTAGATGCCAAAACTGAAGAAGTTCGACTTGCGGGTCCTTTTAATGTTGAGAAAATCAGTTACTTTATTTGGGAATATTCGTTCGTTAGCATAAACATAACGTTTAATGCTATGTCAATTTCATTTGAATCGTCTTTATGTACAAAAAATTTTACGTATATATATTTCATAATATATTCCTATTTTTATTTAGTTTATGCCTGTCATTTAATGAAATTGAGTTCAAAAATCACAACCAATATAAATTTGGTTTTTTCCCTTAGTTTTTTGTTCATTTTCATAAAACTTTGGAAAAATATATGTAATAATAATATTTAGGTGCAACAGCCCCAAAGGATCTCATTTCGATTATGCATAGTTATTTAATAAACATAGTTATAGATTTATGCTGGTTCCAAACGGCGTTAATTGAGAAAAACTTTTTACATAATCATACTCTCGAAGCCGTGGGATATGGAGCGGGGCCATCTGCGCAATAGGCGGACACACTATCCACTGAGTTATATATTTATGCATGTAAAAATAAACAATTAAATATTTTTCATATTCTTTTTTTTTTATTTTTGTTCATTAAATCTGTCCCATATGAAGGCGGTAGGCGTTATAGATCGCCTATAACTCGATGTTTTCAGTATTTCTTTCCAATTATATTTAGAATTTCTTATGTACTAAAATTCGTCTTGCTGTCAGTTTTATACTCAAGCAGTTTTGTTATCATAGTCTTATTTGCCAGATTTATATTTAAAAATAATAATAATATTATGTATGTATAGTATGGTATATAAAACTGGAAAACACTGAATTTTCAAGCGTTTTAGAGTTATAGTTATAAAACGAATTATTAAATCACACGTTTGAAATTCTGACATTCACATAAATTAAGAAAATAAAAAACCGTCACGCCAAAAAATTTATTGCAAAATGTGAGGCACTCTTTTTCCTAAGTCAAGGTCCATTCCATGGCAAAATCAGTTTGTTTTGATTAATGGTATTTGGCATTATTTACTCGTTTATGTATGAGTATTGGTAACAACTGAATTAAATTTTAAAATAAATGTATGTATATTGTATGTACGGGTGCGTTTTTTGTCTCACACCGATGTTTTTTTATAAATTACTTTTTAATACAATTTTATAATTTATATTTGATTGATTGATTACATGGTCTTTAACATTATGTATGGTACCAACATCGATCAGAACGGGCCAGGGTTGCCTAGATATACAAAAAAATATATATTTAGTTTTATTTAAAATGCTGAAAAAAAACAACATTTACATACAGTTAGGTCTCCAAGTTAGAGCAAAAAAAAAATGAAAGGGTGCGTTTTATGTTCCAAGTCAGTGTACAATTTTTTGCTCAAACTTAAAGACCCCTGGCCTGATTTGATTGATGTTGAAACCGTTCGCTATGCAAGTAGTTCAGGCAAGTCGAAAACCGTAAATTTTTAACATTTTTTGTAAATATAATCCTGGCCTAATCTGATCAATGTTGGTGTCGTACATAATGTTAAAGACCAAATAATCAATCAATAAAATATAAATTATAAAATTGAATTTCATTTAAAACTTATTATATAAAAACATCGACCTGGAACATAAAACGCACTTTGTATTTAAAAACCGAAGTGAATCAATTCAATTACGAATTTCAGAAAAAACACAATTCGTGGTTCCAAAATCTTTTCTCCTAGCCGTATTGCACAATTTGTCTGGGAAAAAAGTTTCAGTCGAATTGGCAGTTAAGGAGTTGAATGAAACCCATACAAATTAGCCACATATTAAATTTTTTATCCTTCATATCTTTTAAACTTTCCGTAACTCAGACTAGTGACCTTTTGATCAGAAAAGTGAACAAAATCCGCCTTTTCGACACATTTGACCCCAATTACTTCAAAATTCAGACGTGATAGCAAGATACAAAAATTACTAAGGAAATGATAGCACAAAATAATATTTGTTTCTTTTTTTGAATTCATGTTTATCTTATGTTCATACAAACAGCGGAAAAAAATAGAAGGAATAGTCGTAAACACGGCAACATAAAATGTTTATGAAAAACCTCCGAAATATTTATGTAAATATGGACGAAAAGTGGGCAAAATATTGACGTTAATATGGCCAAGAGATAAATATTTTTTCTTTAATTTATTTTATTAACGCTCAAGAAAGTCATGGAAAAGGGTTACGATGGATGAGGATTTTCAAACAAAAGTGTACGTCGGGAATTTTTCAAGGCTCTTATATACACAGCAAACGTATGTTCAACATCATGCGATGCTAAAGGTACATATTTGAATACTTCAATCGGACTCGTTTTTGGAATGCCTACAATTAATTTGAATTTGACAAGCCTAGTATTCTGATCGACAACATAATTGAATTTTCTGAGAAATTGTGGTTTCCTCGTAATTCCTCAAGTCTAGGGTGAATTGATTCAAATGTTTCCAAAACATCAGTGAGAGATTCGCATTTTTTCTTTGTTTTGCTTTGTGATTGTCAGAGAAATGATCGCGAAATGACATTTGCAGAGCGCGAAATAATTTTTTTAGATTCGGTAATTGAATTGTCTTTCAGGCTTTGTCAATACATTTTGCTTCTTTTTCATCGAGAGTATCCAGAAAACATTTAATATATCTTTGAAATGACTAGCAAAATAAACAGCTGCACATAGTAGATTCAGGCTTCTCAGCGAGTTGCAATCGGTTGTGGAGGCAATGGCTTTTGAGGAAATATCAAAATTGGGTGGCGGTAAGCTATTGTGCCATCCGGGATTTTATGTGGTATAAATGAGTATCAATCGCCTTTATTTAAAGTTTGAACATATGCGCGCATTGTGGCGCAAGAAACTTAGTCCGTACTCTTTCAAATTAATATATCTCCGTTTATTAGCCACTGTATCCAATGGCCAAATTGTGTTCACAGTGCGACTGTGTAAAGGATTGAAGTCATTCCTCAGCAACTAGAAGCGACACCTAAAGTTTGGATTTTCTGAACGAATCTAAAATTTTTTATTGAAATCGGTATACATGTCAGTTTTATGACAATTAGTTCAACATTCCAGAGAGATCGTACAAGCAGCAAATAAGACTTCAACATTCCTGAGAACATTCCAACATTTTCATTACTGGTGACGAGACGTGGTGTTTCTAGTATGAACTGGAAACAAAGCGTCAAAGTGCTGAATTGAAGTCGAAATCATCTACACAAGTCAAAAATGTTATGTTAATTTTTTCATGTTTTTTTCGATAGCAAGGGCATCATTCACCGCGAATTCATCCGAACTAGTCTATATCAACTAGTTACTGGTGCTTTCTATTTGACTGGTAGTTAGTACATGAAAATGTACCGTTGTTTCTTCGTTAGTTTTTGGCACGAAATCGAGTTTGTGTATTCACCTGATTTAGCACCATGTGACTTCGCACTATTCCCAATGAAAATGAAGTAGAAAGGATGTTTTTTCGATGACACTGAGACATTCAAACAGCTTCATCACACACCTTGGAAGTAATACCACAAAAAGAGGGCATTTGAGTCGCTGTAGAAAGTTCACTTAATCAGAAGGAGAATATTTTGAATAAGAAAAAAGAGATATTTGAACAAAAATGCGCACTCGATGATATATTTAATTTTTCGTTTAGGAATTATCTAAATATACTAAACAAAATTATATACTAATAAACGAATATCAAAAAAATTGCTGAACTCTTAGAAACTAAAATACCACCATGGACTGTTGAGCACTTTAACCTACTCCTTAAAAAATCAAAATACATAATCCCAAGAAATATTTCCCCAGCCATTTCAGATTTCAGTTCAGGTAATTCAAGTTCAGTCGTTACGCCGGGTTCGGAATTTTTATTTTTGTTGACTGTGCTACCAACATCTGAATTAAATTTTATATTTTAATTTGTGCTTATAAGTTAGTTTAAAAAATTGTATCAATAGATTTTGAGCTGAGTTTGCTCATTTAAATCAATTTTATTCATAATATAATAAGAGATAATGTTAATCATTTTATAATACTAGCTATGATACAGTTTAAAATAAAAAAAAATTTTAAAGAAAAAATACATACCATGCATGCACAAAATAACGATCTTCTCTTCATAATATGTTATATGGTTTTCGCGTTAGTTGACAGCCGCAACGTATTTTTAGCATTTGCCTTAAACACTTACTCAGTTATTTTTAATATTTTTTTAAAACATTTTTCATCTTTTGATTAAATTTTATCATAGAACGTGCATTACTGAACGTAATTAAATTTATTTACGAATTTCTTCTGCTGATTTTGCTTTAATTTATGCATTAGAGTTTTTTCCTTCTAGGTAATTAAGATTTTCATGATTTTTAAATTATCATTTTGATTTATTTAGGTTAAATGTTTTAATAAAGTAAAGTATCGAAGGCGTCGTTTATATCAAAATTATCACTAAAAAAATATAAAAAAAAATAAAACAAATAAGTATCAATGGGAAAAATTAAATAAACAGACATAAGTATATACTTAATACTAAAATTTTGCTATGTATACATATAGTAAATTATAAGAAATATTTCTGATAAAATCTGGCATAATGCAAGCATTCATACAAACTTTATACTATAATTATACAAAAGTCACAGTGACGCAAGAAAAAGTATCAATTATATAGAACAAACATATAAGTTTACCCTTATGTCGGGTGTATAACTCCCGTTTTTAATAGTAATCAATTTAAATACTCGTAATCATCAAGCGATACAAGATTAATATGCATTAAGCTATAATTAGACTACACAGAAGCTAAGAAAAAATAATAAAGATGATACCTAGTCTGTACTTGAAAAAAAATATCAAAAAATTTAATAATACAAAATTAACTAAATAAAGTCACTGGCGATCATTAAACTAAGTGCGTTATTGAAGCAATCGTTATAAAAAGGCTACGCATAGTATGGGAAAAATAAATTCTGCTTGCATAACCCTTTGTACGAAAAGATTTCACCAAGTTACACCGCTTCAAAATTTCTAAAAAAAATACTGGTTTTTAGATTTCATATTTTTTTTTAATTTTCATTGATTTACCAAAAAATAAAAAGTAATTTAAAAAAAATTGTATGGTAAGAGATGTGGAAGGTAAACAATAACATCACCTATCACCTATCAGATCATATTTTCCCTAAAATTATTTTGTTGGAAAATAAAGTTTTGAGCCCAAAAATTTTATTATTTTTTTTCGATATTAACTAATACCTACAGTTAAATTTTTTCCTTTTCTGATTAAAAAAAAATTATATAATTTTACTTTTCTCCGTGTCACCGTTCAATTTATAAAAAAATAATAGTTTCTTATTGCTTGTCAAAATGTTCACCAATTGAAGTAACCAAATTAAACGTTACGACTTAAAGGTTAATCAATATTTTTATACCTTAAAAGATTACGGGTGGATTAAGAGTTATACAGACCATATTCGTACATATCGGTTAATCTTTAAATAACTGCACGCTTTTTTTTTTACTTAGGTTTTTTAAAAATTCTTTCAAGCGAAATATTTCAAATACTTCGGGGAATGGGATATAAAAACATAATCATTTTTATAAATAAATTTACTTAAATTTATTAACACCTTAATTTTTTGTTTATAAAAATTTTTCACAAAATATCTTCGAGATCTTCGATTTTTTTAATATTTTTTTTTGTTATTCTTGAACCAATTCAAATTCCGCTTTCAAATTGAGTTCGTGACATAACTTTGCAAAATATCATACCAATTCATATAGACTGGTGCGCACCTTCAATAAAAATTCTAATTCTAATATTTATTTACATAGGTATATTATCCCTAAGCATACCAACTGTACTTGTTTTCATCTTCCCCTACTTATTTTTCAAAGCGTACTTAATTTGTACTTATTTCGGCCGAAATCCGAATTTGGATATTCAGAAACTATCCGCAAATGAAAAAAGGAAGAACAGAAAGTATATACAGTGTAATTTTTGCAAAACGAAATTCAATATTGCAAACGCCGGAAAGAGTGAAATCAAAAATGCAAATGAAATAAATCGGCAACGTACTACAAATGTCAATAAATTTGTCGTTGCCTTTTTTCTTCGTTCCATTTGATCTTTATCTTTACTGCACCCACCATGGCTTGGAATTGTACTTATTTTCAACTATTTTGATTTCAGGCAAATGTACTTATTTGTTCAAACTTAAAGTTGGTATGCTTAATTACTTCAAAAGCGCGCTCCATATTTGCTCGTTTAATATATTTATAATGATCACTCATACGACCTGGTGTACGTAATTATTACATAGGAACAATAAAAAGTGTATATTTGAGAAACATTTTTATAAACAAAAAATAATAATTTATTTAAGTTTTTTTTTTTTTTTGAAAAAATTAAAGCATTTTAAACACAAATTTGTGTTAAGTTTTTTTATCCATGTTTCCCTATTTCTTTTTAAAAAATAATTAAAAAAAGTAAAAAACAAAACAAAATGTGTAGTTATTTGAAGAATGAATATATGAAATAATACATATGTTGTATATTTATAAAGTACATCTTAAATGATTTTTGTGCGTGTAATAAGATATAAAAGGTATTCATCTAAACGTGCAAGTTTCCATCTGTGCAAATAGGAAATTTTACGTGATGTGTTTCATGAACGCACCTTCGAATATTTTGTGCAATTTCTGACAGTTGATGAGCATTTGAAAAAGTTTCAACATTTAAAAATTAAAATGCCGAAAGAAAGCGAGAAAACTAAATTAATTAAACTATTTTTAATAAAATTAGCTTTTTGCCTCTGAATTTAATCTAAAAAAAATTTAAAAAATGATTGCAGATTAGTAGCGTTAGTTTGAGCAATAAAAGCGTCGTGCAATCTTACCTATTCAAAAAATTTTCCACGCGATATTTTATAGTTCGTTTGCGAGGGTGCAGAAACTCACAGTTTGTGAGATTTTTGAGGGTTTTACGCGTTTAGATGAATACCCATTTTAAGTTTCTAGGCAATATAGAACACAGAAGCCATTAATAAGAACAACAACCAACATTTAAACGTAATCAAGCATGCATATTAAGAAATAATGAACTTTATGTAGTTTTTAAATGTCATCAAAAATATATTATTTTTTTTTTTAGTTTTAAACATAAATAACTCGATAGCAAAAGCTTTTTTCCTATGTTACTTTTTAGAGATGCATAATGGTGCTATTCTGTAAGCTGCGATTTGTGATTATTGCAATTTTTGCATTTTAAGCATGAAAATACAGAAATAAAATTAATTAAGTCATTTAGGTATAAAGTTATTAATGATTGTATGAAATTTTGTTTAAATATGACAATACTTTGAATTGAATACCTTTGAAATGTGACAGTACAAAAGCGTTACGTGTGTATTTATTACAACTGGGTTTAAAAATTGAAACAATGTACTGGGAATTTTATTTTTATGCGAGCTATTCACAGAAAATTGAAGTTTTCTTGATGCAGTTATTCTCGCTTAATTGAGCCTGCGAAAATACAAAGGTTTCATTGCAATTAACCGAACAAATCAATTATCCGATACTCGGTTAGTCAGTTGCACTGACGCAGTTAAAGTAAATCCAGTTAATTGCACAGAGCTCTCAATTATGCGGAGTCGTCTCTCACAGATTAAAAATATAAAAATGCACACAAATAAAAAAAAAACTGCAATTGCTTAACTTAGTTGATGCAAATTCACTATAGTATGTCCAACACTGATGCTATCGCCGGTGCCGGTGTTAGACATATTTGAATATGTAAATCCTGAGCCGCGGCCCACTTACCCTAACTTTTATGTAGAATTGCTATGGCTAGCGAAGCCGATGTTGGATAACTTATAGGATGTAAGCGATTTTCAAGCTCAAAAAATATATGGCGGAGTCGTTTCCGCGCCCAACATACACATCGGTCATTCTTTTAATAAATGCACACTTTGTTTTTTTTACGTTTTTGAACATTTTTTGAAACGAAATATCTCAAAAACTATAGGAGATAGGATAAAAATCACTTAATCATTTTTGTTAAGAAATACTATACCTTTATAAAACAAAATAAAAAGATTTAAATAAATTTTTTAAAACTAATTTTTTTAATTAAAAAAATTTTTCTCAAAATATTTTCAATATAACACCTTCTGTTTTTTCATTTTTTTTTATGATATTCCTCAATCAATCCTAAGAATACATGTGCTTTCATATCGAAACTCCTGCCATAACTTTGGAAACTACGAATTTTTTACTGATAACGCGCACCATGTTTTTTCAACAATAAATTCGACATAAACTTTTTTTTTTGTAATGTTATATTCAATCAATCGTTCTTTGTAACGCGAATTACCACATAATTTTTGGATTATTTTAAAAATCATTATTGCTGTTTATAATAATGGTAAACTAATTGATATATTGCTCATTTATTTATGTCATATATAAAGCAGTTTGAACATGTCCAAAAATGGTATCACGCGTTGCCAACACAATTTATTATTTTACTGGAAAAATACTATGTTAACACTGAATTTTTAAACTAATGTAGGACATGAGAAATGTTATATGTTCACAAAGAACCCAATTTTATTTGTTAATCTAAATAATTAAAATTTATGGCATCATTAAACTCAATAAGAGTTTATGGATGTAACGCGAATTACCATGGAATTACCCAGAAGGTGTTGTATTGAAAATATTCTGCGAAAAATTTTTTTAATAAAAAATTTATTTTAATCTTTAATTTTTTTTATAAATTTCGTTTCAAAAAATGTTCAAAAACGTCAAAAAAAAGAAAGTGTGCATTTATTAAAAGAACAACCAACTTGTATATTCTTGTTCAGCATGCTATAAACTCTACAATATGCTAAAATTTCAAGAAAATCGGAGTGGTTTCCCTTAAACTGAACTATACACTAGCTAGTCCGGCAGACGTTGTTCTGCTCTTTTCGGCAGGTGGCGCGATAACTTTGAGGTCGATGGCGCGCTTCAGCAATAACTTGCAACTTTTCCTTTATGTTTAATCTTGTGTGAGAACGCGTTCTTCCACTCATATTTTCCGTTCAGTTTGTAATTAATTTTTCTATAAGATTGCAACTTTACACGTCCTAATTTGTAAAACGTGGTAATCACAAATATTTGTTAGTAGGGGAAACTAGAAATTTGTGAGACACGCTTTTTCCTAGCTTGTTAACTTCAACTAAAATCAAAGTTTTTGTAAATCTTAAAAGGGAATATGTTACTAGGAGAAACCCCTAACTTTAAGCTAAAGCAGTTTCTTGAAATTATTATCTACAGAACAAAGTCTGAGTGTTGGCAAATAACATATGTATGTATGTACGTATTTGAGATTTACAAAAATGTTGGCGAATTGTGAGATACCATCTAAAATAACTTGTTTATTTAATGGTTGGAAATTAAATAAGTATTAATTAACAAAAAAAATGTATATGCAACTTTTTCATTGCAATTTTTTTGTTCAATTATACGGGCAAATTCATAAAGAGGGGCACAATTAAGCGGGAATATATACTGAAAGTTTTATTTAACCACTTGATACACCGAAGGCTTTGCTTTTATATGCTGCTGCTCTCAGCAAAATCTTACAAAATCTTTATTTGTTTGCTTTCGAACAGAACTTATTTTTGTTTGCGTTTTTAGAGCAGATTATAATTTAATATTATTTTTTACTGAGCCTTCTATTCAGTACTGCAAGTGCAAAAATTACAAAAAAATTACAGCGCAAAATGCATTAAGTGGAAAAATGGGCAACGAGGTGCTCAACCACCGCTACATCAGTAAACTTTGTTACCCGACGTCTAAGAGTTTACAAGCATACTACATATATTTTATTTTTTGCATTGAACAGTTAATAATCATAGCAAAATATAAATATAGTGCGCTAAAAGTCTAAATTTTTCCCCTTTTTATGAAATTGGTTTTGTAACTATTTTGATATTACACAATTATTGAGCGCTAAGTTTTCGATTATTCTCCACAAATCCCCAGTTGTTGTTTACAATGTAAATTGAAAAAATGAGTGAGAGAGTAAAATTTGATTATTCCATTAATATTCCATTGCATTGTCATGGACAAAACAAAACGCACAAACACATTAACTTGCCATTAAACGATTTGCTATGCTTGTTTCTTTTTGCGCAATTATCTACTGTTTTTAAGCAATTTTAATAATTGATGTTTAATAGAAATATTGTTATAGTTTTTATTGGATAAAAATTGATTTAGTAGCCCGGAGCAACCCTCCTCTAGATACGCCACTTAATTTTTGTACTCTTATTCCTTTAATTTTTATGATAGAATTGCGCCACTTAAGTGGCATCTATTCATCGGTATATGACAGCATAACATCTCTTGGATTTGTCAGAAAACAACATAGTCTTCCATTTTTGGACACTCAAGTTGAGGTGAACATGGAATAAGGCTTATATGTAAAGCAAAAGGAGAAGGATTGAATTCTAAGTATTGCAAAGCCACTGTAAAGAACGGAGGTGGACATGTAATGGTCTGCGGTTTCTTCTTTGGTCATGGACCAATTCATAGGAATGATGAAATTATGGATCGCTCCATGTACGTTGACATACTAAAAGATGTGATGCTGCCATATACCGATGAAGAGATGCCACTTAAGTGGAGATTCCAACAGGACAACGAACCAAAACAATCCCTTAAGTTTTTACGGCGTGGCTTCAGAGCAATAGAATTGAACTTCTTAGTTGGCCTACCCTGACCTGAATCCTATTGAAAACTTGTGGGAGATAGATAGCATGAAAATCAAGAGAGAAAATTGCAAAACCACGGCGGATCTGTTTCAATATTTGAAAATATCCAGGGATGAAATGTCTTCGAAAAAACAGCGCTGGAATCATTTGCCTTCTCTACTTTTATATTTTTTATAAGTAAAGAAATCAGTCAGCTAATAGGCAGACGCGATAAAACGATTTAATTGCAATTTTTAAATGCGGCAATATCTAAATGGCGGAGGATACTTCTCTTGATTCTTATGACATAATCTTTATAATAATCTCAATCTGTCTGACGATAATTTTGAAAAAAGTTTTAATTACTCTTAAACAAAGCAACAGAAACGTCTGCCTCTTGCATTTATCTGGTTTTGTTTATCAACACATTTTTTAATATAAAAGGCAGACGCGATAATATTGCTTATGGTACCTTTTTTTACAGTTTCAAAAAGCATTCAATTAATAACGCAGCGACAAAACAATGACAGAGATTGTTCGTATTTTTATATTACTTAGAGCTTCTACCTCACGATAAAATCATAAAGAGATTTACGCCAGCGGCTCCCTTACCATTATGTTGTATGAAAAATTATTTTATAATCGAAATTATTCCTTTCTCGTTGTTACTTAAACTCAAATGGGATATGCTTACGAAAATTATATTAGTACATACATACATATGCTGTGGATGTGATAAAATGAATTAATATCAAACACGCATGTGGAATTGCCAAATGATTTTTGAAGAAAAGTGATAAAAACAACTAAGCGTTATTCTAAAAAACAGCACTTTTTGTGAAAGAAACTAAATAACATAATTAGAAATTTTGAAAAAAAAAACCAATATATATTGCATAAATTAAAACCAAAATTATAGCCTAAAAATACCTGTTTTTATAAGGACACATAATTTACAATTTTTGTTTTCGTTGCTTTCCATCATAAATAACGCCCACTATCTACATCGTATCCCAATTCAAAGCATTTCCATTAAAATACAGATCGAATTCGTCAACATAATTATTGCTGGAGCTTATACTGGATTAAACGAAGAAATGAAGATACCCAGTAAAAGTTGTAGCAAAATGGGTACAAATACATTGCAGTAAAGAACGATGTCATAGTTGTAGTGTAGATATAGACGGAAAGTATTTAAGAAGAAGAAACAACAAAAAAGAATACATTTAGTTAATGTACGATTCAAAAGTGTTATAGTTAGTTTTAAGCGCGAGATGGGAACAAAAAAAAAATATGTGTTACAGCTCTATATGTGACAGTGCGCATAAAGAGCCCATATGTCGGATCAAAAATTTGACATATTTGAAGTTTTTTATATTATACTCACAAACTTTATTTTTGGAATAAAAAGAAAACCCTTTTAACTTTTTATTTATATCAAAGTTTCGACACATTGAGCTTTTTTATAATATTGCTAAAAATGTTGATTTTCGGCTTTTAAGATAGCATTTTAGAAGAGACAAAATATACACTAATAATTTCCAAAAGTTGATTTAAATGTATAAATATAATAGTTTTATTTAATATACATACATCATACATACATACAAATGTATGTGTGTATTATGTATGTATTTACATGAATGCCATACGTCTATCAACAATATGACGTATGAAATTCAGCGCATACTTCCAGGCTATAAGAATGCATGGTGAACGTAAACTTTGAATTCAATTTTCTCAACATGCGGAATTTTTCATATATTTAAAATTTCGGAAAAAATTCAATTTCCTATGAGCCCTCCAATTTAGTATTTTATTTGGTTATATATCGAGCCCAAATCGCAAAGCTAGTGTTAGCATACATTTTTACAAATGGTACTTTTGTACCAATACTGAAAATTGTCAGTAGATAAAGTTTTAAACTTAAACGTACCGTTACAAAATAAAAATATAATTTAAATTGGTTGTTTATAGATAATTAACATATCGTCCGAAGTATGTACGAACTTTTTATCGTATTTTGAATAATTTTATTTGTTTATTCGGACGAGACTATGAATTTTCAAGTCGCAAATTCAAAATTCGTTACCCGTCTTATTCTATTACGTTTTGTTTTTGATATAAATAGAGTCAAATATATCATCTCCCACCGATTCGTCTAGTACGGTGAGATGCATACTTTTTTTTTAATATTCTAGAAAGAAAGCTAGGTTCTTCACGTTTTTTTAGTTTTCGAGAAAAAACTGAATTGAACATTTTGGCTTTCCCTTTTCATCGACAAAAGACTCATAATATGCTGGATATAATGGAATAATGAAGAAGAAATTGCATTTCCATTATAGATAATCAGACTGATTGTCTAAAAATTACACAAGATCCTTAAGTGCGCATTGCCTTCGAGTGCCAGTTGTTATAGTAGCAACAGGGACAGGAAAAAAAAGTTTGAAACTCTCGATTTTTCGTATTTTTTACCAAGCGACAAGTGTTCGTTAATATAATGTGAGCAGGAGAAAAATTACATTAATATAACCTCTGAAATTGATTTCCGTCCAAAAAATTTGAGGGAGGTGCAAGTTGCGATTCGCCATGTACTTTTTCATAAGCTCATTACGTCAACCGAACAAAATTTCGCCAAAGCAGTTGTCTGGCAAGGCAAAATTTCGTAGACAGAAAACTTCATTTTTATCCTGATTTTTGCAGTAAAAATAATTAAAAATTACGTACGAAGGTGAGTTAAACAGATTTTAGTGCAATGGAAATGGAATTAAACGAAATTTTGTGTGGAAAATGAAGATTGCCTTAACTCCAGACAAGTCAGCAAACAATAACAAAAGCAGCGTGAGAACGATTCTTACTCTTCATATATTTATACTTTTTGGCAAAACCAGGAACTGATGTCCCGGTTTTCTATTTGAACGACCAAAGCATTTGATATATTTTGGACCGCTTCGACAGGGTGATATTTGATGGCAACGCGCTGGTAAGTATGTCATTTCGGCAAAGTTGTTTATTTATTGCAAATGGCGCATTTGAAATTATTTAACGTTATCTGCTTGCGACTGAACGATATTTTTTACAGCAGAAAGGTTCATTCATATCAACTTCACTATTTATCATAGCTGATATTTTGTGTATGAAGCTATCTAAAATATCGCACAGTTTACAAATTTTTTCCCATATTTTGTTAGTGTCACTAGATTTTTGGAAAAGCGCAGCACTGCCACAGCATTTCCAGAATTTTTTCCGAGATCTTTAATCAGTAAATTGTAGGACTCGCAAACCTAACCCTGCGCACTTCCAGATTTTTTACTAGCCTTTGCACACTGTGGGCAAATCTCTGGCATGCTGTTTTTTTTAAAGCAAAGCAATAAAACAAACAAAATAAAAATAGCGGAACACACCCGACAAAGTAAAATTAGCTGAAGCGGAGAATTTTTGGAAATATCCAGGTCAAAAAGTTGTGAACAGACGCAAATTGAAAAAAAAAAAAAAAAAATTAAATAACCAGCGCGAAAACTTTTTACTCAGACATAATAGCGTTGACAGACCGTAACAGTTTTTAAACTGTAAACTATCGTCTATATGGCCTTCTTATTCACAAAATTGTAGATTTTTTTATAGCTGAGCTACAATAGCTAAAACTAAAATTTTCACTTCTCCGTACAAAATCAATTAAAAACCCTTTAGATCAAATTTTACAGAGTATTTTTTTGATTTGTTTTATAAGAGGCGTGCCTATGAATTAAAAAAAAAACCCTTTTTGAAGAAACTCTTTATTGTACTTATTTCTGGAGTGCCGTGATTTGTCTGTTGGGCAGATTTAATTAACATATTATGGTTGTAATAAAATCGTCTTAGCTTGCTAATGAACCGACGTGATTAACTCAAATTGACTTTTGTCGTCAAGTCGATTTTATTGATAAAGGCACGTCCATTAATTACGTGAGGTGTTTTTTTTTTAATTCGGACCCCCCTCCCCCTATTAATTAATGGAGGTCCCCTGACCATTGACCCATAGATTTTCTTATTTGACACGGAATAAATTTCATTAGATTGTAGCCACCACTCCAACAGCAAATATTTAATTTTCTTTAGTCACAACAAATACAGCACACATATTAATAAGTTATCAATACTAAGCAATCAAAATAAAGGTAATAGCTGTCACATTATCATTTAGCTTAGCTATTATTATTAAAAACTGTTTTCGTTTTAACAAATGTGTTCACTTATGAATAAAATTTCAAGAGATTTCAATTCAAAGTATTGGCAGTTACTATTATATAAATAAGTAAGTATGATTTGGACCATGGAAACCTGGCTTATGCGAGAAAAAATGTTTTCGAGATAAACACAGTTAAGTTTTTATATTGGATATATCAATTATTACCATTTTGTAAGAAAATAAAAACCAGGCAAAATTATTTGGAAGCTCCCAAAGCTTCAAATCAAAATCGTTCTCTTGAAACATAAACGTGTTTTCTGTAGTCCAGATCATATTATGCAAAAATTATTTGAAGTAATTCTGAACGGCTTTAAACCTTACAGATTTTACGCACATAAAATACTGTCACAAAATAAATTGTTTTTCATTTTCATAAGTGGTTTTCAGTTAACAAAAAAAAAAAAAAATTTTATGAAAAATTTCGATATTTATATTGCATTTTTATTTTGAGTTTTATTTTTTCTAATTATTTTAATGATAACAAATATTGCCATCGCAGAAAAATTTAGTAAAAAAATTGAATAAATAAAAATTTCTGGTATTAACGTATAAGTAAAGAGTTCTTAATATGTAACTGGAAGAGTAATATCTATCTACATCAGGGACAAGGTTTATTTTCGTTATCGAAAATGGCACCAAAAATAACACTTTTCTGTTAGTAACTTTTTATTCGTAAAGAACATTTGAAAACAGTTCATTTGCGAGCTCAATAATGATAATAATGTTAGTTCATTTATAATTTATTTTTATTTTATTGAAAGATTTTTCACAAAATCAATTCATTTGACAGTAATTTGTAAGAGTTGATTGTCGAAAAACTGAGCCTGTGTTGGTTAAATGTTAGTTATATCAGATTCCTGAATCATCAGAAATGCTACTAGCGATCGCGTAGAACTTTTGTTTTCGAAATATCGAGTTTAAAAATTTAATAGATGTAAAGTTCTGTCTTACAAAAAATTTGTGTTAGTAATTTATACGACGAAAATTATTTTTGTCTACCCTAAATTTTTCGCTGCTCTATTGTTGTGCCATTATTTTTAAGTTTTAAATCGTGAAAGAAAGGAAACTTTATAGCAAACTACTGTTTCGAAGGGTTCCCTGCCACTTGTGGGATCGGGCAATATGGCAGGAACACAATTTTAATACTTAAATTTTGCATTCAGAAACACGAATAACCTTAAAAACGTGAACACTCAGTGTGCACTGTGCACAGTGTGTACTGTATATGCTCACAGTATCGCAAAAAAATGCAGTATTGTCTAATTAAATTCTATGATTATACTTGTTTTGAATATTAATACCAGAAACTCCTCTGTAATTATTCTACTATTAAAAAAAAATTAATGACGTAAATTCTAATAGGAATCACATTTCGAAATAAAAATATATTTCAAATGGATTTTCCACATTTGGATTTCATTGGTAAATAAATTTAACTCTTTCAAGAACTCTGCATTCATAACCTTAAGATTATGGAAATACATTTAGTAAAATCGTATCTTAAATGGAAGAAAAATCCTTGAAACGACTAAAATATTATCTAGGACTCAAAACAAAGAAACTATGATTAAGTACTTAATTTAGTCTTTTTTGTATGAATATGTGTTAAAATGCAAACTAAAAATAATTGACTTAAAATTAAAACTGAAAAAAAATTACCTCGTCATTTGCATATCTTGCGGATTCGGTGACTGAATGTGATGCTGGGGTGTTGCTATCATGGGCGAACTCTCAAAAGCTGGAACGTGTGCTTTTATCATACTCCCCACGTAACCATCCCTGGTTGCTTGCTCCTCTGAAAAATAAATTTAAATTTGAATGAAAATATTTTCATATTAAAAACAAATAAAAAATAACATATGGTGTATTAAATACCAATTCGTTGGGTATAAAATTCGCCATAAGCCTCATCCTTCGGCATATCTGTGGGGTAAACATATCGCACAAAAGGTAAATCGTGCACACGATCAGCTAATCCTCGTATATTTAAGTCTCTGGCTGTCCAAGGGGCAAGCATTAACACCTTACCCTGCTCATCAACAAACGCTACAGTTATGCCACCTGAAGGTAAAAGCAAACAGGTGTAATTATTACTAACTATATATCAGCGGCACATCACATCAGCCAGCATACTCACCCAATTCACTATCTGAAAATCGAAGTAGAAATGTCCCACTTCGTGTTAAACTTAAAGTCTCTTCAGTTGTCTTTCGCTTATTAATAAATCCGACGACTAGACCAGCTTTCCAGAGTCCTAGCATATGATCTTTGGTAAGTTTCATTATGGCAAAAAACCAATCCCAAAATGTAAATGAGCGGTCAGGTAATGGTTCCTTACAAAATTGTGCCCAAGTTATGTAGTCTTTGTGGTCACCGCTCATACCATCATTTCGAAACAGTTTTTCATCTGAAAATTTTGTAAAAGTAGTAATTAATATTGTCATAATAAAATTATACCGTTTAACAAAATACGCCGAAACTTACATAAGAAATTCATATTTTCTTCTGTTAATGATCGTCCAGTTGCAGAAGCAAATTTAGTATTTAACGCTAACGACAACTGAGACCATGAAACTTTTTCTGGTACAACAAAAGGTTCGCGTACAGTATCTGAAAATGCATTATCCCATGTTATTGTAGCCCATGATTGCGGTTCCTGATTTCCATGAACAATTACGACAACTGGTAGGGAAAGTGTCCATACCTGTAATATAAAAAAGGGTTCGATTAATGAATTAATTGTATGGTTGGAATAAAGACAAAGGAAATTGAGAGTTAAAGAGTTTCATAGCAACTGACTTAGGGGCCATTCAATTATTACGTAACGCAATTTTTGCAGATTTTTGATCTTCCCCCCCCCCCTCTCCTTAAACGTTACGGTATCACCCATGTGACCATTTTTACCTAAAAGTCACAATTATGTTGCGCAATGTACCGGAAAGTCATTTTAGCGACTTTTGTTATGTTTTAGTCGCGTTTGCGATAGTAATAAATAAAACAAGAGATTTTTAACTCGCATTGTTCGAGTCCCCCTCCCTTAAATACGTTACGTAATACTTGAACGGCCTCTTACGAGAATTGGTAAACACTAGTTAGTTTTATTAGACTTTTATCGAGCGGCAAATTTTTTGATAGCGCAAAAGTTTCATTTTACAAGTGTGTGTTGTGTCAAATCTTAAGTCAAAAATATGTCCGTTCGACGGTCTTTCGTTTTGTCCGTTAACGAGTACAGACGTGTCTTCGTGTGTAGTCGTCCGCGTTGATCTTAGCGTCTGACCCGTTAAACATTCTTTTTTCAAAGCGGTGAAACGTATAGGTTAAGTACGATTTCAATCCTAGTAGGATATCATCTTTAGCCTTTTAAAAGGCGCTCGTGTTATTTAGTGATTAACAATCACAACTACGCTAAGGACTCAATAAAAACTTCGTGTTTCGGTAGTCCTTTCCCTAGGTTAATAATATGCCCTTCGGAATAATTGGCATATTTTAAGAAGAAGATGTCCGTTCAACTCGGATTTTGCGGAAAAAAATGAAAAGTGTCCAATCGCGATATTTGAGAGAGTAAAAGGTGAAATTTCTCCGACTGGTCGAATCATCACAATTTTCGGGTCGAACGCTAAATTGGGTAAAAAATTAAGATACAATGGCAGGGTTCAGGAGGTAAGGCCTGCGTCGTAGATGCATAACCATTTGGCTCATACCTTCTGAATGCAACCCAAGTGAAACGTTTTTAAGAATATTATTGATAAATACAATAAAACTCAAACAGTGAATGACCGAATATAAAGTTTTGTACCTGCTTTCTACAGCTTCCGATGGCTATATATTCGAAAGTAGATTAGAGCTAAAATTTTTGTTTCCAGATTTGTTTTAAGCTCATTTAAAAATGCGGGGTTCGGAAGATTGAATGTAGACTGACAGTTGCTTATCTGTTTAGTCATAACCTTCTGAATACAAGCAAAATAAAAAACTTTCGAGACTGTTTAAAATCTTGTGCACCGCAAACATTTTACATTTCGCATAGGCAAAAAAAAAAAAATAAGGTCCATCTCCAAAACTTTGAAAATAAATACCCTAATGTATATATGTATATTTATAATTCTCCCCTTATAAGATAAGAAGTTCTTGGTATTTTTGATTGATAAACTTACACGTATTTTATAATCACTGAACATAGATGAGGTGTAGAAGAGCAATGCAAATTTTTCATCCATTACACTTTCTGTACCCTTCTTCTCAGCGCGTTTAATTTTTTTCAATTGCATATTTCTGCAATAAACAAATATGTATATACAAATAAAAGTAAATAAAATAAAAATTGAATCATAAATACCTGAAACTTGCAGAGAAAACACGAGTCTGCTGCTGATACTCCATTGTGCCAACATTGTTTAGGATCTCACCAGATGATGGTGGTGTGCCGTGAGATGTTCCGGAAGAAACTTCACCCATAGTCCTTTGTGCAGAATGTCGTTGCGCTTGTGCCTCTGCGAATATAAAAATTAATTAGAGTCAAAACATTATTTTAATTCTGTAATCTTTTTTATTTCAATTTTTATTCTTTTCTGAATTTCCATACAAAATATAAGTTGGCGAAATATTTGCAATATTAAACAATCCGTCTGTACATAATTCAAAACAATAGTGCTAATAAGTACTAAACAGTATTAAAAAAGTCATTTAAAAAAATTAAATTCATGCAACCCGATTGTACCCTGAAATTTATTATGTACTAGTAGAAAGCGTTGGTCATAGGAAACTTTTTCGATAAAACTAGAGAGAGTTTCTTAGTACAAATTATAGCTCCAAAAAAGTCTTTTGAAGAATATGCCTAAAAATATGTTTTCGCTGCAGGGTTCCGCGGCACGCACTGGAACGGTCGTAATTTTAATTTAAAAAAAAAATCAGGCATATTTAAAAATGTCGAAATTTCATAAAGTTATTTTTTCCTTATTCTAAATAGGTTCTAAAGTATTTTTTAAGCAAAAAAGTCATCGATTTCTAAAAAAAAGTTACAGTGGTTCAACTCCTAATTTGAGAACATTTATGGGGAGAAGCTATGCCCCGTTTGTTTGTGCAAAAATCTGGTGCATTTGTCTAATTAATCGGTCCCGCACATACAGTTTTAAAACTTTGCTTGTATAAGGCCAACCCCACCTACTTTTATCTAATACTAGTTTGAGCCACCCTATATTGTATAGAATTTAATATACTTTTGTTTGTTTGATAGGTAACGCACTCATTTGTCTAAACTATTGCACCCTTTGGCCAGTGCTTATTGTGTTCACCGAAAGTTGTCATATCAAATGTAACGAAATAAACTTAAATATCACTTTAAGGGTAATTTTCACAGTGGCGGCGAGCTAACTGATCAATAACTTTAACTGAAATTCATGAGTAAAAAAGCATGTAAAATAACACTGTGTGACAGTATTTTCCTACCAAAGAAAAAGAAAGAGGACGTTGTCCTCATCAATTTTGCCGAACAAAGTTATAGTCCGTCAGATCAGGTTGTCGAGATATCTGAACCTAAAAATGCAAAAAAAAACCTATTTTTTGCTCTATTCAGGAGTAATTCTGAAAGGACATGGATTATGTACAAAGATGTGTTATATTTTAGTTATATTAAAGATTTCTGGAGAAACAAGATAAAATTACCATTAAAACCGTCCAGTAAACAAAATTAGCATATTAATATGAAAATATGTGAATTTAGCTCTTACGCCTTTTTCTTTTATATCGAAAACCTATTTTATTTAAATTTTAACTCAATATTCTGAATATTAATTATGATGTAGCATAACGATTTTTTTCTGATAAAATTAATTATTGAATTTTCATAATTTTTTTAAACTTTCTCTTTTAACCGAAAATACGACAATCTGTAAAAAATTTCCCCTTTTCGTAATGAATACAAACAAAAAAAAAACAAACATGGCCTAAGGACCCTTTATAGCGTGGAAAATTTAAACCGCCCAATATTACTTTATTAACAATTTTGAGGTAAATCCTTTCAGAATAACCAATTCAATTGAACTTTTTAAACAGGCAAATTAAAAAGAAATAAAATATACAATTTAAATATTTTTCGCTGCTATTAATTTTTTCGTAATTTTATGAACATAAAACATATCGCTAGTAATCTTACCGGAGAGAATTATGCACTCCACTGTAGGGCTATTCATGTTTATACCAAGCTGTGGTCCAATAAGCCATCGTACAGCAGCAGCAAATCTAGACAGTACCAATGGAAATATTATTACAAGAATGCTATGCAGAAGGCTGAAAATAATTTACTAACCTGGTATTAGTTTTCATCACTTGTGGTGGTTGCTTTTCAACAATAAACGATGACAAGACCAAAACCTCTTGAGCACAACGCACATGACCTGCTAGTTCGCTTAATTCATTGTTATCACCAATATTATTGAGAATCAGCATATTCACATGAGATAAAATTTTGCAAACTAAATCAACTAGCATCTCAATGCAACGTTGGATATCATCCAAATTATCGCGAAAATGTGCACCATTTCCAGCCAAAGCCTGATTGCGTTGCCAATTTTTTAATTCGTCAATAACATTTGCTTGTATCAGATCATATTCGCTGACAATTTTTCTCATTTCCACAGACAAACCATTTTTGCGATTAACTAATATATTAAATTGTTCTTCAAGACTGCGTTCACTATCGCTGGCCACTTGTGCAGTCATGAGTGGCTTGTTTTGATGGTACTCATTAAGAAAAATTTGGAATGTTTCACATTCGGTACGAAAAGGTTGAATAGCCTGATGAACTCGATCGAGATCATTCCTAAGCCTTTGAAGGCGCGCATGTGCATTGTACAATTCATCGCCAGTGCTGTGCATGCCTACGCCAACAACACCAATTGGTGCAACACCAGCGTTAGAGCTCATATATTGATTATGCGGCATTTGCTCCAGTAATTGAATCTCTTTTTGCAAACCGTTTCGCATGTAATTATAAAGATCCACGGCTGAAAGTTGGGTGTAAAGAGCGCAAATTTCAGCGATTTTAAATTTCATCAAACTATCGTTGCCAAGTGTTATGAGTTTTTGCTTCAGATCCTCATAGAATTGATGTGAGATTTGCTCAAAGATTTCAGCGTTAGATAAGCTAATGCGTTCAGACCTGCAATAAGAACATAATAAATAAACTATTGAAATTTAATTTTATTTTATCAATATATACTTTTACAGCAAGGGTTGGTCACAAAATTTGAGTTTCCAAATTTAACGCGAAATACATACATACTTTTATATCGATGCATCTCTCGTTTTGAAAGTTAAAAAACTTTTTTGAGGAACGTACGTTATCACTTTTAAATTTTTTTTTATAAAAATATTTGAAATCAAGATAGATTAGAAGTAGATATAGAAGCAGAGATATGTAGTTATATACAGGGGTATAGAGCTACACAAACCATTGTGCTGAATTCTGCATGAAAACTGGATTTTATATAATCGTAATGAATTTGAGCGGCATTTCTAATATTGACGCATCACCTAACATAACAACAAACAGTTATATAACTGAATCTGTGAGTTTGATATAAAAACTTTGATGAAATAAATAAATAAATAACATAAAAACTTTAAGTTTTCAGAATTTGTTAATTTGATCTGATTGTTCTAAGTTTTCATCAATGGAATTTTTGTGGAGCGTATTGGTTTTCTTTTACCAAAAAAAAAGTGTTTTTCAACCCTACATTTGGCACACTGGCTACATTTTCAGTTAAAGCTCGTGAGATCTGCTACTGCAACCAAATTTCCCACGAATTATTTGTACAAACTTTGAACAAAAATTGGGAAAATTTCACCAAGAGGGCGTGGCACCTCCCATACAAATCACTAGTTGTATTATTTAATACTACTTTTCTTTTTTTTCTTTTCAAAATGCGGTGTTATGGCCTTTGAAAGATAGCATATATTCGAACGTTTTCAATAGTAAATTACATACGGGTAAACAGTCTTTTATAAAATTCTAAACTGATAACATCGTTGATCACCTTAACTTTGCGAAGAAAAATCGTAGATAAGAATTTTAGTGCTTTTTTGAAGAGGATGTATTATAGTATAGTAAATGATGCAATTAGGAGAAAAGAGCTGCAAGTTTTTTATAAACCTTACACATAACCTCGATAATAGCCAAACAGGCTATCCTAACAGATTCTGAGGCCAACCCTGGTCATTTGTCAGATGCAAGTAATACATACATACATAATAATGTTCTGAATCAAAATTTACGTTGTTTCTTATATTAAATCAAAACTTAAATTCAAAATTATATGGAAAAGGATAAGGATGTGATCAGCTGTTTTTACTATCATTCTTTCTCTCTCAATCACCACATTGTTTTTTGGATAAAACACTTTTTGTGTTAAAACTTTATAAATGTTTACCTACTTTTTTCGGCTCGAACATATCTTATGAATTTAAAGTGACATTATTCCAGATCATATTAAAATATAACGTTGGATTAAAAAACTCGGGCGCTTTTCACAGATTTTTACTTTTTTATAGATGCAGACAAAGCCCACTACTATTTTCTGTCACGTCACGTATATCGTTTTGTTTTCTAATATCTTATGACCATACTTTCGACAGCTCCCAGCTATTAAACTAAATATAGTGTTATCTAAAAATCAAAATAATGAAAAAAGTTTAAATTTTTCTATGTATTTCTTCAGGCGTACATATGTACGAGGGTCACAAGCGTAGCCATGGAAGTGTCCAAATTAACTTTAAATATAATATACCCCAAGTCAATTTGTGGTTTCTTGTATTTCCGAGTGTAAATATTGCAATTCGGATTACTAAAAATTCAATAACAATTTAAAAAAAAAATAATTTTAAAGATTTTTTGATTGTTCTTTCTCGAAATATAGACAAAACTATCTAGTAAAGCATTCATTCCCATGTGATAGAAAATGATTAAATAATTATATTTTGAAACTTTAAATGAAATGCTTCGATTAACTGATTTTTTAGCTTATTTTTTAAAAATAAGACTTTAATTTATACTCGTCACTTTGAATTAAAAGTTCTATACTGCCCTCAGAAGCGAAATGGGCTTATTTAAAAAAAACGCGTTTCGATATAATTGATGTTTTGTTTATGTCAATTTGTTGAAATACATGTAAAATTGGGATAGAGGACATTTTCTTAGGAGATTTTTTATAGGTTTCAACTAAGATACTGGCATTCGGCGTAGCTCATTAGATGTGTGATTTCTTAAGCTATCCGAATACCATAAAAATCACGAATATGATTTTTTTTGAGATACGCCCATTTCGCTTCTAAGGTCAGTATACCTTAACAAGAAACAGAAAAATGATAGTAAAAATTTCAAGGAAAACCGACTAATTGAACAATACATATTAAACGTAAAACTTTTGAAATGATAACTTAATTTGCAGATGGATTACATGAAATGTCTTATTGCAATGAGTGGCAGGCAAATGAATTTTTTGCTTAGCTTTTACCATAATGTTAAATTTGTGACAACTTAATGATATGCAGAGCTTAATGTCGATTTAATATTTACTCACATAATTCTTTCCTCTATCCATTGTGCAAAATAGATGCGTATGTCTGTAAGTCCTTTCTCATCGTAGTACTGTTTCATACGTTGTTCATTTTCAGCACTGCATGCAACTCGTTTCCATAAATTCATGTTGACCGTTGCTCTTGCCAAATTAATACACAATGAAAAAAAGTTTTCTTTTTTGTTTCAAGTGGACGTATGTGCATATAATTGATATTTCTTTTGCAATAAGAAGCCAAAGTTTTATATTTTAAATTTTGCATCCCACATATGCAGTGTACACAAATCCATTCTGATCCGGTAAAATAGTGGTCGGTCCTTGTTTTATTATAATTTTGCAATACCGTTAAAAGCCAATTCTAGTAATATTATACAAAATAAAAAAGTTAAAAAAAGCAAGATGAATATGAATGGTTGATATAAATTTGATTATTTTTGAAATTTTTTTTCAATATAATATTAAGAAGGTTAAAAAACTTTGTTTACCTACTAGGTAGTTTATTTACTATCAATTTGGAATGTCATATGGTTACGATACTGATGAATGAAGCAAATAATGAAAAATAGAGTTTATGTATGTAAAGCACTCATGTGTATTGTTATTTCATGCTATCTTTTTTGCTTAGTATCTAAATATCTAACATCCTTTTTTAGAGATATGGAACTGAACCCAAATAAATAAAATAACAAAATGAAGATATACGTATTATGTTTTGGGTTTTTCGGTCAAAATTTGATGCAAATCGAAACGTTGGAAATTTCTCAAATCCGATTTGATTTTTTTTAAGTCTTAAAATTAATATCAATAATCGATGCTAAGGACCTCACAAAAAATGGACGGGATTGGACAAGAAAAAAATTAAAACTATATATCTGGACAGCTATGATAGCAGGAATTTTGAAATTTGATACAAGGGTGTATACTGTTTATTCTAAGAACCTCATCAAATATGGACACGATTAAACAGCGGCGCGTGCAATCTTCCTTACAACAAAACATGTTAAACGCTATATCTTGGCAGCTACAGTTGTGAAGCTTGTTACATGGATATACATTAAACATGTTCAAAAAAACATCTCATATTCTAGAATTCTTCGGGAAAACTCGAAATTCTAAAATTTATTGTAAAATTTTCATTTTTCGGAGTTTGAGTAAAAAAATTAATTTTTTTTTCATATTTAAAACATTTTTAAAATTTTTTTTTAGTTAAATATAGGGAAGTATTGAAAAAAGTTTTGCCGCTATCCTTTTTAAGCCTATATATAAGGAAAATATCCATGATCTATGCGCAAGTAGAACTGTGGTGTTTCTTGTGCAACAGCTGAAATCCTTTGCCGTTTTCACTACATTTACCTTAATTATTTAAAATTGTCAATTCCAAATTTCCCTTAAAAAATAATGAGAAAAAACAAAAATATTTGAATTTTTGTTCCAAGTCTAATCGGATCATTTCTAATATTTGTGTGCGTAATTACTTTATATTTATTATATAGGCGTGAATGTGAATCTATTTTGCGCATTTTAAATTCAACGAGCTATAATTGAAAATGGAGCTAATGTACAAATTTCATTTCGTTTTTCCATTAATTTCTGATTTCCACAGGTACGCAGACGGGAATGGCTATATCGACTCAAAAGTGACGTTGATCAAGAATACATGGACTTTTCTATACCTGACACACCTGACATTCTAAGCATTACAAACACAATAACAATGTGAATCCCTGTGTGAAATATACCCTATGTGTAGGATTTTAATAGTAACAAGTTACGTACGCGTGTGGCCTCTAAAAGTGGGCGAGGTGGTGGTGAATTTCGAACTTCTAATTAGCTAAAATTGACATAAGACTCTGATTCAGTAATCAAAATATATCGCCTCCGACCAAACAACTGCGAAGCTCAAAGTTAAAATTAAACAGTTTAGCATGAAGCACAAGTTGTGATAATTTCATGGTTAAATTTAAATATGTAATTTTTTAAAACTTTTGCTTCAATTACAACTATTTAACTTTACAACATAAAATAACGTATTCTCATATTTCGCATCACAATGGTTGTTATGGATAGTTTTTCTAAAACTGTACTATGTATATGCAGGTGTATTACAATGCAATTAGCAGAATCGAAATGTAGTTTTAGTTCAATAAAAGTAAACAAACTGTTGCCAGAATTTGAAAAAAAGAGTTTATTGGCTTTAAAAATAAAAAGTTGAGTTAATTTAGTTTATATTAAACAAATATTTGCTCATAAAAATAGAGTGTATTCCTTCGTTGAATTATTAAAAAAAATGTTTTCGACTTCACAAGAACGTTGATTTTCATTCATGATTTATTTGACTAAGTTCCTAAACGTCAGTTGCAGTGCAGTCATACAAAGTCACGTGTTCCTTGACGTCAATCGATTGTTTATGGTGCGCAGAAAAAGCAAACTGTCCATCACTAGTTTTGATGATGCTTTTGTGATGCAGAGCTAATTCGCGAATTGTACAATGGTGGTTTAGTGTAGCAGGTTTAGTGATATTTTATCAATACATTTGTAAATAGTTAACTAAAATCTTTTTTGATGCTTTGCAAACATATGTTCCTAATCGTCAATATTATTTCAATGTGTTTGAACAAGCCAACTTCGTTCTTTGTTTGCAAAACTGCACCCGTGCTCTCCCGTTTATTAAAATCAGTCAATGTGTGACGATCGTTCTGTTTGTTGTAGAGAATTTACATTGAATTTTGTTGGCGTGAAAAAAACTTTTCGGATTCAATAAATGAAAGAAAAATTGCTTACAAAATAGTAGGACGCCTTTTTTGGATATTTTTGTTTTATGAGTGTTTAAGAGTAAATGTGAGAGATAAAATGTTTCCCTAAGGTGTTGTTCTGAAACCATTCCCACCATCGCCCCTAAAGTAAAATAATGACCTTTTGTGTTGACAATCTATTTTCGGAAATCCTAAAGTTTTAGAGAAACATTACTTTCAATTAGCATTGTTTTTATTCGGTGGTCTTGATCTTTCAAAACTTTTAAGTTTACTGCAGTACCATTAGTTTCATTGCAAAAAATGTAGTGATGGTTGTAAGTACTCTTACCTATGGTTTTTCTTTATTTCAAAACAACAAAAAAATGCCACCTAATTAGCATAAGCAAAAATAAAGAGCAACTTTGTTAAGTATTTCTATTTGCTTACAAATTAAATTTTTTCCAGTTTCGTTTCGTTAATTTTATTTTATTTTATTTTTTTTTTTGTATTTATGTGCTCCGTAGTGTGTTCCCCCAAAAAGTATAAATTAAAAATGCTGAACCAGTGGCTCAAAAAAATTCAACAATTAACCATAAGAAAGAAAAAAAGCCTTGAACTACTTTGAACGTTATACAAATAGATGTTAAAAACCTTTGCAATGCAACAAAGAAAAAAAAAATCCATACAGAAAATATAAATGAATTAAAAAAAAAAGAATACGTGCCACATCCAGGTAAATTTTGAACGTCAACCTGTTTGGCGTATTGATGCCCTTTTTTTTGTTTGTTCTGCTTCATGCTGAGGTCCTTATATAACGTTTTGTTTTTTTTTCATACATACGGTCTCTTTGTTTGGATGTAGTGATGGTTGTATTTTTAGTTTTTCTTTTAAACTGCTGCTGTGAGTTTTTTTATCTACGTAAATTTTATCAAATTGATTATTCTATTTTTGTGTCATTTTATTCGTTTTGTTGTTATTACAGAAAAAGGTATTGCATCACAATTCCATTTTATAAAACAAAAAGTTCAAATCAAAACTATTTTTTTATACCATATTCAGGGTATTATACACTTTGCCATTCCGTTTGTATCGCATAGAAGAGGGCGTGTTAGGTATGAATAGGTTAGGTTAGACTGGCGGCTTAGCAGCCAAGCTAGAAGCCATTAAATAGCACCTACAAAACTGGTAAGAAGATTGTCAAGAGATTTTAATAAGGGCCCTGGTAACAATAAAATTTATATCCAGTAATTCCCGTTGAGATAGTTAAGCAGCGTTCCGATTTCAGTTTCGGCCAATTCGCTGAGGTTCTTAAAGAAAGCGTGTTAGGTATCGAAATATATATATTCTTGATCTTGCCACCAGTCCGTCTGTCTGTCTATGGAAATTACGATTACGGGGAAAATCAAGCCAGTAAGTATGGCCGAAAATGAAGCCTTTAGTAGTTTTACCCAACACAGACGGTATATTCACTTTGTCATTCTGTTCGTAACGCATAGATATATTCTTGATTAGCGTCACCACCTGCGTCGATTTAGCTATGTCTGTCTGTCTGCCTGTCTGTGAAAATCACGATTACGGGAAAACAAGCATGCTAACTGAATGAAATTTGGCGCTCATGCCGCATCTTCCAACAAGCTTCTTGGTATTAAAAATGGGCGAAATCGGTTTACGGACACACCTATCTATATGGAGAGTTATTTTATGTAGTGTAACCAAATCTTTCAAATACTAGGATAAACTTAGACAAGCTCTGGAAAACAAGTTGACGAGCTTCGACGAGAGGGCGTGGCCACTCCCATGCAAGCGAAAACTTCAAAATGTCAATCTAACAAAAGTTTTGTGCATTTTTAATCAAACGCAGATTTAGTTTTCAGTTATCAATAAACAATAATTAACAATAAACTTAACCGTTTAAATTTCCGAATTTTTTGTTTTTTTTTATAAATAGGAATAATTAAATTTATCGATATCTCAAAAACTACACGTCAAAGAAACTTTTTTGTATGTTCTTCGAAATGAGCACCGATGTTGGCTGCGAATTGACATCGCAAGATTTTAAAATTAAACGGCCTGGTAACTTTTGGCGATATAGAGCAGTGCTTCCCCAACGGTATGAGTATTTTATGCGTCGAGCGGTGCTAAAACTAACCATATTTAAAATGATACAGCGAAAAAATGTTATCAGGCTAACAGCCCTATCAAATACTGGAGCTCGAAATGCTACCATTTCCCTTTACACTAGTTTATAAGTTTTGAAAGAATTTTTTTCAGAATGGTTTGATAATCATTTCTTATGTAAAAATCGGTTTAATGCACATACGTATTTTCAATTATTCGAATGACAAAAACTTCTTCGGGCAATCAAGTCCGTATTGTATGTTCTTATGTAATAACAACGCGCGACATCGTACCATCGTTTCAAGTGCATAATATTTCAGTCAAACGCTTAAAAAATTTCTAAGAAAACTATTATGATTTATTGTTATAGAATATTTATATTTTTATTGCAGTAAGTTCATATCAGTTGATACTCACAAGTTTGTACACTCAGGATAATTTAAGCTAAAAATAATTGGGAGAATTCTTGGTAAAATAACATTTACGAAATTTGTTTGAGAAATCAAAACAATTTTTAAAGTTATAATAAAACTTTTATTATGAGAAATATTTAAATAAGATTATTAACAATAATCTTAATTTAATCAGCGAAATTGTAATATTAACTAAATGATAACAATGAACTTCAGAACCTAGCAGCGATCGATATTCAAAATACAAGATACACCAAGATGTCTATTCAATCGATTCAATGTTTTTTATTTAACAAACATAACAACAGTGTTTCAAATCAATTTGAAAATTTACTTGAATATCCGACCGTTGCTAACTGGCTCTTTCAGTTCATTGTTGTCATTTAATTAATACTTAAATTATCCAAAAAAACAACCAACTAACAATATAATTTTAATGTAAATCGATTTGTGTGCATGTTTCAAAATTAAATTGATATTTTTTTATTTAAATACCGAATTCAATAGCACATTGAAAAGTTAAGTTTTATGTACGATACTGCCCTCAGAAGTGGAAAGGGCATATCTCAAAAAAAATTCATATTCGTGATTCTTATGGTATCGGATAGCTTAAGAAAATATGCATCTAATAAGCTACGCCGAATGCGAGCATCTTAGTTGAAACCTATAAAAAATCTCCTAAGAAAATTTCCTTTATCACAATTTTAAATGTACATGTCTCAACAAATTGACATAAACAAACCATCAATTATCTCGTAATACGTTTTTTTTTTAGATACGCCCTTTCCACTTCTGAGGGCAGAGTAGTTTGTATCAGCCCACAGCTAATTTTTAGTATTTCATTTAAAATAACATTAGTTTAAGTCCAGATAAAAACAAAAAATGTGAGTTTTTTGTAATATTCAACGATTATTTGATAAGTGTATGTGAAGATACATATATGTATATTAACTGTGTTTTATTGATTAAAGTATACTTTTTTGTGTACATAGCAAGACTGCAGCAAAGTTTTTATTACACTCATAAATATAAACAAGAGTTAAATTTTATAAAAAAAAAATTATTAAAATTCGAGGAAATACACGATATTTAAACAAAGATTAAGATTACATTGATAAAAAGGCCTTTCAATCAACCATGATAAAAAGTTTTTTTGCAGTTGGTAAAAATGGCATACTCTCGTTATATGTAACTTTAAATGAATACATTGAACTATAAGTAAATATACATATATAAAAATAAAATTTAAGAAAATATGTATATTAAGTATATTAATAGTATACGACGTAAGATTTTCTACTAGTTGTGCAACACTGCCCATTGTTCAGCACTCGACTCCATACAACAATAGGCAAAATTAATGTTCTATACAATATTAGTTTTGTCTTTTGAAAGTGGAGTTTCGAGTCCCGTAATTTCGATAGTCCAAGACGATGACGATTGCCCTTTTCCGTTTCTCCACCAAGATGCCTATTATTAAGTTCACGTTTACTTCACGTTAGGTAAACTTCTTGACAACCTTGAAACTGTAAGTATCGATACTAACATTTATGAAATTTCTGAGTTAAGTCTTTAAAAAAAAGTTAGAAACAATTTTAAAAACAAATTCTTAAATTCTTAAAATCTCCCTTTTAACCAGAATGAATGAGAATTAGCGCTTAGACTAAACAGCTTCTCTTAGCAGCTTGTAACTTTGAAAATTTATGCTACATTTAACGAGGAGATTTTCGAACTTTAAGCCTTAAAAGGGCATGACTTCTCCACAACCTTTCAGAAATACAAAACATTACATTTTTTATTTTGAAAAACATTCTTTATAAAGTCATGAATAGAATTAATCGTCCAGGTCAAACCGATTAGATCAACGACATTTTCTAAGAAAGTGTTGCACAACTCTACTATTCGTACATAGGATCAAAAGATTAAGAATCAATTAAAATTGTTTAACTTCCTCGATTCTAATACCAAAACTACAATTGTTTTCGTCAGTAATACTTCTAAAGTAACGTGTTATTACTGTTCTATTAATAGAACAAAGGTATGTGTATAAACTAGTGTAGAAAATGTAGATGTGAAATGTGTATTATTTACATAATTTCAAAACAGAAAAAAAAATTAAATTATAATTACATTTGTTTATAACAATTAAATAATTCAATGTAACAATTATAAATGTAGCACAAAAGCTAACAAAAAAGTAACAATGGAGATCAAATGTTTAATGTGAGAAATATGTTAATTTTAGTATGTTAAGATTGTATAAGTCATAATCAAAGTGGAAAAAAAAAAATAAACTACAATAAAATGAGCGGGTGTAACAATGTGGTTATATATAGTACATATAACAATAACAATAACGGGTTTTGCAGAAATTAATATTAAACAAAACAACAAAGTTCTGAGTTTCAATTGTACCTCACGCATCGCATAACTAAAAAGAAACATCAACAAAAAAAAATATATATATATATATACGGCAACCGGCAAAACGAAAATACATAATATTGAAAACTTTTCAAAAAACAAAAAATAAAACACATCACACAAAAAGCACAAAAAAGTACGAGTTCGGATGGAGATAACAGAGAGAAAAGTATGAGTTGAGGTGGAGATAACAGAGAACAAAAAAACATTAGTTTAGGTGACTATACAAAACAAAAAAAAAAAAAAAAACAATATGAGAGTAACTATGAACATGTACTATTAAAAAGGGTTCATATGTCGTGAATTGAGTGTACTTCTTGATAACTAGATTTATGGATTTTTTTTGAACCCGTTGTGCTTTTTTAAAACGTTCCTTTTTTTAAATATGGTATTTATTATGCTTAACAGTTTCAAACGCAATATTGAGAGAGAGTTATGTATTTAATGTAATGCAACAAAATTTACAGTCAATACTCGAAATGGTTTGTTCTAGCACTAGAGAAAAAGTGCGCGCATTTTGATAAGTGGGCGTAGCACATCCCATACAAATAAAATTTTTATCGTTATACTGATTGAGGGTTTGATTTTGTTTAAAGAGTTTTAATTTAAATTTATTTTGTTTTTCGGAAGTTTCCTAATAAGACTTGATGTTTCATACATTTTTGCCCATCCCCAAACTGGAATTACACTTGAAATTTTGCGATAGATCAAAGAAAATGTGTTGGAAAAGCATACATTTTCGAAGCAAAAATTGACATGTTTAGGTCAATAAAATTCCACATTTGAATGCTGTATTTGAAAAGCCAAATTAACTCTGTAGTTAATAACAAAAATTATAACAAATTTAAGCCATAAAGTTCATTTTACGCCATTCTGCACAAAAAATTGTTCGGCAAAACTCTGAATAAAAACTGACCAAATTTTTACAAGAGCGTCTGACAACGTCTTAGTTAATAAAAATGTGAAAAGTTGGCAGCAAAGCTAAGTTTGTTTTTTAAGAAGCATTCTCCTAAATGTGTAAATTTTTGAATTTCAAACATTCCTGAAGAATTAAGTACATGAAGTATCTTTAACGAACTCTAGTATACTCGAACAAAAAATGTTTTGAAAAACAAGTTATTTATTTATGTTGCCTAGAAAATAACGTTAATCTATTGGCCAAGCAGTAAAATTACATTAGCATAGTTATAAATAATTAATATACAAATTACAACAACGACTATCAAGAGAAAACGCTTAAGCACAACAAAATAAAAGGTTTAACCCTTAAGAGGACTTTTTGTTTCATAATTAAAACAAAAATGCAATTTTAAATTTTTTTGCTGTTATAAGACTATATATTATATTTATCGAACTGATTCCTTTAGGACATTTTAATAAAACATATTAAGAATATAGAAAAATATTTTTTTGCATTTTCATAATAATTTGACCCCTGCAGAGGGCGTCTTCCAAAAAGATTCTTTTTAAACAGCTCCACAGTTTTTGGGTTTCCTGTAACATCCTCCCAAAAGCAAAGTGGCGTTTTGAGAAATTCAAAATGGCGGATCCAATATTGCGGCCGGAAGCCGAAGAAAAATCGAATGACCAGAAAATAAAAATTTGGAACTTGGTACAAATAGGTCGTTCCGGAAATTTGGTACATTTGGTACAAATTTGACCTCAGATTCGTAGTCAGTGACTCCCGATTCTTAGAGGCGCTCATCAGCTACAATTAGGTGATGGTAATCCGCTTGACGTAAAACGTTCCACATGTAGGTAGTTATATACATATATTTCGATACCATAGTTCACAGATAGGTTAAATGCCAAGCAGTTGGCTTAAAGTGCGCTAAAAAGTCTTAAAATTGTATTTAAAGAATATTTTCGCCATATTATAGTAGGGGCGCTTTAGAGATGGTCTGCTGTACCAATATGTCAAAATGGCCTCTTTTTTATCTAGTGATAGTCTGAAAAATTCTTAGTATGTATGAAAGCTTGGTGCATTACCTCAACCCATGACTCTCTTACGTTAAAGTAAATATACAACTGACAGCGACAGACGATCGAATAAATACGTCAGCAACGCATTTCAAGTCAAAAACAAACAAATAATCAACAAACAGTTTTATGAATATTAAATTTTGTAATTTTTCCTCCATATTCTGCATTTATATATTTTTTAGAAATATGTATGATAACAATTTCAATTTCTTTATCTTTCTTTTATCTTTGTTTAACACAAACTCACGGTTGTCAAAGTATTCAACGTATTCCCAACTTCATCCATGCATTGGCTGCACTTCATACAATGTATGGCTTTCATCAAAGTTGTCAATTTTATACTTTGGCGCAATGGACATAACGAACTCTATGGGTTAAGGCTTTTAAGTTTAAAAGTTTTAGCTTGTTTTTGATTTGCCGCAGCCTCTTACTAAAATTCACCCATTATAAGAGCATGAGGAAACTATTCCTAGTGATTTGCTTTAAAAATTTTGCTAGTATGGCAGATGCGACGCTCTCGTGTCAAAAAGCGCTCGCTTTTTGTTTAGTGTTAAACAGAACCATTTCTAGTATTTATGTATATGAAACTTAGTTGCTTTATCCTAAATAACTCACTCAATATAGCGTTTTTAACTTGAATGGGGGAGGGGGGGTCGCCACACTTTCTTGTCGATATTAACTGCTTTTTTTAGAGCTTGTTGGGACTGTTTTTGCACAACTTTCAGTGCTATGAAGCGCTATGAAGTTTTTGATACTTCACACATCTCGAGAAATTAGAATGTCAAACAAACTGATTTTGGCCCAAGACTCTGACTCAAAGAGACTACATACATATGACAAGGGAATTCGTTTCACTCAGTAGATTTTATATGTAATATGCAAGTAGCCAAAACAAAACAGCAATGCAAGTGCCGTTTTGGTTTCAATTTAAAAAATTTATAAATAAACCGGATGTGAAAGGAAAATCAAATTTTTTATGATTGCTTTTTAGATTTTCTGAAAACTTTTCTTGTTGAATTACTGTTTAACTTTTCATTATGTTCTACTCGGTGAATCCAATTTTGCTATTTTTCCCACTATTTATTTTCATTTGCTCTCTTTTTGATCTATTCTGTGTTTTTAAATCATCATCTTTCGCCTATAAATGTCGGTCAATAGAAAAAGATATGTTACAAAAGGCCAACCTTGGACCTTGAGTATCATGAAAGCGGGTCAATAAAAACAATTTGTGGAAAGTTCCCATATTAACAATTTTTACTTTACTGATATAGATAGTCAATAAAAACCGATATATTATCTTCAACTTTGAATACAATAAAAACAGTTGGTTAAAATGTTATAACTATTCTAAAATTTTTTCTGATACAAATTTCGACCTAAGCAATAAAAAAATTGAGCTGAATAACTATTTGTCAAAAAACGATTTATAATCTTTGATTCTGAATATTATGAAAACGGTCATATATTCTATACTAGAATTTTCGTAAAGAAAAAATTTCAATCCAAATCAGGTTTTGATTTTTGAACTCGAAAATAATGAATATAATTATTGCCACTTTAAGACTTACTATAAGCATAGAATGTTTTCGAATAGAAAACTACTAAACGTGCCTAGTCGCACGCCATATTACAAACCCGACACAGTTTAAATATTTTAATCATTTAGATTTAGCACTAAGAACTTATCGATAGATGTCGCTATGAGAAAATAAAATTGAATTATTCAAATTCAAAAGTAAAGGTGTGATTCAAGGCACAAAAATGCCGAATCATATTAACCCATTTCAGATTTTAAGGGTTAAGAAAACGAAACTGCGGAATAAATTTAGCAACCATACATATATCAAGAAAAAAATCAAGAGTTTAAAGCAAGAGGCGGAAAGAGACTTAAAAAAAAAGAGAGAAATAAAATAAATAGCCGTAAAAATAAGCAAAATCGGCAGTGTTGCATTTATTAAAGTTTGTGTTCCGATCCAATGCCAAAGTAAATACGACAAAAAAAAATCTTATCTACACGCGAAACAAATAGTTGAGCAAATAGATATATAATTATGTATATAAATTTAAGTATTTATAATACGATGAAATGTTATGGTAATAAAATACAAGCATTTTCTCCAACATATCGCTTTGTTTTATATTCGCTTAGCGTTTTATTTACAAAAATATACATTCTACTAAATGTACATATTGCTTTAATCCCTTGCTGTGTTATAATTTTATATCAGAATGTTTGCAAAAAACCTTTTTTTGTTTACAGTGAAGTTTTATTTAATTTACTTAATGCAGGTGTTGTGGGGAAAGACGTAGAGGCCACCGGTTTAGGTTGGAAGCTGTAGTCCAGAGATAAGAATAGAAAGAGTTGCTTTAAAAAAAACTTTGTTTAACAAGCATTATTTTGTAAATATGCACATACTAGGTACTATATGTAAGTAATGCTCAATTAAATCATAGAAATTGAACAAAAAATAAATCTCTCACTAAAAAAAATGACTTATTATTAACTTTTATTAAATTCATTTCCTAATATTGCTGCAACAAAGAAAAAGAAGCTCCATATTAAAATTGTGTGCAGCTTTACCGTTTTTCGCAGAGGGCGCTACCAAAAGTGTAGGGGCAACGATTTTAATGTAGGTCCAGACCCAGTCGACAAATTAATTATAGTCTTTTTGCGAATTTTTTCTTTTAATTAATTTCATTTTCAATATTTTTCTGAAAATAATAAGTTTTTATGGAAAAATTAGCATATTTACTATAAAGACTGTTATCTTTCATAAAATTAAAGACAATTTTATATTATTTTCTTGTAACAATTTAACTCAATCGATTGCATAAGAGTTGAATATGCATGGGAGTTTTACAATTCAGAATTTTTCCCGATAACAACAATTATTGTTAAATAGTTTTCTCTTTATGTCAGAAGCATGCTAATTCTTTTAATAAAAGCAAACTCGAGACGAAATTTTTGGTTCAAAATTCAAAGTAATTATTTTTCCTTCCACGAATAGATTTATGCTACAATTTTGGTGTATGAAATATAAATAGCGCGTGTAACACCGTCCATAAGATGACAAAAACTTAATAAGCCGTATGGCCCAAGTACAGTGGAAAAAAATCAAAAAAGAGAACATCTATGTATTTTAACAAAAAAAAAATTTCCCTTTTTGATTTTTTCGATAGATCTGCCATTTGTTGTCCAATTCTCTAAGTACAAAATACAGCGCTAGTCAAGACCTTTGCAACGATATACTATACTTGACGATCAGATATCAAATGGCACGGCCATCGCAAAATAAAAAATCAAAAAGGAAACATCTATTTTACCAAAAAAAAAAAAAAATAATTTGCGTTGGAAATGTTCTGAGATAAGCTTTCAAACTGGCTACGTTTACTTTATACAGTGGAATCAACTTTTAATATTTATTTAACCTTCGAAAGCTTAAAAAGTACATTGCTTTCAGCACAATTTCTAAAATAATTGCGGTCCCAAAAGAGCAACGGATTTGGATTCCTTAGAGATTTAATGTAAAGTGACAATTTTTCAGATTTTTGAATGGCGCAGAACACGAAAAAATTTATTGTTTATAAACAATTATTTCATATATAATTTTTTTTAAAATTTAGAAATTTTTGGTCACAGAGCCAAATAGAACTTAAAAAATTATTTATAAATAACACTTAGCAGCCAATTCTAGAAACAGTACTTGGAAGACGAACAATCATCTTCAGTTCAATTGCTCTAGTAATGGCAGCATTTAAGGCCTAATTTGTTGTAACCAAGCCAACATAAAAAGCATCAAAGAAAGTTGAAGAAATCTAGCAGGATCATTGAAAGAAATCCTCTCAAAAAGTGAAGGACAATCCACAACACTATAGATATGTATGTATATATAAAACAAAGGCTTATGATAAGATATGTGATTTGTTTGACAAAAGATAGCATGGCTAGCATGTCTTCGAAATAGTAGAATTAATGAGGTAAAAAAGAAAATTTGACATATAAATTTTTATAAATTGTTTAATATAAAAAATAACATCCAAATTTTTAGTTTCATTGACTGGCTTCAAATATGTATGTATTAAAAATATGGTAGAAGTAAGAACTACAGTTTCAAGGTAGACAAGATTTCAAATCTTTTGAATACTTTTCGAATTTGTTAAAATAAATTATTTGATTTTTTTTTTTTTTTATTATAGTTTTTGATTTTATTTACAATTTTTACTGCAGTTTGTTTACAGCGAGAGAAATGTTTCCTAGGCATATTTCAACAATATTTGATCTAAAGATATCAAAGCAATTTGAAGCTTTCATTAAAGAAGAATTCATAAAATTCAAGTTTAAGTTCTAAAGGAACATTATGCATGTTCGATGTTGAAAGAGAGAAAAACCATCCCGACAATTTTTTTTTTTTAAAACTATTAATTTGCATGAGATCGATATTTAAACAGCTAACTATAAACCAAATACAATTCAAATGTGCTGTTGATATTACTAGGAATTAGTGCAGTACTATTACATGTAGAAATATGAGACCACGAGACGTAACTTAAGTTAAAATTACATATCACTAAAATAGAGATCTATATGAGCTTTGAACGCGTACACACAGCTGATCGAGCAGAGAGTAGTGATTTGTAAGAGTATGGAAACCAGCACGTTGTTTGCAATGTTACGCAATCAGAACACTGCCAGCCAGCCCTTGTGCAACCAGTTTTTTTAACATCTCTATCTTTACGAAATACATTAACTATTTGGAATCAAAAACAGTTATCACTCACCCAAATCTCAATGACGATAAAAATATTGAAGCCTAACTCGAGCTTATAATGATTAAAATTTTGTTCTGAGTCCAGAGACGTTTTAAAAGTAGATTTTTAACTGTATGTATTTGATTGTGCTCGTTAAGTCATTTAGGTAAGTGATGTGTTGTTGTTGTTCTGGTTTTGAGAAAACGCTAAAATGAACGAACGTTAACTTCAAGAACTTCTCATAAGAGTCGGAAACACAAAATTTAAAATTAACTAAGAAAATATACAAACAAAGGCTTTTAAAATGGTATACATATATATTTTTAGAAACGATATAATAAATTTCATGCAACCTTGGTTAGAGTGCAGCACACAGGAGTATGACATTGTAGAGTATATTCACCTGTATGGCTGAAAAACAATACGCCATTGGCTTACATTTCAGTTGCTGATACCGAAAATTTGGCTTTTATTGAAAATATAATGAGTATGGATATGTGCCTTCAGACTTTCAGGGACAATTTGCTGCAGAGTGCCGAAAATCTGGGCATGCAGACAAAATTACGGTTTTACCAAAATAAATGCCCAAAACACAAAGTGGGCATAGTTCAATCCTGGTTAATATACAAGTGGCGGGATTTGATGGCACCGCCAGCATAGTTGCCAGACCTAAATGTGATTGTAAATTTATTGGTGATTTTAAAAAAAAATATCCGAATACACAACATTTCAAACAAAAACGACATAAAAGAGCCACTTAAAATTGAGTGGTGTAATATTCCGCCAGATACCACTAAAAAATTTGCATCTTTGATGCCAAACCGCCTTTAAGCTGTAGTTGAGGCTACCACACTACATCTGTATAAAATAAGCTGTGACTTGAAATTTAGTAGTATGTTTTGATTTTCTGTTTTTAAAGTTTCAGATAATATTTTTTAACAAAAAATAAATTTTTTTTTTTTTAAACAAAAATGTTTGCTCTTTCAAATGATATAAACATTTTTATCATATTTCATTTAGTTTCCAAGTTATAGAGCATTGAAATTAAAAATATGCAGTGCATAAAATAAGCTGTGAACCACTGTATGTGCCACGTAAGCCCATTTAATAATATTGAGGAGTAAACAAATCACATTGTACTGAAGTCAGGATCGAAAAACGATTTGAATATTGTTTCCAAATATCATATATACAAATTATCTAGCAATTAGGTCTGATACATACCCGTACGTACCTACACACAAATATGCTAATCAACCAAAAACATTTCGCATTAACCGCCCGCACTTATCTCATTTTTCGCACCATTGGTTCGACCCTATATCACCAACACCAACATTTAAATTGGAAATCAAATTTCAAACTCAGCAGACTTGTCGAAGACGCCACTCCGCAGAAACACAAATATTTCTTGCTGTCGTTGCTCTTTATGTTATTTTTGAGTTAACGTAGATAGATGTTGGTACCGTTGCAGTTACTTTAGCTGTTGGAATCGTTGCAGTAGTTGCTGCTGGTGTTGTGGATGCTTTATAAAGTGCAGTACGACATTGACGAATGCACGTCATAATCGTTTCTTTTTCGCTTTAGGAGAACAAAATTCAAATCTTGTGTTTACAGAATGGAATACAAACATAGCAAACTACTTGACAAAGGCAGAGAGAATATTTCTACATATGTATGTATGAAAATTTCGAAAATATTTAACGAACAGAAGCAACAAAAGTATAAGAAAATAAGTAAAGTCGATAAACTGACGTACCATAAGAAGTGAGAGTAGATGATCGACCAGAAATATCTTGTTTTTGTGTTTAGAGTTGGAATTCTTTTTTTACCTCTTTTTCTAGGAATTGTAGGAACAACAATAATATCAACAAAATCAACAGAAATTAAACCGGCAACAAACTAGTGATATGATAACATATAACGATACCTAAATGAAAAGGTAAATTTATTCGAATATTTTTGTTAAAGACTGATTGTTAAATGAAGAGAGTTGCAATTGATTTCCGAATAGAGGTCGTTCACATCCCAAGTAAACAGCGGTGTCGCCAAATTTTGAACAAAGGGTGACATGTGGGAGAAAGACTACATTTAAAGCTATGTCACATTGGTTTGAGCAGTGAATTTTTACAAATTTCTTGAATCTATGTTTTTTTATTTGAAAGTTGTGGAGACTGTCAAGTCTTAAGGTAAAATCTAACTAGTTACTGAGAAACAGGCTTTGGGGAGGGCAACTAGTTTCAGGTAGGTCTGGATTATGGGAGGTGGCACATCCCGTTAAGCAATCAAGTTCACACAGTTGATAATTTTTTGACCAAAACTAATTTATTTTTTTAATATTTTGATTTATGGTTTTCTCATTTAATTTTTTAAGGGATATTCATGTAGTTGATTAGAATATCCAAAAATAGTTTATTAAGATGAATATAGTGAAAACAGTAGAGGATTTCAGCTATTGAACAAGAAAAACAAAAGCTTATTTTGCGCAGTGATCCTGGATTTTGACCCACAAGTGTTAACAAAAATAGCATAGTATGCAAAATAGTATGGAAAGTTTTTTGAACAAATTGTGCTAATTGTGCTCTTTTCCAATACGTTTCTCTCAGCAAAATTTTATTGTTTACAAATTTTGTATTTGTCACTCTCTTTTCCCATACGATTCTCTCATAAAAAATTACATGCTCATCAATTGCCACAAATTGCAGGAAGGGTCGTTCATGAAACACATCGCGCAAAGTTGCCTATTTGCCCAATTGTGCAAATCTTAGCATTTAGATGAATACCATTATTCTTTTTTAGTAGTGACGCACATCTGCGTTGCATGGAATCGACTAACATTTGATTCTCTTCACTAGTATAGCAGCCCATGCCTCAGGGCCTATTGCCACATTTCTTTCACGTTTTCCCGCTTCGCTTCATATACCGACTGTTTAACGTCGACCCACAAATTTTCAATGAGTTTAAGGTCGTGGGGTCGTGCTAGCCACTTCAGAACGGGTACGTTGTTCTGCTGAAACCATGATTTTGCTATTTTACTGGCATGCTTTTGGTCGTTATCTTTTTGAAACATCCATCTGAGACATTTCGTACTGAGCATACGGCAATATTATTTCGTCAAGTATTTTAATGTATTTGAATTGATCCATGACACCGGGGATAGAAAATATCGAATCAACGCCATGATATAAGAAACAAGCCCAAGCCATAATTTTGGTCCCACCATGCTTGACCGTATTAATTGTGGACTGTGGCTTCTTCGCTGTCAGTGTTGGTCTTCTCACATACTACCGGCGACCTTTGAACAAAGAACGATTTTACTTTCATCGCTTTAGTTATAAAAAGTTCCTCTATTTTTCTGTGGACCAATTGACGTGCTCATTGGCAAATGCCAACCTTTTTGCCACATGTTGTTTGGTCAACAATGGAATTTTGTTCGTACATCTGTCTAATAACTAGGCTTTCAGTAGACGTTTTCTGATTGTAACTGTACTTACAGATAAGTTTGTCTTTCTCTAGAGCTGACTGGATGATTTTACGGTCAGTTCGACCATCCATTGCCTGTTTAAAGCCACGTGTTTCGGTCTTACATTCCAAATTCAATGCACTAGAATTCATTCTGCTTCACATCTGATGATATCTTGTATATCCTAATAAGTTTTATTTTTTTATCGAAGGTTATTAAGTTTCGTTGCTCTTTTGAGCAATGTTTCAAAATACCCGTTTTGTTAAAAAAAAATTATATAGTACAACTTTAATAAACATATTTAGAATATTTTTACTTACTTGCCAATTTTACTTTCTTTTTTATTTCAACTATTTAACCCAAGCTCAGAAATCTAGCGATTTTTGAGTTCATATTACCAAATAATAGTGATATTTTATAAATTACTAACACGGGAATTTCAAGCAATTTTCGAGTTGTCTGACAATATTTCAGAAAAATAACCTTTCTCGAAACCTATTTCATAGATTTCAAACTTGGTATTGTAGCTAAGTCCGTTCGACACTCTTTTTATTTTAAAATTCGATTACTATAAATGCATGAACACTTTAACAAGCTTTTTATGCCTTCGATCCGAGCGACTTTTCAGGTTTACATATCCAATTTAACTTCAAAAGCAACCAATTTTTGTGGTACACGATACACGATATGCGCACGCTATACCGTATAAATTGCACTATTTACCTTATAAATTGCACGATTTACCATAAAAATTACACGGTATACAATACCATGAAATCTTAATCCAAAAAACACTGTGGCTAGCGAATTCGGTATTGGACATACTATGCGATGTAAACTGTGAGTCCTAAACCACAGTACTTCTGCATAAAAGTAAGGGTTAGTGTGCGGCAACGGGCCGTGGTTTAAGGTTTGCATCCCATAAAATGTTCAACATCGACTTCGCTAGTCACAGTATTTTCGCGTTTTCATTGCATTTTATACCGTGCAATTTATAAAATACGGTATACGTAGATTCTCTTCGAAAATTATGCATTTCAACTTATACAGTTCTTTTTTTTGTAATTCAAACTTGTTGGCAAACAACCCTGGCCATTAATTTCATCTGTCAGTGTCACTGTCAACTCACCTACGCCGTTGGCTTTGCTCTTTCTGCTTGTTTCGTTGCTTATCGAATTCCTGCACTTTTTCCTTTTATTCATAAAATTTCAATAGGAAAAAAAAAATTTGTTTCAGATTTTTTGAACGTAGTTACCACTTTTTGCTTAGGCGGGCTAAAATGCACTTTATTTGTAATTTTTAGATTTCTTTTTATTTATTCAAAAAAGAAATCAATGAATTTGTATATTAAAAATTTATGAAAAGCGAAATTTAACGTGATTTTTCTTTTTTTCTTTGTGGTTCTTGCACTTGCTCATCAGAATTTAGAATTTCTTTACGTGTGCTCAATGGAAATCCATTAGGTTATCGTTACTGTGTACAAAAAATATTTTTTTTGCACAATTTTTCTTTTTTGAAACCGTACTGATTTTAAATGTTTTTCTTAATATACTAGAGACAAAATTTTGCGTCGCTATTATTATATGACCGCACAAAAAATGTTCAACAATTGACTCTCTGCTCAATAATGACTGAAGTTGGTTTCACTTTCGTCGTCAGGTTGATGTGAGAAGACCTGTAGTCGACAGAGATGTGAATACATGCGACTATAAAGTTGTATGTTGCAGTGCCGCATGTTTTCAAGCCTGCAAGATATCCCAAACACTTCGGACACTTTATTAACAAAAAATATTGATGATAAAAATTTTTATTCTCTCAAAAAAAAAAAAACAGTAATTTTCATATCTCAAAAACCTTAAAATAATGAGTTATGTATATATTTCAATCACATTCCAAAGGCACGTTGTGTTTCTGTGTTTTACAATTATAAGGTTCACAGAATTAAATTTGTTGTTACATATGCAAAAACCAAATTCAAATTTCATAATACGAGAACCATTTTTCCCACCCCTTTAGACGTTGCGCCCGAGGCGACCATACCATCTAACGACGTTTTTAGGATTTATAATAATTCCATTTTATAATTTTAGTAAATGAAAATAATTATAATCGCAATGTGTAGATTTTGTAGTTTAATGTGAAATATTTCTAATTTTGCTAGGGTTTTTGAGATGGCAAATACGAGTGTATACCTGTTTTTTTTTAGTACTTAATTGGTACAAAAATTTCGTACACTTTAGTAAAATTGTGTGTTCAGACAAAAAAAAGTACATTCGGCCTCTACAAAATACATTTCAAATCTCAATGCAATACATTTTCTCAAGACCCAAATGTCATCACTGCTCACGATATGGAATACACACAACTTTGGCACGACAAAAAGCAGTACATTTATCTGTGAAATAGCTAAACAAAAGTAGCCCAACAAGCATAAACTTGGTGAAAGGCTCTCCAACGTTGGAGCTCCATTTGAGATCTATGCCATTGGACGTTAGTATAAGCCCAAAAAATTAACCAGAATTTTTTTTGCTGTTTTTATTATTATATTTTCCTCATAACTCTATTAATTGGATCTTAATTTTATTTATGTTGCATTTTAAAAATTTCAGAGAAAGAAAATTTTTATGTGTTACCGACGACATTTGAACCCATGTCTACGGTTGTCAGATATTTGAAACGCAAAATCAGTACATTCAAGTATATTCAGCGCAAAAAATCAGTAAAAAATTTTTTACTTCATTAATTGTTTTTATTTACTAAAAAAATAGTTAGAACTTTTAGGATTGCACAATGCGCTAGCAAAATAACAAAATATGCTACAAAACATGACCATTTTACAGACTCCTAGTTACGCTACTGGTAGTAATAATTATCGAATGTAAATATTATTTAGTAATTCAAATAAAATCTTAAAATCAGTACCAATTGCTAAAAATGAAGACATTTGCGTACTGATTTCCTAATCTTGATAAATCAGTACTTTTAAAGAAAATTAGTAAAAATCAGTACAACCAAAATTTTTTTTCTGCATCTTCTAACAAATTCAGTTGACCCGTATTTTTGGATTATGCTGAAAAAATTTTTTTTTCGAATATATCCACATATGAATTTTTGACAATTGGCTGAATTTTGTCAAATCTACACATACTTGAAGTCTATTATCTCCAGTTCTACAGATCCGATCATTGTCGGATTTTTTTTTATTTAATAGTTTATAACGTTAGCTTTGCAGTAAATTAAAAAAAAATTATACTGTCAACAAATGAAAAATAATTATAATTTAATTGTTTAAATAGTTTTAACATGATGTCCCCCCAACTAGAATACATTTAAAAAAATAACATTTTGTTCCTTATTCTTTTATCTACAAAACCCATTTTACAAAAAGGTGGAGTCTCTGTTAGGTCGGAAGTTATTGAATATTTTCCAGAGCAAGTCATGAATTCCAGAACGAATTTAAGTGCGATGAGTCAAAACAATGGAACGAGTATCTAACACTCGTTATTAAATTTTGATTTGTGGCACGCTGTACACTTTAATCGTTCTGGAATTCATGACTTGCGCTGGAAAATATTTAATAACTTCCGACCTAACAGAGACTCCACGTCTTTGCCCATTTCCATCGAAATCGGTCAAGTAGTTGAGTTGAGGGAACAAATATTCAGTCAAACATACTTTCACATTTATAATACTCGTATGAGGTAAGATTTCAATCAATTACCAAACAAGTTTATGTTACATATGTGATACTTTGTAAAAAAAAGCAATTGGAGCGACTTTTTCAAATAAAAATCTTGTGTGACTGTGCTTTCATGACAAAAAAAATTATGAACAATTTGTAAATTTTGTATATTTATAGAGTTATTTAACACTTAGTTTTTAGCTTTACAAAGAACTAAATTAAACATAACAAAAATTTTAACTTTATAAATTCCTTTCACTAGACATACCTATTGATTAATTAATAAAACAATTGAAAATTAAAACAGTTTTCATTAGAATTATTGTCTCGTTGTGCATTAATTTCTAACATAAATAAACTTTTTCATAACAAAAAAATGCGACGTTGATTTCTAATAGGTACTAAAGAATTGTTTTATCCAAAGTCGACATTTTAAATGCTTGATTCAATTCGCGCCCAAAAAATAATAAAATTCTTTCAAAACATCATTTGAAAAAAGTGTTTGTTTCCAAATTTATTAAATAAGTAACTAAGGAATAGTTGTCGATTCCTTAAAATTTCACAAAATAGAAGTAGTACTTTTTGGAAATCAACGTCTCAATTTAAAAAATCAATAACAGCTTACTAAGTATTATATTCTTAATAAGCATTAAAGTGGCGTCAATTTTACAAAGACCCCAATGTTTTTATTACACATCAAAAGTATACAACCATGATTAACGACATATAGGCGCATAGTACATATATTTTAAAAGACGACCTTAGTTACCAAAATACTAAAAAGATTAGCCTACTTTAATTATGCAATTAACATAGTCAGTTTAGTTTAGTTTAGTACATGCTTCTACGTAGTAGTGACTTTGTAAAGCAAAATCCAAACCAAAACGGTGTAGTTGAAAAGAAATCAGCGGATCAATTTCAGATATTTTAATTACATTTGTTTATTTAAGTAGTATGTATAAGGTCTGTCAATACCGTATGCAAATACTTAAGTTTTTATTGCTTCTTTCAAACTTTGATTCAACGAAATATTATAAATCTGATCCAATTTAACATTTATGTAAGTATGTATATGCAAATTTCTGAAAACATCAAAAAACAAAGTTCTTCATACCATTACCATAATATTAAAAAGGAGCTTTAATCTTTAAAACTTAAATTTCTTTTTTTAGATTTTTGACACCCATTTTCCCACACAAAAACAAAATTACATTTAAAATTTTTAGTAAAATACAACCTAGGTATTCGATATACATACATATATGTAAATGTTGTAATCATATTTCAATACTTAAGACGTGACAAAAACTTTTTTTTAAATGGGTCAGATTTGAAAAAGTTTTAAAAATGTTGCAAATATTTTTTTCTAAATTACTTTACTTTACAAAAATTAAATAAATTTAATATAAATGTAGAACATTGTTAAACCATTTATTATACACAAATGTTTTTATTTTTTTCGATTTATGTATATACCAACTAAAACATACTAGACACGTTATATGTTAGCATACGACAATAACTTGATATATATTTATATTTGAAAAACTGTTAAAAAGATAGAAAACAGTAGTACTGTAGCACTTTAATAATAAGATATTGGAAGAAAACGCAACTTAACAAAAATTAAAAGCCCATAGCTTAGTTTTAGTTTCTGCCACGTTTTAAATGATATAACTCTCTAAGTAATTCTTTTATTAAATCGTAGGTGGAAAAGCTTATGCCTACGGCAATAGGACCTTTGATCCAGTTCATACTGAGGCCTTTGAAGAAACCATTTTTAATACCTTCCTCTCTGATATACAAAAAAAAAAAAAGATTTATGATTAGAATAAATGTTCATAAATGCTTGTTTATTTTAAGCTCACCTATAAATTTTTGTTAATGTTGCATAAATAGTAGGATATTCATTGTAGGATACTCCATTTTTAGTTACGCCCATTGTTTGCATACGCCTTCTTACAATATCTAAAGGGTAGCTCGTAGTTTGACCAGCAACGCCTGCAGCTGCTCCAAATGCAAGTGAGACTAGAGTATTTGGTTTACGGTTTCCTGTCATTTCTGCAAAACAGGATAAATACTAAGTATAATTTATTTATTTTCTTGTTATATCAAAATAAATACAAAGCAAACATAACAAAAGCTATCTTCATAAATTCAAGATTTGAAGTGTGAAGAAAAACATCAGTGTTTGGAATGTATTAAATATTTTAGAAGTTACTTTAGTTCGAATGAGTCATATTGCATTACGCTGAGTAATAAGTTTAAACTTGTCAATATTTCTTGATCTGATGGTGTGTAAATGTTGAGAAAAAATTTGGTGAATAACTTTTATTTTGGCCTACAGTGTTCCAATTATGACGTTAGCAATAGAAAAATAAATGTTTCACGAAATATTATATTAATAAAGTAAGGCATATTTGAAGACAATGTTATTTTGTCGCTGATGGTTGATTTAGTGTTTAGATACGATTTCAAGACGTTTGTTGGGTCTGCGCTCCAAAGCAACTCGAGGACTCCTTCTTGCCAAGAACCATCAATCACCAAGAAGAGCTTCAATGTTTCATAACACTGAACTGCGTTGTTGTTCGGTTGTTTCACTTGCGTTTTAATATTTCATTCTTGCGCCGCTGTATTAAAAAATTCTTTACTCACAAAGTATTAAATTGATCATGTTTTTTTTTTCCAAATTTCTTGGAAAAGTTCCGACTTTACTATATCATTTCTTTTTTTTTTTTAAATAAAATATATTGTTAAGAAATTTGTTTCTCAAATTTCTCTTTCCCTTTTCAGAGTTCGATTGGATTGACACAAAAATACACTGCACTTATTTGAATGAATAAAGCTGGCTATAACACACTTATTTATGAGTATAAAACACTTTGATCTACATTGTAGAAATAAAATCCTTGGTGCCCACTGATCTACAAGACAATATTCACGTTTTCTATAGAACAACAACGTTTATTATCTTAAATAAACACCTCGAATTGATTTTCACACCGGTCTTTCATGGCGCTGATTAAAAATTAATTTCTGTGTATTAGTCTCGCGAAGGCTCGACCAATTTGAATAATTTTTTTTCCTTTTTTTTCAAATATTTCAAAATTCTGCCTTGATAGCTTCCTCAGGTGCTCAACAACATTCATGCCATGTCGTCGACATGGGTCGAAAGATCACATTTGATTTTTCGCTGTAATGGCTTCTGACCGATTTCTCATAAAAATTTATAAGTGGTAAAACGTGTGGTTACGAGACTAATTAGACTAAAATAATAAGAATTATGGTCCTGTTTTTTTAAGTTAATCGAATGCTCCAATCTCTTATATACTGAATCTATATAAACTTACCATAATATTCACGCTTAAGCGTTTCATATGTGAAGAATGATGTACCAGCATATGGTATTACACCCAAAACAGTTGCCCAGTAACCTCTGTATAGCGTTCGTGGACCTTCTTGAACCCATATTTTAACAAATACTTGACGCAAAGTTCTTATAAAAAATTTTAAAATTAAAAATTTGTGGTTAAACTTAAATACAAAATTTTATGTTCTTCAAAATACCGATATCCACTGTATTTATCTGTGACAGCCATACGCGCTCTTGCTAAATCAAGAGGATACGTCATAGACTGTCCTGTAATACCAGCTAGGGAGCCAGCAATAAAACGTCTCGCTTTTGTGCTGTAATCAAACAATTTATCAAACAATTAAAACTTAATATTTTTTAATCATAATATTTACTCTGTTCCATCTTTATCTACTTGTAGTAATTTCCGCCACTGCTCATGCGCTGTAAATTGTATTGCTGCGTAAGGCACAATGCGAGCCATCGTTGCAGAATTTCCTCGCCATAATGCAAGGATTCCTTCTTTAATGTAGGTTTGCTTAAGAAAATCGACGGCTGCTCGAAAAGAGTATGGAATATCCTTGCTAAAAATTCAAAAAGTTATATGGAGATCGTGTCTAGTTGTTAAAAAAAACTGATTGGATTAAAATATCCAATATTTTATTTTTTTTGAAAACTTTCAGCGAAATAAAAATAGGTCTTACAAAATTAAACACATAATCGTTGCATGTGAATGAATGATATTAGTGAATGACTTGAGAGATTCGAAAAATAAAGTACATAGTATGTCACGGTGGGCTTTAACCAAGTTTAAATGACAAGTTGAGTTACTACAAAATTTTGAATTGGGAATTATTTGGGAAGTTATTTATAGTCTATATACATCAAAAGGAAAAAAATCCTTAGAGCTTTTTTTTAATTCCATATTTACTGTTTTTTAGTAATATTACATACGTATGAAATATGTGCATCTCTCGTATGAAATTTAAGATATCCGATTTTGCTCAAATATTGACAGATCAAAGAAACTAGAAAGCTAACACCACAGCACGAATTTCAGCTCCCTAAATAGTCGGAGTCCCGAGTACTGTAAGGTCAAATTTTGAAAAAACTCAATTTTTGCGAAAACAGCCGAATTCAATGTCTAATATCTCTGAACCTGGTCAACCATTTTCACTGTGTGATATCTCATTTTGAAGTGTATAAAAATGTTAACAATGCAAAGTATAATTTAAGTATTATGAATAAGATATGGGGCACCATTTGCAAAGTTGTCATATTTTACTAAGGCATTTTTCACTTAATCTGATCGCAAATAAAGGTCTTAAGGTCTAGAAGCTTAAAATTATTTTTTGTGTATAGTAGATGACATAACAAAAAAAAAGTGACATCAATAACTTTAAACTTAGATTTGTGAGCTCTTAGAAATAAAATTTTTAAAATACGGATATTTTCAGGCTAAAATATTGCTCTTTCTCAGGACTCTGACCACCTAGAGTTGAAATTTGGACTGTAGGGCTACCTAATAATGCACTTTGACCCGTCACACTTTGAACAAAAATCGCAAACTTTTTAAATTTCATACGTATGTTTTACATATGGAAGTAATACCATTGAAAATCAGGAAATATGGATTTTAAAAAAAGCTCTAATGAATTCTTATGTTTTTCATATATCGACTCCAAACTGCATCCCAAATAATCCCCTCACACTTTTATTAAAGGTTGGTTAAAGCCCACCGTGATGTATTATACACAGAAATGAGAACTTTATAAAGTCTCATTTTCTTAGGACTAGACAATAATTCATTGGGAATGGAAATTATAGAAATGGTAATTCTACACATTATATGTATAAAAGATTTTGAAATTAAGTGCGGACTAATAGAGGAACGAAAAAATGTTGGGAAATTGTTTACCTTATTTGAAAATTTATTTTAGTGCGATCTAATGGCGCTATAGTTGTTTTTGCAACAGCACCCGCCGCAGCGCCCGATATTAAACTAATAATGACTTCATTGAAATGAGAGGGAACTGTATTAAAAAAGAAATAAAAATATTAAATTTAAGTAAATTGTTAAGTTTTCATACACAATTTTCACCTACCTTGTTGTGTGGGGGCAACTTCTGATATTTTACTTGTTGACGCTGTATCTTCATCTGTTGTGCTCTTGATTGTTGTTGTCGATGATGATGCTGTAGCTGTCGCTGATGTTGTTGATGACGTTGAATTACTGTTGGTGGTTGACTTAATTGACATTGCTAGATTGGGTTTCTCGATAAGGCGGCTCATTGCAAACTGTAACAAAATCACAAGAAAATTGAAAATATATTCTAACAAATTGTAAATATTTTTATTATTATCTAAATACTTAGTAATGTAATAAAAAACAAATAACAAATAAATAGCGAGCACGAGCCAAGTGGAAAATTTGCGAAAAATTACGTAAATAAATATTTTTGTATCCAATATGTACATTCGTACATGTGAATCAAATATTTACTTAATAGAAAATTCTTAGGGTTTCTTTCTATGATACTGATTTCTTAATTTGTAGTGCAACAAATTGGTTTTAATTAAGTCCCTAGTATGGAAGTATGGAACGTTTATGCGTAGCTTGCAGAAAATGTTTTCTTTTAGTTTTATTTATTAAAGTTTTTGGTTCTTTATTTCTTGTTATCTTGCGATAAGAATTAGTTTTATGCCGCTGATATGATTGAAGTATAAAAAATGTGGTCAAAGAGCAGTAGCAAAATTAAGACACTGATTATTTAAACTTATATTTATCTGTAATAGTTATATAGGGTGCAATTCCGTAACGTCGTTAATGAGTGATTTGCGATATATGCTGTTCATATAAGCCATTAATGAAAAATTATTCAAAATAATTGAGAAGCGGCAATCTCAGTTTTATTAATCCTGATACATGTTTAACAGAAGAACTTAAATAATTTTCTGAATACACCAAAAACGTTTTCGATTTTCATCCTACAGTCCGCGCTGCGAACTATAAGTTATAGTAGTCTATAACTTGTGACAAAGCTGCAGATTTCTCTTTAAGAGCTCATCTTTTAACATTATTATTTCGGAAAGTATTTTCATAGGTAAAAAATCCTAAAACTTACTGGGCAAAGCATTGATGCTTTTATTATTTTACGTCTGCTGGTGATGTTTTATAAAATTATAAGGTTCAACTCTTCAGCACATTTAGTTGACGAGTTGAAATTCGCAAATTCGAGTATATTTCTATCATGGAACGATAATTTTTAGTGTGGGCAAATACAAAGTATTTTGACATGCAAAAAAGTTCAGATTTTTGTTTTTTACTTCATATTTATGATGATGAAAATTATCAAAAAAACTTCTGCATCAACTTAACAATATTGCCGATACAAAAACAACAAAATTATACACTTCGTTTGTCAATAAAATATTAATAATAAAATATAAACATTTTCCTTAAGGTGAAAAAATTATTTAGACATTTTTTATGGCATACGTTTACTTTAGACAACAAATATGGAATCAAAAGTTTGCGGACGCATCTAGTTTCGTAGTCGCTTTTAATAAAGTGTACCCAGCAAAGTTGTTCTGCCGTCCCTGTCCATGTCCCTATCTCCAGTAGCATACGCATCAATATACCCATCCCTATCTCCAACATACTACCCCATCGTTACTCCAACCGTAACCATAACCCTATCCCTATCATATGGAAACGCAAAAAAAAACTGTCTTTGGTTTTTCTGCTTTTTCGTTTTTCCATTTGAATTGTAATAGGAAACAAACTGCGCCGTTTACAGGTATGATCTAGAAAGCTGAAATTTTGGGAGTCTTACCTTCGGAGCCAATGCTAAAACATAGGCTAATATGGCCGCAAATTAAAAAAAAAAACTACCCTTTGGGTGTATTTGGTCCGCATTTTCAGCTACATGAAAAATGTGGATGTAGTTTGACAACAGTGGGTGGCATCTCCCATACAAATAAAATACCTAAAACCATATATCTTCGCACCTAAGGCAGACTTTTTCTACGTTTTAGCAAGTCGCTTTTTTCGAAAAATTTCAACGAAATTGGACATAAACTCTGTCCGCGCCGTTTACAAGTTAGTGGTAGGAAGCTCAAATATTGAGACAACTATTTTTATTCCTAATGAACATACATAGCCATTTATAAGTATACTTTTATGTATATATGTTTCCGGCCAAACTAGATTTTAGGCCAAACTAGTTCCGTTAAGCCTAAAGATGTGCAATGAAATTTTAATGCAAGAGCACTGTGGTTAGTGAAGTCTATGACAGCAGCAAAGTTAGACAACAAAATTTGGCAATTTCATTGTGAATTTATGATAGAATAAACATAACATAACATAACATAACATAACATAACATAACATAACATAACATAACATAACATAACATAACATAACATAACATAACATAACATAACATAACATAACATAACATAACATAACATAACATAACATAACATAACATAACATAACATAACATAACATAACATAACATAACATAACATAACATAACATAACATAACATAACATAACATAACATAACATAACATAACATAACATAACATAACATAACATAACATAACATAACATAACATAACATAACATAACATAACATAACATAACATAACATAACATAACATAACATAACATAACATAACATAACATAACATAACATAACATAACATAACATAACATAACATAAGTGAGGGTAATTGGGCGGCCTACGGCTGCGGATCAGGATTAACATCCTCTAATATGTTAAACAGCGGCTTCGCCGCATACTTTTAGGCCTTCAAATAAACTAGTTTGGCCTAGGAAGAACTAGTTTATCCTAAGACATAGATTGGCCGGTGACATACATAAAAAAAAAATTGCATTAAATGTGATTAGTTTTCAACTTAAAGCAACAACAAAATTTTACTTAGAACAATTTTTCACCTTATAACATACTTAATACTTTTTCACTTTCAATGGCTGATTTCTTAGTATCTGGTTAAATTTTAACTGGGACTTTAACCAGCAGTTCCACACTAAAATTTTGTATCTGCTATATTGAAGTTAGAAGTACATAGTTAAGAAGTATCGTATAGTTAATATGCATATGAGTTCAAGTATGTAAAGTGTTTAATTTTTAAAAATGCAGACATTGAAAACAAGTCGCGATCACTAAAATAGTTCCATATGAGTACACTCATCTACGACCTTGACCATGACAATAAACAGTTGCAGACAAACTATAACTACATATATTATTTTGAATCTATATTTACAATTTGTAAATAAGTACCCAGTATCCAAAAAAATGCTGAAAACGCAGCATCTTCGTGGTACAAAAACGTGATACAAAAAATGTCGTATGTACGTTCAAAAAATCTATGTACATATGTATTATATTTATGTATTTTATTTTTGGCTGCTATCCAAAATATTAGAAATCGTTTTTGATTTTGAAAAAATTTATTACACATGGCGGCGAATAGCCAAAATGTTACAAACAACGTTGCTATTAAAGGGCAGCATGTACAACATACGCAAAATTCAGGCATGTTGGCGCTCGGGGTGTCTTTGAACATTTTCTGACTTTGTGCTTACATATGTACATACATACTTACATATGTATGTACATTAAAGTGATTTTTTGCTAAAATCATCCGATTTTTTCCCTCTGGCCAAATTATAAAAGGGATAAAAAAGAGATGATAAAAACCATCGAAACAAAGTTCAATTTGTATCAACTAACTTTTTCCGAAATACGAATTTTTGGCCCAGTTATTGAGTCTATTTTGTTTGATTTTTATCCACGCATATAGCCAATTCTTACGTAAATGAGGTATAAAATCGGAGTCAGCAGAAACAAAAATCCTTTCTCAGTTTTAAAATTTTTAGAAACTAAAAATCCGGAATGTAAGCCGAATCCTTTGTACATGAGCAAATTTGTACATTTTAATTTAATTCATAATATTACATATCTTCAATTTAATCAACATGTTTCAAAATTATCTAACAAATGAGCCTCACAATAACGAGCCACTTTAAACTTAAAGTTATCACAGAAAGGGGCAAATTCACATTAAAATAGAATCTTTTCAAGTGTCTTAAGAAAAATCATCAAAACTTTGATGGGACATGATTTTTTTCGTATTTTTACTAAATCGTTGTGTTTGTTGTCGGCAATTTCCGTTCAGTTTTGTTCGCGTAAAAAGCTTGATGGCAGATATAAGGTATCTCATAACAAATAGGGGACGCAATATTGCCTGTGGGCGTAGCCCCTCCCATGGTTAGATGTTGTAGAGTATGATATGAGAGAAATCCTTGTAAAATTTGGTGTAAAGGTGTCGGTTACTATAAGCTTTGAAATTAAATGGAATTCAACGGGATTGCATGAGTTAGTGTAGGCGTTATTTTAAGTGAACTATTGCAGCAATTGATATGAAATTTAGTGTAGGTAGTTTACTTGCTATAAGGTATGTTATGTATGAAAAAACAACACCACCAGTAGGCGTGGCACATCCCATACAAGTAAAATACCTTAAATAACACATAATAACAATAAAGTTTAGCAACTACAGCTATTAGCCTTCTTAGCTATTTAGCTTGAAGCCTTATACCAAGTAATAAGCTTATTAATAAATTATGAAAATGCGAAAATTATACATGCAAATTAATTTGTTATATTTTTATAATTTACATATCGTTCATTATTTTACAAACCACACAACATTTTGGACTTGACATTTTAGAATTAGAATTAGAATTTTTTTACAGCTTACATATATATGTACATAAAATTACTTGACCCGTATGTTTGGAGTTTGCTGAAAAAGTTTTTTTTTGAAAATATTCACACATGAGATTTCAATAATTGGTTGGATTTTGTCAAATCTACTCATACTTGAAGTCTATTATCTCCAGTTGTACTAGTCCGATTAATGTCGATTTTTTTTATTCAATAGTCTAGAGTTAACGTGAGCAATCGCATTTTTACTGTCAACAAATAATAAAAAATAATAACGATTTAATGGTTTAAATAGTTTTAACATGATGAAAAAATTACATTTTGCTCCTTATTCTTTTATCTATAAAACCCAATTTACAAAAAAGTGAGGTCTCTGTTAGATCGGATGTTATTAAATATTTTCGAGCGCAAGTCATGAATTCCAGAAGGAATCTAAGCGTATCTGACACTCGTGATGGGATGGTGATGGGACTTAAATTTTTCAAGGGTGGAAGATTTCAACCAAAAATTGTGAACAGAATGTACCCAGTAGATACTTATATTTGAAATCAAATGAAATAAATCACTTTCAATGCATTACTTTATTAAATAAAAGGATCACAACAATTCAGTCATTAATAGTAATGGTGGCGTACAGCAGGTACGATATTGCGTGACAGTTTCATTTCAGTATTATTTCAAAACCTTCTGTAAACTAAGTCACGTGAAACCCAAAAATTTTACGTTTCGTTAAGGTTTCATAAGTGATTACTTTGACGTTTTATTTTGCAGCTGATAAGTACGGATAAAATTGTACACCAAAGTTTTTATTTTTGTAAAGAAGTTTTTTATTTTTAAAACTATAGATTAGCAAATTAAAACTCCAAAACTTTATATACAACAATTGCAAATATTTTAGTTGAATTTTGAAAGCTGGCAAAAAAAAATAAAAATAAAAACAAAATGTTTGATATTTTGTTTTGACATTATTGTCACAAACTATTGTCATAACTTATGAATGCGATCAATGGAAACTAAAGTGCTAACTTTACAAAAATACTTCACAATAGTTTCCTTAATTGTAAGTTTGGAAATTAGGTTAAATAACAGAACTGTTAAGAATCTAGTGCATTTGCAGAATGATATTGCATATTTTTGCAATACATGAACAAAATATACAAATTTGCAATTGCTAAACTCTTGCATATATTTGCTATGCAAATGAAATGGAAGCAAGTTGTAATTTTCTGTTTCAAACCAGATGTTTTGTTTTCCAACAAGTGCTGTAAATTAAATATAAAAAAACCGCACACGATTCGCTAAAAAGATTTGCAATTGCATAATTTTGCAATGTCATTTGCACCAATGTCGACTGCACTAATATTTTTGGTAGAAGAAACAAATTTTTTTTGGAAGTTTTGGAATGGAAGTGGTAGAAGTAGTAGAGTAGTTTATCGAAAAATTTAGTAGATCTACAACAAATTTGTTATTCGGGTATTTAACTCGTTTAAATGTGAATATTAACTGTCAAAACAAAAATAATTTGCTACGACATATAGTCTTTTTTTAGTTGGCCAATATGTTTTATTCAATTTATTTTTAATATATACATAATATATACATATAATATTTCTATTCACACGAATGTTCATCGAATCACTACATCGACGTAGAAAAATTGACCTGCGACGTCGTAAGTCGCATTCACAAAATACTACTCCGCGCTTAAATGATAACAACATTTATTATGGCAGTTTTTGCAGAATGAATATTAAAAATTGTTTGTGGCGCTGAAACACTCTCCAGATTTTAGCAATCAAAATGCGATTCTGCCCCTATGTGTGACGTCCAAACATGTGCACTTTTTCATGACAGCTATATTTTAGCTTGTTTTGTTTGTAAAAATCATTAAACTTAATAAATTGTGTTGCTGAAAATATATAGCTGGTTTCAATTTAATAATTATCAAAAAATAAATAAAGCTTACATTTTGTAAATCAATGTTTTCTGTACAAAACAGGCTTTTTGTAATGATAGTAAAGTTATCTTTTTTATATAATACATAAAACAAACTATTTTATCTAAAGATCATGTTATTATATTATGTTTAAATAAATGAAGAAAATAAAAGTCAAATAAAATGATAAACGAGTGTTTTGTCTGTTTATCTACCTATTTTTTATTTGTACATACATAAATACATATGTACATATTTCTCTACGTTTTTGCCAGTCTCGAAACTCAATAAATTGAAAATCTGAATTTACTGCCACGCCTTTCATACAAGTAAGTCTAAGCTTACTAGCAGTGAATCGTTGACTTTGGTAATCAACATTTCTTTTAGGCTAATCTTTGAAACCGGCAAAGCCATAAAGTTATAAAACGAAACTATAATATCATTCTAACTAACTATAATAATTTAGGAAAAACGAAGAAAAGTAGGTATGTTTCATTGAAATTATTTACCTTAGCCTAAATTGATAAACATTTTAAAAATAGTTTTTTTTTAATTTAACAGAACAAATATAACATAATATAAATTATTTCGTAAGCGATTTATTTCGTATTCCTTTGGTTTAAAAATATTATTTATCTTAAGTAGTTCTACATAAGTTTGCAGCAGCTATTATTGCCGTGACTATCCCACCACATACAATCGACTTGTTATTGCGAACTTGAAAAATTAAGCGTATTCAACATGTCATATATAAATTTTGATGGCAAAATAAACTAAGAAGAACAGTAGATCGCCGATAAGTGAATTTTTTAAATGTATATTCATAATACAGAAATAATTTGCGGTCGTACAAACAAAGATTTATCATATTTGCTTGTTTATTTTTATTTTTATTGTTTTAAAATTAATTAAATGAAAACAATGAACTTACAGCCAGTTAGAAACAATCGATATTCATGTAAATTTACAATTGGTTTCGCCTCGTTAAGACTCTTCAGATCGCTTTGGTTGATACTGCGTCTGAATATGCTGTTTGAACAATTTAAACCGGAAAGCAATACATATTACAATGCAAATGTAAATTTAATAAGTTATATTCGACTTTTAGAATTGTTTCATTGATTCGCTTTGAAAAGTTTCAAGCATCAAGTTAAGTGGATTAAGCAAATTATAATTATAACTGAAATGATATAAATGAAATGAAAAAATGAAAAATGAAATGTGAATGACTTTAAGAAAAACATTTAAAAATAACCGGACCATCCTTTCTTAAATGGTATAAAAACGATACACCAGGTCTTATTTTGTTCTTTTTTAGACAATCTAATAACATTTATTATTTGAGTTCAAAAATTTATCAATTTCCAATCTAATTAATTAATTGGTATTTGAACCATGCGTATAAATCAATCACTATCAAAACATCACTTAAGAATGTGGATCAAAAAAGTAAGATTTAACGTAACCATTGATATTGATATTTTAGACATACTATTTCGTTGAATGGAAACGTACATTACATTTACATTGACTTGACTCTTATAGATTTTATCCAGAGTGCGAATATGGAGTCCTAGCCCCAAATTAAAGTAAGTTCAAAATGCAGCTAAAATAAAATATATAGGGTTGCATTTATTTGGGACAATTTTTCTTAAATGGATGGCAAGCCATGTTAGGGACAAGATTCGATAAGACAACCCTCTATATTTTACTTTGACTTTTCGAGCTCAATCATTTAGCAAACATTTCAAGCTGTAATCTTTATTAACAAAAATTGAGCCAAAAAACCGGTGGCAACCAATGTTTGGCACAGAATTCAGCAATTTAGCCTTATATATTCAACTTAGGCTCTTCGAGTGTTTTCATTTGACATGTCTACATTCCAAGCTGTAATCTTACACACTTTTAACTAAAATAACTGAATTGACCGAAAATCGGGCATTTTCAGGCATCGGTGCGGGCTTTGGCCACGCAATTCTGGTTGGTTAGTTTCACCAAAACGCATCACTATCCTTCCTGTACATCCCATCCTGTAATCTTATACACACGACTTTTCTACAGCGGGCTCTCCGCCTAATAGAAGGAGGTACTGTACACGGCTACAAAAATTTTTATGCGCAATTATTGCTGCGTACTTGTTGACTTACGTGAATTTAATTTATTTTTGTAGCATTTTAGTGTTTCCATCACAGTATGTGTGAAATACAAAAATAAATTAATTGTAAGCAAACTTTTTAATTAGTTTGGTCAATAAAGTAGTGAAATTGTTGAAAGATACCTTTAAACAAAATTTAGGTCATCAACAGCCGATATTATAAGATATATCAATTTCTGTTTTCAGCTCTTTGGGGTCGTAATCAATTTCTTGGAATTGAAATTTTCGAGGAATTTGATTTTTAAAGGAGTGATTCCTAACCAGCAGTGTAATAAGTTTAAAATTTATTTACGGGGTTTCACCGTGTGTTCTCTGATTATCTTTTCATTTTTGTGCAGTGAAACAACTGCAACAATTGTGACGTATTAGATGTAGTGGAATAACCTAGGACTTGATATTATTCGTCGGCTCTATTTGTAAACAAGTTTTTATTTCAATGTTTTGCTTCACACTTTTTTATGTTTATCATTCGGTCGGTTGTTTGCTATTTTAAATGCAAAAATATTTTGATTTTTTTTTTGGCATATTTTGAATCATTGAACGCAAGTTACATATAAGACCAAGTCAAGGTTTTACGTACACTTTCATTAATTAGTTTAATTTTAAATATTCTAAAAATATAATCACTGGCAATTCATAAGAGAATTTGAGAAAATTTATACTTGTTTTTTGGCATAACTTTTAAAGCTTATTGGGGACAATTAAATTTTATTTTTATATTTACAAATTCATTAAGAAGAGACCGGTATTGGAATTTATTATTTTTATTATTATTTTCACATCAACCTTTCATTGCGGAAGAAAAGCTGCTTATCAGCATGGAACAAAGTGGGTTCACACTGATAAGCAAGTTCAGTAGCACCAGTAGCAGAACCATTTTAAGCTCTAGACGGGCACACATTTTAGCCTTAAAACAAAATTTAAGGAAAGATAAAGGCATGACATTTTAATGAAGATAGAGAACAAAAAACGTCGGAGCATCGATATACCAAAATGAAATATAGACATGCTCTTATGCCTTGTCTGGGTGCCAGAAACTGCTATGCTGACTTCGATTCTTTCGTTACTCATTTTTACAAACGATGTCATTGTTCGCATCCACAAAGGAAAAGGGAAAAATGGGATGAAAAAATTTGGCCTTCCGTACTCACTTCTAAACAGATATAACTGAGCAAACATTGAATTATTCTTAATAACCAATGTTTATACTAGTTCCTTAGATATTTGATGTTTCGGAAATTTCGTTGGTCAGATAACTAATCAGATTTCATTTATGCGACAGCGTTATGCAAAATTTTCTTAAAAGGATTACCTTTTGCAATTACATACTTCATTTCCGATATACAGGCTCTTACCATGCGGATCGGAATGTCCGTTATGGTTTGCACGTTCGGTCAGAAGCACCAAAAACTATGACGCATACTCATCTATATATATGAATGTACACTTAGTTTTTAGAATAATGCTCATACCCAAAATCATTTTCCGATTTTAAACTTTGGCAGAATTACATGAAAACAAATTTTTATGAAAGGCTTTATAACTATGCCCCTATATTTTCTGGGAAACTATTAAAAAACAATTGTGCATCAAGTAAACTTATTTAAAGCCGTTTATTTTAATCTGTAAAATTTGTGCAAATAGCTGTTTTGTAACAAACATGGTTTTTATTTTTCTTTCTTTCAGTTATCTGAATCATATAGTTTTTTACGCTATCTGAATCATATAATTTCTTACGCTATCTAAATCATATACATTTTTAGTAAACGTAACATGCTCGTTAAAGAACATTGCCTATTTTGGTCCAATGCTGAAATGTTCATCTGGCTTTTTTAAAAATGGGACATACATATGTACATACTATGGGCCTACTTCTTTAAGCTTTTAATGATTTATTTTTCTTTTTTGTAATGTTATAATTGAAATTATAATTGAATTTTTATTGTTGTAATAGTTTCCAAATAACTTTTGTTAATAGAATGCATACATAAAATAAAATTAATTTAATAAAAAAAAAATTAATTTAATACCGTGTAATATAAATATCAGTGTGTTTTGATGAAAGTACTACTAAAATGATAAAAATACTATCCAAAAATTTAAATTTTACTACTATTAAATTAAAATTAAAAAACGACAGCCCTGGTCTGACTGTTTTCAGTAAATTAAAAAAGTTTGTAGTTCGAAGGTTAGGGGGACAATATGTAGAATCAGTACATTCAGAGATTTGGTACACAGGTTGATCATTCAATTATGAAATTAGTAGAAGGGCACGTCTACTGCCTACTCAAATGAAGTGTATTTCACTTTAATTTTTAAAATATTGAATATATTTAGACAGTTTTCCATATAAATATTTATTTAGCAATTTTTTTTGGATGTATGCTTACTATAATATTACCGCTGTTGCGGTTTTTTGAAGACGTTATAGCCCAAGAGCCGGCTGTAGAAAAGTCGAGTGTATAAGATTACAGCTTGAAATGTATGTCAAATGATAGAGCTCGACGAGCCTAAACACAATATATAGGGTTGCCTTGCCAAAGCCTGTTTTTTGGGCGCTTTTTTTTTTAATAAAAAGTGTATAAGATTACAACTTGAAATGTATGCCAAATGATAGGGCTAAAAATATTAGAATCACTGTCATTATGTGGTTATGTTGTGAGAGTAATTACTGTAGGCGTAAGCATTTGTTGTTGCAAATTAAATTAAATAAATTCTCCAATTGGACAGTAATTTAAACTCACATTTCTTCTGGCAACGGCGGACTTTAGTCTTATGGTGTTTATTGTTGTTGATTTTGCAGTTTTGTATCTATAATGCAATTCTCTGCCATTCAAACAAATTCGTTTATTTTTTTTAAATCTTTTCATAAAAAACTACTTCATATTTTTAATTAAAGATTTTCAACTTGTATTCTTTCTTTTCATTGACGGAACCTCGGTTATTCACACCCTGTATTATGCATGCGCGAAAATATCACAAAAATGCGTTTCAAACTCCAGAATTTTCGCTTGATAATTGTAATGAAATTCAAATCTTTTTTTAATGACTTCAGTATAAACGACACGAAACCCGTACTAATTCGGTAAAAATCAAACAAACGCGTATTTAATTTGTTGAAAAAATGTGCAAAAATTCTATTCTTTTTCACGTAATCACACACCCAAATCTGTTTGATCTACTATACGAGCGAAAAATATTCAGAAAGAACAAAATCTTACTTTGCCTTATCAAAATATAAAGAAAACGACAGCTGCTAGAAAAATTACGAAACTTTTTGACAGTTTATGTTACACGATTTGTTTTTATTTACATCTGGAATAGTAATAGAATTTGACTTTTGTGAAATAATATATGTGCCTTGATTTTGTTAAGGGCGTACGCATACTCTATATAAGGTTGTTGGACAATTTTCATGGCATGAGTCTTCTAAGGTTCGGTTCACAAGTTGGTGGTTTTATTAACGCTGAAGATATACTGAAACGCACGTTAGCTAACGCGCGTTGGAAAAACGCTCGTGTGAACCGAGTCTTAGCCAGAGTTTGCATACTTACAATTAAATAGTGGACCGATAAGGAAGTGTAAAATTTAATTACTGCATTTTTGCCATTTTGAACATTAAAGAGCTCACAGGTCAAGAATGAAAACAAGCTTTAAAAGGAGAGGGGTAAAATTGATGCAAAAAAGCAGAAAAACAATTTTGAAAGTAGGAAGGGTATTTCATCGGGTATAACTCATTTTTCGTAAGTTTTGAGTTATACCACTTTTGCTTTCAGCGGCTCATATATTACACGTCTCAATTCTGTTTAGCTCTTTATTTACTTTTATAAATGTAAAATGGTCCTGCTCAATATTGATAAAAGAACAGTGTGCAAAATGTTATGTTTGACGTAAAATTGCTTCAGAAATATACGCTATTTCATTCTAGCGCACATAAGACACGCATCTGAAAACAAAAACAGAAATGAGATGTATACGTGTGCAGTTGAACAAGTCTCAACAACAAAAAAATCAAAATGGTTGTACAGCGTTCGTGTCCGTGTCTGACGTTTGAGTTGATGACCAACTGAATAAATTGGGACGGGAATCTCGATCCCAGTTTTTTTTTTAAAAAAATAACAATATAATTCAAAGAAAATTAGTATAAACAGTGTTTTTTTATTGTGAAAATATTACAATCGAAAATGAGATATTGAAGGAGTAAAAAGAAAGTTGTTTAATAAACAAAAAAGTTGTGAACAAACAACGCAGTCGTGCGCAACAAAATTTTTGTCTGCTTGTCCGCCTGCAACCATATCAACAGTGCAGTGGCGTAAAAATAAAAATATTTATCCACAATGTCTGTTTCCAACGGAAGTGTCTTGAACGACTTACGTAGCTATTCGCGCCACTGGCTGGGTGAATTTATCGACCTCTACCAAACGGAAGAGTGCCTCTGGCAACCCAAGCATCCTGACTATAGTAACCACACAGTGCGCAACAAAGCCTACGACAAATTAGTAGAAAAATTAAAAGAGGTCGAACCAAATCCAGATCGGGCCATGGTGGTGCGTAAAATAAACTCACTGCGATCGGCCTTTCGTCGTGAGTTTCGCAAAACATCGACCAAAGCGAATTATGAGACTCGGCTGTGGTATTATGACAAATTGCTCTTTATTGCTGATCAGCATCCGAAGCGATTAGTTGGTGGAAGTGTTGGAAATGAGCAGAAACAGCCGAAACGTTCACTTGCCCTCAGTTTCGATGATGACGATAGTATGGATTTCGATACAGAAGAACATCATTTGGATGTCAGTGGGTCACAAACGATTGATGGTCATTCTCCGCAAACGGCATCTGGCGCCGAGACTGTAACTGTTTCCAAGGCGGATTTTGTAACATTGGTAAAGAGTGAAGATGTTGCAACAGTAGGACAGCATCAACATGAACACCATCATATGCAACACCAACACTTGCAACATTCGTCAACGCAACCACAACACACGACTGCAGTAAAGGTGTTGGAGATCACGTCGTTGGACTCAAACTCTCAGCGGGAAATTCAACAGGTATGCGGCGTTTTTATTCTTTTTTTTTCACAAACTCCATTTCCAAAGTAAAGCTTGTACTGAAATGTCAAGTTAATAATCTAATCTTCCAAATATGTATCCGAAAAATTAATTATTTTTTAGCTATAATCCTATGGAATACGAATCCGAGCTTACCTATCCTGAGCCGCGGCCGTAGGCCTCCCAATTCCCCTCACTTACCACTTGCCAAGTATATAATGAAATTGACAAATTTTGTTGTCTTACTTTGTTACTGTCGTAGTCTTCCCTAACCACAGTGCTTTTGCATTAAAATGTCATTGCAAATTTTTAGGCTTAACAGCACTAGTTTGGCCTAAAAACTAGTTTGGCCGGTAACATATACATATATGGGGTAAATGAGTAAAATTTTACCTGTTAATTTTGAAGTACATATGTACATATCGTCACCTAACATCCGAAAACCCGTAATCAAAAAGAATACAAAATCGATTTTTTGATTGATTATGATGCATTTGAATAAACTACATGTCACTACAAAATTTTTAATTCATGTCCAATAATACAGATTTTACTATCGGAATTCAAACGGCCGTAACAAGAAGTTTTTGACTTTCAAATAGCTAATACAGTGAAAAATTGCAAATTAAATATTTTTGGTTTGTTTATTTTCAGGCTGTAAACTCACTCGAACACCAACATCAAATACAACAACTCCAACAACAGCAGTCTGGACAACAAGGTGCACAGCTTGCACAAATCCATCATCAGCAGGTTCCAACAATACAAATAGCACGTGAACATCTGCAACCACTTTTTGGCAATTCCACGTACTCTACCGCCACAACTACAACGCATAGGCAGGATGATGAATACGATGCAATTGGTGTCAATGTGGCTAGCAAGTTGCGCGTTATGAATCCCACACAGCGTATTATTGCCGAAAAGCTTATTAGTGATGTGCTCTTTAATGGCCAGCTTGACAATTTAAATATCAACTCTTCGTTGGCTCAGTGAGGCTTAAAATGGACAAGCACTGGTAGCGAATCGTTTATAGTTGACGTGAAGGATGTAAAAATGCAGTTGGTTAATGAAGTTGAAGAAAGTATGGAGAAGGAGGAGGAGAGAATTGCATCAAGTCTGGTGGTTGATGATACCTTGTATGAAAAAAAATTTGATGTACATTTAATTAACAACCAAAACTACAATTTTAATGAAAAAGCCGAATCATCTGAAGATGATTGGACAACTTATCATCGCAGACCAGTAATAATACGTCGTTGCATGCGTACAAATATGCAAGAATATGTTTGAATTTTTTGTTTTTAATTAAGTAAATGGGGTTTATTGTGTGCACATCATAAGATAGCGTACTTGCCTATGTATATTCTACTACAAAAGGATAATTTCAGAAGCGAGTACAAAAGGGTTAGCATTGGTTTTTTTTATAATCAATGGAAAACTAAAAATGTGTAGTTCACAAAGTATCAAAAACATTTAAATTTTTATCTCGGTACCATTTCAAAAGGGTACGAAGATTTTTTTGGTGCTTATCATTTATAAGTTATTTTTCACAACGTCAAGACTTTGAGGTATCCTTGCACTCAAAGTTCAAAAACCTTGTTTTTTTGAATAGTTTAAGGTACTCGTATATCATATTTACCGATAATTGTTACGACATTAGATAGATTAGATTAGTGTTTTGTTTCAAAATTGATTCAATCAAAATCACCAGTTACACATTTTTCTTTAAATCAAATTTTACAAAATCCACTTCAGATTTTTTTTATACATTGTGAACTTTATTTTATTCAAACACAAACAAATATCATGTGTTGATATTTCCGGAAGTTGTTAAGTGACTGTGCAAATTTGATTATCATAAGTCTTCATTCTAATCTATAAAATTGCATTTAAAAAAATGTAGTTTTTTAGTCCTTTTCTAATATGTCATTTAAGTTTGTTCATGATCGTCTGATCAGGTTCTGTTCATGATCAGGTCTGGTGCTCATTTGGTGGAACAGGGCCGTACAATTGGGTTGAATTAAAGATTTTGAACAAAATTAATTTTTCAGCTCAAAATGACATAAGCTTGAACTTAGTACTCCAAACATTTTTCTGATTAAATGCACGCTCGATGCAATATGGCCGCTGAAATTCAAAAACAATCGGTGTTTCAGTTTTTGCCAGGTTACTCGAAATAAGAAAATACATTTTAATCAAAATTTTAAATAAGTATCTGTTTATCTTTAGAGAAAAGTGTTTCTCAATTTCTGTAAAATATGATAATGTGGAGATTGTGAACTTTGCTTCTTTATCCCTCATACACAAGCATTGACACATAAAACAAATTTTATTTTAATTCCAAGTTAATGTGTTGCGGATATCTTGAACATTCCAACTATAAATTGTGAAAGTAGATAAAAAGAAATAGACTTTTCTCCTATTAGATGGCATATCATCTCATTTTTCGAAGCTCATCGCATCAAAATTTTGTATATCTTTCTGTCCAATAAATAAGTAGTAGTAGGCTTCAATATTTTATAATATTTATAAATACCTATATGTAGCTAATTATGTATCAAACTAATATTCCTAGTTTTGTGTTATTAGTTTCATTGTTAATGACTTACGATTTGATTATCATTACTTTTTATATTTTTACACAATCTTAATTTCATTATCATTAAAGGCTTTGATGACGATAAATATTTTCAATATACAAGCAAACCTCCCAACGGGAAACGGAAACGCGTTTAAAGCGCTTCGGATGTGCATCAAGGAAAGCAGAAGCTGCTTCCAATGCGCTTCGCACTGCTTATCTTTTTTAACACACGATGCCATTGCCGGGATGCACATCTTTGGAAACATCTTTGGAAGCATATGAAATGCGCTTCCTTGGATGCTTAGTAGAAGCACATTGAGCTTAAACTGAAAAAAAACTCACTTTTTATTTTGATTTTTATCAGACTCGAACGTAGGCCTCTTGGATTATGCCAGTGCTCTGATATGCGCACATCTTAACCAACTGAGCTACTCTTATTATTAATATACATGAGACTGCGCATTTAACAGCACGGAATGCCTAGGTTCAAACCCTAGTGGATGCGTAATGAAGGTTTTTTTTTTTAAATAAAATAGAATTTTGAATTAATTGCTTTCGAAGAAGAAGCACATCTGACGTGCTCCCCTTGGAAGCTGCTTCCAGATTTCCCGTAGGCAGATTTAAATTCAATATATATATGTATGTAGAAATATGAGGAGCATAAAAAATTAAGTCAAAAAAGTCGGAAGCGAAAAAAAAATACTTTTGAATTTACATAATGTTGCTTCAAAATAGCGGGGGAAAAAAATGTAGTTTGAAATCGTTTTAACATCTGACATAGAAACAGAAAAATTCGCTTCTCATAGCATCGCTACCCTCCAATTGAAATTTAATTCAGTAAATCTCCCAGAAACCACAAATCCGTTCATTTTCTTTTATTAAGATAATTTCAAAATTTAACGAGCTACTACAAAGAAACGTCCGTCTGCTTTTAAATAAGAACAACAAAAAAAGGGTTTTCACATTTGTCCTAAAGATTTTAGTTTTAGAGACATTGCCATGCTAAAACAGAAATTTTTATTTACATTTATTTATTTGCTCTATTTTAAAATAGTTTTTGAAAATATATACCTTATAAGGGCATTCTAAGATAACAGAGACACTTAAAACGAGTTACTTATTCATATTGTCAACGAAGATCCGAAGTCGCTGAGGGCTATTTTCTTTCAAAATTGATTTCATTTGCTTTTACATACATTCAAATTGTTTGGAAAATTTTATACAAAAAAAGATGATCGCATTTTTGTGAAAGCATTTGATGACTCGGTGAAAAATAATTCAATTTATTAATTAATTTTATTTTGCTTTCACATCAGTTAGGAACTTATTCACATTCGAATTTATTCTACCATTTCAGCCGTTGTTAGTTTTATTTCTGTATTGTTGTTACAATATCATTTTTATGTAGCTAATAATTTACTATCATCATTACCTTTGAAAAGAAGAATATTTCAGTTTTTTTTTAATTTTTATTGGTTTTAACTTGTTTCATTTAGAAAAAATATAATAAAATATCGACCTACTGCGTAGCAGGTTTCATAATAGGTAATATTGTTTTATTGAACCTTATAATTCAAATATATTCTTGCTATGTCACACTGGTCTTCTCAATGAAGCCAAAGTTCAACTTTAGTTACATCTGAGAATGCAGAAATGGGTCCAGCTTTTGGTTGACAATTGGAATTCACTCCAACTCTCTTAGTTTTACTATTGTATAATTAAGTATATTTTTAATGATCAAATTATTTATATAAAATAGTGATTATTGAAAAATGTTATAAGCTTATTTTTTGCAACAAAGTCAATAATTGTTGTTTTCGTTTTTAAAATTTAAATTTTAACAAATAAAAGTTTTAACATTTTGATGTTAGTTGTAAAAATGTACAACCATAAATTTTGTTACGTGATAAGTGTTAGGTTTTACTAAAATGTAGATCAAGTGTTGGTTGATAAATAATTCTTGTTCTGAAACGAGAGAGTTCAACAAGAAAGAGAGCCAAGTGCTGAGATTGGTTTCACAGAGTAGACTTAAACTACCCAGCGGCAAATAAGCAGAGTACTTCAAAAATTCATCTATGAAAAGTAACTTATTTGTGTGGTGCGTTTCATCGATTTGATTTATTTATGTTTTCATCAATTTTCCGATCAATTTCCCAATAGCCGAGCTATCTATGGAACGGGGTCGTGTTCAAACTATTCTAGAAACGAAACTGGTACAAATTTATAAATAAAAGTTGTAGATAGGTAAAAAGTTGAAAAGAATTATCCCCATCCCAAACGTTCTAACAACCGATTTTCACTATTAAATATAAATTACATTTGATTTTTTTTTGCTTATTGAGAAAATTTTTATAAAAGATTTTTTTGTTAGCCTAAAATGTAAATGTTATTAGGAGCGAGGGTCAGAAATTCCGAAAATTTATTCTTGACAATTGAAGCGCCGTTGTCAGGAAGATACAATATTGCATGCATATCAAACGTCTTGAAAACAATGCGTAAATTTTGGACTTCTGTACTAAAATGGAACAATTTCAATTAAAATTATAAAATAGAACCTAATTCTAATACTGGGATTCTACCTAATTAAACTCAAATTTAGAGATTGTCACCCCTATGTGAAATCCAAAGCTATAATTAAGTTTTGAAGATTTTAAATTTATTTGTTGTACAGTTCGTACTTTTATTCTTTTGTTTACTATTTATCCATCAATTACTTATATGTACATAACACAAATGGATGGACATGTGAAGTTGATTTGCCGGTAAATTACTTTGTTGACGCTGCCGCTGAAACTGTCGGCACTGCCGTTTCACCTTTAGTTGCAGCTTCATTCCCTGGAATGCCGCTCCACAGGTATTTAGCCAGCTAAGTAAAAATTTAGTTTCAATATTATTATAAATTACAGTATTAACCAATATTTCAAAATATCACTCTTACCGTTACAATGGGAAGATCGATTTTCTCTCTTTCCGACACCAATGTGCGATTGTTTTGCATCAAATTCCAACCATAATGAATGCCAATAATGCTGGGAATTACAACAATAGCTACTAAATTTCTGGAAACAAATGTCTTAAATCGTGAGTTTTGCATTATGTTGAATGTTTGTTAAAATTAAAAAATTTGCAAAATACTGGAATATTAAAAAAATCTTTCATAATGTTTATATTTATCTTGACAGTTATGTAAACATAAACAGCTGACTGTTCTGACATTTGCAGTTCAATCGAATGAAGAACGCACTTGAAGTGAAACATTGGCAATTGTGTTCAACTGGTATAATAGTGGATTCTGTGAGTCGGAAAAAACCTCGTACTATATAAATATTTAAAGCAGCAACGAAACCACCTCCCTCCCTCGTTTTCGAGGATGCTAAACACGATGGCGGTGTTTAAAACTTTTTTGGAGTTGCCAAAAACTGACCCAAAATTAAGAGAATCGCAAATTTCGCTTCTTCCACCGGTAAAATATTTGTCACCCCCCCGTTTTCGAGAATGCTGAACACGATGGCAGTGCTTAAAATTATTTTCGTAGAGGATGATTTTTGAACATTTTGGTGGGCTATTGATAAAACTCAATACTCACTCACTCACTCCAATACCATGATCTTTTCTTTTGACTTCTCCAAACTAACAAATTTGCAATCGATACCGCGTTATTTGCATTGTTGTTGGTTTTTTTTTCATAAAAATTCCTAAAATACACATGCATTTGTTGTTTTGTTGTAGTTCACAACCGATGCCGTTATATGTATTGTTGATTTTTTTCGGCAGAAAAATTCAGTTGACAAAATTATATTATTTTATTTTGTTTGTTCGAACAGAAAATAGTTTTTGTATGCTATTTTATTTAGCTAATCAGTTCAATAACTTTTTTATGTCAAAAACCAAAAAAATTACAACTTACAAAATAAATAAAAAGAAAAAATGGGCTAAAGTTAGTTATACTAGTTTCTTTTTCTGCTAAGAAAAGTCATCAGTAACTTTTAAGCCGATTAGTAAGAGTTTGGCAAGCCTTATATGTTCTATTTCTAACATATGTAGATCTGTTGAGAATCTAAGCTAAAAGTTAAATAAAGAAAGCAAAAACTCTTTTTTTCTGTTTGTTTAGCTTTGTTATTGTAACTCCCTTGATATATTACACTTTTCCTTGCAGGCGCTTCGTTGCAAGCTTTGTTGGCGAGTCAAAACGAAGTAGCAAGTGCAAATAGTATAATAATTCGGCGGGCTCTCCGATAAGTATTTTTTTTATTTTTTAAATTACTTATCGGAGAGCCCGCCGAATATTGTAGACGCAGTGGATAACAACAAAAATAAATAACTCGAACACAACAGACAGCGTGAGCGTGGACTTACTCACTCGTAAGTTCAAATGTTTTTTTTTTATTAATATCAATGAAAATAAATGTCACTTTAAAACATGATTTTAAATATTTAAAACCATATTTTCCTGCTTTCAAATTTAAAACATGCTTTTCGGACTGACGAGTATCGAACCCACGCACTGTGAGTTATGTATGAGTTCACAGCCCAAACCACACTGCAAGTTTTTCTTATTTTTTATGGAGTCACTCTGTATGTTCTATTTCAGGTACAAACTAGGTTTTAACTTTGAGCGCTCTTAATTTTTCGACTATAACTACGGGCCATTGTATTTAGAACTATACTGACATACATATTTATGTACAATGTACATTGCACATATGTGTATGCAGGCCCGGATTTAGAAATTTTCCGCCCTTAGGCCGCTCACAAATTTCCGCCCTTCTTCACTGGTGAATTTGAAAAAAAATTTTGTAATATCAAAAGTTAGGATCTTTTTTTTTGCTTGTCAACATCCAATGCATTACCACTTAAAGAAATTAAAAAAAAGTTCCCAATATTTGCCGCCTTAGGCATTCCTGTGTGTATGTACTTATATAGTTTTGGCGATATATAATTTGGAATAAGATTTTGCTATAAATAAAAAATGAATAATTTTTTTTAAAGTGTTTTTTTTTATTCTAAAGTACAATCCTTCCGGTTAATTATGGAACACTATTTCAATCGAAAGACTTCCCTGGCTGGCCTTCCAGTAGCCCTTACGCTAATCCCAATTTTTCAGCCTCAATCGCTGCTGGATGGTTAGCGTAGCACTTACCTTAAACGGCTTCCACAAATGATAGTCCAACGGAATCAAATCGCAGTTGCACGGTGGCCGATGCTCATAACCAAAATGGATATGAAATGTGTGACACGGCGCTCCATCCTATTGAAACCAAATGTTCCAGTCCATATCTTCGAAAAAGTCCACAAATAATCAGTTTTCATCGCGCGATCACCATTAATTGTAACGCACCTTTTAAGAAAAATGGCCCAATGATTCCGCCGATCCAGAAACCGCACCAAACAGTTACTCGTTTAGTTTCTCAACAATCACGTGTGGATGGATGCCTTAGATTTCACAATTTTGCTTATTTACGTAACCATCGAGGTTACAAAAAAGATTATTTTAAAAATGCTGATCTTCTATGAAGCGTTCCATAGCCAAATTTACCAGCATTGTTCAAGCGTATATCGGCCCGTTTCCTTCACCGAAGACGTAAAACAAACTTTAGAGATATTATAAGAAATAACTGATACACTACACTGAAAAAATAGTATTTTTAATTCCAAACGCTAAGTGGATCATCATGTATATATTATTTAATTTTTTAGGTCACTCAATGTGTATTTGAGTGAACTAGTTAAAAGTTTTTATTCTTACATTTAAATCTTATGTTTATGTTATGTTTTACTTCTTTAATTTACATTTATTAAAAATGATATATGTAGGTGTATTTTAGTTGTTTTAAGTGCGTATAGTGCAATTTAAGACACATATTATATGCGCATATATTTGAGTCTTAAGTCCATTAGTATTCAATTTATGTTCATAAGGTTGTTCACATTATTTGCATTTAGCAATAGGAAAGTCTTGTTCGCAACGAGGTAGCTGTACAAACGTAGCATGTATTAGATGAATGGATGAAACTTTGAGGAAAGATAGTATTATATACATCAAAATTAACTAAGAAAGGTTAGCTAACACATACCTAACCTTATACGAAATATTTCATATTATCAGCTTTTCGTCATTAACTCGCTTCGTAGTAGCCAAACATAATTTATTTAAATCAAAAGTTATAGATGAGGAAATTTTCGATATAAAAGATTAAGTACATTATTTACGTAAGTTCAATCATTTTCGCGAAATTCAAGGTCAAAAGATAGCCAGAAAGTCCGTTAGAAAACATAGTTTTAAGAGACCATTAATCGCCCACCTGAATGAATATCACTGCGACTGGCCTTAACGCAATTAACGGATATATAGTAACAAAGGTTATAAAATCTATTAAAACAATAAAGCACTGAAGCGCTGAACTTATGTATCAAGTCCTTATCTGAATTTGGAAAGAAAAACCAAATCTATAAAGACTGAAGACTATAAAGACTTTAAAGACAATTTTGGCCTAAGCCTAATGTAGAACGTAACATTGTTGAATCCTGTCCCAAACATGGGTTTCCACCAATTTTTTGGAACAATTTTCATTAATGAAGATAACATCTTAAAATGTGTGCCAATTGATAGAGCTCGAAGAGCCGAAATAGAATATATATACGTTTGCCGTGTCGAATCCTGTCTCAAACATGGGTTGCCACTCATTTAAGAAAAATTTGCTCTAAAAACGGATGGCAACCCATGTTTAAGACAGGATTCGACAAAGAAACCTTATATATTCTGTTTAGGGTCTTCGAAATCTATTGTTTGGCACAAATTTCAAGCACTGATACATATTAATAAAAGATTAACAAAAAAACCGTTGGCAACTCATTGTTGGGACAAGTTTCGACAATGTAACCCCATATCTTATATTAAGGCTTCTTCGAGTTCTATCGTTTGGAATATATTTTGAGCTGAAATATTATACAGCTTTAATTAAAACAACGAAATTGGGCAAATTGGGTAATTTTTCGGGCATCGGGACGGGCCTTTGAAAGGCAACCCTGGTTCGTTAATTTCTTTAAAATTCATTTTCCCATATATCTTATCCTGTAATCTTATACAATCGACTTTTCTACACCGGGCTCTTGGGGTATTAGAATGCCCATTACAAAAAAAAGGAGTGATACCAATGTTACAACATGTTACCAATATGATCGGTAATTTAGTGCGTAGGGTACGTTAGAGCTTTACGCGCGTGTTATACCAATGATATTCTAATATTTTATTTAGTAACTTTTTGTAAGTGTTTCCAGTAAACTCGATTTATTTCTCTTCCTCAAAAATGGTAGCTGCCAGTAAACTTATCAATGTATACAAGAAACCTGCATGTGAACTTCACTGTTCCCAGTTTTTACATCCTGGCATAAGTTGTAGAAATTTCTTTCCATCACTAATTTTGGGTTGTACAAAATCATGCGCAATTTATTTTCTGCCTTTATTGGTCGTAAGTTTTATGATATTTCTAGGTTTACATTAAGTAATTCTTTACTTTACTTTATTGCAGAGCCCAATTTTGATCAAAGCTAAAAAATTAAATAGAAAAATTTTAAGCGATGCATTCAAATTTTACCTTCAAACAATTGTCTGTGCGAGCTCTGCAAATTATTTTGCATATTTATATATTTGCATATACAGGTACATACATTGAAATTTCACAGCTACATTTTAATTGTGCTGAGACACGGCCTATAACGTTGGAAATAAATTAATTTCATGTCTCATCATCATGGCGTCATAATTTCCGATTTTCTCAAAATATAAGTGTCTTATCCTTATAGTATGACAATATTTTGTATGAGAATATATCAAAAATATTGGCACCTGGTAAAAAGAAGTATAAAATATGCTGCAATGAAAATATACTATAAGATATTTAAAGTGAAATAATAAGAAATTGATTGGAGATATATCAGGATGCATCAGGAGACACAGATTTCTTGTATTGCTCGACTGAAACTTTTCAAACCTGACTCTGAACTATTCTTTATTAATAGTTGTTATAATAATAGCTCGGCGTAAAAGTCCGGTCTCGGTCTCGGCCTCGCTTATTTCTCACCTTATATTGTGTCCATTTCGATTATACAGAATGGGAGGTACTTACAGACTAGTAACGGATTCGGAAGGCGTTAAGCAAGAAGCTTTTCACTTCCAAATATACTCTCGAAGCATTGCTAGTAACTTGCAAGAGTAGAGCTGTAAATCAAAACATTCTCCACTTGACAGCCGCTTGCGGATACATAGTCGGCTTCTAGAAAAGCACTGTTGATAACACAAGCAAAACAAAAGAAGTTCTGAGCCAAGGCCAGAGATAAGGCTTACATTTTGTTAGGTATGCTACCGATACCGCTATGATTGCCGATATACATGTAGGGATATTCCGATATATCGATATCTGCGATATTTATTTGCTTCATTAAGAGACTAATAACAAAATTCAGAGAGACTGGATCAATTAATGATCTTAAACACACTGGACGTCTTTCATCAAGTCGTTCAACACAAAACATCAAAGCAGTTCGTAAGAGTGTTGCTGAGAGTCCAGGAACATCAATTTGGTACCATGTCAAGAATTTCTAGTGGTTCTCTATAGCGTGTTTTCACGAAAGACTTGCATCTTCATGCTTACAAAGTTCAATTGACACAAGAACTGACTGACCACGGACAGCGAAGAGAGTTCGTTGAATGAAAATCATCTACAGCAATGAGGAGCTTATTTTCATCTTGATGGCTTCGGTAATCGTTAAAATTGTCTCATTTGGGGTTCAGAAAAGCCACGTGTCTCTGTTCGGAGCAAATTTTGGATTTGATGCATCATCGGATCAATCTTCTTCGATAATGTGGCTGTTCAGGCAATAACAGTTTATGATGTTCGCTATCGTAAAATGATATGGATGTGAATGATATGTGCTTTCTGGCGCAGCCCATAAATGGTTCATTCGGAACTCTAGAAATTTCAACGACAAATTTAAATTGCGCTTTGATCAGCCTACAAAAAAGTTGTAGCTTATAGAAACATTGATGAAGGTCCGAAGATAAGCAGGCCTGTTCGGATTTCGTTTCGGAATAAATTCAAAAACAGAATTGAAATTTGAAGTTTATTTCAGTATTATACAAAAAGAAATGAAAATCCGTCATATTACCGGAACTATAAAAGCTTAAGTTCATACAACTACGGAACTCAATTCTACTTCCGAACTAAATTGGAATCAGAACAGGCCTGATGAATTGTGAAATCGTAAATAATATAAACCATCCAGGAAACCATTCACCTAATGTTAGATACAAAAAATGTAGATTTTTGCATGCAGCATAATCTGTCAGTGATTGACAACTAAGAGGGTTAAAATTAGGGTTATATTAGGTTTTCTGGACTATGTACATATTTTTGTGTCAGACCAAAGTACAGTCCCAGAAATTGAAACATGAAAAACCTTTTAATGGCACTTCAGTATCCGTCAATAAAATAAGTACTTCTTTTTATTACATTCTCCTTCAGGAACATTGTGGGAAAAATCGATATAAATATAACAACAACTTTACCAATGCTGTCTGTATTAACAGTATCTTGGTTTTTTCCGCAAAACGTCATGAACCTTTACGTGATAGCAACTTCACAAGCTGTAAGTAATGCCAATAAAACATATTAAAAATAATACCTAATTCTAATGATATTGTTTTTCGTCAAGTCGATAGAAACAATTATTCGTAAAAGGTCTAACATGCTAACGCGACTAATTTTTGAATCAAAATTATTACAAACATTAGTTTTTATGATTAACAGCTGCATTATAATGCACAATAAGCGTTCTAAGCTATACAAAGGATTCTGGTTTATAGCACCTAATCCTACTGAAAATACAGAGAATATTGAAAATGTTGATATGAAAAATGATGTCAAAATAGAGTCTAGTGACAGAAAGAGGTGCTTACATGCCGAGAAAACATGTTGGAAATTTTTCTTCAACGGAATGAAAAGATATATGATTATTGGTTTGTCGTTGGACTTGCTTAGCTTAATATTGGACAAGAAATTATCTCCAGGTACTAAAGGAGTCTGGCATATGTTTTTTAAAAATTTAAAATTGCAAAATTTTGGAATGACTTCATTTTTACTTTCTAATGTTGGGATTTATCGAGTAAGTTACAATTTAAAGTTATTCGAGTAAATACGTATATAGATATGTGATATAAAATATTTCCTATCTTAGATTTCTTCATGCTTTTTACGCAGTTACTTCAGTGACAAGTGGACAGAGATGTTTTCGTCATTTTTGAGTGGTGCATCTTATATGTTTATTCGGAAACTCTCAATCAATACTTTTTCTTTTGTTGTTGCTGTGAAAATTCTTTGGGAAAACTTTTGCACACAACCAGCTCATCCTCAACATAAGCATTATGGTGTGAGACAAGCTCTGAAAATGTTTCGGTTTTCTCAATTTATTATAGCACTAAATCTGGCAATATTAATTCATTACTTCGTAACTCGTTACCACGTTGTTAGTAGTCTCGGGCGAGGTTTAATAAATGGCACAGGAAATTTTCAGTAAGTCAAATATGGTACAGTACTTTGGGAAATTATTTAAGTATATGACATAGAAATCAAATTAAGATTATAATATTGCCTCTTAAGGTGTTTTCAAGCTGAGGTCTATGCAATTTTGAAAACTTGCCATTTACTTAATAATAAACCCCTACAATCAGGTGTTAAAATAGTGATATATATTGATAGCCAAACAGCAATTACAGCTATTAACTCAAACTTAATTAAATCTGAACTAGTTTTGAAATGTAAAACAGCTCTTCGCAATCTAAGCAATCGCCGTGGCGTCATTCTGTGTCGGGTTCTAGGTCACAGTAATTTTGTCGGCAATGATCAAGCTGACAAACTGGCAAAGGCAGGCTCAATTATGAGCAGTGGAGCTATTGATCGATAATGGAGAAAAAACTGAGTTATAATTATGGGCAACCAATATAACATTTGCCCCACAATGGGTGGCTTAAAATTAGTTTTATATAAATTGTGTCTGTACTTCGAGGCTAGAAAAGGCGATCGAATCTCTGGCAATGAGTTTTTTAGTTTTTATACTCTGACCGACCAAAAAATGACCTACATAGCGACGAAGCTGGGCTTCTCTCACCAAGCGTGGCGCAATAACACTTATGAATTGGCAATCCGTTAGCGAAAGAACAATGTGGGCTCGCTTCAATAATCAAGCTAGGAACTTGACTTTATTACAAATATATACTAAAACTGATGTCAAGGGACATATTACAATAGAAGAGCGTATTATATTCAACTTATGATTGGATGAACATTTTTTCCGCATAAAGGAGAATATACAAATATGTATATAGGTTTCACTTGACCACGGGGCAGGCCAGCGTCAGATATACCTTTTCTATATTGTCAAAATAGTCCTCGTAATATAAAATGACAATTTAGTCTTTAGCATTTTGGAAATGTTGTTCAGCAAATAACCTCTTTGCCCCGGGCGCCCAATGTGCACGGTACGACACTGATCTATACTATGTCCTTAACACAATATATCAGAGGCAAACTCTTCAAAATAATTTAATAGTATTTTTTTTCAAAATTCATTTAAAAAATAATGGTGGGCTATCAATTTATTCGATTTACTCTTAGTTTTTCTTATTCGCATAAATGCAAACTACATACATACATATCAATACCAACGGACCATATACTTAAAATGTCCACCGGGTCGCTAACTATCAGGTGCTTGATCAAAAATTATTTATATGAGTGCTGACTCAGGGGAAACGTAACCGCATAATGCATTTATGTATTTACTAACGTTTTTTTTTTGTATTTTTAGGCTTCAAAAACTCAACAACCTTTTGAAATTGGAAGAAGATGTCTTCTTAAGAAAAGCGCTGGCTACTCCAATAAAAGGATTTTTTTAAAACATGTATTTTTTTAGCAAGAAATCACATATATTTCATAGATTACACATGAAACCCAAATATGTATACTTTTCCGAAGGTTTTCGACGCGCTGAATTTGAACCCGAGGTCAGAATTTCTCTGATGGATTCGGTTTTTGAAATTTTCTAACCTAAAAGTGTGAATATCACAGTTTTTCAAGATATTGAAAGGTAGTTTTTGTTTATGAAACCATTAATGGGGTCCGAAAGAACTACTTTTTTCTTCAAATGAGAAAATGAAAGATATCGATATATGTAATTCAAAGTGTTTTGAGGACAAAGAGTAGTTCTTTTGGACTCAATTAATGGTTTCATAAAATAAAATATAATATCTCGAACCGAACCGTGATTTTCGCATTTTTAGGTTAGAATATCTCAAAAACTGAAACCATCAGGGAAGTTATAACCTCGGATTCGAATTCAGCTTGTCAAAAGCCGTTCGAAAAGTATATTTTGGTTTATAGGTAAAGAATTTTTCGACCTGTGTTATCATTGTTTACATTAATTTAGAATTATTGCTTATCGATTATATCTTTCAACATACGAGTGGTTCGTTCTGACACACATCGGATAAGGATATTGTCGTATTCAGATTTTGGTTTCTTTTTTTTTTGTTTATTTTTTGTAAATTAATTTTTGAAATTTTTTTTTTAAAACCGATGTAAAATAACTTTAAGGAAAATGAAATAAAAAATCTATTCAATCTAATCGTTTCGTACATTTCTGACATCAAATATTTAAAAAATTTTTGAATACAGAATATTTATGCAAGGTATAGTATGCAAACGATCATGATCTAACTAAATTGCTATATTGAATAGTTCATAAATGGTACATGCCATGTGGCAATTCGGTATTATCGATTACAAGTTTGTATTTCAGAGTTACATATGTGTGCGCATTATGAAATTAAAATGGTTTATTTCATAACTTATAAGCAAAATTATTTCAAATCACAAAACAAACAAGAAATAAAATCTTCTTATTATAAAGTACCAACAAATTTTAGTTCAATCAATCAATGTTGGCAGCAAGTTACTTCATGATTAAGTGTATTTTATAATGTTAGTAAATGTAAGTACATACATACATTTATAGCATATAATAACAAAAAGCAAAAAATAATTTGACTTGACTTAATGTGATTCAACTAAAGTTTAAATTGAGCCATTAAATAGAAAATATGTTTATCTTAAATTATTAATAGTTTTTATCAAATTCCAATAACAAGTATTTACACTACTTAGAATCTCCATGTCAGTACGTCATAATTTCGCTCATTCATATTTTTAAAGGCTTCGTTCGATACTCCGGATTTTGATTTGTATACGTTTGGCACTGAAAAGAGAAATCGGAATTTTTTAAAATTAAGTTCTGCAAAACTTCTGGAAATTATTTTTGAAGTTAAATTATTAACTACGACTTTTTGTTGCTGCTTTTTTCCCATTTATTTTCTCAAAAAACGTAAGCCACAAGGTTTCTTGTGCTCTTGCTCATAAATTACTGTTTTCCCCAAGACAATGACTCAAACCATACCGCACATGTTGCCCAAGTTTGGTTTATAGAACAGAAACTTTGTGATCTGAAGGGACCACCATAGTCTCCAGACCAGTAGCGGACCTAGGGTGGTGCCGACGGTGTGGCCGGTCCGGGCGCAAGGTTTGAGTGGGCGGCAAATGTTCGTGAAATAAATCTGAAATTGATAGGGTTTTTGAAAGTCAAAAAACTTTTTTTTTGAGTGAATGCAATTAAATTGATTTAGTAAATTTGAATGTGTTTTCACAGTATTAGTAAAATTTATCTCATTTTGCTAGAATTTTTGAATGTGAAAAGTGAGGACTTAGGGCGCGGCATTCGAAGTGTTTGCCCCAGGCGCCTAAAATATACGGTATGCCTCTGCTCCAATCATAGCTTTGAAAATATCCTAGTCCACCAAAGGGAGTTCATGAACTGTAGGAACGAATCCTGAAAGTTAGGCGGATAGTTCTGCTTGAGTTTGTGCAAAAAGGCACAACCAATATGCCAAATTGCATTACGGACCTCAAAAAAGCAAAAGGATACTTAAATTGCTTGTTTCTTATGGGTAAAACAATAAGTGTGCAAAGAGTACAATCTGTCCGATTTTCTTGAAATTTTACTTATCTTAGATGCCAAGATATAGCGTTTTAGGTATTTTATTTTTGTATGGGAGAGGCCACCCTCCTGTTGTCAAACCTCATCCACATTTTTTGTGTGGCTGAAAATGTGAACAAAATACATCCGAAGGGGATTTTTTTCGCGGTTCTATAAGGAATTTGAAGAAAATTATCCCAATTTTTCAGCTTCTTAGATCAAACCTACAATTCATAACACAACATTCAATTGTTATTATTAAACAATTTGTAGAAAACTTACTAATTATCAGTTACTCCATTTATAATAGTAGCTGCCATTGGTCCAGTATAGTGTTCACGTAAGACATAAGTCTGTATCTGACTTGATAGACAGAGTAAATACAGAATATGCATTAATGGTAATCGTTGAATGTATTTTAATACGGTGCTACTTTTATCTGTTTGGAAAGTGGTAAGCATCTTATGCAAAATTTCCAAACTTAATACCAAACCATAACATTGTAAAGTTAATTTCGGATACAATATGAATGCGACACCACCAAAGAAAGCGGCCAAAATGTGATTCGATTCCTGATCACAGCTCGTTTTGCGATTAAAGTAGCAATGCAAAAACTGTGAATTAAATAAAAAATTATTATATGTATTCGATAGAAACGAGTATTTAAATGAAGACCAGCCATACCCTGTATATACCGATGTATGAAGCCATAAATGAAGTTGTACGTAGACTGCAAGTGCTTAACTTTGCAAGTACTTTCCTAAAAAACCCAACAGCAGGAATTGGCGATTTATTCATTAACATTTTGATTGTATCTAATGTTAAGCCGATTACAATATAATTTCGAATACCCTTTATTAGATGTAAATCACAACTGTTTTCGCCATGCGTGCAATAAGGACTCGAGCTAGAAGTATTCCGTGTAATGTCGTTGTTGTCTACTGTACCTTGCATTGATTGTTGGTTATGGGATTGCATTTTAGTATTTGGAATCAAAAACCAAAATCCTTTAAACTTATTATGTCGCTTTGCATGTAAAATGAGCGCACTACAGCACATAAAAACAAAAGTCTGTATCGACAATGATCTCGCAACAAGTTTTGTTACAGGATTCTTACGTTTAATTAGTATAGTCTCTATTGCCTGGAAAATAAAAACTTTTATTTCTTCTTCCATATTTTCTTCAAAATTATTCATACGCATTGTATCATTGATGTAAAAAATAAATGTTGCGTCCTTTTTGTGCCCACAAGTAAAGTTGCTAAGCCGCCGAACATAGAAGGAACATAAATTAAGGTCTGCATGCGATACTCCCCTAGAAGATTTCTAATAAAAAATAAAGTTTTTTTAAATTGTACTCATAAATGTAATCGTTAAAGTATAAAGGCGCTGGTTATACATATTGTTAACGGCTAGCAGTTCAACTTATATACCCTCACATCACCTCAGCCTAGGAAACCGAAAATTTGCCACCATTTTGGACTAAACTTTAGTCACTAAAGGCTTAATCATCAAGCTACCAAAAAATTATGATTTAAGAGACTGTGGTAACTGACGAGGATTCAACACTATCAAACGTTCGGCTATATGGAGCAAAATTGGAGTACCCCAGAAGCTAATTCAAATAATTATAACGATTTATGATAATTCCGAAATAGCCGTGCTGCACAAAGGCAACATCAGTGAACCCTTCCGCACTAATGCAGGAGTGAGACAGGGATGTCCTCTGCCTCCGCTGCTCTTCACTGTTGTGCTTGATTGCGTAATGACGGAGGTCAGTTCCAAAAGAAGACGGATGTCCAAATACACCTAGAGGCGGACAGTTACCAGTGAATTTGGGGGATTGTAACATAACTTGGGAAAATGTCAAAGTTGCAGCTATGAATCGATGGGAATGTCACGTTGAAACCCTAAGCACCCAAGTGGAGTAGAAAGGAAACAAGAAAAAAAAGTCATTTTGACCATCCGCTCTTTATTTTTAAGGACAGTGCTTTATTTCTTTATACAACTTTTCTTCCATAACTCCTAAAAATTTATTTGGATCATATAACTTTCATTATTTTCGCCTTTTAATTAAAAGAAGATTATAGTAAGTACTGCTATGCGTTTTAAGAATTTTTACCTGATTAAACAAATCATCCATTGAATTATAGAGCCCGTAATAGTTCCACAAAAAACAACTTCCAAGTAGTATTTTATTGTATCCCTTAATAGATCGCTATTTAGTTTTTTAGTTTTTAACAGCAAAGGCATCTAAATAGAGTCAAAGAAATACAGTGTTTAAAATAATATATGTAATAAAATAAAACTTTGCGCGGCGATGATACGGAGGGCTTGGATAATATTTTTTTTTTTTTGAAAAATAATAGGAATAACGTCCAGAATGAGGATCAGTAAAATTTAAAATCCTATCATTTGAACTTTCGAAAAAATAAACACTTTTTTCGCCAAAATTAGAATTTTCTTGATATGAATTTAACATTTTTTCTTATAACCTCTATGTAATTTTAAGTCTTGAGTCCGAATTTGGTACTCATTTTCTTATCGCTTCCAATTTTAAAGATAAATAGGGCAAAACAAATGAGTTTGACGATTTTCATGCACTCATACCAATAATCGAAAATTCTTTCGGGAGCATTTCTGAGTATGTATACAAAAATTATCTTATAAAAAATCATAAATTGCCTTTTAAATATCAAATTGTTTTGACTATACGCGTCATCATAATTCTAAGAATAACAAAGTCCATGGTACAATTTTATGAAAATGGTCGAAATCGGTGTTTTCGACCCATTTATTTCAAAAACCATATCCGTACTCAGCGTCAAATACTACATAAGAAATTATACCAAACTTTATCTTTCCGTTCAAATTCGATTTGAAGTTTTTGTTATTTTTTTATTAAAGAAAAGATGTTTCTATTGTTTCTTTTTTTTTTGAACGCCGTGTTTGTAGACACATCGTACTTACGAATACAACGGGTGCAAAGTAAATTGTATTTGATAATGTAAATCTATACACAGAATAGAGTGCATTATAAAAACAACCATTTGGATGAACCAAATCATTACAATCGCAATTTTTTAAAGTCTCATCAAAAAGTTTACTTAAAGCCACCATTATAGAAGCGAATGTTTATCTTATATACATAAGTACAATTATTGTGAAAATGAAATTAACTCGGCGACTCTTTCTATCAAACTAAAGCAAATTTAATATTATTAGGCTGAAAAGCACTTGGGAAAAGTTCTGTTTATCATGAAATAAGTAGTTTAAAAAAAATTTATACAAACTTGTTAAAGCTTTTAAGCATTTTAAAAAATTAAATAGTCGAAATTACATTAAATATTAGCATGTGCATAAGCTAAAACTTAGCGACGACGACACCTATCAACAGTTGAACCTCAATTATTCGAACACCTGCTATTCTTTCTGATCATCATAACTTGGGACCATTGTATACCTGATTTATAACTTCATTGTTAACCTATGCAAACCAATTCGAAATATTTTATAAACTTTCACACTATTAAGCGATCTCTTCAGGTGGCGCCGAAGCTTGTTAGTTTTACATGTAAATTGTATGGAAAAATTATTTTTTATTAAAAAGGTATCTGAATGAATAGGTGATTAATGATGTTGGGCTGAACAGGTCGTTTTTCAAAGTAATGTTTGCGCTGAGTCCGAATCTGGCCTCACGTTTGACCCATCATGAATTCTGAAATATTTGAGGTTAAGTACCTAAATATGATGTTTTTTTGTCTATTTTTGAGGCCATGTATAGGATTATAAAAGATTTCTTCAGCTTATTTTTAACAAAGGTATCATTCAATACCACCCTTGGCCTTTAAAATGAGCTTTCAAATGGTGATCTGTGATGTTTACTTGCAAAGTTATAGCCATCTTAAAGTGACATGAATTTGATCCCCTACAAATGGTTGCAACCCAACAATATTAACCAATGGGTTTCAAATTCATGTCACCTTGAAATGGCTGTAACGAAAGAGTGTATTTTCTTTAGTAGGTGGGCATATTAAAAAATTTTTGTCAAAAAGAGAGTTAGGACACTTACAGTCTGAGGGGGAGATATGGTAAATTTTCAAGTAATTGGTTAATTTATTTTAAATGTTCATATATTAAAATATGACGTATTACTCATTTTAACAAGTAGAGTACAGAGAATGGGGCGGAAGAGCTTTATAAAAATTTTTGATGGTATAACTATTTTATAGGTTAAGTTTAAAATTAAATGGTGAAGACTACATCTTTCAGACATTCTTCCAGAGCTCAAAATTAGGGAAATGCTTAGGTGTGATACTCAATTTTTCTATCACATCCTTATTATGATGCTAGTGATTTTATCCACAAACTGGTTTCGAGTACCGTTGGGCCAAGGCAATTCTACCGAATTTTTATTTATTACGACAGCGCAAGAAAATTCTCATATTTTAATTTTTTCTCAAGGATTACTGCTATAAAAATTTTGTTAGAAACAAGACAGATTTAGATAGTTCTAGTCAGCGGCATGAACCTTATACATTATGCTTACCGTTGAATTTCTTATTCTATGCCGTATTGTGTAGCTAGATTCGGGATCATACTTGAAATACTTAATAAATGAAATTTATATGCAAACATATATAGTAACAATTTATAACATTTATGTAGAGTCCATATTTTCAATCAAAAATCTGTCACTAAGGCATTATATTTAATATCAAGTTCCAGCAAATGAACTTTATCCAGTAAAGCTTAATTTGTTACCACTGTGCGCCGCATTGACCCTTCTACAGAAATAAGTATGTATAAAACTCCAATGTGAGGATAATCTATAATCTGCGAAGTATCTTTTATTGAAAAGCACATGAAAGAATAAACAATTAATTGTAAGCAATATCAAACATACATATTTACAACGTTAAAAAAAACTAAGAATAATCACCAGCAAACCAAGATAGATCGTCGTATAAACAATGATTTTCATTTTTGGCCATAATTATTAATAAAATAAGAACAAAAATTCACTTGTATCTCTAATGCGTAAGTTTATTGAAAAATTCCAACATTAGTGTTACGTTCTTCATCGTGTGGATACCTTGCGATTTTTCGCTTACAATTTTTCTTTTTTAATACAAAAAAAAAAACCTTAAAAAAGCAAATATGAAAAAAAAATTTTTGCATTTAATGATTTTCATTATTTCGATGTATACCGGTATAATTTTAGTTCAGCATTTATATTAAGTTTATTATTTCAATATCAGATAGTACAGTTTTCAGCAAACATCATCATCATCATCGACACTGGAATCATAATAATCAGCAAAACATCCATGTAAAACCATATTTGAATATTGATGCTTTTGGAAACTGTCACGATGATAATCTTCGACTTTCAGGACGTTGTATACGTTTCCAATACTGTCCCAGGGCCGTTAGTGCATGGCAACAACACCAGACACAACCACTTTCATGTTATTATACCACATATGAGAATTTCGTTTGTTGCCCAGACGAACCTCATTATACCAATGGATTTTGGACACCAGCGCCTATTTCACAATATTCACCATTATATACACCACCACCAACGGCACAAGTTTCTCCAGTTTTACCAACATTGTCTTCACATCTACCACTTCAATCACCGCCTCCAATCTTTGCAGAATTGCTGAGAAGAGCCGGACAAAATATAGACCTCAGCAAAAGTGAACAGGGTAAATACATTTGTGTATGCACAAATTTAAAAAAAAAAGTTCAAGTAAAGAGCTATAAAATCTTTCTTTAGAGTGTCTAAATACATACTTTCCTCGAAATCATCAAAAAAGACGACATCGTGGAAGAAGAGATCTTGATGAAGGCAAAAATGATACCGAAGATGGTAATGCAGTTGAAGAAATAATTGAGAAAGAATCACAAAGGCAAACGGAAGCTGTTGGTGGCATTGCAACTGAGAGAGATGAATTTCCATATATGGTAAGTGAAATACCTATGAATAAAGTACATACATATGTATACTACAGATATACGTCCGTGATGGCATTTGCGGTACATTTGTACTTTTTTGAGTATATAACAGAGATTATATAATATAAGTCATAAAATCAATACTACCAATTTAACCTATACAAATCTTTTGCAGACAATAACTTTCAAAATAAAATAACAAAAATCAAGCAAATCCGTCATACCATTCGTGACGAGAACGAACTGCATTTAATTCTTATATATACGTGTACATATGTATGTACAAAGATGAATGATTTTTAAAAGCTCAAATATTTTTAAATTTTGAGATTTTTCTAGATTAATAAGATATTGATTTATTACTTATGGTATACTGTTCTCTATAGTAATCTGCGAAATTTATTCCTTTACGAGAGGAAACTTCAAAATGATATAATGTCGGACAAAGTGATTTTCTAAATTTTAGCTGCTGTATGTTTAAGCCTTATACAGATTCTTCTAACAAATTGTACATTTTTGAAAGTGGAGTTGGCAGTTTGGCTTAAATTTTTATTTAATTACATTTATATTTGCAGTGCGCCTTGGGTTGGAAATCTACGATATCTCGAAGCAAAATTAACTACAATTGCGGATGTGTGTTAATAGCCAAACGATATGTGTTAACAGCAGCACACTGTGCCATATTGGGAGGGTAAGTACTTATTCATAATTGATATCTGATCAACAATTTTTTGTTACTTTTGCTAATATATATTGTTCTTTTTACTTACACATATTGATTAACAAAACACATTATGATCAAATAAACATATGTACATTTTGAAATAGGGAATCCCCTACGGTTGTACGATTGGGTGGAGTTGATTTGGATGAAACGCATGCTGAAATTTTGAAGATTAAGAGAATTACACAACATCCAGAATACGACGATGAGTCCGCATACAATGACATTGCAGTTGTAAAATTGGAAAAAGGCTCAAGGTATTATGAGAAAAAATATTTGATTGAATTGCAAAATAAGAAAAATTTTTGTAATAATAATTATTGCAGTAGACTTCCAATATAACGTATAACGATCTAATGAATTTCCATTTTAATGAACAGTTTTTCAAATTGCAATTTTTACACTGATGTCTCTAAATTACGAACGCTAAAAATGTTCTCTATTCTAAATAGCGAACACTATATTTAATTCAACAATTTATCTTGTTTATTTTTTTCTTGGAATAACTATTTTCTAACATCAGTCTTTAGACTCTTTTTTTTGCGTCGTTTTTATATACTTTGTCAGTATTATAAAATCTATTGTTGTATTGAAATCATGCCGTTTCAATGCAAATGCCTTATGTTAAGTTATAAAATTACAATTTGAAAATTGTACTAAGGGAATGTCAGTAAAAGTGATCGCAAGTAAATATGGCGTAAGTAAAAGCCAATTTTTTTAGTAAAAAAACACTTCGATACAACGAATTTTTCGATATTCCGACTGACCCGTGCATTAATTAGTTTGTTATATTGGACGTCTACTGTATTTAGATTATAATATTTGACAGGTTTCGTTTAATGTGCAATATAGCACTTTAACACAAAAACAAATTTTGCGAAAACAACCGAATTCGTTGGTTAATATCTCCGTGTCTGGTTAACCATTTTTACTACATAGTTCTCATTTGAATGGGGATAAAAAGACAAACAAAATAAAACCGGTTTATTCAGTCAACTTGGTGAAAAGATCATAGTTCTTGAGAGAGAACTGAATGCTTTAACTCAGAGATGTGATGAGCAGTGCTGCCACTTTGGATAATAAACATACATAATAATATAATACATAAACTATCATTTGTAAAAAAAATAAACGGGAGGAAATTCTTCGCAAGACACATATATTAGAGTGGTTAAAAAAAAGCTTCAGTGGATATCTATAGCGTTTCACGTCTTGACAAAGCTCCTGAAAGGATTTTCATTAATATTGAACATTAGCGCCACCTGTTTGAAGTTGTAAAATTTTGAAGAAAAATATTGAGTTTAAAACTGTGCAAGTTACAGGGAACGTTATAAGAAACGGTACTTGTTTGAAAAAAAAGCGCCCGGAAGGAAATGGAAAAGGGGCTCTATATAGGAAAATATTGTAATGAAGAAAAATAATACAAATTACAATTTGCCTTGAATAAAGTAATTTTTTCTTAAATTACTTTCTAAAAAGAAAGAAAGAAAAGATTTATTGTTCTTATAATATATAAAATGATATGTATACAGTTGACTAAAATGTTCTTATTTTACCCAAATGGTTATAAAATAACAACATTTCATGAATAAGAAATGTATTTTCTTGATTTTATTATAAAATTATTATTCGAGTAATTAAAGAAAAATATTTAAAATTTTAAGAAAACCACCAGCGTGTCTATGGAACTCTGAGTCTTTGCCAATGCAGCGTCTAACTGCTATTGGTTATGGTCAAACACAATTTGGTAAATCAATAAATTAAATTTCCTTTTAATTTATAAAAATTTATGAAAAATATTTCCTCTAGCTGGTCCATCATCAAACAGCCTGCTGAAGGTATTTTTAGATATTATTTCCAATGAGGAGTGCAGTACATTTTATAAGCCACGAGATAAGCTGTCACATGGTCTTGGCGCAGGTCATATTTGTGCAGGGGATCTACAAAATCAAATGGACACTTGTCAGGTATGAATCTATACAGCATATCTGTATCTGTACTTTTGTATATACGAAAAGAGGCAGTAACTTCGCTTTTTTTTATATGTTAGGGATAATCTCGTAAAAATCTTTCTCTTGCCATGTTGGGACCCCATGTCGGCGTCCTTGCCGTACCTCCTATCCCTAACAAATGACTTAATCGAGGGCCAGTTGTGGGCCACAAATCTGAACGCATTTCGAGATATTTACTATATTAATTCGAGCATATTTCACTCTTACATTTAAGCGTTTGTTTTTTTTTACTATAATTTCTAATAATTACAATACAGGGAAAAATTATACTGCTACGACCCCTTCTTCATATTGTTAACTCAGTTTAGTTTACGAGCTTTTAAAAAATCGAAATTTATTTTAATTGAAAATATTAAACAATTTAACATTAAATTCTTAAAACTTTCTAGGGCGATTCTGGTGGTCCACTTATATTGAAAGTTGCAAAACAGAATACACTGGTACCATACATTGTCGGACTGACATCTTTTGGTGAAGGTTGTGCCAGTGGCATACCAAGCGTTTACACTAGAATTTCTGCGTATATTGACTGGATCGAGGATGTGGTATGGAAATAATAAAAAAACGTCAAGTTAGATGCTGCTTTTGTTTCACATTGTAGTTATCTTTATACTTACTCATTTATTGTACAATTATGTATCACTGATGGCACAAATGGCTTTGTCATTATATTTTCGTATATTGTAACTTTTTTTTAAGTAAATACATCTAATTCCGAAATACTATTTTTTCTATCCAATCTAAGTAGGAATAAACTTTCGTATAAACACCTGGCGCATTTGGAGCAGCACAAAATTTTCCAAACGATGTTACACCCACAATAAATTTGACACAATTATACTCAGGTAATTCGGCATGAAGTGGACCACCCGAATCACCCTGACATGTATCTTTGCCACCCTCTAAGTGTCCGGCGCAAAATTGTCCTTCCATGATACCATGAGGTAGACGCCTTTCCTTGCTATAGATATCTTTGCAAGTTTTCTGATCTATTATCTTCAAATCGACTTTTTGTAAGTCATCAGATTTGGGGCCCATAAATTTAGTTCGTCCCCAACCGGCGGCAACAGCCGTTTGGAAATTCATAACTGGTAATTGCCAAAGACAAGCAGGGATTACGTAGTAAGAAATTATAACACGTTTCATTAGCTTAAGTAGCGCTATATCATGATTATATGATGATGATCGATATTTTGGATGAAGGATAATAATTAATATGTTAATATCCAATTGTTCCTTGGAAGTCTCATTTAGGTTTTGTACACCTAAGCGCACCATATCGGGTGGTTTCCTTCAAAAAAAGAATAATGTTATTTGTACATATAATTGTAGCTTCTAAATTCTTGAATCCTTACCCGCTTGAGGTAGCACAATGAGCTGCAGTTAAAACGAAAATTTCGCTGATTAATGCGCCACCACATCCCCATTTAATAGTGTCGTCATTTTGCGTCCAACCTAAAGCGGCCTACTTATGAAAAAATAGATTGTAATTGTAAGTATGCTTGAGTAATTTGTATAACTGGCTTACCATGTGTGGATATTCACCGGATCTTGTAATTGCGCCACCGACAATCATAGGCACACTAGAAACACATCTTTTTCCGGAGAAAGTGCGTGATTGATCAATTTTTACATTTTTTAATTCATCATGGAATTCTTGACATTCTGAAAGTGTAATATTGTATGAAAAATATATTTGGAAATTTTTAAAGGATTAATAAAAGTTCAATTCATCCCCTTTAATATACCACATTTTTATTCAGATTGGTTAAGGGCGGATTCTGAATAAGCAAGTCCGAAGGTAGCTCTTTTCGTGAAATGTTTATGGAAGGAAAAAAAAAGCTACAGTCTAACAAACTTTTTGGGAAATTTTCATTTATACTTGAACTTAAAAAAATTTTTCAACATAGAAAGAAATTTGATGGACAAACTTTTTCCCTCTTCGGTCGATCTAACCTTATAAATAATACTTTATTCAGGGTTATGTTTGAGTAAATATGATGGATATATGTACATATTTGAATTGGATAAATTAGAACCACCGCACATATTTTTGAAGTAAAATACGAGTATGAAGTTTTTAAGAAAATTAATTCACAAAAACTTGGCAACTCAGTAAACGAGGATCCTCGGAAACCAAAAATTTTACAAAAGCCGTATCAATAATTTATTTAAGAAGATATAGTCAGACTTACAATATTTGCACTCGAAGAAAGCACAAACTGATTTGGAAGAAAATATAATATTCATAGTATTCAAATCCAATGCGCAATATGCAAAAAAAAAAAAAAATAACAAATATAATTACGACAAATTAGAATTAATAATATGATTTAAAATTTTTTGTTAGATTTAATAAAATTTTAAAACTGGTTTGCTAAGCTCTACATCTTCATCGTTATCCATGAAAGGTAACATTTGTAACTTAATCGTAGCGTCAAGATTATTAACCTTATGCAAATATATCAGAATTAGGCATAGGGCTTACCCATACTACTAATTCATTTAAATGTATTTCACCAGCGTTTACTGCAGTATTTTCAACGCTTTTGCATGAACATCAGAATCTCATGGATACAGCAAGCAAGTAAGAGGTAAGTTCGCACCCCAGAGAATGATAGGTTTATTTGGTATTTTTTATAAATATGTATGTGATGAAGACCACGAATTCTAATCTAAGTATGTATACATACGTGCCTCTGGGGCAAATCTTTGGCAATAAATGTGAACCATTTTGTATGCAATTGATGAATATTAAAGAAATTTCCATGAAATAAAAACTTCCAAAAAATAGTGTAATTACTATACCAAAAATAACACTTCAAATTGTGCAGATCGAATGAGGGTATTTGAAAATGTAGAAAGGCAATAATAACTCATTATCGATCAAAATGGTCTGTAGATTATAAGAACTAAAGTGAAAAAATGATTCAAACTTTGTGGCCTCATAAAAATTCGAGACCTTAGCAACATATGAGGCAGTTCATTAAATAAGGGACCACATTGTTTTCGAAATGTTCTAGCTCAGTTTGTATCAAAACTAACGATTTTTTTTAATTCTATCTCGATATTTTGAAAAACAGCCAATTGACCATGCTTATATAATTTTTCGATAGTATATCGATAATTATAATTAGACCAAACTGTATCAAATTGCACTCCGGAAGCTTTGAGTTTTGACTTTGCTGAGAAATTTGGTTCCCTTTAAATGGTAATTTTTTCCTTGAACAATTACTTACGTATATACAAATTGTCTGGGTGGGCTATGTGAAATTTTACCATTTTATAAATTTTATAAAATCGGGATTTGCACTTTAATGTGTTAATATAGTGAAAACTTCTCTATTAGACAAGCGACGATGTTGAATATCGTCAGTAAAACAAATACTCAAGTGAAATTTTTTAATTTGAACTAAAATTGACTGAATTATGACTTTGTTTTTAAATAAATGCTTGAAGAAGATGATGATAATGGCAAGTTTTTATGTTTTCTGATGACAAGTTATTTGATAAAATTTCCATATATTAGTCTTATATTGTTAAGAAATAAGAAGACATGGTTTCAAGAATGCGTAATCAAAGACTGGGCCGTTTGCCAAACTGTCCTGCATATGAAAAACTTTTTAAAATTTGGAGAGAACTCAAAAATATTCCTTAAAAAATTGTTTCCCGACCAAAAGAAATGTAAATCATTTGAAGGGTATTTGTTTGGTAAAGAAGATAAAGTTCTATATCCATGCTCTCCATTCTCACGAAATCTACCACATTTATCTTTAAAAGTAAATATATGTATTATAAATTGAAACATAAATTACTGTTGGTCTGTAAACTCAAAATCCATTTCAACCCTTTTATTTTTCACACTGCATTGAGGGAAATTTGAGAAAATGATACTCACTTTGCGCACTTATACGTTGACTATCGACATGTTTATCGGCCAGAGGACAACAAATTACCGGAATATTTTTACGATAGGTGCAAATGTCAATTTTTGTGCCATGCAAACGATAATCCCGAATTACATGAAGACACTGATAAGCCAAAATACAATAGCCGCTACGTCCATCAAAGCTACGATGACAAAAGGACCCCTCCGCACGACGTACAGGTGCATTGAAATTCGCTAATCTGCCGTCTGCGTTCGTAGCAAATTGTATTTGCATTCCTGCGCTATTGACAAAGGGATTCGGTTTTAGCATGGGTGCTGGATTTGGTGGGGACAAAAATGAATATGCGCCATCATCTATTTCAGAATTTAGTTTATTGGGCAAACGTAGACGGGAATTTGAGAATAACTTGGATGGATCCTCTGGTATGTTAATTGATGGTGTAAATTCCAACTTGTTTTTAACAACTGTCGGGGATTTTTGGGACCATGGACTTCTGGATATTGTATATTTTGTAGTCTGATAGTAATTAAAAATATGTGGAACATCAAAACCTAAAAGAAAAGTAAATAATTCTGATCTACTTCTACATATATAGGGATGACATAAACTTACACAAACTGAATTTTCGAAGTGGAACATATAAAAATATTAATAATACAGAGTACATTGAAACCATTATTTGGTTAACTATGAAAAATAAGCGAAAACATATAAATAAACGCGTGTATTGGAAGAAAGAAATTTAAAATATAAACAAAACAGATTAGCTTGAGAGCTATGTTCAATCAATACTGGCTTTGAGACTTTGTCGTATGGTCGTATGGGAGCTACATATATGATATAAATGAAAATGAAAAAATGAAAATAAGTAGTTAGCCGATCTTACTCTAACTTAGAGTTACGAGTTTTGGTTATGACCCAAAATCTTAGTTTTCAAAGTTTGTCCCTATATCTCTTAAAATACATTTTTTATTATACGCCAGATTTGCCATTTCGTTCACTGTGCGATGTTACTGTTATATTTGTTATTAAAGGTCATTTGGGAGTTAGCTTCTTATTATAATAGGAAGGCTAAATATATCTTTATTAACGAATTCGAATAATTCGAGAACAAACTAACATACATTAAAAAATAGTCAAATTTGGTCCAAAATTGTTCAAGCTACAATTATGTACATGAGAAGCATATTTCTGCCAAAATTGAAAATTACCTCTTAAATGTAGTATTGTGTCATCGGTTAGTTTTGTAAAAACGGTTTTTGTTAGAAACTTTTCTTTGTTATATCTTTTCTTTTTGAATTATTACTTAGCAGGGTTGCCCAATTGAAAACTACGAATTAACGGTATTCCAAAAAGCCAAAAAGTTTGTTAAAATGCAAAAATTTTTTGGGAAAAAGTTGATGACCCTCTTTTTTTTTGCTTATATAAAAATTATTTCACCTCCAATTAACAGCTAAACAGCCTCCAACGCACCCTACGGCATGCAATTAATGACTTGGCCGCATCAAAATCGCCCACTTAGCAACCCTGTTACTCAGTCTCAAGATAAATGGGACACCCAGTATAGTAATAACGATTTCCGGCCAATCGAGCCTTCGGGACAAAGCTTACGATATATAATTATTAACAAAATATAATCTACTAAAAAGTCGTTTCACACTGAAGGGCCTCCTGCATTTGAATTCACTAATTTGGGCATTGATTTCTAAAGGGCATGGCAGATGAGTAATGATATTTATTGCTTCATAATGATTAGAGTATACATAATAAAAAAAAGTAGGAAGGAAAAGACAATTTTTAATATCTTATTTTTGACTTATATTTTTGCGAGAATCTGCTTTCTTTCTCTTTCGAATTGATGCGGTTTGTGATTAAACAATAAAAACCGTAAATATCTGCTTCATTTTGTGGTAGCTTATTGGGTAATTAAAAAGCACACCATGAAAGTACCAACTAAAAATTTTCTAACAAAAAATGTAGGGTAAAAATGGTCTGTTGACGTAGAAAAAACATAGAGATTATGGGATAAACACTAAGCAAGTGATTGTATTTAACAAACAAGCAAGAGCTTCGTTTATGAAAAAAAAATAATTACAAAATAAAAAACAGAATAACAAAAGAGAAATAATTTCTTTTCCAATGAAATGTGAAATATTTTTCACCAATACTACGAGTACTATAGGTACATAGTTAAGAGAACATTTCGGCAAACAACCAATTTCAGTGAAAAATGGCTTCATAGATTTGCCAGAGTATATACAAACATATGTACATATTCTTTGTAGTTTCTCAAAATATCTATTTACAAAAAGTTTACTGATTAAAAATGTGTGCTATTTTGGAAATCCATTTATTTTTAGGTCAAATTTGATTCAAGATCAAAAATCGAAATTTAAATATTTTCAAAACAAATAATTATATTTCCGTTTGAACGACTTATAACTCATTGGAAGTTCATTTAATGGGCAAATATAACCAATACAGAATTTGATCAGGGGTGGGCAATTTGAAAAATTTTTCAAAAAGTTTAAGGACGCTGATATGATAGGCCAAATCATTTTAAATTCCAAGTATGATAACTTGGTTAAACTTCGCTTTTTTTTTTTTTGTTCCTAATCGTTGACCTCTTCTTCTCTTAAGCGAAACACTTTTTCTCTCTCCTGTATGCTTATTTTCCGAAAAATTCACAAAAATTGATATTTGGGCATAAAAAAGTGATTTTTAAAGAAATTTTGATACAAAAATTGAATTCAGAGTCCGATGACGTAATCACATTTTTGTTTTTCCCTTGGTCTTTTTTTTTTGAGCATTGTAAAAATAAAACTTAAAATCGGTCCGGCTAATTTAAAAAAATCCTAGCACGAAAAAAATGTTGTTTTTGCAATTTTTTCATAATTCTTTATCCAACCAGTAGTATGGAGTTTTTGCTTATGGCTATAAATGGCGCGCCCTACTTAGTACAGAGACCCTACCTTAGGCATGGCCTGCTTTAGGTGTTGCTTTGTATTGTCAACATTTTTTCTTTGGCTTTCGCTTTTCATACCTTAGTAAAGTGTGAACACCATATGCTGACAAATTTCCGATTAACATAACTTATTAATAAATTTTTACCCAACCGTTTAACTAACTCTATTAACAGATTACATTTTACAAGAAAGTAGCGATAAGTGAATCATTTAAAATATGTTAATTAATAGGTTTTATTGACATGAACATTAATTAATTGCCACAGTACAATGATGTGCAAAATAAGAAAAATAACATGTAACATGTATATTTCTTAAATATTCTCATGTCGACAATATAAAAATTCCTAATTTTAAAATACAGGAAAAAATAAATAATTTCATAATAAATATGATAAAATAATAGTCTAAAATACGAATATGGGACGACCTTCACCCATCTGTTTAATGGATGAAATGCATTTTATATCAAATGTAACATGTTAAGTAAGTTAAGTATATCGCGAATGGGTTGCCTGAAAAATTTCAGTCCAGTATATGATTATTTAAAAATGTTTCTTTTTATATATATATATATATATATATATACCGAGCGAAGCCAACGTTTAACGAATCTAGGTATTGATGTAGTCATAGGCGGAAAACCAGTGACGTATACGGACTTACTTAATTTATTTTCGGGAAGTACATAGATTGCGCCTACACTATCGTCTTAAGTTAAATGGTTTTTTTCAAGCTTGCAATTAGAAAACTTCATGCGGTATACATACAATGTATATGTTTCTTAATTTTTTGGCTAAATACAAGATCGTGGGCGCGTAGAGTATACAGTTCTTACAAAATGGTCTACAAAATAAAAGAGACACAAATATCGGAACTGCACGCGGACGCTCAGTTGGATAGTCGTGCTTCTGGTAAATACTCTGGACGAAAAATTGGAGAAAAGTAACGCCTTGAACAATTATAGAATATTTTAAAGAATCCCTAAGAAAGCTGAGCTTTGCAGCTTAAGCGAAACATCTCACATCGGGTTTTCCAAATAAAATTTTAAAAAAAAATTTCCTACTCTTACAATTCATCAAATGCAATTTTGTCGGGAACTTAACACGATTTCTTTATCTGCTTGGATGAAGCTCATCTTTCTTATGGATTTTTTTCAAACTTCCCAAAATTTTTCTAAGTCAGAGCACTAAAAAAAGTGTATGAAATTAATCATTCGGAAATATTGACAAACAAATCCATTGCATGCATGATATTTTTTATGGACCTTGCATGGTCCTCAGTAAAAGCACTAAAAAAAACATTTTTTTGGCCATTCTTTACTCTACTACTTACAAAACGCAATTTGTTTTTAAATTTCTTTAATGTTGCTAAATTGTGCACACCACTGTATTCAAATTCGCTTAATTTTAGCAAACGTATTAAGTCTTTAAATGTTAGCTCGCCAGACAAAATAATTAATAAAAAAGTACCGAATTTGAAATAAATCATACCAAATCTTAGTCTCGCAGAAAACCAGAAAGCCAGTGTTAATTTTAAAGTTGTAGACAACGCAACGTTTTTTTTCTTTCGGCTTCATCGAAGAAGACCTTTAACAAATATTATGCTTTATAAGCAATGAATTCAATTGCGTGTTTGAATTTATTTACTTTAGTTGTGACAATTTTTTCTCAGATTCGGGCACAATATTATCCGTATAACAATAATTACTACGCGCAAGGCGGTAATAACCAATTTGGATATCCCGGTGGTGCAAATAGGTGGCCCCAACAAAATAACCAGTACCAATACGGCAATCAACAGCAGAATTCCAACGCTTGGTCTTCCAGTTCGTCTGGCGATCAATATAATGGAGGACAAGTAAGTGCAGCCAGCAGTTTCAGTTACAGTGATGGAGGACAAAATAGTGCAGCCAGCAGTTTCAGTTACAGTGATGGAGGACAAAATAGCGCAGCCAGCAGTGATAGTAATAGTGGAGACCAAAGACCTATACGTATGTCACAAGATAACAATCACATGCACCATGGTGGTAAGAAAAACCACGCAAACAAAAGGAAGCGGTATCATCCTCGTCGACCGAATTCACAGAGATATAAAGATTTTAGAGCGGTTTATCATGAAATTGAACAAAGGGTGAATCCGGATACATTCAATGCAACACAAGAGGAAAGCGATAGCAATGATGATTTCAATGGACGCTCAATTGTGGCACCAGGACAGTATCCACATATGGTAAATAGTCTATTTTTTTCGTTATGTGTCCGTAAAGCAAAAAGTGTTACTGTGGAGAATTCCCCGTTAAGTGGGAAACTTTTCGTTTTATTTTGTGTATTTTGTGGGGAAGAAGTGAAGATTTTACAATTTGACTAATTTCCTTCGAACTCGATTAATATTTGTCAAAGAAAGAATTGCCTCATATTGTCCCAATAAAATGTTCCTGTCCTTGATGTTAATAGAGTTTATGTTCTATGTGCTTTTATTGTTGATACATTTTAACATCATGTTTCAATCAAAAACACAGCTTCTTCATGAATTGAAACTATTGCTTGAACATTAACTATTCCTGGGAAATATTTCAAAAACCTTTTGGGAAAGATATACATTAGAATAAAAGCTTTGATTGGATATACAAATATTTGAAAACGTTCAAAAGAATTCGCCTAACAGAGAAGACATTAAGAAAGAAGGAGGTTGTTAAAAATTCAGACCTACATATGTGTAAGAAATATATTGATGAAGATGATATAACATGGTTGCACGACTAATAATAATCGTACATGGGACGTTCTTTTTCAAACCGAACACTTTTCTGACAACGCATTTTTGTTTTGGCTGAAATTTTTTTTATGGGTTATGTATTGAAAAAGAAGAGATACGTGTTCGATTATTTTTTTGAAAAAAAATTTTTTTTTCAAAATAGAGCGAATTTAAATTTTGAGAATTTCGCAATTTTTGGCTTAGAAACTCACTTTCAAAAATTCATAACTCCGGTTCTGTTAAAGCTAGAAAATTACTTTCATTTTAAAGCTAAGAAAATGAACTTTAATAAAAAAATTATTTCTTAAAAAATTATTAATAAATTAAGATTGTTATAAGCAATTTAAATGTTTAAATTGATTTTTAGCAATTGCCCTTACCCTGTATCAAATTTTTAATGTCACTATCGTATTCTACGTCAAATTTCCTATCGAAAACTGGTGAAACTATGGACCAAAAAAATGAAGCGTACAATAGAATCCGCGCGCCGATAAGACGTGCCGCACTACATAAATTAATTTATTTCTAATAGTAATAGTTTCCCCATTAAAAAAAAATTATTTTTGATAGAAAATTTGAGGTAGAAGAAATTATTGGCAATATTGTTAGGTATTTTAGATAATTAGCACTGGCAACCTTGGATGCAATAATATTTTAATTTATAACTAAAAACTGGATATCAAACTTTATTTAAATTTCATTTGTTTAGCGTGTGCTTAGCTTTTTTGCATTAATTTTAATATTTTGACGTCATCAGATGAAGAGTCCCCGAGCATCGAACGAAAGTCCACACGCTTAGTAGATATTAATGAGTGAGCACCTTTTTTTGGGTTGGTTGGGAGATAAAGTGAGACATTGTATTATTTCCTTGTGTAATAGAGTTCTTGTGAAAGTGTAGAAAACACAATATTCCTTCATCCCACACTTTCACAGCACTGCCCCCCTTTACCGTATGAGCAATATGCCAATTTTTGATGACAACCTCTTTTGCTATCTACCTAACTATCAAAATGAAATTTTTATTTCTGCATTTAGTAGCACGTGTGTTGCTCAGTTTAAATTAATAATTTGTTAGCTTAGTAGTTTATCTCACTTAGCATAACTAATTGATACTCGTTTTGGATACCTACAGGCAGCTATTGGCTTTCGTACACAAACACGTGAAGTTGAGTTCAAATGTGGTGGCAGCTTAATTAGTGAACTCTTTGTTTTGACTGCGGCGCACTGCTGCTACCTTAATGGGTAAATGTTTTTACTATCGTAAAAAAGAAAAACGAAAAACATTCAAGGTTATATTCTATTATTTTAATTGCAGACAGGAGCCAAAAGTTATCAAAATCGGTGATATCAAATTGAAAGAACGTGAACGTGACTTGAAGCCGCAGCGTAGACGTGTGGAGCAAATCTTCGTGCATCCTCTTTATAACTCTTCATATTACTATCATGATATTGCACTGATCCAGCTTAATATGCCGATTGAGTAAGTACGTACCTATAAAAGATGCTAATCCCAGGATCACCGCCTTTTTCACTCTCGAATATCCCGAGATTAATCGATGTGAATTCGGACATTACGAAATATTTGTTTTTCTTGCAAAGCATATTCAATTGATTCTTGGGCATTAAATATCTCCGTTTAAGCTGTAAAAAACTTCCACTTCCAATATTCCACTACTTGGGAGCCTCCTTGAACTCGAAGTCTGGGGCTATAGCCTCCTTTAACCCTACCTTAATCCACCACAGGCCGAAGCCTGTTAGTTTTACATGTAAATAGTATAGAAAAACTATATCACTCACTTAATTCAAGACCGGCATAACTCAAACAATGCCATTTTTGACAACACGATTTGAAGGCTTTTGTGGATAGCTTGGGTCTGTCCTATAGGACAGCGATCCTCATATTTTTTTCAGTTAGTATATAATCTAATATACATATATTTTTCTCAAAATCGGCAAATTCTATGATTTCGTGTTTTCGAGATTATACTTCAGAACACAATTCTGCTAGAATATAGCAGGTACTAAAAAATTTTTGACTTTTAAAGCCCAACTGGATTACATATTCCAATTCGACCTAAACTTTATAAAACTACATAGTTTTTAAACATTTTTTGTTTTGCGCCCTTTAGATAGAGCCTCCGCTCCTTTTCATTTGCAAAGGTCAAACTAATATTATCTTATAAATTACAGATATACTCATTTTGTGCGCCCAATCAGGCTATGGGCACAAGATGAAATTACTTATGAAAAAGTTTTTACCATGGGTTATGGCTCCACAAGTTTCGCACAATCACCAACAAATATATTAACTGAGTTGGATCTATCTATAGTGCCATTGGATGTCTGTAATGCAACAATGCCTCCAGAAGAAGCAGCACCCGAAGGAATTTCAGAGGGTCAATTATGTGCAAAAGATTTTATCAAACATCGTGATACATGTCAGGTTAGCTAAAGAAATATAACTTCGAAATATAAACATTGAAATTTGAAACATCACATTATTAAATATTTAGGGTGATTCTGGTGGACCATTACAACTGAATTTGGAGCGAAGACGACATAGAAATAATGGAAAAAAGTTTCGTTACTACTTGGTAGGCATAACGTCTTATGGAACTATTTGCCGTAGTGAATACCCTGGAATTTATACGAAAGTTTCATGGTATGTTGATTGGATAGCTTCTATTGTTTGGCCAAACTATTTCGAAGACGTCGATGGTTTTTAATTATACATAAGATATCATAGTGCAAAGGTATTTACTTAGTAATATCTTAAATAGTTACGTATTGTACGCAAATTTAAGCAAACTGGCGCGAAAAGCGCCATGGTAACAAAACTTTTGTTATATCAATAAAAAAAATCTTACTCGTCATTTATCTGTTTTTAGTCATAATTTAATTTTTATTTTGGCAAATGGGTGGTAAGAGCAAAAAGAAACGTAATAGCAAAGATTCGACCTCAAGTAATGCTGGCAGTGGCGAAGGTGAGGACAAGACAAAAAAGGACGATAGCAGCAAGAAGAAAAACGCTGGTGGAAAGGCTTTAGGATGTGATATATTCAATGATGCGGCCATGGAAAACGCTTACTACTGCTGTCACAATGTGCAGGTGCTTAGAAACAATTTAAATAGGTTTTTAAGTAATTTATGTGTTGTCTTATGTATGTATGTATTGTTATGTTGCTTTGAAATTGATGTGTCTGATTGTGAGCAAGTGCAGTTACGCCGAGCAATTTTATTTTTATTTTTAAACAGAATAGTTTTCATTAAAAAGAAAACATTAATTTCAAAGAATTTTGATGAAAGTTTTACTTAGCGGGATATCAAATAAAAATGTTTGACACCTATTCTGTACTCAGAAGCAAATAGGGATAATCTCAAAAGAATGCGTTTCGAGATGATTTCGATGTTTTGTTTATGTTGAAAAACATGTAAAATTGAGATAGAGGAAATTTTCTTAGGAGCTTCTTTATAGGTTTGAACTTAGATACCGACATTTGGCGTAATATCTTAAGCTATCCAATGCCATAAGAATCACAAATATGCATTTTTTTGAGATACGTCCATTTCGCTTCTTAGGTCAGTATTGTTTGCAGTTTATCAGATATAAGTTTTTAGTACTTATTTTCTGAAAATTAGTTTTTGATTTACGTAAATGTAACTTTTTGGTTTTGACCTGCTCAAATAATTTTTTTTAGGAATGCCCTTATATAAATTTCCTTTTCCTTTTTAGGACGTATTGAAATCGCGTGGTTTTGCATGGCCTGATGGACAGAAGAAGAAGAAAAAGGGAAAGCGTTAAAAGCGCTAATTTTAACTACATACGCACACGTTTGATATTGCAACATTTTTTATGTTTTAACCATCTTGATATAAAGGAATATAAAACACGGAAAGTGAGAAATGGATGATAAAATTATCAACTATCACGGCACATGCACTTTCGGGACAGGTGTACGTGCACACGGTTAACAAGCGTATCAGTTTTGAAGAACTGAAGAAGAACTGAGTGGATAAACCTGACGTAATATTAGATACAAAGTTCATTTTGTATATCACATTTTTCCTCTCACGCCTTCAATTCTGTTGTTTGTACAAGAATAGATATGTAAAATGTATCATAAGTTTATATGTAATCTTTTTTTTAAAAAATTGCTTTTTCACGTTTTTTTCTATTTTTGAGAAGAATTTATAGATAGAGAGCCAATAATAAAAATATCTACATATGTGAGTTGTACAGGAATCATTTGTGACTACATCGAATGGTCAATGATAGATATGTATGCATGGTCACTTCCGGTAAAACTTTCAAGTGCTTACTTGTATGGTTGTATACGAGAAGTTTTTAAAAATATTGAGGTACAGGGCTATTAGAAGAAGTAGTACTTGTAAAAGTGCTATCTTTGGCCTCGACAAAAATTGAATACCCTATAACGTGTTAAATAAATATCACATTGAACATTTTCAACCCATCACCTCTAAATTTCTTTCAGTATGGTATTTCGAATACTTAGTATTGTACTTCTTTCAAGGCAGCAATAAGAGATTTTTCTTAGTCTCTGTATGAAAATTGTGTTGCAAAAATACGTTTCAAACACTTTACTATATTTTTTTTCATATTTAGTGAAATAAATGGAAAATTGGAAATAAATGTTGAGGTCGGAATTGCAAATAAATGTTAAGGACGGAAATTGTATACTGCCAATTGTGATGAGAAAGAGTTTTCTCATGACTTCACGTTTAATAATTCCACCATGACCAAAAGCAAAATTTCCTAAAATAACAGTTATACAGCAAATCAGGATATTATTAATCATAGCTAATTCTAAAAAGTTGAATTATGTGTTAATACCGCTTTAAAACTACACACCCAATGATCAGAGATCACATATTAAAGTTACATTAACGACAACATAAAATCACCCACTTATTTTTAAACATCAACAATAAAAGTCTATTTTTAAGAGTTTTAAGTCATACGAAATCAAAAATAAAACAAATTAAATAAAAACATCAACATTTTAGATCTACATACATACGTAAAATTCTAGAATATTTAAAACAAAAACCATTTCCAAAAAAATAAATGTACAACAACAACAACAAAAAGTGACGAAAAAGTTTTCCATCTGATATTGCTGACTTAACGCAAGTAAAATTGTTGTATGTTGCCAACAGAAAATCGGCAATAAAAACTGCACACAAATTCAATGAGTGAGATATAAATTTTTCTATGGGAAAAAGCATAAAATCAAGTGGAAAAATTTAAAAATTCAACAGTTGTGCGACGCGTTTCAAAGCATTCGGTTTGTCTTATATTACCCGTATATTGCAATACAAAAATTATATATTTTGATAAAAATTATTGCAAAGTGAATTAAATTACAAAATCGTGAAAACCATTTTGGTACTAAATACGAAGTTGTTTTACCCTTAAATAAACAATATATATTATTAGAAACACAAAACGAGTTCTGCCTCGTCGTCTTGCGTTCCTATTGCATCCAAATAATTTTAAGCTAAAATGGGCAAAACACCAGCAATCGGCATCGATCTTGGCACAACTTACTCTTGTGTTGGAGTATGGCAGAATAACAAAGTTGAGATCATCGCCAACGATCAGGGTAATCGTACTACTCCCAGTTATGTTGCATTTAATGATACGGAGCGTCTTATTGGTGATGCTGCCAAGAATCAGGTAAACAATTCATTAAAATTAATTTGTTATTAATTAAGGATATGAGGTATAAGAAGAATGTTGAAAATGAAAAATGATTAATGAAATTACTCATTACAATGTATACGCGTATATGTATACACCCCCTCCTTGCTACGGTAGCGTGCATAATAACATTAAGAGTTTAAAAATAAAGCAATTATCGGTTGGTAAATATCGTAGTATATTGTACTAATCCGAAATTTTGGTTGACATCATCCAGAATATCCAAAAGTACGCTTTATATGGAAGTATTTCGTACACAATTCATTTGTGGCCTTTGATGGATATTCTCACGACTCTTAAATTTAGACATTTTAAGTTCAAAGCAACTTCGGCACATCAGAAAAAATAGATGTGCTACCGATGCTTTTTATGGAATAATGATTTCCACTGGATCTTAAGGAAAATTTTTGACTAATGAAATCACTAAGAGTCGTCCGGACAAGGATATCACGATTACTGGAAAATGAAGCAAGATAATATAATGAAATATGATAACAAACTACATCTTAATATAGCTTTGAAAATGGGGAAAAATCCATTTCATGGGTGTGGTAAAATGTAATACGGTATAGCGAGAGAGTAGTTTTAGTATTGCAACACTAACACTAGGAATTGTTAGGACTAGGCCTTTTTTGATTTTGATAAGATGGCGGGAAAACTTTCAGACATGCAAATATTTTAAAATGCTATAATGAGATAAAACAACCAATGGGGTAAAACAACCAAATTTCTCTAATATAAAAAAAATTTTGCGGATTAGCTCAGTACAAAAATTGGGCGAATTTTAACAAACAATACAAACAAAAACTAAAAGCTAAACTGTTAAAGTATTTTAAAACAATGTTACCAAATTCAACAAAGATACTTAAAATAGTTGATACATTTTTACAAGTAACCGTGGCACCTCCCACTCATGTAAAAAGTTAAAACTGCTGTACTATGCTGTGCAAATGGCTCGGAAAAGCAGCAATAAAATTTTTTTAAAGTATTATAATTTTGGTACACGGTGAAGGATTATTTATATTGCTATTCACTGCTTACTCGTATCAGTTTTATCTAGAAAAAATTATAGTCAACTAGGCCGTAGCACCCTCCAAAAGAATATCTCAATAATACATTATGCGCACTTGCTCTAGCTACGTCACTTAAATGTTTGTTTTCAATAAAAACCGCCAGTTTGTCAGTTTTTTCGAAGAAAGGGCATGGGTCAATACGGTGTTTTTTCATCTTCTCTTCAACGTTTGTCTTTTAATAATTAAGCTTCGTCTTTGCTCCTGACCCACATTTGCTATATGCCACAAGACACTTGGTTCGATTTTATTCGTTGACCTGGATAACCTTAGACGTGTTAGTATAAGTCAGCTTTTTAGATTTATTTCGAGGATAAGGTATAGTCAAATACCCTGTGGTATAACAATGGATCAACACTTGGTATAAGTGAGTCGGTTTGTAACTGACTGTCACTTCTACCTAACCTAACTTTTGTCTTATTATATATTTTTATTTAAGGCTTTTCGAGTTATTGATTAAAAATTTTTTTTTTGCCTCTTTAAGCTCTAACCACTAACTAAATGGCAAGTCCTCTTTATCAAATACTTCCCTAAAAAGACACATAACTCTTGGTCTATTCTTGCACTGTTCAGAAAAAAACGACACTGAATTTATATATAAGATTAAATCATATAATTTTTCCCAGCCAAAAAAACCATTCACTTTTCAATTGTATACAAGTGCATCTACTATTTGTGTATCTTAACTTACCAAATTAAGGCTATCGATTTCGAAACAAAAATATCAACTTGACTGGCTACTTAATAAACGACTATGTTCATTGTCTAAACTTAATATGAAATAAAACTGATTCCTGATTTTTTGGATTTTTACTTAATTTTTTTTTTATATATTTTTGTCTATAATGCAATGTCATTGCTGTAATTTGACAAGAGTTTTGTTTAACTGATTGATAGTTTAATATTTAGCTGACACCAAAATTGCAAGATTTATGAGGTTTTCATATTAGAATTGAGTGATTTTTCGTTGCATTAGTAAATGTGTGAAATGTTGTCAGTACTAATTTTGCCATTTACAAAATATGTTATAATAAAATAGAAAAATTAAATGTGACCAAATATGCTTGGAAACATGCTGTTACAAAGCAAGTATTGTACATATATTTATGGCTACATGATTTTGTTTTATTTTATCTATGAAATGTTTATTTTATTAAATACGTTAAAATAAAATCCAACCTGAATTAAGTATGTTATAAGTGAAACAAATTATTTGTGTGTTTATTCCACAAAGTCATGAAATGTGAAAAATTTCGGCAGAAGCACCAAATGTTTTCATTAATACAAAGTCATATTTCTTAATTTTTCACGTAATGTTAGTATAGCAGAAATAGTGCACACGATTTTGTTTGTTTATAAATAAAATATAATATTCTATTTTTAGGGTTTTGATTTTGATTATAATTTCAAAGAGCGGAAAATGGTTTCTATTCCTTTTCTTTTTCTTTTTCTTTTTGGAAAAACATAAGAAGAAAACATAGATGTTGTGGCAAAATGTATACATCATAAAGCGAAAAGAATTATAAATATTTAACTTGTATTTAAATAACATTTTTAAATGAAAAAATAAAAATTTTACACTCTAAATATGTTAAATCAATTAATTATATTTATTTGTCACATTTTACATGTCAAAAATGTCAGATTGGAATGCATTCAAAGACGTTTTACACATAATTTTTAGATTCTTAATAATATTATGGACGGCAAATTCCTAACAACTATAATAGACTTGTCATGAACATACATATGTATATTTATATGTGCATAATTTTAAATTCAAAATTTTGAATATCAAATTGATTTTCACAAACAATTTTGAAACACATTGAATCAACATTGGTCAATACGTATACCAGACAAGCACAATAGACGCAGGCAAGCGTGTATACAGACGAGGGCTCTAGGAATCATGACTCTAACCCAAGAAGTTCAATTTCAAAGCTCAATGTTTCAAGCAAGTTGAAACACTTCTTTTAATTATGTTTTTCAGTATGTTAAATTCTATAAATTTCAATGGAAAAAAGTTTGCAATTCTTTCGTATCATAGTTTTTGGAATTTTCATTCTTCTATACTTTGAATGCAAATTGAAGAAATTGGGGAAGGATTAGCGAATAAATCATTATATTTATGCAAAATTTTTAGATACTTATGATCATCTCATATTACGTTTTCATTTAAAAATGAATGAAACCAAAATTACCTTAGTTTTGAGTCCAAAAAATATTTCTTCAGAACCAATATATTTCGGATTCGAAATCAGTAAATTCTTATCGGACTCGGAATTTTGCTTCATTGCCTTTCAAATTCTTCTAAGAGTATACTTAAAAACATTTTTATGAAAACTATTTTTCTTTCTCATAGGTTGCCATGAACGCCAGAAATACCGTCTTTGATGCAAAACGTCTCATTGGCCGTAAGTTTGACGATCAAAAAATTCAGGAAGATATGAAACACTGGCCATTTAGTGTTATCAACGACTGTGGAAAACCAAAAATTGAAGTTGAATTCAAAGGAGAACGTAAACGTTTTGCACCGGAAGAAATTAGTTCTATGGTACTAACGAAAATGCGTGAAATCGCCGAAGTTTACTTGGGTGGCAAAGTTACGGATGCGGTAGTAACAGTACCTGCCTACTTCAATGACAGTCAACGGCAAGCTACTAAAGATGCCGGCTCCATAGCTGGTCTCAATGTACTACGCATTATTAATGAGCCCACTGCAGCTGCTCTAGCATATGGTCTGGATAAAAATCTTAAGGGCGAAAAGAATGTACTGATCTTTGATTTGGGTGGTGGTACATTTGATGTTTCCATTTTGTCCATCGATGAAGGTTCACTCTTTGAAGTAAAGTCTACTGCCGGTGATACTCATTTGGGCGGTGAAGATTTTGATAATCGTCTGGTTAATCACTTTGTTGAAGAATTTAAACGCAAGCATAAGAGGGATCTATCCGGAAATGTGCGAGCCTTGAGGCGCCTACGAACAGCTTGTGAACGCGCTAAGAGAACTTTGTCATCGAGTACAGAAGCATCATTAGAAATCGATGCATTGCATGAAGGTATCGATTTTTATTCCAAAATTACACGCGCTCGTTTTGAGGAGCTTAACATGGATCTGTTCCGTTCTACATTGCAACCAGTAGAACGCGCTCTAACCGATGCAAAAATGGATAAGGGAGTAATCAATGATGTTGTTCTTGTCGGTGGTTCAACTCGCATTCCTAAGATACAGAAAATGTTGCAGGACTTCTTCTGTGGTAAGCAACTAAATCTTTCCATTAACCCTGATGAGGCTGTGGCTTATGGTGCTGCAGTGCAAGCAGCCATTCTCACTGGTGTGGATAGTTCCCAGATACAGGATGTGCTATTGGTCGATGTGACACCGCTGTCTCTAGGCATAGAGACTGCCGGTGGTGTTATGACCAAATTAATCGAACGCAATGCCCGTATTCCATGCAAGCAACAACAAACCTTCACCACATATAGCGACAATCAAAATGCAGTAACGATACAGGTGTATGAAGGTGAACGCGCCATGACCAAGGATAATAACCTTTTGGGTACTTTCAATTTGACCGGCATTCCACCAGCACCGCGAGGTGTACCAAAAATTGAGGTCACATTTGATCTAAATGCTGATGGTATTCTGAATGTTTCGGCTAAAGACAACAGCACTGGCAAGTCGGAGAAAATTACTATCACAAACGACAAGGGCCGTTTATCTAAAGCCGAAATCGATCGTATGCTTTCCGAAGCAGAAAAATACAAGGATGAGGATGAAAAACTAAAGCAACGCATTCAAGCACGAAATACTTTGGAGGGCTACATCTTTAGTTGTAAGCAGGTAAGTTGGTTTGGATACTTTTGATAAACTTTTTTCAATTGAATTTTCTATTTTCAGGCTATTGAGGATGCACCCGCGGGTAAACTTACTGATGCGGATAAATCGACCATACGTGATAAATGCTCTTCCGAAATGTCTTGGTTGGATGCCAATACTTTAGCCGAGAAGGAAGAATTTGAAGATCATCTTAAGGATTGCCAACGTGTTTGTGGTCCTATTATGACTAAAATGCATGGAAGTGGTGGTGGTGATGAGGGTTCAAAGCCACAAAGTGGAGGCCGAGGTGGACCAACTGTCGAAGAAGTTGACTAAATTATGAAACTTTTTACATAAATATACAATTTTAATTTCTAGAATAAATTTCATTATTATTTTTTGATTTTCTTACATGTAGTCTAAGATCTGTAATATAATACAGTTTTAAATAAAACAGCAAAATTGGCTCTAAAGGCCGAATGACTCCATAGGAACAGCCAGTCGAACTAACGAGACCCCATCTCATGTATGACATGTATAAGAGAGTTGATGAAAAAAATATAGGGCTTTACAAAATACCGTAAGTCTGCCGGCCACTGGTTCTTAGACTAATAAGTATTCATTCAATTCTTAAAGAAATTTAATATATGTATCATATACGACGCGAAAACTATCCGGCCGCTTTTGATGAAATTTTTACAGTATGTTAGTATCGATCAGATGGGTGGCATAGGCTAAAAAACTTTTATTTAGGGTTGCCCTCATAAAATATTTTTAAAATATTATTTTCACGAACACCGGTTAATTGATTCACACCGAATTTATTATATTAAAAGATATAGCTTAGCCCAAAAGACTTTTTTTAAGATTAGGGTAGTCATACAAAAATATTTTTCAAATATCGTTTCCACGAAGATCGGTTAATGCATTCACATCGAATCTGCAGCACGTAGCTTTTATATTATGAGGCATATCTTAAGCTAAAAAACTTTAATTTGGGGTGGCCCTCACACAAAAATATTTCTAAAATATAATTTTCACGAAGACCGCTTAATCGATTCACGCCAAATTTACACCAAGTAGATTTTATATTAAAAGGCATCGCATAGGCTTATTTTTTATTTAGGATGGCCCTTATGCAAAAATATTTTTAAAATATGTACATAGAAGTTTCACAAAAACCACTTAGTCGATTCACATGGAATTTATATCACGTATCTATCATATTAAGAGGCATAGCTAAGGCAACAAAAAATTTTATTAAGGGTGCATATTTTGGGTGGTCTTCATACAAAAATATTTCTAAAATATCATTACATTTACAAAAACCACTTAATCGAGTCCAAACATGTGTTGTCACACACATAAGGAATGTCCTATAAGGCCTTAATAAAAATCGCACAACTATACATGAAAGTGGCCAAGCCCGCAGGTCAAAGCCTACGTATATTGCAGATCAAAAAAAGAAAACTAATAATAATTTTAAAGAAAAATCTTATTATTTTAGGAAGGCCAGGAACTCCTTCTTTTTAACTTGGCAGCCTTGGTTACATGCATTGTACGATTAATATGGTACAAGTATCTTGTCAAACTTAAATTCGCTGGCTCCATTGCTGTTAAGAATAAACAACAAAAAATCAGAGAAGCGCGCTTTTATTGCTACCATAGAATTGCATTATGATTATTGCGTTTTGTTTTGTTTGAAACTAAAAAGAAAGAGGAAGAATCATCATTTAGAATTGCTGCTACCATGTTAATTGTACATGGTTACATGTACTCGTCTATATGTATATACCCTTATTGCTTAAACACAAGATCACACTTTACCGCTTGAAATGGAACAGAGTTGCGGCAGTCGACGGAAATACGTTGACCGTAGAGTCCAGCTTAAAGATTAAGCCTGAAACACAGTTCAGATGGGTGACTAAAAAAAAGGCAGCGGAAAACTCGTAAACACAATTGCGACAGACGACGGAAGATTCAGCAGGGAGATTACGATATCCGTTGCGCCGCGATTTGATAATATTTTTCGATAAACACGTCAAAATAAATCGGTAATGCCAAATAAAAAAGTCGATATCTCGTTTAGTTTTCGAGTTATTCTTACGTATATAGGTGCTGGATATTTTATAGACTGATCCGCGGCGGTGTTGACTTTTGGGAGTTTTAAGTCCTGAGGTGTGACCGAATTCCGTCGCCGGATTGTCGTTGACCATAATTAAATTTCGACGTCATTGAAATCGTAATTCTAATGGTGCTATAAAAATCAAATTTTTAAGTATCGATAACTCGAAATCTAAGCGAGATATCGATTTTTTATATAACATTTTCAATTTATTTTAACGTGTTTTTTCGAAAAATATCGTCAAATCGTAGCGCCACGGATATCGTAATCGTGCCAATTCAGCTATCAGTTGGTGTTTACAAGCAAATAATTTTTGTATTGAGATATTAACGGCTGTTCCGTTGTCCGTCACAATTCTGTTCTATTTCAAGCGGTCAAGGATGCTTTGTAGCTTAAACAGAATTCCAGCGTACGACAGAAATACCGCCAGCGTAAAATTTTTGCTGTGAAAATCGTATGGGAGAAGAGAGCGCAACTGTCTTAACTGCGACGGTAAAATTAAAACCAAATCTAATTCTGCCGTCAGCTGTCGCTGCATTTACGCCGGTGTTCTGTTTAAGCTATTAATTTTAGCAGCGGGTAACTGCAAGCGGTTATTCCTATTCTTTAACTTTGTTCATTCGTTCGTTATATATAGCTTATGCCGGTCGTAGAACGATTTGTTTGTGCTAAATTAGTTTTTAGTTTTAAATACCACAGATTTCTACTTAAAGTTTAGGATTAATTTTAACCCAAGTGCCTTAGTTTAATGTTTATGTGGTATTTTTCAGTTAAGGAATAAAGTGTCTTGAGCAGAAATTGCAGCTGTCGTGCATACAAAATTGTGCATGTTCATACTTGTTGCGGTTTCAAATATAAATCTCATTTATTAAATTGATTTTTATTAAAACAATAGTTCTATTGCGACATCAGCCCATAATTCAATGAAAAACTTGAATGGTCAGTAAGAAAATTTGTTTTGTGCAAAATTTATTTATTTTCCACTTTCATTTGCAGGTAACGAAAATCGAATTTCATCACAATCCATCGCTGAAGGATACAATAAAGTAGAGAAACAAGAATTCACTAAACATCGCCGCAGAGTTGCAAGATGATTCAAGACAACATAATGATACAGGACGGATGCATTGGTGCATTGGTTCATAATGAATGCATTCAAACAATGTAGTAATTTGATCGAGTTCAATTTTGGATATGCAAATTCTTTCATATTTTTCTTTTAAATTTTTGTCTACAGTGTGGAGGAACATCCTGGTCAATTCATAAGAATGAATTTGCAACAACAACAAATACAACAGTTTCAGCAGCACCATCAAAACCTGCAACAGCAACAAGTGCTACAATCTACCGCATTTTATCAACCTAACGCACATCTAAGCCATGACAACATTTTTACTGCTGTGTGAGTTTCGTATATTTTTATTAAATTAAGATTACGCTTTACTGTCCCTGGTATTTCCTTTTTGCATAAGGCATTAAGGATAATACGCTGTTGCCATTTAGATAAAACCAAACTTAAGGTTCTCAACTTCTTGAAGAGTCAATGCGAGACTTTATTCAGATATGTATGTCCGAATAGTTACAACAAAAACTGGATAGGAACCAATATCAGGAATCGGATAAAGTACAATTGTCCATTCTTATTTACCATAGAATTGACCAAATTGATTTCTAAATAAAAACAAAAGTAGTATGCTTTGGCTTTGCCAAAAATTACATACCAACTACTTTAACAGTAAAAGTACGCGTAAAAGATTTAGATATGTATATATCAAAAGTGTATTTTTCCATAGTTTTGTGGGAGAGGAGTAGATGTGGTGGCCTTCTGTGCTTTATAGTAAAGCATTCATTTTTTGTTTGTGTTTATTTGGAAATCAATTTTTTTAATTCCAATGCAAAAGAAAAAATGTGCAGTTTAACTATTTTTTCTGATTCCTTAAAGAATCAAATTCATTGTAACAATTATTTGGAATGCCATTGACATTTATAATTTCAAATTTTGATTCCTGGAGTGGAAACGCCAAAGAATTCCATAATCAGTGCAGCCGTTATCGAAATACAATCTAGCAATATATTTTATATAATTATATAAAATTTTAGCTCTTTAAAGAGCTAAGAAAAAAGTCGTTAAATGTTGAATAATGTCAAAATACATACATAGTACATAAATGTAGAATAATATCGAAAAAGTTGAAAGTTGTTGAAGAAGCCGGTGTATGTTTGTTGAAAAAGCCGAAAAATGTTGAAAAAGCCGAAAAATGTTGAAAAAAGTAAATTTCAATATGTATTTTCAAAATAACGATTAGTTCGATTAATGTCCACAAAGAGGCAACATAAAAAGAAATATAATTTTTCCATTTACATTACCTTCCAGCACCACTCTTTAACCGCCTTATGGAGCATTTTAGTAATTTTTACTGAAAAAATTTAAATGTAAAATTTTACATGTGTACAATTTTTCAGAAAATTTGATTAAAACGCTCTGTAGGGTTGTTAAGGAGTGGTGCTGAAGGATAGTGTAAATGGGAAACCAAACCACTACCACCAAACCCCTCAGACTTGAAACAAAATAAGTCGTGTGTCAATAACCGGTTAATTTACCGTAATCACGAAATGCTGATGTGTATGTAGGCCAAAATCTGACGGCATATATAAATTCAGCCACCCCAAATTACCCTGAATTACCTTGAATCCCATCGAATTTGACTGCGTGTAATAATAGGGTTTAGCTACTACAGCTATTAGTTTTCTTAGGTATTTAGCTTGAAGTTTTAAATAAAGTAAAAAAAGTTTATACCTATGTATGTATGTATTTTCATTAGATATGTATGTGTATCATTTGATTTTATTTTCTAACCCCTTTTAATTTACGTACTACTTAATGTTGGTTCCTCTTTGTAAACTACATTTTATTTCTGAAAACTCAAGAAATTTCTTAAAATTTTTGAATCTGTCGACAGCAGAAACAACAAGAAAATGTTCAAGATGTGGTCGCCTTGAAACTTTTCTGCAAATGATGTTATACAGCATGCTGTATTATGTGAACTCAATCCAACAGCCTCATACGTCAGACCATTCTGCACAAAGGACCACGTGATCTGCCCCATTCCCATGCGAGCATAGGTTGTTGACCGTAAAGCTACTGATTTGTTTCGGGTGAGCGGACAACAATTTCTTGTGCAGTGCGCAAAGCGCATTTGCTTAGGGTACACATTATGTTCAAAAGTTGCACAACTATTTAGTTGTATGTATGCGCTGGTCCTTACCATGATACAATTATCTTATTAAACTCAAATTAAATGCAATCGTGAAAGTGGCTCTATCGCTGTCAAGAATAAACAACAAAAAAACGAAAGCAGATTTTGACAAGCAAGGTAGCCCTAAAATTAAATATGAGGAATCATCATTTAGTATCGCTGCTACCATTATAATTGTATCATAGTGCTTACTGTGTTAAAATGCAACTCTGAAGAAGTGTTGCTTGTGGATCGTGTTTTTTGTGTGTGTTTTGTTTTAGCTTCTGGTTTTTCATTCTTAAATTTTCTTTGTAAATTTCTGGTACGAAAATTATATTAAAAAACAATTGCATTGATTAACTTTAATCATTATATAAGGTAAAATACATTGGCACAATAAAATGTCTTGGCACAAAATAAGGTAATTTGTAAAATGATAAATAAGATAAAAGATTTTTTCAAGGCACTCCATGGTCAGATTGCTGTAGTACCTAATAGATGCAGAGAACATCATCCTCATGGTGTGTTATTTTATGAAAATACTGTCGACCGGCGACTTCTTTTCTACAAGATTTTATATTCGCTTATCAGAAACTCTTGTCGCACGGAGTTTGTCTGGATAATGTCCACTGCCAGCTAAAAGGTTTCATTCCATGGCTAGCTTTTCCGCAAGACTAGTATACTTTTTGTAAAGTTTGTGCTATCTAGACAACATTACGGAATATTTCGACTTGAATAGTGTTACACTACCAAGTATGTATTCATCATACCAAACGATTTGGATGTTTTCATTCGGTAAGCAATGCCATTTTCTGCCGCTGATGCAGGACTAATATTGAGTTTATTTTGCGGATATTGTGTTCTGTGAAACTTGATACGCATAGTATGTATTTATAAAAATCGCAATAAGTTTCAAACTTTTGTTTGATTCTATTAAACGGCTACTATTCACTAGCACTAATTTGTTTAGTAGTAGTGAAAAACAGTTTTTAGTAGGGGAAGGTGGGAGATCGTGAGCCATGGGGAATCGAGAGACTGCAATCTTTCGGCAGTATGTCAAGATAGTACAATTTGTTCAGAAGTTTCTGCAAATCTTTTTCTGCGTTCTCGATTTGCATCAGTTTTGAACGTATCGCTACGAACCAACACAGGTAAATATGCTAATTATTATCATTGGACCTTGGCATTTCAACATACAAAAGGAATTTTCCATGACATTTCAACAAGTCAGTCACACACCGCCATGTTGGAAGCCATAGTTTGTGGGGAATCATGAGCCACTTTTGGTGGGGAATTGTGAGCCATTGTTATAGTGTGTTCATGATTTTTATGCAAAATGGAGGCTATGAATAAATACATAAATATATATTTTTATTAAAATTTTGTTTTTATTGTTAATTTTCAGTTACCATGCCACGTTATTAAGCAAAACAAGATAAAAATATTAATTTTTCTGCTGTTTTGGAGGCTATTAAGCGGATTAAAATTAATTAGAATTCCCTTCGTGCCGTCGCTAAATTCACGAATGTACCTCGTGCAACATTGAATTCCCAGTTATTAAATAAAGTTTTGCATCGTAATTGTTTGGGTTTGACTTAATTAAGGCGGTAGCTCACGATTCCCCATAATTTTTGGAAATCTCGAAATCGTTTAATTTTTGCTAACAACCAAAACTTGACGAAAAAAAACAATAAAAAACTTTAATGGTCAAAATTTACTTTTGTCCACGTAGAATACCATACCCCATTAAAGATATCGATATTTCTGATATTCGTTAAAGATATCGAGCAAAATAAAAACGTGGTACATGATTTCCCACCTTCCCCTATTATAACTAAATTTAATTGTTGGTATTGAAACCGTAAAGCTACGCAACGCTTATCTATAGTATTCACTAATGTTATTATCTGTAATGTTCACTATCACTTTATCTATTTAAAGGTAATGAAGAAAACTTTCAGCAAATTTATTAATAGTGAAAAAATTTCCTTCCTTGAGAATGATCCGAGTATCGTCAACCCCGATTATCTGCGTCGAAATTATTGTTGTGTGAAAAATTGAGTACTTATGATTTTTTTTCACACCCGTCTTGTCATCCAATGCGCGAAGATACTAATGATAGCTTTTGTCTATATACCAAATTTTGATAATGATAGTGAAAACGTCACAAAATTTAGTAAAACAAACCAAATTTATTTTGTGGTTGTGAAAACATTTTTTGCCGTATATTTATGTCAAATCTACCTTGTATTATAAAAACATTAATATTTTTATTTTACACTTTCAGTAATGAAACTTTGATCGATGCTAGCAAAATGAATCCAGATCTACCAGTTGCCGAAATCATAAATACTTCACACGCGTCTACTGTTGAGGATCCATTAAATGAAAATGAAGTGTAAGCATTGTGAAATTTATTTAGTTTCATATTTTAAAACTATAGTGCACTCTGAACATAATTAATAATTACTAACAATTAATTAACAGAAATTTCGAAAATTTTGCCAATTTTCAAATGAGTTTAAAAGCACGCCATATTGTATGAGCAATTATTTTTCTTTTTTTTAATTTTTTATTAATTAGAGAAGTGTGTCTTCCTTGCTATACTAAGGTCATTAGAACAGGAATATTAAAATTTAAAAAATCAATTCGTAAGGGACGTCAAAGCCAAAATATTAATTTTAAATTTGCTATGTAATACTTTCTAAATTACTGAAATGATTTTGACAAGTGGTGTTATTTTTGCAGTTCTAAGAATATTAGTTCAAGGATATTTGAGATTAAAAAATCTATTTGTTGGGGGTGTTGTAGACTATTCTCATAAAACACTTAATTTTTCCTAAAAACTTTGATATAAATTCCGGTAAAAATTATGGAATCACTATTTTCAGGTCAAGAAATGGTCAATGAAGCATATGAAACTTCTTATAAAATTATGGTATAACAATTTCTAAAAGCTCCATTTTAAAGTTCAAAGACAAGCCGTAGCGCTGCTTTGGTTTGTCGGAATTGTTGATCAAATTGAATTATTCTGACATGTCCCAGTTAAATCTGGTCTATATTTAGGGAAATATGTGCAGGGTTTATTTTGTCTGACCGACTCTGAAGCAGAAGATTTAACCTCTAAAATGGGCTATTGTAATTGTTCTACGATACTGAAAAGTAGTCATCCTCTAATATTTACCGGAATTGTACAATACTTATAACCAATTGACTGATGGAGAAAAACGATATCAGGAAACATAATTAAATATCAGAGTTATGTTTTTCAAATTCAACTACAAAGTTACTCGATTTTCATAGTTACTCGATTTTACGTTACCAGCAAAACTGGCTTTCAGGAAAATTCGGTCTTGCATAGACGAAATTAGTTTGGTCGACTAGTGTGGTAAGCGCGAGATTGGTGTTCGACATACTATAGGTTATGAACGCTGAATTTCGCTCGTAGTTCGTCAGTTACCCAGATTTAACTGCAAAGTAAGCATCCTATTGATGTACTCATTACAAAAAGATTGAACGAAAAGTGAACTAAAAGTGAACTAACTTCACTCCCAAAATCATCTTTATTTTTGAAGAAAGTACCTCCAAATGAATTAGCCCATATTAGATTTTGAGATATATTTTTTATCGGCATGAAAACCTTTTCCTATGACTATGTATAACGTGCTTTGTAATCAGCTTAGTTGTTTCCAAAATGTATCTTATACATATTTTTTATAATCGGTATATCATTAGTTCAATTGATTATTGAAGATTTGTATTTATTTTTTGTTTCAGCCCAAGGGAAGATGCCTTTACATATTTGCAGGGCTTAAATGTAAGTCTTATATTGATTTTTGAAAAAATACTTTTTTAATATTTTAAAATAACTTTTCTATTGTTTCTTTACAGTCGGACAATTTAATGCAATTTAGTCAGGTAAAAATATTTTCTTAACTGAGTAGAGTGTGTAGACATAGAAAGAACGTACTGAAGAATAGAGTGAATCAATTCTGATTTGTTCCTTTTTTTTTCAATGTGTTCCAAATTGAACACGTTTCGCTTTTTCGCCCCAGCACGCTATGTTCGACTCGTTCTTAATTGCAAGGAAGTGAGACTATTTCAAAGAAAATCGTAGTGTAAGATCACTTTGAATCAATATTAGCAAGAAGCTGGTTACAGCTGATAATACCTGAAATAAACGAAATAAACTAAAAATTAATATTTATGTGCCCAGCAACGACTTCTAGGAGCTTACATCATGTACCAACGATAAGTTAACTTCCAATAAGCCTAAAGGTTTTATAGTAAATTTTGTATTTAAAACCAAAAGTGAGAATGATTCAATCGACTGCTTAAAACGTACATCTGCGTGTATTAAGTTGGCTCTTTGTAAAACGATGCCCGTATGCCTAACCTGTAAATCATGTAACCGCATACTTATTATTTCATACATAATAAATTAAAACATATACTTAACTCGCTTATGCTGTCATTACATATGCTGGCCTGCATAATCACTTCCCACATGGCAATAACTAAGAAGACGGCATTGGTAATAACATCAAATACGTCATATGGTTCATCGTTGATAAGTGTATCCGCAATGGCATGGTATTGTGTAAAAAGACCGGATGTGATGCTCAATAAGTTACAGAGTAACGAGCATATAAATGGCAAGCTTAACAAAAAGATAAATTCAGTTGATTGCTTACAAATCAAAGCATACTTCTCAGCTAACACATCGATCTTTTCGGCTAACTCACAAAAGCGATGCATGCGGTAGAAAGGTTTTTGTAATTTCATCTGTAACTCCAACTGCATGCAATTCACTTCTTTAATTATTTCTGTCAGATTGGAATTTACCATGCCCATAATCTGCTTCAAAATGATTAGCGAACAAAAAAGGCAATTTGGTACCATATTTGAAACAAAATACGGCAATAATGCATATAACGTGTAAAAAACGCTGCGCTCTGGTTCATTACGTTGTTGACGCATCACCTGCGTTAATTGTATTATTATGGGAAATATTACAGCCTTAATGGCTGCTTGTATGACTGCTGAACTTATAATATCCTTAGGCACCGTAAAAAATGCAATTGTTTCAAAAAGACGCACCTTATTCACAAACTCCAATGAAGAATTCGTAAGAATCAGTGCATTTATAAAAGATATAATTGATGCTATGATGTTCATATAAGATGATAATTTGACGGCGTTTTTTAAATTGAAATCATTCTTGACATAATCATTAAAAATATCTTGGAGATAGTAAATTGTGAATGATGCATTTACCAGAAGCGAGTACAGAAAAGTCAATTTTGATGTAGTAAATTTTTGCTGACGCCAAGAAAAGGAATAAAATGACAAACCAAAAACTGCTAACATTAAGATCATAAATGAAGTTGTTACTTTTATTAAATTCATATACCATGATGAATTCATTTCAAGAATTATTCTCTTTAGTCTTCGCAAAATAAAAATACACTATGAGGTACAGTTAACATAAAGCCTTTAATTACTCATAAATGTTCGTTTTGTGAAAATTTGATTCCTATGAATTTAATGGCTATTTAATTATTGCTGCGTCGATTTTTATCACAATATATTAAAGTTGTCCATAGTTAATAGTAATAAATGCCAGTCTTAAGTACGTGCGTTTTGTTGTTTATACTTTGTTCAAATTAAATATTGAGTGGCCTTTCGAAGTATCTATTAAAGTGTAAAGAAAATTCAATTCCTAGCGGTGATGCGCGTAATAATCAAAGGCTTACCCGTTAGCCGTGTTTTTTTGACGCGGCTACCCGCTAAAAAAATTTTTGTATGAGAGCGAAAAATTTTTTTTAAGCCGTGTCAAAAAAAAAAACTATTATATCGCTATAAGAAAATTATGTTCCATCAGTTTTTTGAAAGACTCAATTTGAAAATAATAAAAGCATTTTTATTTGTTTTGTTATCGACTGATTATTATTTATTACACTTTAATTCATCAGCAAAGATCAGTTATTCTTGTAAATTAACAAATCGATCAAGGCTTTTTATTAAACATGACGTTAGAAATGTTTTGAGGTAAGCTTTTAAACTGGATGTTCCCGGTGAGCTTTTTTTTATATTTATACGCCCTAATGTTCATTAGGATACTAATATCGATGTAAACTAAAAGTTGACGTGTCATGTGTCATTGCATTATTTAAAAAAGTATATTATGCCCAAAATTAGCTTGTGCAATCAGTTATAAGTTTTTATAGCAAAATTAAAAATGAGTTAGAGTAAATTCCCTTAAAGCGGCCCAATATATAAATTATCACAACTAGGAAAAATTACTCATATCTCGAAATTGTTGTATAATCGCGCACTAGTGCTGTTTCAGTCTAATTTCACAATTTGATTTTTCAATAATGACGTCATTTTGACTTGCAATTGTCAATGACTGCATTTGTTTATAAACATAAAACATTTCCGAAATCAGCATTTAGTATACGGCAAGCATTGATACAATGAAGTTGCTAAAATTATTTAGGGGCGATGTAAGTTTTGCTATTACACATATTAATATTTAGTTATGTTTAGGACTAATAAAAAACTTAAATTTTTACTTACAGCAATCGGCACTGCAGGAATTGATGTATGAGCATATAAAACCGGTATGACAATAAACTTAAGACTTTAATTGACAATTCTAATTTTTTTCTTTCTATAATTTCCATTTTTTAGAATTTAGATGTTTTACCAACATTCGAGGAACACGATATTGGTGGTTATAAATTTAAATTAAATTTCGACTCCCAACGTAAGGGCAAAGTTAGTTGGATTTACTCGTCAGTAATGAATAAAGTGTACTTACGAATGAATGACATATTAAATATTGAGGCATCGTATACTCCGAAAATTCCGTTACAGCTGTTGCGCATACGCGTCCTCTTATGTTTTACGAAGGAGGTTAGTGAGCCAGTTCTGCGATGTCAAAATCATTTGAGCACTGACACAGGTAAGGATATTTAGGAAACCAAGCTACATAATTTTGTATACATAAGTACAATAAATTTGGAAAAGTATAAACATTTGAGCGAAGAGATATTTTTTCAAAGTTTTATTTTTTGAGTGCCCTTTGATTAAAAATAGTTATGAATATACTCTTAAATTTTAAATTTTATTAATACACAAAAGATTATACATGAAATAAAATGTGATTTACTGATTTAGTAAAAAGTTTAAAAATTTATATGTTCTAAATCTAAACTATTTCGCAATACAGAAAGTCATCCAAAAATACGTCGCAGCCTTTTACGTTGTGAAAATCCTACTGCTGATTATCGTGGAAAGTGTAAAGGAAAAAGCATCAATGAAAGGCTTTCTGTTGTTATACCACTAAGCAGTGCAACAAAACCGACTGCTAATAATACGCAAAAACAGACAATTGCATTAAAGTTTACATGCCAAAATTCATGCATTGGACGGAAGGAGACGTGCCTAATATTTTTACTTGAAAGCGTTAAGTAAGGATCGAAATCATGTTCTTATTATATCGACGGCCCATACGTTCTTATATTGTGTTAAGTGACAAACAGTGCTGAGTAAACCGATTACTGACTTAAACTGAGCCACACACGTGCTATTAAAATTTTGATTGAAAAATAATTATCAAAAATCGGTTTCTGCTCGCGCTGTAGAATTGTGTTTTTGCACTTAGCTCGATATACGTAGGAACTATCGATATGATCATTATATATGTATTTTCTTTTTCTTTAGTGGTGAAATTCTTTCACAAACTGTGTTGGATGTAAAAATATGTAGCTGCCCGAAACGAGACAAAGCTGTAGATGAAAAGAATGCTGAGTTACCTAAGAGAAAAATGAAAGAAGGTAAACTAAATTCTTTTATTTTTAAACCAAAGAAAATAAATTTATAAATGCTCACTTATTTTGATCTGCTGAAGTTGTATTTTATTAGCTATTGTTTGATTTCATTCCCTTACTTATCGCTGTTTTCTACTTTCGCAAATCACCCATTAATTTTTTGTCTTTATTACCAACCGGCCTCTAAAAGTTGCTTTGAAGTATAAAATAAAAATTGACAATGATTTTACAGAAATCTCTACCTTAACATAACCAGCCTGACAACATGCACATCGATCTTTGCTTTTAACCATTTTCGTACATTTAATAACATATGTTTGCAATATATGAAATTTTAAAAACACCTCACATTGCAATATGTGAAATTTTAAAAACACCTCAAGAGCTTTAATATAAATGGGGTCATTCTTCCTTGCCTTCTGATATCAGACATGGTAGCAAGTGCTGTGGGAAGTTAAAATAGCGTGCCTGCTCTTGGAAATCATAATGGTATATTTGCTGTTGAAAGGGCAAAACGAAGGCCTTCTCCAACTGTGTCATAGTCAAAAACTAATCTTTCATAGTTTAGATTTTTCCAAATTTGAAACAAAATATTTCCATGAATATATTTAAACATTCATGAAAATCTAAATTTGAGAAAGGCTTACAAGTGCTTACAAATGAAGCAATACTGGCAATATATTGGCGCTGCCGCAGCAGTGCTAGTAGGCCTTCTCCGAGGCAGGCCTTGCTCAATTGCCTGATGGGAAACTCTGGACATAAAGTAAACGAGTTTCCCATACAAGCAAAAACTTCAAATCGCTATTCTGAGAGAAGTACTGAAACTAATGAAACTAAACTTCATACAAGCAGTAGGAATGATTCGAAAAAGCTCTGAAGAAGAACTTGGCGAATTTCTATAAGTATGTGTGGTACTGAGAGAATTATTTAAAGTAAAGAAACAAAATTACAAATGAATAAAGTTAGCGTATAGGCCGTGGCAACTATATTTTTGTCATTTTGTCAATGTTTTTTTTATGCAATTAACAGAGACGATTAATACACGACACTTTGCAATCTCAAAAAATTATTCCACCGAAACATCAGATCTGTTCCCCTTTGTCAAATCTATATTTTTTTAGTGAAACTTCGAGTAGAACTCGATCGAAACTCTTGATAAATACATCGTCTCAATTTAGAAAAGTAGAAGGCAATAATCATGCTTCTTTCAATTTAAAATCTGAAAATGCATTTAAATAAAAGTATATGTGTTTAAATATAAAATTTTATGTGCAATTTTTCAATCATATTTTTGGATTTTCTTAGACTTTTCTAAGCGCTTAAAAGTTTTTCGCACGCTGAATTGTACCATTTAATTTTCCAAATCTGCTGACTATGTTGTCTATTCCTTTGCCATTTCCCGCTTATGATAACATAAACTGCAACCTATTAACTGCAAAGGTTGCTTAAATGCATAATTTTTTTGAAAAATACCACTCTAACTACACTAATTAAATAAAAAATATAACGTTAATGATTATTATTAAATTTTCTATAGACTTGTATCCATGTAAAAAGAAAATGAAAAGGTCTGAAAAATATTTGCCCGCTTTTGTAAAGAAGGAGCGTGCTGAAAGTGAAACCGATGAGAATAGCAGTGACAGCAATTCACGCAAAGGCTGTGATCTACAACGTACGCCAAGTGGCCGTTTTCGTATTGTAATGGAAGTAGCAACTAAGGAAATCGCTGTTCATGCTATTGAATGTTGCTTGAATAAAACAGTCTGTGAAATGTTTAAAAATCCTAATCATTCAAATAGTTTTTCGCGTGATTGCCAAAAAATTAAAAAACTTTATAGTAAATATCACATACTATAACAATAACATAAATAAATGGTTAATATATGTATGCTCTTTTATTTTCAGACGATGCTCTCAAGTTGTAAATTTTATTTTACGACGTTACGTTTTTATTATTGTTATTATACTTAATACATTCAATGTAATTCTTAAATATATCATTCACATTTGGTTTTCCATTACTTTTAAGGGATTTTTTTTTTAAGTAAATTCTTATTTTAAAAACTTAATGAATACTTTAAAAGTACCTTAATAATTTTATTTAATTTAGTTCTTAATTTTTGTTACTTAACAACGTAAATTTTTAAGTTTTTATATACCAATGAACTGTCATTAATTTTTGTTTGTACATTTAAGATTACACTTATCCCCCGTTTTACACGTTATTTTTTTTTTGAATTAAATAGTTTTGTATATACTTATATTTTATTTTAACTTATAATTTTTTTGACTGTGTTACTCTTATTTTTACTCAATAAATAACTGAATAAGTTCATTTGTGGTGGTTTTCTCAGGAACCTATCTTCCGTGTAAATCGGGGGATACGTGTAGTTTGTAAATTAAACATTTTCGCAATGAATGCAACAAACCTATTTTGGGCTCACAGAAATGTACTCAGACGATATTTCACTGTTGATGCTGTAATTTCAAACTAACCCGTTTAATTGCTAAATTGGAAAACTTAGAAGCATAGTTTTAAATTAGCTTTTACAATGTCAAACTTTATGTCTTTGACAACTGGCTTAAATCCTTTTCAAAGAAAACTCATATGTAGATATGAAATGGCATACAAATTTCAAATTGTTTTAATAAACTATAACACAACATATATTTTAAATAAAAAATATTGATGTATTATTTATTAACTTAGCATGATTTTCTACTGTGCAGTTTGATAAACTAGCCTTTAGGCTTAAAGTAAGGTCTGAGAGTAGAGTCAAATAAGATCTTATACTATTAACTGTTTGAAGAACAATTATTTAGATAATTTAGAACTTATCAATGCCCCTATTGCAGTTGTCGATTAACAATAGCTAAACGCATTTTTCCATTATCGATTATCAACTGTTTACTTCGGTGTTGTGAAGAGCGATGTGACGATGGTTTATCGACTGCGAATTCGACTTTAACCCACTTTCTTAGTTGAAAAATTTTAATTGTTATGTTTTATGGCATTTATATATGTATTTATGTATATAAAACTAATAATGTTTTGATAAAGATGAAATCGTTATATGTAGGTACCGTTAAATATCGTCTTTGCTAATTTGAAAGCAAAAGTTCGTAACAAAAGTTTAACTAATCAAAAACTGCAACAAACAAAAAATTTTTTACTTAAAGCATGATGACTCTAGTTGTGTTATTTATTGAAGTATGCAGCCTTGTCAGAGCAATACTGGTTGCTGGTTCAAGACTTGGCTTTGATGCGATGAAAGTACTACCATAGCCGTGTAAAACCCTCCATGTATCTTGCAAGTTTTAAAAATTTGTGAAGTTGTTCGCGAGTTGTGAGCCAAAAATCTTAAGGAATTAGCAATTTTTGGTACCAAGAAATGATTTTAAGCCATTAAAGTGGAGATAGATTTTTTTTGAGTTAATATCTTCTGTAGAGTTGTTCAATTAAACTCCACGGTCACAATTTTGCTTTGAAACGTAAAACAAATTAAATACCTTGCGAGCTATGGTTGAAAACCAAAAATTCAAAAATTTGCTTTAAAACATTGACCAGAACTGATTATTTTGTTGTATTGACAAAAAACAGATGAGGTCAATATTTGAATTATAAAAATTTCTTAGGTCGATTTGCTGGGTCGTCAGCTTTGCAAAACCTAACGAGAAAATTATGTTAAGACCAATATTATAGAGCCGATGAAAACACATCGATAAAATTTCTAAAACAGTGAAATGAAATAACTAAAATCTAAGTTCAATAAATGCCGGCTTGTCGATTAAACTGCCTCACTTATAAATGTTTTAACGTAGACAGAATTTTGTTGGTTCTTTCCCTAAGCTCTTTTTAACCACAAGGAAAATATTGACTCTGCGCTTGACGTGTTGCACACAAATTGACATATTCTTGTAGTGAAATATCAGTCTTTTTATTAGCTAGTATTGAAAAACTTGAATATAAAAATCCCTGTGTTTTACCCGATAAGAGACCCTGGAACAATAAGACCACTTGTCGTGACGTGAAGTTATGAGAAGCGCCGATATTCACACCTATCATAAATGTGATGGAGCAAGTCTGTGGTTGGAATCAGATTCAGCGACACAAAAACATATAGTATGTCTCTACGAAGCTGAACGCTGCAATGTCGTCCTCTCCCCATTCTGAATCACTAAATTATATTATTTGGTTATTTTTTCAAATTATAATTTTAGATCTCAATACAATACTGTTATAACTACGCTAACTAACCACTAAGTTAAAAAATATAACTTACTATAGGTATATTCGTGTCCCTATTATTTCGCACAGGCTAAACTGAGCTCATTTTTCAATGCAATCAACCACTTAGAAACGACGAAAAATATTTTTACTCTGATAACGGTTATTTACTGCATTGATATCCCAGCAAGTAATGTAATGTAACATTTTATCTCAATTTATTCAAACAGAAGCAGTGGTGTGTTTGAACTATTTTAATGTAAGTGTCCCCAATATTTTTCACATGACTGTATGTAACTTCATTAATTTGGGTAGTGTCATAACACCTGATGGCGGGACGAATCAGGCATTCATGTGAAAATTAGTTAAGTGAAAAGCACCATTACTCAGCTCCGGAACTTTAAAGATTTGAGTCAAATGCAAAGCAATCTTCCGTACGTCTGTGAAACTTACAAGTGCTTACCAATAATTGTTTTCGTTGAATTCTGAAAATGTGGAGACGCAAGACTATCTCCAATGTCGAATTGCTCTTGAAATGCCAAAAAGCATTAGCAAGGAACCTTTAGGTTATCACACAACATCATATAAATCCTCGTAAAACCGATCACTGGAACAAAAAACAAGTAGATTTGGGAAATGTTGAGGGAATATTGAATGATTTTGATACACCCTAGCTGCGGTAGTGACAATATACGTACACAGTATTACATATTCGCAAAACATTCACAGATGTCGTTACACTGCATTTTTTGTTTTTATTTTATTTTATTCTAAAAAAATACACAATTTAATGCGTTTTTTTTTGCATAATTTGAAATCTGCAATGGAATTTATTGTTGCACCACAAAAAATATGTTTTTTACTATCGTAGAAACTGCAGCTCATTTTTTTTTCTGCCGTAATGTGACAGCAGCGCGTTCTACGCAAACGCAAATGCACGCGTCCCATATGCTGCACATTTCCTTTAATTTGCTACACAAATCGTAGAATCAAGTCAGAAAGAATTTTAAAACCAGATGTGGAGATTTTAGAATTTTTGCCACATGCGTTTGTTTGCTTAAATTTAAGTTGTCGCATTAAACATCAGCAACAAATGTGTTGCTGCTGCTGCTAATGCTGGTACTCATAGTCAATGACCTATCTTAATATTTACATACATATCTGATTGGTGCTATAGTTCGTCTTCAGATTTAAATGAAAGCATTGAACTCTAAGATAAGTACAGTAGTGAATTGCTAGAATGATAATGATGCACTCGCTTATAGTAAGTAATTATTTCAGTTGTAACGGTTTTGTCGAACTTGAATACGTAAATAGTTTTGCACTCTTCAGAGTTAGTAACTTTGTACATCAAATTAAGGCTAAGGCTGTGAATATTTTTAAAATTTTTTTTTGTCTACCGATTTTTGTTCGTCGGTTAGTCGGTTCGAAGAAATATTTCGTTGAACAAAAAATCAATTTATGTAGATATATTTTGTTTGATACCTTGTTCTTAACGTTATGGAATTTTTGTAAGGGATTGTTAACTATCACCTCTCGATTTGTCACCTTAAAAAACATACGCAAAAGTTCTTTTGAAAGTCTTCAGAATGACAAAATCCAAAGTTTGCCTTCGACCCCAATTATGTATGGGAACTGCTGTTATGACGTGTCAACGTGTCTATTTTTATAAAAACTTTGGCGTTATTCTTTTTTTTCAAGAGCTTGAAAGTCTGCAAAAATCTCTTTCAATTTCATAGCCATTCACGGTAAAAAGTTGAAGTTGGTGGCCTAAATTTCTATATGATTTTATCAATGCAAACAATCAAAAAATTTTATCGCGTCTGCATTTTATATTAAAAAATGTGTCTATACACAAAACAAGATAAATGCAAGGGCAGACGTTTTTGCTACTGTGCTTAAAAGTAATTTATTGCTTTTTTCAAGTTTAATCTTTTGCGATTTTATGGTAAGGCAGCTTACGATTATTATAAATATTAAGTAATAAGATACGAGAGATACAACTTCTGCCACATAGTTATTACTGCACTTAATTATGCGTCTGCCTATTAGCTGACTGGTTCTTTTACTTATAAAAACTATAAAAATAGAGAAAGCTGACGATTCCAGCGCTGTTTTTTCGAAGGCAGACGTTTTTGAGTACTTAAGGTGCATATTATTATTATTACATATATAAAACTAATACAGTGAAAATTTTGTTATTCAAAATTTACTATTCTATTTTTTTGGTCATTTACATAATTTTTTTGGCTTTAACATCTTTGATTTTTGTGTATTTATTTCCTTTAAGTATTGGTTGAGACAAGTCTCCATAATTTTTTTTTTCAATTTCTTTTGCTCCGAAATATTGTTAATTGAAATTTATTACAAAGGTTCACATACAGATCTAAAAACATAAAATCCAGTACGGCAGGATAACTAGAAAACTTAAATTTACAATATCCTGGAAAAAAAAGATATCGATATAATTCAAAGTGGGTTTTGAAGAAAAGAGCTTAAACTTTTCAACTATATTTCTAAATATATGCGGAAAAATCTGGCGTCCCTAAAATTAATATAGTTATGAATTTAAAAAAAAATCGACGGCCCCACGTCTACCTCTTTTATTTTCAGTTTCTATGGGCAATATTGATAACAACGAAATTCTGTAAGAAAACGATAAAATTGGGAATGGGAAATTTCTTTTTGTTGGGGGCGTAAAATGTTTTTACGCCTACACTTCAAAAAAGTATCATATCATTCCTGCTTCTATATTCTTCTATGAATTTGTGTTATCAGCTATCGATGTGTCATCATCATATGATGTGAAATAAATAGATAAACAAAAACATTTAAGCGATTGTTTTTATTCGATATATTAAGAAAGATTTTGTTCCCAGAGAACGATGATTATGACAATCATTTGCGCAGTCGGAAACCGGACGACGCAATAAAAAATCGAACAAATTTCAATTCGACAGATATGGAAAATGATATGGCAATCGGCCAGGTGAGTAACACTTGTTACAATGTCTGACCGCTTCACAACTTAAGGCTGAGCGCTTACGCAGAAGCGAAGACTACGTGGTGCGCATTGTTAATGTTTAATAAAGTGTGTCAGAAATCAAGTAATTGAGAAATGAGTTGTTTTGCTCTCAAGTTTTACTAAATGTAACTCAAAAATTAATTTATAATTTTTATTTTAGATTGGGCGAGGGTGTTGTACAAAGATGGCTGGGTAAACAAACTCTTAATATAAAATTATCTCAATCTTAAACTTGGAATGTATTTTGTAGAAGAGCGAAGTTGCTTATGATTTTTGGTTAGATAGATATTTGGATATTTTAAATATGTGGGCTTCAGGCTAATTTTGGATTTTTGTTTATGTTTCTTCAGCATATTTTAAACAAAATAATAATAAAAAAAAAATGAAGAAGAAAATGTAGGTTTGGTTTCACAATGTTAAGTTAAAATTTATAGTTAGGCGGCTGGTAGCAGCAATTTTTAAATGTTATACATATGTATGTACCAAAACAGTTTTATCGTTTTTGTAAAATCTCTAAGAAAAGTTTTTTTCAATTCGAATAAAAACATTTAACGATTTTGAGAATTTATTACCACAGTACGAACTGCGATAGAACACAGGCATCAAAATTGCGCTCAATTTTGAGCTTCAAGAGTTTCTTAAATGCACTTAGACACCTGGTGTGAGTGAAATTTCAAGCTTTCTGACGCAAAATCTGAGAAAAACATAAGAAATCAATCTGTAAGATACAAGATAAGAGGCACACGTTGTACACAGATACACCCATACAAACGAATGAGCACACCCAACTTTTTTTTCTTTTTTGTCAATATGAGTAATAATTGAGCGAAACCAAGGCGAACGTGACAACGGTGCGCGACGTCGCTGTCAACGATCAGCAAGCCACCACACACACACACAAACGCTGGGTACCATTGGAGACCTACTGCTGGTCAGATCAGTTGGAATTTGTGCGCATTTTGGAATTGACTTAACAAGTTTTAAGCGCAACAAAGTGATGTTATAAGTAAGGTGAAAAAAGCTAAAAATAAAGAAAAAAAAAAAGAAAAAGTTTAAGGGGAGATTTTAAAAAAGAAAGTGCCATAATAAAAGAGAGTTTCAGTTAGAAATTATCTATGTAATATTTATCTTTTGATATAAACAAAATTAAAGTTTGAGTAAAAAATTTAAAACAATAAAAAATAACAATGGTGGAAACGGCCACAACTACAACGGTTACGCGCACAACCACTACCGAAACACGTCGTCCAGGACAAAATGATGAAGTCACCCGCGGTGTCTTCAATCTGAAACAAATTATATTTCTATTGCTTCTGCCATTGATCCTTTTCACAGTTTTTCTCAAACATTTGTTGGATTATCTTTTTGGTTTGTGTGAAAAAGAAAAAGACGTTAGCGGCAAGGTTGCATTGGTAAGTAGCAATGTGTTGAAGACAGCAACACTAATGTTAGGAATGCAAATATTTGATATATGTATCTATGTATCTATAAACTCGTTTTCTGTAAATGAAAAAATGTTTTAAATTGCAAACGAAACTGATATAACTTACAACGTTGTCGAATCTATATGTTACGTTAGATTAAACAAACAGTTTGCTAATGGAATGGTTGGTACAACCGTTGGCCTTTATCACGCTTCCTCCTGGATGATAATAAACCGCTTAAAGCTTCTTATGAGGCTGGTAAGTTTCACTTATGATGCGTTTGCTATTCAATTCAAATATGCGAACATTTAAACAAACGTAGCGGTTACGTTTGTTTTGGAGCGCAGGGCATTCGCAGAAGAGCTGCTGCATTGATTGTAGTTATTCTTAATATGCACAGCTTCTACAATAGTTCCAGTGGAATGAACAAACTTTCCAGCTAACATGCCAATTGCATAGGTTTATAGTCTTTTCAGGTTTAAAAGCGGTCAAAACAATTTGTAGGACCTGTTTACAGACGAGGCGAATCACCTCTGATTGATTAGGTTCCTCTGCTTTCTACTTCTATGTATGTAGGGTTCTAGTGACGTATGTACGTTTGTAAACAAACAAGCTCGTTAGATCATTTGTTGCATTCAATTCCACAATGACAGGCACCCAGCAAATCCTGATGTTTTAATCGCGATTAGGGTGTAGAAATTTTGATTCAATCCAATTGCAACTAGACTGCTAATCCATTCTTCTGGTGACTTCGTGAACATCTTCGAATGACACCCATACCGTCCTTTGTTGCCCACATTTGCAGTTCAAAATGCGCCGATTCCATGATTTCGCTGATTGTTTAAATTAATTTTGATTAATGATGATGTTTAATATCACTAGGTCGTCAGCATATGCCACGATCCGTACATCGTTGTCCCCCGTCAAAGTCAGGATGTTGATGACTTCGCAACTCAACAGGTTATGATTTTGCAGGCATCAACTCTAGTCAAATTGGTGATTTGAAGGGACTTATCTGAGTTTATGGTCCACGTTATCTTCACTCGTCGTTATCTTATCGATGATGTTCTCATCTTCCTGGTAAAAGCGGTGTTCATCTTTCTTGTAATCTATTCAAATAAAGTGCCTTTTTTTTCAAAAAAATATAATTCTTTCCGAAAATTATATTGTAATATTGCTTGCATATTAAGAAACCCCAATTTATTTGATTTCTTATTATGCCCTGGACCAGAAAATAATATTTTGGAAAATTTTTGTTTTAGCTCTGAAAGAGAGAGCACAGTAGGGCCAAAAAAAAACGAAACTGAAGAAAATAAAAAAAAAACAAAAGGTACACAAGAAAAAATTCAACATTCAATATCATTTCATTGTTTATTCTCGAAAATACCAACAGTCCAGAATTTCATTTTACTTTATGCTAGTCGCAAGAATTACTTAGGAAAATCTTAAATCTAATTAGTTTTGGCAAAAATGATTTTTTCGCAAATTAGTTTCATGTATTACAAATTCATGGAACCTTAACCTCTGATTCAGCTGCTCAATATATGTAGTTGAAAAATTCTGCAAATTCGTTTCGTAACGCTTAGTTATATGACTTTTAAATAAAGGGTTTTAGTTATATGCAATAAGTTATGACTGTGTACAAAATGCACTATATGTTATAGAAGTCTTATTGTAAAACAGGGTGTAACACATTAGAAGTGAAACCTGATTTTCTACACTCATGGATTTGTGGTCTACTGTCGAAAAGTACTAAAAATTCAATAAAAGTTGGAAAGTATAGAAAAAGTATCGTAATAGTTGATAAAGTTCATATATATAAAATAGCTTCGAAAATATCGAATAGTATTGATAACGTCAATGAAAGTTTAAAAGTATCGAATAAGCCTAAGGAGTCGAAATGTATCGAAAAAGTTGAACGTCGCTAACAGCTGAAAATTATCGAAATAGTTGTTGAATATCCAATGACGAAAGTATCGATTATTATTTAGAGATTCGATAGGAATCAGAAAGTATTGAAGATGTGATAGAAGTTCCAAACTATTGAATAGTTCGATAAAAGGTGAGAAATGTAACTGTATCGAAAAGTATTAAAAATATGTAGGATAAGAATCGAATTGCACTGAAAAATATCAAATAAATGAAAATGTCGATCAAAGTTTTAAAATATCGAATACGTAGAATTGAAAAGTTTTTATAATTCTCTACATTGAAGCGCAGTCATATACATATTGATATTTTATCAATTTGAATGTCAGTGGAAAAAAGGGGAAAGACTCGCCTTTGTAGGCGATTCTAAAAGAACATTTTTAAGTTAAATTTTCAGATCTCTGCGTGTGATATTTTGAATCATTTAATTCGTAAACATTAAATATACCCTCGAACAAAATTTTATTAATCTCGAGGTGTTCATTCCAGAGAAAGCAAACGAAACAAGCGAAAATTAATAAAACAATTATGTAATAATTTAATTTGATTTAATATTTTATGAAAAATCGTTCACATTCAACTGACATTTTCGAAGATTTAATTCTATAGGGTTTGCTTTCGATTCGTTTTCGCACTTTCTTCATTGTCTTTATCAAGTCAAGTATTCAGCAAATTGCTATGAAATTTGATATAAGGACGCAATATGGTACAAGAAATCGCGAGATGTAATGAACAAGTGCCAATTTCCGCATTGATCAATTTTTATTCGAACCATGGTTTAAATATTAATTTTCGACCATTTCCTGAAATTTTATTTTTTTTTCTCGAAAAAAGGAATCATCAATTCGTTTTTCCTCTCCTTTATAGCAATTTCTTGAATGGTATGGAAAATTAATGAGTACCTTTTGCCATGCAATTGAAAAAAGTTGATGTGAAAAGGTTTTTAAAATGTAGTGATCAATCTCGTATAGGTATTTAAAAAGATTATTGCCTTATTTTGCTAACCAAATCTATATGTTAATATATAAAGCCTCGACTTTATGAATATATCTTGAACAATATTCTAAGCATTCCGGTTGCCAATCAACTTAGCGTTGCTATTCAATACGCGTAGAGAGTATAGTATTGGAACATATGATAGTTGTTTTGACCATGAAAGGGTTAAAAAATAAAAAAAAATTTTAAATTTTATTTTTTCTCACTATGTAAAATATAATCATAATTGTAAGTTGAAGTTGCTGACACTGGAGTATCAACTGTTGCTTCTATGTGTATAAATATGTATGTATGTATTATGTATGGTATATTTCTTATTACAGCACGCGCAGTGAAAAGATGCATCGATATTTGTCATCATGCAAAAAACTTGTTTTGTTTATAACTTTGTTATTTTGTTGCCATATTGCTGTTGTTGTTTTTGTGATGACAACACCTTTTCATTGTTGTTTTTGTTTCTATAGTTTTTGTTTAGAATTTTGTAATTAATAACGTCATCAAAATGTTTTTACTTTCGTTCGTGGTTTGTTTGGGTATTGCAGCACGTTCATCATTCATATCTCATAGATATTGTAGCTACATATGTTTGTATTCATTGTTTTAGTTTTGTATATTTTTAGTTTTTACATAAGAAGCAGAGAAAAATTTGTTTATTTGTTTTTTTTTTCTACAAAAACACATTTGATATAACAAATAAAACTGCTCATTAAAATCTTAAAGTCATCGTTATAAATTCTCATAAATACAACATATGTATGTACATATGTAGGATTTGTATGTCTATAAATGTACATATATACTGGATGCATTCAAACCGTGCGCTGCACTTGTTTGGGTGCGGTTAAACGTGTGTGTTTTCTGCTTAACAGTCAACTTTTCTTCGCTTATTTCTTATACTTCGGTTTTTATAGGTATCCATAATATTTGCTCTAACAATTTGTGCTTGTTTTACAAAAAAAAAAAAAAAAAAAAGAGTTATTTACCTATATAATTAATTGATAAACATTTTTGTTTACTTAACTTAATATGAATTTGATCTTTCAAAGCAAAAAAAATTGTTATATTAAACTTATCTTTTGTCGTATCTGAGATGTTTTCCAGCACTACGTACTGTTTGTAGTTTTTTATTTATTAAACTGCTGTTGGAATTTATCAATACAAATATTAAATGTTGCGTCAGAAAGCGGCTCTGGTTTTGACGCTTAACAAATTGTAAACGGAAAGTTCGCATTCAAAAAATATCGCAATAAATGGTGGTGTGTATTTGGATCTGTTGTATAGCCACTGAGGATGAACTGGGTAGTTCTAATGTAGTTCAATCAATGCCTTCAACCAGCACTGTATTGACTTATTTGCTAGCGGCATAGGTACAGTGACCATATTTTTGGAAGCTAAACCCGGGACAAAATAAAAACTGATGAACTCCATGTGCATTTATTTTTTGATGTTTGACCAAACCCCAATCAAAAACCAAACTTTCATGTAGTATGTTAACAGCTTGCAGTTGCTCAATTTGTCAGATAATACGGAATGTGTACCGAGGGTCAATAAAAACTTAATTATAGTCAAAAGGCAAAAGGTTGATTAAATGCTACATTGAAAGACAATAGCTTTTTTCATTCATAAATTAATTGTATGTTGATTTTTTGATTTATTTGCTTCGCTTGCTTTCTGAACTTTTTGTGACTTGAGTTAAGTCTGGGGAAAAAGTGAATACGCAAACACAATCATTGCAGAACGGGTGGATACATTTGAATGTGCGCGTATGTATATAAGTTGCTTTCGTTTGGGGAAAAAACAATTTGTCAACTGTGTCGCGCGTATATGGGTGAAATAATTCTGTTATAATTTTTTTATTTCTCTGTCTGACTGTCTATCTGTTTCAATGCGAGTTAATTGTGAACAAATTAATGCAATTAGATACAGAAGAAAAATAAACATTAAATTGAGCTTCAAACGGTTTTGTGTTCTTTTTCTTATGTATTGAAAGACAAAAGAAATATATATATTTTTGCAGATATTTTTAAAGCACTTAAGAGAAAAAGAAAACAATATGCCAAGGTTATGTGTTAGACGTTTGCAAGTAAGTTGGTTGATGTAAAATAAAATAAATAAATAATAATGTTATCAAAATAAAGTTTGGTTGCTATGAATTGAAAAGAACCCGCAGCAGAGCGTTCTAAAGTTTTTGCTTTATTACAACAAATCACACGAATTTTATAAAATTTTTTCGAATTTGGATCAGTAGTTTCCGAAGAAAGTTGGGATTTCAGCAATTCAATGTGTTTGTAGAAGTATAGTACCAGTACAGTTTTTATAATTCTTGCAAAATATCTAAAATACCTAAATTATTTAGGCATCATCAGTTAAATTAACGGCGTACAATGCTCGTGTTACTAAAACTACTTAGTGGCAAATATCAATTTTGAGGTGGGTCGGCAAAGCAAATAATTTACAATATGTTGCTTTATTTCACATCAAGCTCTGAGATTTTTTTTTATTTGGGTAGTTTGAGCTCAGAAAATTTTACATGCTCATCCTTTCTCACGTAGAGGGGGTGGTAGGGATTTCAAAATCATCAAAAAACGTTTGACGTAATTGATGTGCAGCCTCTTAACAGATTCCTACTACGTAAACTGTCAAGTTAGAAAGTCTTAACGTGCAGGTTTGGTGCGATAAAACTCACCAAATTATTTTTTTTGATTGTTATTATATTCAACATATAACATATATTTGCAATTTATTTTATATATATAAAGCTGTTAGTTTCAAAAAACATAATTGAATTTATATTCTTCTTTAACTTTAGGTTACTGGTGGTGGTGGAGGTCTTGGCCGCGAAATTGCTGTTGAGTTGGCCAAGAGAGGTTGTAAATTGGCTATCGTTGACTTGCATTCAAAGGGTTGCTATGAGACTGCTGACCTAATTTCAAAAATACCGCGCAGCACTGCCAAAGTATACAAGGTAATTTGTCCATCTCTTTTCACATACTCGTACATACATAAATATGTACATATACGACAACCATATTTCACAAAGCAAAATAAAGTATGTCCTACATATTAAGGAATTTTTGTTGACCAAATTTTTGCATTAATTAAAAATAAAAAATTAATATTAATGCGAAAATAATAAGAATTATGTGTCTTGAATTAAAGGACAATTTCTAAAATAAAGAACGGTTGGTCACCATACATATACATATGTATATATGTATGTATGTATGTACATAAAAAATTTATTGTGCATTATATTTTTAAAATATTTTATTTTTACGAAATTTACATGTTAATTTTTTTAGTATATTTAAGTAAATTCAAGAATATATTCGATTGCTGATATTTAGAGGTTGCCCAAGACCGCTGAAGCTTTTTCATATAAAAATGTTTAGAAATATCAATATGTTTTAAATAAACTTTTGTCTTTTGGCTCTGCTTTCCTCGTTTCAAATAAAAATGATGCCATTCCCTTACATTTGGATATGAAAAAGGATGTGAATTTCTCTATTTATATACACTACATATGTACATTAAAAAATGGTCATGTAAATTTATAAAAAAAAATTAATAAAATCCCTCTACACACATGCACATTTTCATATATACCCATACCATACATACCTATGACTACAATGCTTTTAAATATGACGTGCATATATAGTAATTTTATACATACATATGTAAAATTGGTAATACTTTCATCTCAAATAACTTTACATGTTTTGCTTCGCCGAACAATAGACCGACGTGTCTTCACCGAGAGAACTGCAATTAATGGCTGTTAAGATTGAAAAGGAATTAGGCCCTGTAGAGATTTTAGTGAATAACACATCGATGCTGCCAATGATAACAACGTCACAAATAAAGAACGATGAAATCGAAAGTTTAATATCGGTTAATTTGTCCTCTTACATTATGGTAAGGAATACACTTAATGAAAATGAAATATATTTTGTTGAAATAAATATTAAGGTATTACTATATTTTTGCTTTTAGACTACTAAAGAATTTTTACCAAAAATGGTGGCTCGTAAATCTGGACATATTGTGTCAGTAGCTTCGCTGGCAGGTGAGTAAAATAGCGGCTTAAGTTTGAGAGATTTTATCGAGAGCAGAAATTTCAATTCAAAGTACAAAATGAAACTTTATGAAAATGTTTGATTTAATGCTGGGAAATTAAGTGCGATGAGATTATCCCAGTATCAGTGGCGTACCGTGTACATTCGGCGCCCGGAGCGAAGGTGAAATTTGAATTTCATCGTTGAAAATTTTTATTTTCAAAAGAAAAAGTTCATCAACTTTTGCATTCCAGAAACTCTAGGAAAATCACATATAAATTTTTTACATTACAAAACCTCATGGGGCCTCTGTACATTCTAATATATTAAAAAAAACAAACAAAAAATTAATTAAATGTGCTAAAAACTAAGCCATTGCAGCCTTCGCTGTTCCCTAGATTCGTTAATGCCCTGCATATGGTGGCAGCTTTGGCTGAAGATGTCTGAATGGACCGAATGAAAATGATTTTAAATTTCTTAAGGGAAACATATGTATACAGGCTTACACCGCGTAACTTTATGAGAGTGTACCGTAAAAACTCACAAGTGAAACGTTGTAATAAGGGACAAAGAAAGAAAAATACCGTATTCTGACCTGTAGAGCCTTGGTTACTCAAAATATTCCATATTGAATTGCAAAAAAATTATTGTTCTACAAAATGTGTAAATTTTCAATTGTTCGGCCACGTTTTCGAAAAAAAGAAGCGAAAAAAAACGATTTCGCGGCTAACTGTTTCTTATTTTGCAAAGGTCCGTCTACAAAACTGTAAACTCAGATATTGCTGTCAATTACAATAAACCTTAGGTTCGTTGAGAATAACCGTATGACTAAAATAGTTTAAGCTTAACTCCTTGTAAATACCTCATTAGCATGGGAGCTAAAATTTTTGTTTATGGTAACTATGGATTTAACCATTTGTATTGGTAAACGCCACGCTCCATTAACTAAATTTGCTCAGCAATCTTTGCTACGAATTGTTTGGGCGTACGCCTTTCTCTAGCTGTTAGACAAATACAACGAATTCTGTCGAATAATAGTTTAGTGTTGCAAATTGTTTTGCCATGCACAGACCAACTAATGATGCGACGTAATATCTTCTTTATAATAGCAGAACTCTCTCAACTCTCTTTTTTGAGATGGAGTCAAATACATCATAAACTGCATTTTCCACCAACTTCATGCATTTATAATAACGACACAAATTTTTTCAAAAATTGATTATGTTTTACCAAAGATATGCCTATTAAAGTTCTACATATTTAAAATTATAGTTTAAGTATATGATAATATATACCTTATATCTTAAAAGATGTACACATCCATGACAAAAACTATTTTTGTTGATTACATTGAACACGCCTGAAATAAAGAGCTTTAAAAAATGTTTTCAAAATAAATTTTTCCAGCAGTAATATGACTCTGTATGAACATCCCTGTATCAAATCCCGGATATTTGCCATTAGAAAATTGTATATCAACAGTTTTCAAAACATAAAATTGATATGATAAATTTTTATTAGAAAATTATTTTATACATAATAGATTTCTTAAACTATTCTAAACGTGTTTGTACAATTTAACCCTTTCGCCTCGGAGTTTTTTCTCAAAATATCCAAGATATACAAAAAATTTGCTTGGCATATTTGAAATATCCTTGATCCTTACCTTGGTCCTGGGATATAATGTCCCAATAAGGTTCTGGGATGGGACATAATCTCCCAATAAAGAGAATTAAGTAAACATTTATTTTATTAGTTTCAAAATTCTTTCATTTTATTCATGATAAGTTGCAAAACATGGGTAGCATAAGACATTATTGCAACCTGAGATAACGAATTTAGTTCTTTTCTTCCTTCTGCTATTGCTGTCCTCGGACAGTATTTTGATAATTTTTTTGTTTGTTTTTTTTTTGTTTTTTTTTTCGATAGAACACAAAAATAAAGACTGAATTATACATAAAGGTAGTTTCATCTTTTGACAAATTTTTGCAATCAATTTTGAAAAACTTCTTATTTTTCCTCTCGCTATTCAAGGGTTAATACCATTGCCAGGAGCTGGAGTCTATACCGCAACTAAGTATGGTATTATTGGATTTATGGAAGCAATAAGAGCTGAACTGCGATTATCTGATTGTGATTTTGTTAGAACTACAATAGCAAATGCTTATATGATGAAGACCAGTGATGAATTGCAACTACTGCATGATACCGGGTGTGTAAAAAATCAAATAAAATTTCTAAAAATTTGCGTATTTTGCATAATTTATTTATAAAAAAAAAAAAAAAAAAAAAAAATAAGGAAACTATGGACCCCTGTGGTCTACGTGAGGTTCTGTTAAAGGCCGCCATCCAAACCTAACATCAACTTGCATGCCGGTGTTGGCATTTGGGTTTTTTGAGAAAGTACTGAGTTTAAACCTCCTGTTTTTTTATTTTGGAATTGGCGAATGTTTATTCGTTTTGCGATTTATGAATTACTAGGAGTAAAAATTTGTAGAAAAATGTACTAAAGATGTACATTTTCTATTGCGATACTAAGGCTCCGAATATTGTAAAAAATAGTCCGTTTTACTTCCATTTTTTCCAATACGCCAATGCACTGAAAAGAAATACAAATGTACTGAAAATGTCATGTACGCATACCTTGGAATTCATAAAAATCAATATGTAAATAAAAATCCTTGAGAAAAAATTTGCAAATTTACATATTGTTCATTGGCACTTCTGGCCAATTGCATGTTTCATATTTCATAGCAGTAATTTTGTATAACTGCTTAATTGATTTGTTAATTGTTTTTATACCTATTAATTTTTATCATTTTCCTTTTCCCTCGACAATCATTGTCTGACCTCTGTCCCGATTGACTCGTTCGCACATCCGGTGCTTTTACTCCATTGGCATTGGGACACAACAACAGTCTGGCAAAAAGTTATCCCGGCTTATCGACAGCATATGTAGCGGAAAAAATCGTTAAGGGAGTTATGCTCAATCATTGGATGGTCTACGTGCCGAAAATATTTGCGCTCAGCGTTTGGTTACGTCGGTAAGTACAGAATATTAAAATTGCAATTTTTTCACCTTTTCTGTTTCATTTTTGTAAAATTTTTATTTCTGAAATCTGTGAAAAACAAAATCACGTATCGTTGCGTTGGCTTGCCAGTGAACTTTTTTTTAAACTGATTTTTATCTGTAATTAAATTGAATTGTTCTACAGTGAGAATTGTGTTCTTTTCTAGTAAATGTATTAAATTTCGTTTTCAATTATCAATTGGATTTCAGATTATTACCAACTAAATGGCAGAATTATACGTTACTGAAATTCTACAACTTTGATAGCCGCAGCTTACATCAGTTCTTTTGGAAATGAAAATACGGGCAAAAGGGCAAGATCAGGATTGCGTAGCAGCTTAAATGAAGTTATCTGATAGCGAACATTCTCGAGTGTGGAATTTTATATTAAAATTTTATATTTTATTGCATTATTTTTGATATAATAATTTTAACGTTAAATAAATATACATTCCGTTTTTTAACATGAATAAAGAAATTACAATAATTGTTGTAAATATATATGAACAGCAGTATGTTTTCATCTTTAATTTGTTAAAAAAAAAAATTTGGAAAATCCGTCAACGGACACAGCGACGTTAATTGGCCACCGAAATCGTGCAATTTGACGTCCTTAGTCTCCTTTTTTTTTGGACAGAAGGTATGCAATTATGCCAGGATGTCATCCCAAATTTGGATTAACGGATTGATACATGTCAACAAAACCTTGGTAAACATTTGGCCGGTATTATCTCTCACATAAATATATCAAAATCATTTTAATACAAACATTTTTTATTTACTGTTCTTTGACTACTATCGATCACCAAAATTGCCTAAGTGATTGAAAATAGATTCGCAAGTTTCTCCTTCACAAAATTACTTATTCACAATATTGTCACAAAAGTTTGAGGAATTTGTGAAATAAAAATGAATGAAATTTTGCAATATTAAAAACAATGTAAAATTTAAATGAGAATATATCCAACTAATTGAGAAACATGCTGATAATAATTTGAAAAATCAACCGAAAAAGATAAAACTTCTTTGCACACTCAAAACAATATATAGACCAAGTGAGTTCCAATCATATTTTAGTCGATTTTTAAACAGAGAATTGTTTGCAAGAACTTAAAGAAGGTGTAATACAGTTTTTATTCAAGGTCAACACAAAAGCTATTTACCATAAAATGTACTACCTGGTAATGGAATTAGTAATCATAGTTCTAGTCACATATACTCTGCACGCAGTATATGCTGATACCTTTGCCGAGTGTAATTCGCCAGATAACTTTAATATTTACATAGCCAGTGAAACAAATTGTGCTCACTACATCTATTGTGATGGTGAAGATTCTTTTATGGGTGAATGTTTGGATGATAATTATTTCAACGAAGCGGCAGGCAACTGCGATGATAGAGAAGCAGTCGTATGCAGAGTTGAAATGACCAATACAGAGAACGAAGATCTATTAGAGACTACAAGCGAGAATTTGTTACAAACTGTTAGTGCCGAAGTAACCACTACCACAATTATAATTCCGACTACCACATTGCGTCCTACTACTGTTGGATTTACCAATGCATTTCCCACACAAACAACAAACATTTTTCGTCCTCATCCTCTTGTTGAACAATCAGGCATTGGTACACCGCAATGCCCACGGAGTTCGGATCCAACCAATACAATATATCTTCCGAATGCAAGAACTTGTTCTGCTTATTATATTTGCTATTTTGGTATAGCAATACCTATGTCATGTCCTGCCCAGTTCTATTTTAATTCGCTGAGTGGCAGATGTGAACGTCAAGAGCTAGTACAATGTGCAGTAAGTAGATATGTTTAGTTGATGTTATGCCTCTATTTTGTAACTATGGAAATATTCTTTACATTAAGCAGGTAAATCGTCCTGCACGCGTTTACTGTGTTAGAGGAGTCTACGATTTCATACCACATCCAGATAACTGTGAATATTACTACTTCTGTGCCAATGGATTCCTTATGATATTTCAGTGTCCTGCGCAGTTCTCCTGGCACTACGAGCGTAAAACTTGTGTGCATAAAAGTCAAATGAAATGCTATTCAAATACCGTTTTCAGACAAAATTATGGCCTTTCGTAAAATTTATTATACCAACATAGATTTTTTATACATTTAATATATTTATAATTCATATCCAAATGAGAATAAACACATTCTTGTGAACCACAAGTCATGTGAAACTTCTTATCAGTGTTTTGCTAAACATTTTTCTCAACCTGATAATATTGTACGTGAGGACAAGTTTTAATTTACATATTGCCGTGTCTTGATTAATTGTATGCTAATGATGATAATCGTTGTAAATTTTGACATTTTTAATTATCATTTGAAAAGTAAGAAATAACCGTTAAAATTGAAAATACAACAAAATAAAGAACTTATGAAATATTTTCTGTTTTGGTTAGTACTTAGGCAGTTAGAAAGTTTTTTTGAGAAATAAACTTAAGGGTTTCCTTGCAGATAAATTGCTCTGTGTCATAGTTTACTTACTTGAATCATAGTTTGAAGATTCACATTTCACATTTCATTCTTCTGGTCGCGCAAAATTGATGAAAAAAGTAGCAAAGTTCTAAACAGTGAGGGTGTTGTGAAAGCAAAATGCCATAAACATAATTGAGACGGACGACGGGAAAATTGCAAAAGGGATATCCGTTGTAAAAATTTATACACACTACATAATTGAATGAAATGATACTAAGTTGCGTCGGACGACGGTCAATCCGCCGACAGATACTGGTCAACTGATATCTAATTAATTTTTCTCCGTCGAGCGTCGACGGCACAGAGTTCCATTTACATTATTCGCATTTCTTTCAATGATAGTGTTAATGTTTTTTTACCAATTTACGAATACATGCTCACAAATAAAAAGACGTTACGTCTTTACATGCTGAAGTATATATGTATTTCGCTTAAAATTCGCTTATATCGTCCTTCGAAATTATGTTTATTCGAACGGATTTTAGGGCAGCCACGTGCATTTGGATTTTTAACTTAAAAATAATTGATTCGTCAATTTCAAAAAGACCATAACTAGTATATTATGTCAGCAAAGTCAGTTTCCATAAATGAACTTAGCTCACATCTAGACTTGGGGCATCCAAATTTTGATTGTGACTATACGGCATCAGTGAGAGGCTCTAATTAGTCTTATAAAACTCATATCCATCCTTTAAATTAAAAGACAGCCGTTGTTAAGCTACTGTATCTTTAGGGAAATGGTGTGCCAAAAAATAGATGTGGAATATACAATCATATACAGTGAAACCTCTTTAAGTCGAACCTCGATAAGTCGAAAACCTTCCAAACTCGAAAAAGTGTTGTATTCCCTTCCCTTCAAGCCCTAAAACCTCCATTGCTCGAAATCTGACCCACTATAAGTCGAACTGATTAGTGAGTCCCTACAAGTAAATTTAGTACATATTTTCCCTCTATAACTCGAAAAAATAAATTTGACCTCTGCATCTCGAACATAGTAATGTTTCATTTTACAACCTTTACAACTCGATTATTTGAAACGAATTACCTCTATAGCTGGAAGAAAACTAAGATACCGACTTTAAGAATATGCCGACAATGTACTTCATTGTTTTTTAGAAATCAATGTAAAAGCCTACCAATTCTATGAAATGATAGAGAAATCTATGAACACGTTATTTCATTTGAACTTTAGCGAAGTTACTTTTTTGTCGAAGTCGAAATCTTCCATAAGTCGAAAACTCTATAACTCGAATTTTTGGGCGTCTCCCTTCAAGTTCGACTTTCAGAGGTTCTACAGTAATATTTATTATTTTCGGCATATGATTAACTTTTCGTTTTTATTTACCTCTCCACCTGATTGCATTATTATTATTTTCTTTGCTTACGAATTATCATTTTAGTTAGGGCCTTTCTATATTAAGATAACGATGTAATAAATTATATTAAAAACAATATTTTAAAATGATTTATTTTGAAAAAAATATGCAAGCATGACAAAAATAGCCGTCTGCAGATTTTAATTGTATCGAACTAATTACCATATATGGGAAAAATATCTTTTTCTCGAGAAAACCAAAAGTGACAGTGAAGTTTACTGTAAAAAGTGCAAGCAACATTTCCGGTAGCATCTGGCGGCAATGTAGACAGCCTGTCACTTGAAAACAACTAAACATCGCGCTGCGTTGAATACGGCATCTCTGCTGCCACAGCCGCCGTACGTGGAAAGGTTTTAGAAATGACAACTAAAAGTGCAGAAACTTCAGAGTTATCAACGAGCTCATATCGCAAGTAACTAAAGAGCTCGACTTGAAGAATAAAATCACTTTTTGGTGGCGATAAACAACGTATTTCTCGAATGAAAAAATATTATAAAATTATTTCTTAAATCTGTACTTAACACATTAAATCTGTACGGTTGGTATGCTTATATTTATATACTTATGGTAAATTTTGAAGTTTCTTTTGACAATTTGAAAGATATTTTAATGTGAAAGCAGTGGCGCAGCGTGCATTTTTGGCGCCTGGTGCGAACACTTGGAATACCATCCCCTAAATACCAAAAGAAAAGTTTTGACGAGCACAGAAAAAAAAGGTGCTCACCTTTCACTTTCAAAAATTCTAGCAAAATTATATATATTTCCTCAAAACTTCGAAAATTTTCATCTATACATTCATATTTCCTACATAGATTTACTTTCATTCACTAAAAAACAAAGAAAAGGTCTTCATTTTTGACTTTCAAAAAACCCTAGCAAAATGAGATATATTTCACGACCATTTTGCCGCCCCCCCAAGCCTTGCGCCTGGTGAGGCCATAGTTAGCCTGCATGATTTGAAATAGATTCGGGCTTTAGTAGAATTGACATTAGAATAATTCAGATATTCAGAAATAGTTTTATTGTAATATGGTTTTTTTAGTTTTTCCAAAAACAAAAAATAGAACTTATCTTATAATGATAGATAGAAATATACTTCAAAATCAGTAAGCACCTTTTTTGTTAAAAAATTTTGTTGAACATTGATACTAGCATTTATCTATGAAAATTTTATAATTTTCATTTTACAAAACTCGCTTCCAATAACACTGTGAATGATGTGATAGCAAGTCAGACTCTGAAGTTATTTTTAGCTGCTATTTAATCAAGCCGATGCACTTACGCGTATGTGAGTATAAGTCGTTTACGGAAAGACAGAGTTTAAGATGTTAGATATTAACATCAGGTGCTGGGGGTCCTTTGATCTTCGATATAACAATTAGACTTTTAATTTATTTTTACCCGAAAATCATATTGGTTGTGTTATTTTAACATAAGGTTGCTTGCAGAATAGTAATTGCTGTATGCAAGTGATTGTGATTGTGCAAGTGATTCCATGCGACTGTAGCTGTTATGCCATGTTTTATATACTGCTGCACACATCGTCACATAAATATCGTTAAAACCTTTACCAAATGAAATTCATTTCTTTATAAGGGGTCCGTATTATATTTCGAATTTAAAGCAGAGTTCATAATATGTACTCGTATTCCTTAATAAAAACACGTCGAAGACAGATGAGAAGTTTTATGTTAATAAAAAGGACTTTCCTTAATAAAATAATTATAAAATTAAAAAAAATAGTAAATTTTGAAATGTTTTTGTCTTAATTTTAATATGTTTATTTCTTTTAAACTAGGTTCCATGAAGCCTCTAGTGGACAGTGATATAGCAAATGAATTGACGCAGAGCATCAGCTAAATAAAACTAACAGCGGTGACAACATTGGAAATAATTCACGGTCACTCACCATAATAAATTAGTAGACAAGTGTTACGCCTCACGTTCAGCAATCCTTTTCTTTTCTTTCCCGATCTTATTAAGTACCGCCCGCAAACGATCCAGGAAGATAAGAGCATGTTTTTCCCCAAAAATCAAGGCAGGTCGTAACCGAATTGATGAAATACCACAAGAGCCAACATTTATGCCTTTGCGCCTTAATTTTGCAATAACTTTTTCGCGTATTTCAGCATTGGGCAAATCAAAAGCTATAAATGTACCGCGTCCACGTGTTGAGCTCAATAAGCCATTGAACTCCGTTTCAAAGTCTGATAGATTTTTCTTCATGATACTTCCGGCAAAATTAACTCTTTGTATTAAATCACACTTATGAATGACTCGGAATATAGCCTCCAGTAAAACTAACTTGCTTGGATCCCCCATCCATGTACTGAAAATACGTGCTGGTAAACGTGGCTTCATTTCATCTGTGTGAAAGTAACCACCAAACTGCATCTTTTTGGAGAACGCAACAATATCTGGCGGATGTTCTAAGCCAAAATGCTCGAGACACCACATTTTCCCCGTTGAACCACAACCAGTCTGTACTTCATCAAATATCAATGCTATACAATTTGTTTTGCATATATTTTGCAATTCTTGAAAAAATTCTGGAGAAGCATGATAATCTCCGAATGCGCTCTGTATTGGCTCAATAATCACACCTGCAACCGGATATTTACGTTTTGCATACAGCTCAATAAGGTCTTGCACCTGAGCTAGACACTTTGTGTCCTGCTCTTCATTTTCTGTACAGTTTTCATTCAATGGATACTTGTAGCGCGGATAACTTGCAATTGGCCAGCTGAACGATGATTTCGATCGTGTCGCCGATAAAGCGCCCAAAGTACACCCGTGAGAGGCACCATCAAAAGACAAAATCGAATAGTTCGGACAACCAGGTAACTCAATTTGCGAATCAGTTTCTTGTTCTTTAGAAAACTTTTGTTCGCCACGCGTTCGCGCATACCAAAGGAATACAGTTCTTATCGCATTTTCAATTGCACACGCACCGCACATCATAGTTTGTACACATAAAAGGCATTTTGGCGCATTGGCAATAAGAACTGTTGCTATCTTTTCAGGCCACTCCATGCCTGGAAAAATCTCCAATGCTGGACGATTTATGCTCGTACGTATGTTTTCCTCTCTTTTTAAAAAATCTATAACTCCTGGATGATTGTAACCCAGTGTTATGGAGGAGACTTGCATATAGAGATCCAGTAAGATATTACCATCAGCGTCTACCAAATAGTTGCCAATAGATTTTTGATAATCACCAAAAAATGATACATTGCCAGTGAACTGAAAGTGATCAAGGCGTTTCTTTAATTCTTTTGATATTGGTCCAGGAATTTCTTCAGTGAAAACTGTTGGTTCTTTGGGTTCTTTTGGCTCGTCTTCAACATCACATTTCTTTAGTTTAGCACAACGTAAAAATCTCTTTAGGTCATAAAAGTTAATAGGTTTGACATTTCTTTTTAATATTCCCAGATATTTCATTATTTTCTTTTTAATAAAATTATTTTTAATTTGAATAAAATTATTCTTATTTTTGATTAAAAGGGCAAGGGTTTGTTGTATAGGTTATATAATGATCCAATCTTTGTACAATTATCATGATGGCAGCAATTTTAAATATTGACTTTTCCGCTTAATTTTTAGGATAACATTACCTGTCCAAATGAACTTGTATTGTTTATTCTTGACAGCGATGGAGTCACTTTCAGGGTTCGTCTGTCTGATTTCTGCTAACTTTGTATAAGGAGATGTAAGTAACATTACACAAAGGGTATAATAATTTTGCCCTACAACTTATAACACAAGGGCCATGGCTGTTTTAGAAATGTTGAAGTTACACATGTTATCAGTCGTATCGTACTCAAAATAAATGTTTTGACTACTCATGTAATTAATTTTTAATTTTTATTATCTGAATTTAATAACATTGATTTTTTTTGCATTTTTTTACGGGGAGCCATCATAATTGGAGCCAATAGTACCAAGTCTTGCCAAGATGTTGGCAAAGCTCTGTAAGAGAAGAGTCATATTTACAAATAAACCGAGATGAACTTATAGTAATAATATGAGTTATAATAAAATGAAAATAGCAATACAAATTGAATTATCTCATTCGGTGTAGAACTTTCAAAAAAATTTATGAATTTTTGCAGAAGGTGATATCGATTGGGAGATGAATTCCAAAAAATCTTTGTTCTGACAATATAACGATACTTCATTACGGATATTTTATATATTTTCGTAAGCAAACTTTTTTGTTTCAGATTGCTTATAGTTTACGTGGAAATTCCCTTGAAAGGACATTTATACGAGTATCATTAAAAAATGTTTCAATTTACATATATCCCTTAGGTAAACAAATACAAATCACAATTTATAAAATGCAAATATATATTTGCTTTTGCATCAGAAAACAAAAGGTTTTACTTCAAAGCATCAAATTTAAACTCTCATTTTACGAAGTAATTTTTGACCAAAAACTTATGCATTTTGCAATGTATTTTTTGATTAATGGTACAATTTCTAAAAAAAGTCAACAGAAAAATATCGATGTTCTTGTTGTTTGGAACCCAAATAAGAGTAAGATCGTGCTGAAATCCTAAACTGACTAATTTTTTTTCTTGCATTGTCCTACTAGCTAGGGTTTTAACTAGTACCTACTGAGTTCAACGCTTTCAAGATAACCTGACTGTTCGCGAAACTCGCCACCTTCACACTAGCGGTTTTAATATTCCTCATTGACCTGCAGATTTCTTAACGACGTTAGCTAGGACTAGGTAAGCAAAAAGATTGAGATATTATTCTGAGTTTGTACTTACTCAAACATGCGATAAAGCAGCGCTAAAAACGATGGCAAGACTAATTCCTCTTTGTTACACAACATAGCTTTTACGATAGAACTGGCAGCTTCGTCGCCGCTAATTAAAGGATACATCTTAGTTAGGCCAACCTTACGCACAATGTTGGCAACCCTTTGATTGGTTTGTAAAAAATTTGGAAAAACCGTTGTCGCATGTATGTTCTCAAAACCGTTAGCCTTAAGGTCTATTCGCAAAACCCGCATTAGACCTCGAATACCAAATTTTGTGGCTGTGTACTCAGCGTTGCTGATTAATGGAAACAAACCTTTAAAAATAAGTTTAACAAAATTTTTGTTTTATAATAATGGATTAATATGTGGCAACGTCAAAACCTACTCTATTTGGAGCATACATTTTTTGCTAGGTCACCGAGAAGATGGGTGTTTTCTTCGAGTATGCTGATTCTTTCTAAATTTTTTGTAGTGCTCCATATAGTTGGAGCTGCTTATTAATAAGTGTAAGTTTTTTATATTATTTTCGATAGAGAATATTGGCTGCCTTTAAGTCATCGATGTTTATGTCTGGAGGTTTGAAGCATTACCTCAGAAAGACTTGGTCCGGAATAATTTCGAACAACATATTTTTATAGGTGATGTTATGCTTCTAATGGGCAGATTAAAACATAATATTCCATATTGAGCCTAACATTCACAATCAGGTAATACAAAATACTGATGTCGTCTAGCGGTTGGACAACAAAATGTTATATATAATTTTCATAAAAAATAATGTAGGTTTTGACGTTACTATAAAGAAAATGCTAAATATACGCACTGCTTGCTGAACTAATGGCAACAATATGTCCTTTATTTTGCTCTTTCATTTGAGGAAGGAAGGCATGCTGCGTCTAAAAGATTTGAAGTTTATTAGATGGTTTAGTTATTAGCGCTATAAATAAGTATTAGTTGCTTAATTTTAATTTTCAGTTTTTAATTAAGTATGTTCTAAGCTTAGAAAAAAGCCACCAAATATGAAATATGAGTCTTGGAAAGAATATTAAAATCTCTATAAAACACAAACAAGAAAGTCGCATAAACAAAAAGTCATTTATCTCATTTACTGACATTACGGTCTTAGTCTTCAGGATCAAGTCAATCGTGTAAAATCAAACGCTGTCACGGTAATATTTTGTTTTGTATTGAGATATACGTTTTAAATGTACAATATATAATTTAGCATAAAAAAGAGCGGTATGGTGGGAAGTGAATAAAACCAAAACAAGCAAGCAGCTTTCTCAATTCAAAGTTTCGCAATTTTTCATGGGAACAAATATTAAATTTTCAACGCTGAGTCCAAATTTGGTAACATTTTTTTATCTGGTCCACTTTCCAGACAAATTTCAAATGATCTATTCCTTACATTTTCATGGACATATCTTAAAGACATTTAAAGTATTTTTGAGCTTGAAATTTAAGTGAAAATTCAGAAACTATTAGTAATCGTATTGCAGAACTACATAATCTTGTAGATTTAATATAATCGACAACACTTGTTCTAGAATTAAATTGACTTTAGAGCCAATTTTTTTTAACAAATTATCTAGTATTCATTAACAAGGAACAACTTAAGTTTTCACTTTTATTTATATTTGGTGAGCTTGAACTACTTTACATTAATATATTATTAAAAAATTGAAACAATTGTGTTATATCCATTAGAATTCTGCATTATTGAGTTTCATGCTTACCCAAAAATGTGATGTCAAATTGATATTAATCATACTCTGCACTTCACGCCAGTCGGGACTTTGAAACTTTGAAAATAATATCATACCAGCATTATTGATGACTATGGTGGCAATACCTAAGTCGGTAGTGACAGTTTTAGATAGCTGCATAACTTGTTCATGGTCAGATATATCAACCTATTTTGAATTTATAAATGAAAATTAAGAAAATGTGCAGATTATGTTCATCGTTCAGTAGATGGATTATTCAAATTTCGTTCTTTTGGATTTAACAAAAGTATGTACTGGAAGATTTTTTTTTGGCAAACTCCCAAATACTAACAGTACGCAAAAACCAATAGTTCATCATTTTGAAAGAATTTAAAGATTTAATGGTCAAAATCCATATATGTATATCACAAACCCAATATTTTCTCAGCTTGGTTATATCACTTACAGAATAAAATGCTCATCTGAATTTACCGTACTATAACATCAACAAAATAAATACTTCATTTCATTAGTTCATTTGTTCTTAGCCTCATAAAGCAAATGCAAGGTATTTTCAAAAATCTTCACATATGTGTCAGAGATAAGCTTCTACAAGTATTTTGCAGCAATAATTAGGAAATAATTGAAAACAATTTTCAAAAATGTTTAAGAAATCGTAAAGCCGCGCCGTAATAAAGTTGTTTACTTAGAAGTTTTGGCACCAACTCAGATTAAAGAACAAATGTTTGCTGGTTACGTCGAGTTTTTTTTTTCAATCACTTACGACAGTTAAAAACTGGACAAAACTGTTTCGTTGGGAACAAGAATCGTTAGAAGTATGATCGCCCCAACGAATAAAAAATAAATGGTATAGTGACACAAACTGGCCTTTCTTAAACAAGTGTTCTTTGAATCCTTTCATTTTGACCTTTCTTTCAATGTTAGGCTAAGAACTCATGCACTGCCCCATAATTGTACCTTATAAGCTTTAGCTTTTACTTCGAAAATTTCTCTTATGTGATCAGCAGTCTTTTCTGCTTCCTCCATATTGATATCAGCAATAGCAATATGACATCCTTTTGAGGCTAATTCGATTGCAATATCTTTCCCCAGTCCACAAGCACCACCTGTAATCTAAATAAAAAAGATATACAACACATATGATGTTTTTTTTAATACTAATGATATTTTACGTCAAGATTAAACCTCGAAAAAAAACATATTCGATGGTCCGAAAATCAGATTTTTTTCAAAAATTTTAACCGCTTGCGTTTTTTTGTTGTAATATTCCTTGAATTATTTGTTGGCACAATAAGTTGTCAACAATTAGGTATTAACAATTCCGACCTAAAAATTTTAAGAATTATACCGACATACTAGAGCCCGTCGTGACTAAAAAAAAGAAAAAATTTCGCAAAAATCAGAAATGCAACAAGCAAAATGGTGTTCGATTTGGCATGGAATGCCCTATATAGCGGCCAGTAAAAAAAATAATGTAAACTATGACCGAAAAAATAGAATAGTAAATTTTGTATAACAAAATTTTCACGGTATTAGTTTTGTATAGATATTTCCTTAATAATATGCACCTTATGTGCTCAAAAACGTCTGCCTTCAAAAATGCAGCGCTGGAATCGTCTGCCTTCTCTATTTTAATATGCTTTATAAGCAAAAGAACCAATAAGCCAAGAGGCAGACGCGATTTAGTATTCAATTTTTTTAGATGTTTGCATAATATTGCTATTTTTAAATGCAGTATTAACTAAGTGACAGTTTTTCTTCGGCAGAAAAGTTATGTAGTCTACGCGAAATATTTGCATTTTAAGTTTGGCGAATGAAACTTTGTTTAATGTTTGCATTTTTATTTTTTTCAAGTTTTTTGTTTCTTTTAAAGTTTTTGTTGTTACAAATGATATGATGAATAAAAATTTCATCCAAAATACGTCACAGCGACTGCGCTGTTTAAATTTTGGACTAAATTTTCATATTCGCTAACGTGAACAATTTCGCTAACGTGAACACCCTTGGTTTTAATTAGTTCACTGTATTAAATTTCCGCAATTACTTTATTGTCCAATACCACATACCTACATAATATGCAATTTGAAGTTCTGTAATTAAAATTAGTAACATTTTGTACGAATGAATTTATAAATAAAATAATTTAATGAAAAAAAAAAAAAAAATACATTCCACAAATATTGCAAAATTAGAGGGTGTTCTACAAAAAATTAAATCAATCTGTTGTTGTAGTGTTATTTATTGCATTGTATTTTTTTTTATGTTGACATACTTTTAACGCGTTCTGTTTGTATCAAAATTTAAAAAAGTATTATTTTTTTTGCTTAAACCGAACGTTTTATTTTTTTTTTTGTTTTGTTTTTTGTCTTTAATTCGTAGGGTCATGGTTATCAACTAAAAGCTCAAACTATTAACATTTGTTTTTTTTTTATCCGCAACATTCGATTGTTTATAAACATTTGTGGCCAAGCTGTCACACATAAGCCTGACCTTTCAACCATATTATAATATGAAAATTATATTACCACTGCAATTTCACCGGCTATATCTTTTAACGTTTTTTTAATAAAAATGCTTTGAAACAATTTGTACAACACTGCTATTAATATGACGGCTGGATAACACAAAACCGCTAAACAAACGCCTGCAAGAGCACGGAATTTTAAAAGTTGAACGTCCGTCATAATATCGGCAACAGTTATTAATTATTAGACTAGTAATTTACATATATATATATATATAAGCAAAACAAAGCCGTTTGCGACCGGCAAGTAGCGAATGAATTTTGTGACTAAGAGGTAATCATATAGCGTTGCTTCTATTTTAACGATTATCATTTTTAATTTATTTTAAAATAACCAAACCGCAGGAAAAAAACGAAATACAATAAAAATAAAAATTCATAATTAATTACAAATATTTGCACAAATAAAACTACTTGGAACTTAAGTTAATTTAGCTTTCTTGATTTACATTTATCATCAGATCTGGAGTCACTTCTCTACAGGTATATTGTATCATCCTATCTTGCCACCATGTGGGAAAAAGTCTAAGAGATAAAGAAAATAAAAAGCATGAAATTTTAGTGTTGTCTTTAAACGGGGTCTCCTCAACGAGACCAAATGTTCAATTTCAAATCAAAGTTTGATCATACCTGATCGTTTTTCGGAACAAAAAAGGAAACATTTGATAATGGAAACTATAATATACAGATATCTAATTTTAATCAGAAAAAAGTTAAATATATTGTTCATGAGAGAAATTTCAGGCCAAAGCACTTATGGGCGAAATGCATAAATAGTTCGGAGCAATACTGCCCTCAGAAGCGAAATGGGCGTATCTCAATATAAATTTCCCTTAGAACAATAAATGAGAATTGTCAAGATAGAAAAGAGTATACCGCTTTTGAAAGGAATTCATCGTTGCAGATGCTATGTTACGACTTTAAGACGTTTGAGGATCGTCCAGCAGTTGTCAGATTGACCTAAAATTTTCACAGCCCCTTGGTTTTTTGATTGGAACAGGATTAAGGAGTACGAGCAGCACAATTTTAACATTCGAAAAATTACCTATACAGGCCCGGATTACGAAATGTGCCGCCCGTAGGCCGGTCAGAAATTGCCGCCCCTCTTCACTAGTAAATATAGAAAAAAAATTTTGTAATATCGAAAGTGAGGAACTTTTTTTTTTTTTTGCTTGTTAACATTTTTAGGTAATTTAGTGTGCATACAATCCCAGTATTTGTACTTTTTACCCCCCCTGTGTAAATAAATTACAAAAAAAAATTTCAAAGTTCCCAATATTTGCCGCCCCTAAAATCGGGCCGCCCTAGGCACTGGCCTAGTGTGCCTCTAAGATTAATCCAGGCCTGTACCTATAGCTAAGGGCCGCCCCTGTATTTATTGGTGTTTTCATGTATGATATATTTTGAAAGGAAAATGCTGAAGCATATTTATTTCATAATTTAAGTATGAACTTTCAATATTCTAAGTTGGTATGTATTGTACATATAGATATTCTTTCCAAACAGACACATTTTCTATCTTGAACCTGTACCTTTTTTTTTGCATTTTTAGGTGAGGAAGAATTGGTAAAAAATTTTGAGAACAGTTGGAAAGTTCAAACTCAATTTTTAGCCGTGTAGAGTTGGTTTCGCCATTTGCTTTTGAATTATTCATATGTTCTATCAACATTAAAAAACTGGTCAAATCCAGAGACGAGAAAATTCATATGAACCGTAGTATTGATAGCTAATGTTTTTTTAAATAAATAACAACAATATTGATGAAAAAAGATGAAAGATTATATGAACAAAATTATTTTTATGGGCAAAAACACACTTTCTGAATTCCTACCGTTAAAGATTTCAGCAATTTCAAGGCTGAAGTTGTTTTTATAAAACTATATGGGTTAAACACTTACTCATATAGACAATACATCAATTCTACTATGGATGGCAGCGTAATTTCTAGCTCATTACATAACATTCCATCAACAATTGTCTTGGCTGCATCGGCACCGTCTATCATACTGAATCGTTTACTACTGTCCGTTTTGAGATAACCATTTGCAGCGGCTGTATTTGTGGTAAGAACAAATGGATACACAGTGGTTGCATGAACGTTTTTTAATTTTTCCGCAAGCAATTCCTGACGTAAAGATTTCATTAAGCCACGCACACCAAATTTCGTTGCAGTATATTGAGAATTGTAAATTAAGGGAAAACAACCTAAAAAAAATAAAAAAATATTTAAATTATTTTATTAACCTTAAACAGCAGCTTTAAAACGGCCTAACCCATTTTCTTCAAATTTATATAAATACATAATTGAAAGGATACTTTTAAATCGAAATAGCTTGGTCGCCAGTGGTAAAGTAATTCGAAAATGTGTAGATAAAAAGAAAGAAAATTAATTTTCGTTTTTAACACTTTCCCGATTTCATTTAATCATGTTTTGTATCACATCAACATTCTAAAACCGAGCTAGTTAAGAAATAGGATCGCATTCAAAATATTCAACAAACGATGCAATTCTCAACCGAATCACGTATGTATGTGTTATGATGAATGAACTTATATGCCATTTGTATAACTCTAAAGAGTAACGAACGATTTTATTTTCATACACTCTAAAAAATGAAAAATGCGATGTGTAAATTTACTATATTAATTATAGTGAATTTACTAGTATTATTGTTGTAAAAAATACAAAAAATATGTAAAAATTTACAAGGAATGTGTATTTTTTAAAAATCTTTGAATACACACAATAGATATGTAAAATTGCAGAAAAAAATATGTATTCAACCACCTTTTACTAATAAAAATATGTATTCTACTGTCTATTCCGAAAAAAAATTGTATTATGCTTTTATTACAAAAAATAATGTGTAAATAGTCTCATATTACAGATTAAATGTGTATCAGCTGTCATTCAGTATTTGAATATTGATTGAAGTTTTCGGTAATTAATTAATTTTATTCCATAACGTGCCACGCTTGGAATAGGGATAAGTCACAAATAGCTCTGTCTCCAAATAACAATGAGATGCATATATACAAGCGGGATGATCTGCGGGTTATGGGCATGGACTGCGCTAAGGACACTAACAGGATTGTAAGCTGTGCCGCCGATCGTAACGCTTACGTTTGCACGCAGACTTAAGATAAAAAATGGAAACCGATTTTAGTATTACTTCGCATAAATCGTGCAGCAAACTGCGCCAAATTGTCTCCAGCTGAGAATAAATTTGCTGTTGGTTTCCAAGCCCGTTTGATATCGGTATGCTATTTGGAGTCTGAAACCGATTGGTGGGTATCGAAGCATATTAAAAAACCAATTCGATCAACAATTACCTCATTGAATTGGCATCGGAACAATGTTCTTAGTGTAGCTGAATCAACTGATTATAAGGTAGGAGTTTTTTCTGCTTATATCAAAGACATCGAGGACCAATCCTCACCTACCGTTTGGGGAAGCCGAATGCCATTAGGTCATTTAATGGCAGAATTTAAGAACTCTGCATTCTCTGGGGGAGGCTGGATAAATAATGTCAGTTTTTCAAGTGATGGAAATAAAGTTTGCTTGGTTGGTCATGACAGTTGTATAAATATAGCAGATGCTGTGAATAATGGTGTGGTTAGATGCAACCTGATCTGAAATAGTACCGTTTACAAATATAAATAAAAATATAATTTACTAGCAAGTAAAACTATAAATAAGCTGCTATAATCGTACAATATTGTAAAGTAAACTGCTATTTATGTTAATATTACAGCAAAATGAATTTCTATTTTTTATTTATTGTTATGTCACAAGTTTAAAAAAAAGATAAAAAATAAAATTATTATGTTTGCGCCAATATAAATCATGCATTTTACACATCTATCATAGTAAATTTGAAGGCATTAAAATAACATTAATAATGTGTATAGGTATACACATTTTTGCTGTATCTTTACACATCTAATGTGTATCTATTTTACACATTTTTATGTGCAAAGTTATGAATACATTTCGTGTGTAAAATTACTACATTTAATAATGGAAACACGATTACAACATTAAATATAGTAATTTTTTTTTTGGAGTGTAGTTATTTAAAATTAAATAACAGCTAGGTTCACCCTTTGTTTTTAACCAAGTTAAATGCATTTCAAAATTAATGTAAAGTTTTCTTAAAACTTAGCCTATAATCATTAAAGCTTTTTTTTTTGCTAACCAAAAGCTTTGATTTTTACTTAACTGACCGGCCAATGAAGAAACAGCAACAATGTGACCTTTTTGAAGCTCTTTCATTTTTGGTAAAAATGCATCCAGCGTCTGTAGTAAGAATTTATATAAATCAATACACAAATTTAAACGTAAATGCACCGATAAAACTCACCCAGAAGTGTGATGTCAAATTAACGTTAATCATACGCTGTACTTCACGCCAATCCGGATTGGGAAACTTTGAAAGCATTAAAATACCAGCACAATTTACGAGTATTGTAGCAATGCCCAAGTCTTTGGTGACTTTTGATTTAAGCTCCATTACTTGATCAAAACTGCTTATATCAACCTGGATTGTTAATTTATGTAGAATAATTATGTAGTAGTTTCTTGGCAACAATGCATTGTAACTATATTAATTTATTATTAATTACCTCATATGCTTTGGCTTTCACTGGGTGATTGTTTTTTATCAATTTAACTGTTTCTTCAGCACCATCAATGTTGATATCGACCACAGCGACATGACAGCCGTGTTTTGCCAGTAATAAACAGATTTCTCTACCAAGTCCATGTGCACCACCAGTTACCTAAAAATTCATACATAAAAATTGTGATTTTTCATTTTGAACATACAAATTCATTAATAAAATATAAATATCCTTTCGGAGAACTTTTTTTTTCGATGAAAACATTGAAATTTTTTTATTATGATGAATGCTCTAAGCTAAACATGTGGTTTTATTTTCGTTGTACTCTTGAGAGTTCTTTTTCAAAATAAAGTATATTATTATCTTTTTTAAGGTAAAATTCATTACGGTCTTGCAGTCTTTCTTATTTCCTTCAATTCATTTTCTCCAATTCAATTAATCGATTTTATTTCAATCCTAAAGATATCTCCTTTACTTTTTTAGTCATTTAGTAAGTACTTGCTAGAAAGTCTAACTAAGTACATAGTAACGCAAAGTGAGCCTGATTCGTAGTGGCTTAGAGAAATATTTTATTTTACTGGCAGTCACTTTAGGTTAATAACTATAATTATTTCGGAAACGCTCTCACAAAGCAGTTTAAGTCTTGCGATATACTTAAGTGCTGCTGTACGCAATTACAACTATTGTACGAGTATGTTGTATGTATGTACCATATATGCAAATCTATTGAAAAATCATTTCGAAAGCGATGATTTCGGTAACAATTTTAGGAATGTAATTTCTTGAGTCCTCTCTTTAAATTTTATTGTTGTTTTTATTTATTCAGCAAATTTTGTACTTTGAAGTTTCTCACTTCTATAATTTTCACCCATATGCATTAGGGTACTTTTTTAAAATTTTGTAGATTTTTTTTATTTTGTCTACATTCATGCCATGTTCTCTGTGTTCTTCACATATATAACTTGCAAATTATGTCGACATTTGACAGTTCCCATCAAGTTTTGATCCTTGAAGAATTTTGCCAAACTATGACCAACAAAACATCACTTCACCTTACCTTTGGAATTACATTTAAGTCTATCTCTCAAAGCAACAATTAAATTATCATTATTAATTTCTATTGGTGATATATTATTTCTATTAGACGACCTATTCACATTTTGATTTCGACACAAAGATTGTCCCTCCCTATTTCTTTACCTTTCAATTCGACCCGTTTGTGTTCTTCTTCGAGAAATAACACAAATATAATGTTCGATTACTTTTAGATAAAAATTAGTTAAAAAATTTTTTTTTTGATGTATTGAGATTTCCAGATGCGTTCAGTTGCAATGTTTTTATGTGTTTTTTGAGTTGGAAGATTTTATTGTAATCAATAGCGTTTTTTAGTGACAACATGTAGCTAAACGTAGAACCAATAGCTTACGAGATATTTGCAAAACACTGATTTTCGTGACCCTTGAACTTGAATAACTATTTTAGTGTACACGATATCGGTGAGGCCTTTTCACACGTTAATTATGAAATCAAACTAATGATCCATGTAATCATTCCGCTCACACTTTTTCTGGATTTAATTGGAAACTTGTGAAATTAATTTTTTTTTGTATTTGTTAGATCTAATTATTATTATTACCCAACTAATGTAATGTGTTTTATGCAAAAACATATTTATGTAAGATATCTTTTGTGTCACACCTTTAAGCGTAAAGGTGCAGAAACTAACACTTAATTTTTCAATTCAAACTTACCACTGCAATTTCATTTGAAATATTTTTAGCACTTTTACGTATAAAAATCCATTGAAATAGTCTAGTAAATATTGCAACTACAAGGCCTAAGGGTGGAAGAAGGATATAAAGTGCGATTTCACAAAACGAAAGCAACTTAAACCGTAGATGCATTTTCAAGCGTACGACTCAAACTAAGATATATTCAACGCGAGTTGTATCAAGTTCGTAATGCACTTAACGATTAACTATAAATCAACACCAATCGGTGTTTATTCTTAAAGATTAATCAATATGAAATTATAATGACATACACCCACTTAAATTTCTTAATAAAATCTTGGAAAATTGAATCTCTGGCAAAAAAAAAAAAAATACGCACGTCGCTTACCGCTGATTACGAGTGGGACATGTGCCAAATGTGTAAACAGCAAAATGACCTCTGATAACCTGTGTTAATTTGTACTACTTAATTTTTGCTTTCGGCTTCGAAATCAACCACAGGGATTTTAATTCTATGGCAAAAAAAGTCCATTATTTTAATATGAATAAATCTTTGATAAACATTTTTCTTAAGAAATTTTATTATTTTAAATTTATTTAAAAAAATTTTTGAAAATTCCGTTAAGAATATCATTTTACTGAACATGAGTACCACATAATTTAGCAACTACTAAATGATGTTTAATAATTTTTCTCTTTGAGCGTATTCAATTGAACTAAAAAAATGTTTTAATATTGTGGCAGTATTTAAATGTTTTTAGTGCAGTGTGCTCAGGTAAACCTTGAGGGAGAAAAATATTTCATAACAAGCAATTATTTCTTGATTTAATTTGCAATTAGTAATAATTTACAACGTTAAGCTGACTAAGTACCCATTTTAAGAAATAAAAGCACAGTGGATTTAAACGGACTTAAATAAAAAGTTTGATTCCTAAGATTTTGTATTAATATAAGAAAATTCAATATATTTTAAGATCAGTTATTGATCATGTTTGTAAATGAAGTCCGAAAGGTCAGTAGTTGCTTCCTTCATTTCCTTTACTTACAAAAGGCTAAGATCATAAGTGGTGAGCTGTAAATTACATTATGTACATTATGATACAACTCATAGTTTAGATTATGTATGTCGTTATTAAGTTCCTAAAATCTCAGCCGTCTAGTATATATAAAAGAAAGGTACTGCTAATGACATTCTAAAATTGCTCTGAGCAATACCTGCCCTTAGCAGTACCTTAGTTCGTTATTTCACAAGTTTCTTCAATCGAGAAACTCGGAAATTTTAAATGTTAAAAATATTTCATTTGAGCTCATATTATTTTTATTTATTAAATATATTTGAGCTTGAAAACTAGTAATCAAACAGAATCAATGGCTTTTGGAATTCTTGTTTGTTATTTTAGAAACTTTTAAGAAACAAATAAAATTATTACATTAAACACAGATATGCAGACGGACATGACTATATCAATTCGGGAGGTAACGCTTATTAAGAATAAATAAACTTTTTATACCTGCAATTGTAAGAAAACTAGTAAAAATATGGAAGGTGCATAGTAGGGCGTCCTCAAGAAACATGGAAAACAATTTTTTTCGGATTTCGCAGCCTAAGGCACCAAATTTTATACGACTGGTGAGGGCGGCAAAACTTTGAAAAAAATTATCCAATGTATAACCCGGTGTCTGTCACTTTGCGAAGACTAGGTATCGTTTCAAATTCATGTCATGTAGTCAAGATTCTCGTTATCAAAAGACTATGGAATACCGTGAGACAAGCGCATTGTAGACAAGTTTTATCTAAGTATGATGCTATTGACTTAAGGTTACGATTAATATAAACATGTTTTTTCGTAGAAAACCCTTCACTTTGCTATTAAAACAGTATGATACACATTTTTGAAGTGCCTGAGACTGAAATTACTTGAAATTTAGTATAATGGATACGATTCCATCAATAAATTCAAAACGACCGACCATCGATCATGATTAGTGCTTCACCGAGGCTGCGAGGCAACCTAGTTCTACGAGGCGAGGTGGAAAAATAAATTTACCTCGCTTGACCGAGGCGAGGCGAGATCACACCGTCACCTCGCCTCGCCTCGCCCCGGTAAAAAGCGAGGTTTTTATGAAAATGAAAAAAATTATACATGTATCAGGCCTGCTTATGTATATTCAACTAGCAAAGCCCGACAGGCGTTGCTACTCCTCAAGAAATTAAATAAAATATGTGTTTTTATTTTGGGTGGATTGAATAATATATGATTATTGGTGAGATATGATCAATTTAATTCTTTTCTCATATGGGACGGCGAGAGAGAGCGAGTAGCGAGAGCGAGAACGACTCGAATCTCGCCTCGCCTCGTTCTCGGTGAAGCACTAATCATGATACATTCATACAATCATCAATTCCAATAACTTTGGAAGTTAGGTATTATGTTTCAAAATTTTGGCATCACATTGAAACATAATTATTATTAGAGTTGAAAATGAAATTTGCACAAAATCAATTAGCGAATTTTCGCACTATTTTCCAGATTATCGATTTTAAAGTTTTATTATTTTTTTTTTGTTAAAACGGCCCACTGTGATGGCATACATGTGTCTTTAAGTTGTCGCATTAACTATATGCTCATTGTACCGTATAGTTTTTTTTGTAATTTGAATAGATAGTAAGTTAATACAAATACTTTGTCCGTTGAGGTAAATACGGTGTGCTAGCAGCAAGTTTAAATACGACAAAAATGTAGTAGATAAAAACGGAGTACGGTATCTAGTTCTTCATGACATAAAGCGTCTGAAAAGCTCAGATATCAACTTGTTAACGGTAGCATGTGATGCTTTTTTAATACTTGCTACTATTTTCAAGATGACTTCATCGACTTTTGTGATACTCGTGGATGTTGTATATTAATAGATAGTTAATAATATTATATAAAACATTTTTTGTCAAAACTATTCTGTGGGGTTGGCACTGCTCGAAGACTTAAGTTTAAATGCCTAATACCTTGAAGAATGTTAAAAGATATTGTTACATGACTTGGCGGAACAGTAGAAAATACTATTGAAATAGGCGAATACAAATCACTACGCTTGGCACCTTCCGAACAAAAAGTAAGGGTTTTGTTGAAGGTATCACGCTCACCGATTTGGTCACGTTAATTTTTGGCATAAATTAAACGTTTTATACGAAAAGAAGAGGCTGCTATATTCTCACGAAAAAACTAAATTTGGTGAAAATGATTTATTTTTGAAGCATATCAAATGTAACTACTTAATTTCCCATTAAATAAATAAGCAAATTGTTGTTGTACACAAGAACGTGGGAGTTTTTTGATGATAAGAACTAAAAAAAAACGAATAAATATCCTACTAAAATACAGGGTTGCTATGAAGAAACTTCGTTAATTCCGTAATCTCTGAATGGTTCTTTAGAATTTCAACTAATAAGCACACATATATTGGAGTATGCACTTTAGAATTTGATTTATTTTTTATCTATTTATTAATTTTTTTCTTCTCAATTATTTTAATGCTGCTAATTATCATTTGAGTTCATTAATTTAAAATAATTATTATTATGCAAGAAAATGATTATCAATATTAATTAAAAATAACACTGAAATAAATTCCATTATTTTTCACTTTTTTGCACAATTTAAAATAAACATGAAAATATTTAGGGTGTGCCTTTTTTCCCTCATTTTACAATTTATTTATATATTCAAAGTTTTGGTATTTTGAGCAACTTTGGATGTGGATATCTCGAAAGCTTGGCATAACAGAGCGAAACGCAGTTCAGACTGGAACATAAACCACCAAAGTTTTTTCAAAATGTACGCTGCTGACTTTTTTAAAACTTTTAACAATTAAATAGACTTTCGATAGATATTTGATTTTTGTATGAAAAATACGAAACTTTGAATGCATTTAAAAAAAAAAAAATTGATCAACTCAAAATTATTTTTCAGAATATATTCATTTCGCCTTTGTTCATTAAAATTTTATGCAAATTGTTCTACAGTTTTATTTGAAATTCCGATGAGCCTTGGAGAAATTTAAGAGCTTAGAAGTAGTTTATAACCACCCTGCAGTTTAAAAAGTTGACTGTGAAAATAAGTACCTACAGTATTTGTACAATCTAAAGTATCATCAATATTTAATTGCATAACTGAAGCGGAACATAAATATTTGCCTATCTTTTAAGAGCCGATAGGTTACAATTGCACCCTAGCACCCAAGTGATTTAAAATACAATTAATTTTTCGCCTTAATTTTTTTCTGCATTGTACTCCTACATATATGTGGCGCATATCGGACATGGGTTCGAAAATAAATTTAGCGCATCTGTTGAATACTGCACTTGAAGTGAACATCAATTTTAATCAATATTCCATTTAGTTTTTTGTGTTTTTTTAAATTTTTTTATTTTAACTCTGCTTTCCTGTGTAAATTTCATATGTACATACGTGTGTGAGTGTGTACATTTCTATTTTTTTGTCCTCTCAATAGTGAAAGAGGTGTCTTTTTCCATGTAGGATATTTTCGATGCGCTTATGTTTTTTTAACACATGTTTTCATTTCATTTCTTGTTCCAATTGATTCCCAAAGATATGATTGGTCCGTTGATTTTTAATTCAGCGACAATTCATGTTATTTTTGAACCTTTCTTTTTATTTTTTATTTTTGGGAAATATAGTGTATGTGACTGCTATGTTTACAGAACATTAGTTTCCAGTGTATAATTTTTAAAGCTTGGTGAAGGATTAAATTAAATATGGATCTCATTTTAGTTCGAATTTCTTTTAAAATACATTAAAATCATTTCAAGCATTTTAAATGTAACCTTTTTTTTAATTTTTACTGAAAACCGCAGTGGCGGAAACTGTTGGTACCATTTTAAGAATATATGTGCCTTAAGTCAAAATTTATGTTGACTTTACATAAAACTTATGTATTATATGAAATCAATTAAGCTTAAGGCCATGTGCCATGTGTCTTTTTTTAGTCCGATAGAACTTTGAATTGAAATAAAACAAATTCGTATAGACCGAATGATCAGTTATTTGTAATCATTTGAAGAATCAATCGATAAAATTAAGTAAACTCAAACTTTATATATATATATATAGCTTGCTAAATTTGCTTTCTTATGAGTCCTTAAATATCAAGGTGTTCTCATCATCTTAATACATATATAAAAATCTTATGCCACGGTGTTTGTCCGAGGTAAACTCAGAAACTATTCTATTCAACTAATTTTTATGAAATTTGGCTTATGTCTGTCATTTGGTCATGTGTGCACAAAAACGAATGTGGATACGTTACGGACCCGGAACGGACTTCGTAAACGGATCCATCCTAATTTGAACATATGATAGTTTTTATTTCGATAAAGTGAATATTTAGGGTGACCCTCAGACAAACATATTTTTAAAATGACATTTTATCGGAGGCCGCTTAATCGATTCCCATGGAATTTATACCACGTGGCTGTTATATTTAGAGGCACATACATACATAAATACATACTTAGGGTGGTTCTCATACAAAACTCCTTTTTAAATAAAATTTTCACGAAGATTTCATAATTGTTTTTTAAATGTTTCTAATGGTCTATAGAAGGTTTTTGCACAATTTGGATTAGAAAAATGGGCAGTGACACGCCCTCCAAAATCAAATCAATCATAGTATCTCATCAAGTACTGGACGCAGACGAAAGGGACTTGATATAAAAACACGGGCAAAAATAAGTTTCACTGGAAAAATGGGCTGTTTCGCTTATACATTCCATCGCAGAAGTTCATAGAATATCCAGAAAACTTACCGGAAAGGGCAGGACAACGTCTGCCGGGATAGCTAGTATTTCTTATAAACTATGGCCAGCTATCCAGGGTTTACCATATTAAAGTATGATTTTATTGAAAGCTATATCATCGACTTCTGATATCTATATCTCCAAAACAAGATGCGTCTACCAACTTCTGATTCCATAATCGTTGTCAGTATTAAAAGATTTAAAGGAAGCAATGGTTTAATAAAAAAAGGTGAAGTGCTCCTAATATACACTTAAACTGAAACATTATATTATGAAATGTCAAAATACAAGCAAGAAAATCTAACATGATTCTTTAGTAGTAAAGACTGCTTTGTTATTCTGATACAACTAATATAACCTTTCATGACTTTCAATTGGCTCTTGCACCATTGGTGTAGAGCTTACAATTTTTTTTTAATTAATAACAACAACACGGAGGTCTTGAACGCAAAAAATGTTTGCCTATGAGAATATGTATAAAAATATATTTTTTTAACTGTTTGGTGGCCATCAAGTTTCATCGAAATTCTTAGAGATTCGACTATAACTTTTACTAAAATTCTCTGATATAACTCTTTATTTAATTTATTGAACAATAATATACACAGCCATTTGTGATGTAGAGCATAAAAAAGCGGCTTGTTAAGTGCAATCAACCCTAACTAACTAAGGTGGTGACATTTCTTTCCAAATGCTTATAATATCGGAAATTTCAATTGAATTACTAAATATAAATAAATATCAACCCAAATAAAAGACAAACATCACAATTTCGGCTTCAACTGCGTTACGACGACATGTAATAAAAAATGTTACAATCGTTTTTTTAAAATCTCAATCAAATATAAACACATTAAATGTTGTTGTTGTTGTTGTTGTCATTGTTGTTGCTGCAACATTTTTAGTTAATAAACAAATGCTGGCAATAACAACAGCTCCACAAATTACAATAAAAAGTGATTGCACCATCTAACACGCCTTCTGTACGAGTAGCTGGGCTTGCGTTATGCTGCAGATCATCCAACCAAATAACCGATCGTTCATTATTAAAAGAAATCCTTTGTATGGGGTAACAATTGTTTTATTTATTTTTAGGAAATTTTGTTTTTTCATTCGATTTTATAATTTTTTTTTTTTAAATTTCTTATTATAAAAATATTTGCTGTTCTATGTGTAGGCTTTTCAAATGCTTCTTCCTACAATTGCTGGAAACACAAAAAAACGAATGAAAACTCTTTCGTTTCTTTCATGTCAGTGATCATGCAAATGAATTCGGTAGAACTTATAGTCTTCTGGAAAGTTGTCCAATTGATTAATAACAAGTGATGCGCAAAAATAAATTTTTGCGACATTGATGTGATGACTCCAAATCGTCCAGGCAGTTGCCTGAGTAGGATTTCCTATCAGGTAAGTTCTTCAATAATGAGCTCAGAATCTGGCTAGGAATGACGGACTCTATTACGGGCAGCCATGTGTAAATCTTATCGGAATCTAAAAAGCGGAAACGTATTAAGGAATTCCGGATAAGATATGGGAAAGAGTAGCTATATTGCAGCCCTATGAAATTTCGCCCAGTTGTGATCAACTTTGCCAAATCATGAACGGACCTGTAAGATTCTGGCAAGGACCCAAGCTGGCTAGCCTTTCCTTTTTATGCAAAAAACCATGTAAAAACTTATTGATACTGTAAAGCGTATAAGTCCGGGCCTGATCCGATTACTCAAGTCTGGACGGGATCTCTAATAGGGCCAACCGTATAGATCCAAACGAAAATTTTTACACGGTCTGATCAATGCCGCATCAGACACACTGATCAGTGTCACATCAGGTTTGCCTGGACGGGTTAGCCTGACTCCATGCGTTACTGAACTATCCGAACCTGATCTGATTACTCAAGACCGCGCCGGATCTCAAATACGGCCAGCCATATGAGATCCGGATGAAAATTCCTAATCGAGTGGTCTATATTTTAGTACATATTTTTTTTTTTTGGAAAATGTTTGGAATAACGTCAAGATTGACGATCAGTAATATCTGAAATTCTATCATTGGCAATTCAGGTCAAATCTGTGAGTGGCGGACAGTTTCTAATTTTCATAAAATGTTGTTAATAAAATTTCTAATAAAAGTGAACTTCCATTAAGTTTTTCCATTAAAATATATAAAATTTTTTATTTTTAGTTGAAAAATTTAATGAAAACTCATTTCTATTAGAAATTTCCGAAATTTTTGAACTTAAAGAATTTTTAAAATGTCTACTAAAAATTTTAGTGGTAGTGAAAAAAAATTTGTAATTCTTTTTGGAAATTTCATTTCTTAAAACATCCTTTCTAATCCCACCTAATTAATTTTTTCACTATCAATAATCTAGCATTTTGAATTATTTTTGGAGTTTAAATAATTTACACACCTCTTGGAAGTCTCTTACTCGCTTTGTTCAACCTGATGAGCTAAATAAAATAGTAAAATCAGAAAAACTCTAACAAATGAATATTTTTGAGTTCAAAATAAATAAATCATTTCTAGGGGCCGATTTTAATCCCACCATGCTCAATATGATATTGGAGCCCTTTTCAACTCCGTCATATTCATTGAGATGAACAAAAAATGTCATTAAATCAAAAATCCATACAGAGCAAAAATATCTTAAACGAAAAAAAATATGAATGAAATATAAAAAACTAACATTGATTACATGATTGTAAAAAATTGTTTGACTTCTGTGGAAACTTTTTGGCTGCGGCGCCAATTCCATTAAAAAGTAGCGCTTTTTAATTCATATCATATTGTTGATGAAAAAGCAGATTCAAATTGAGGTATGCATTCAAAGGGTTTTTCAAAATGGAGAGCGAGCAGTTTTCATACTCTCACCAATCAGGATATGATAAGATTTTTAAGAAAATGGGTGCACGTTTGCGACTGTGACATCGGGCCCTACCAGATCTTATTCCAACGCTGCATTTGTTCTAACTCTCACTTTTTGTTTTCAAAAATTTATTAAGTGAACATTTGTTAATGTTTGCAAGCTGTAAGAAAAGGGTTTCATATCATACATATCTTTTTTACATTAACATTTTTATTTTTTAATAACACTTAAAAATGAAATTTATCATCAAACTGTCAACACCGGCTTTGAGTGAAGTCAATGACTCCATACGAATCAAATCATTGCAAGAATTTCTGTGAGAATTTGTGCAGCTTGTTATTTTCTTTTTTTTTTTCTTATTGAAAACGTGTTAAGAGTAGTTGGAAGAATATTGAAAAAAATTAAACCATATGGTGCAATATGACTTACATACATACATTAGCTACTGAAAGGACTCAAATATAAGGACATAACTCAACGAAAACACATTAACGAATATTGACGTAATTTTTTACTAGAGTACTCCAAAAAAAATTGAACCAACTGACGTCAGACAGTGACAAGTGCCGACGCAACAAAGATGTCATAAGCGATTTAACAGTTCAGACAAAAATTACAGCCACTTCGTTTAAGAATAATTCCACATAAGAAAATGTTAGTGAGATTTACCTATAAAACAACTTTTTTAAAATATATTTCTTGAATAAAAAACTAAAGTGACTGTGAAAGTAAGTATTGGGCGTACGATGCTCATACCTAATTTACTACTTCTGACATAATAAATGTGTTAACCAGCAACATAAAGTTGTAGTCCTGCCAATATCAAACTACTCCGTTTGTCTTTAATTAGGATTCGTTCATGCCTACAAACCCACAAAACAAAAACAAATACGAAAATACGGTACTTGTAATTCGATTCGAGGACATGCATCAGTAGCGTTGTGAAGAAGTCCCAACTGAATACATTCCTTGGTATTTTCTTCATTATGTTTACTTAGGTGCTGCTACTTGTAGTTTTTCTCACGCATTAAAAAAGGTTCTGTCACTTGACAGTTAAATGTCATAATTCAACAAAATGAACAAAATATAAATTAAATATTAAGTAAAAAAAAAAAAATTAACTAAACAAAAGGTCGTTGTATCTTTTGGGGTAATAACTAAATTTGGCATTTTATCAAAGTATTAGGAGGATAGACAAGGGGAGCGAAAAATGGCCACACCAATGATCAATGCCGGAAAAGTTCAAGTTATTTGAATGAATAAAAATTACCTGCTAAAAGTTTAAAATTGAACATTGATAAAGTCAATTTAAACTTAAAGTCCGTTTATTAAATTTTTAAAAAAAATTCTGTGTTTAAATATGAGACTATATTGAAAATATTGGTTTTTTCCAATATGGGAGACGTGGCACCGCTCATTTTTTTTCACTGAAAGCTACTTTGGACCGTACTTTTTAAATGCTTATGTACAAAGTCTCATTCATAACATAATGGGCGTAACATCGCCCATTTTTTCCGAACAATACAATGAAATTTATAAAATGATCGGAATGGTGCAATTAGGTTGAATGACTATATACAATTGGCCCATCCTTTGCCATAGTTATGATGACATGTCGTCTCCTGGAAATAACCTAACCTAGACCCATCTGGAAACTTATGATCGATCACCAACATAACTCTGATTCTATATTTTTATAATTTGTTTCGAACAGCATATCGGTTTGAATTATGTATATGAATTCCTATTTTACTAAATCCAATCAGACGCCAATGTATTACGTTTACTGGTTGAATTAACCAACAACTGGAAATTTTCAAGAATCAGTGTACCAACATGGTATTCATAAGTCTAACATAATCCATTCCTACTCATCCAGAAACAACAATTAAGTTCACTGACTTAATAAATAATCGAGTTATTTGTCGGTAATGACTCCTTGCAGTCTATCCATTTTAATATTTTCACTTAATATGTATGTAATATTTTAGAACTCTCACGCTAATTTGAAAAGTGCAATAAAAATTCAATGAACCGAACCAATTGGCGCCATATGTTATAAAATTTGTGGTTAAGCAGAGAAATCTAATACCTGTCAAAACAGCTTGAAGTATTCATAAAAAATTTTAAAACCTATGTGTAGGTAGTGGAAAAAAAATATATGTAGGGGAAGGTGGGACAAAGTGGTATGCCTAATGGGTAAACGAAGTTCTCACAAAAAAAAAATCTCTTTTTGCACAATGAAACATGTAAGTTATTAGTTCGATCTATATTGAATCCATTAAGGAAATTACACTATTTTTTTTCTCAACAGAAAATGTTTATTATTACGATACAAAAAAAAAGTACGTTTCTATCGCTTAGCCACTCGGGTGGAGTAAGGCGGTATACGAAGTGCAATACATAAAAAATGATATTTATATATTTGTTTAAAATCGTGTTTTTTGTGTGTGATGAATGGCCGTCCAAAAGTAGCAGGACTTTTCTGTTTTTCAGAACTCCTGAAAATTGGATAAAATGACGAAACCAAGTGACAAACACTACCGCTTTGCCCCTACCACTTTGCCCCCATTACCAGGCCGGGATTTACTTTAGAGGCACACTAGGCCAGTGCCTAGGGCGGCAAGAATTTAGGGAACTTGGAATTTTTTTTAAAAATTTTTTTGCATTGGTGATGGTAGTGTGCGAATACTTGGAATGTCGCCCCTAAGCTACCTAAAAAACTAAAAAAATGTTGACAAGAAAAAAAAAAAGGTCCTCACTTTTGATATCAAAAAATTTTTTTTCCATATTCACCAGTGACGAAGGGCGGCAATTTGTGAACGGCCTAAGGGCGGCAAATTTCTAAATCCGGGCCTGCCGATGACCTATGTAATACAATGTATGTATACAAACTCGTGAAACGAAAACTTATCAACATAAACAAATCATTGTCAACAGAAATTAATGTCACTAATATATACTACGACGTGATACTCTAACTTTTTCTAAATGATTCATATGAAATGAATTTACTTAAGTCGAAAATCCTCGAATTTATTATCGATCGCACTCATTTTGATGAACTTCGTGGTTCTCGAAAACGGAAGGTCGAAATGTCGCTATAACCTGGCAGTTTCAAGAGCACTACTTAAACACAAATTCCTTATAATCACATTATATGGCGTTGTAATGCTAGGATAAATATATCCTTTGTACTGCTTTGCCCCGTATAACGCTTTGCCCAGCCTTCCCCTATTTGTTTATACAAAAATAAATCCATACAATGGAGAACAAGTGCTGGAACTAATTAGATAGATACACATATCCTGTATAGAAAGAACACACACAAAATAACAAAAAGTCGAAATTAGTCGAAATTCTTATGATATATCAGAAAATCTTACTGTTCAGTTGGAAAATTTTGAAATATGTTAAGAAATAAAAAAGAAATAATGCGTTCAGAAACTACGACTTAAAGAGATTTATATTATTGATTTAATAAGTAATTAATTGAAAGGCTTTTTATATTGTAAAAAGAAAAATCTCGCTTGTGGATTACGTTACCTATCAACGTGCAGGACTCTAGTATATAGAAAGGTGTACATTTCACCTATCAATAGTATTCCAATCGCTCGACAGGATGAAGAAATCGTTTTTTGTGTGGAACTCCTCCCATAGCCAAATCCTGTATCCACCTCTACTTACGAGTAGACTTAGTAAGAGCTTCGTTAATAAAAGCCCACAACCTTCCAGCTCTTACTACTCAGCCATTTAGCTTGGAACCATTCTCAAAGATATAAGACAACACCTAGTCCTTAAGTTCCCTTTGTATGGGATGCGAGATCAAGGAAATTAGAGGCTGTTCATATATTAACATGCGTAATGCCCTTAGGGGTAGGTGGATCAATTCCTCTGTGACAGTTTGTATCATTATTTTAATATTTGATTTCATAACTATTTTGCCGCATATAATAATTTAAAAAAATATTTGTGGTCTGTGTTGACCCCATGCGCTGTACTTAAATAAAAATTTGTATTCGTCTAATTATTATCTAAGGATTTTAGGGAGTGAATTTAACTACATATTCTTTTCCGTAGAAGGGTAGGAAGTATCCAGCGATTTATTTAAACAGCTAAAAAAGTATTTTTATTTATTTATCTATATATTAGAAATATAATTATCAACAACTATATCTACTACTATGGTACTTGACACGAGCAACATATAATTCTATCGGTCAGTTATAATTTTTTCTTGTTCAGCCATATAACATTTTGATTTGACCTTACGTATTTTCGTTCTAACATCACTGATCCATTATTGATATTCCAGATATCAGTGATATTTCTTGTAGGTTCTACTGTAGCAACTGTGAAGAGGAAAAAGTGAAAACAAAACAAATGTTTGAATTAAATTTCAAAACACACACCAGTGTAGTCATAAATAAATCAAAAGCAAAAATGCATACGGACGTATAACAGCAAACATTAAAATGTAGAAAAAAAAGGACATCAACAAGGAAAACATCAACAACAAGAGCACTAGTGACACGAAAACTAAAAATTACTGACAACCCTTTGTTGATGCAAAAAAATAAACAACAAAAGGATCTAACTAAAACAACAACAATGACTACATGCGTTAGTATTTTAAAAGTACTACTGTTTACATACAAACACATGCACAGAAATACACCTACTAACACAAATGCCAGCAATGTATGTTTAAATGAGCAACAACAAACTGCAGGCAATTCATTGTCCTTTAAGCACACTCACACACACTCAAATCCTGTCACGCCAACATTAAAACAATATTTACAACACAATTTGAGCAAAACAAAACAACTACAAAAAAAAAATAAATAGAAAATATCATAACAACAACAACAGCAAAATGCCAAATTGAGGAGAGCCATTACGATGTTTTCGGTCATTTTATAACAAAGTGAAAAAGCAGCAGAAACATCAGCAACAAAAACAAGAAGTGCAATAATAAATACTCATAACAAGGACACTATGGTAACAAGAACGACAACAATATCGTGAACAACAGCGACAATGCCAACAATTCTAATTGTAGAGAGAGAGAGAGAGAAAAAACACCATTGTGTCACTTTCAGTTTTGCAGAAAACTTCGCAAAAAAATATTGATTTTCTTTTGCTGAAAAACTCAAGACAAAATCACAAATTCATAACCTGTTAAAGCTAAATGTTTTGGAGTTATGCTGAATTGTAATTCAATTAACATTTTTGACAATTCGACTATTTTTTGCATGTTTTGAGTCTCTATTCGATTGCTCATCTGAACTATCTGACAATATTTTAATTCCATTAAAATTGACTACATAAGTAAAGCCAAAGGACGTTCATGATTTAAAGAAAATACTTACCACGATAAAGTTTAAAAAGTAACCATTCATCTGAGATGCCAGAAATGTAGATGAAATGAAATATTGAACAGCCGGACTGACTCAAGTGGATGGGACGGTGGCCATATGTAGTAGTAATTGCGCTTGGCTCTTCAAATTCGGCACAGATCTTTTTTGAACAAAACAACAAAATTTTGTGAAAAAAGAAATCGTTCACGGACACGCCCTATCTCTGACATACAAAAGTGGGAGTTGGTTGAGACTTTTTCTTCAAAATGTATACTAATTTTTATTAATTTGGCAACGCTGATATCAAAAATGTTACAAATTATGTGATATATTTTTTAGTTTTCAAGTTTTTGAAGAAAAACTGTTTTGAAGGTTTATCTTCTGTTTTTGAAAAACATTCGATTCTATAACTTTTATCCCAAAGGCGATGAAAAAGGAAAAATTACCGATATTTGCTCTTACACCTTTCAGGTTCTCCCAGAAGAAAATGCGGAGATATTTTTTTTTGTTGTAAAAACTCTAATTATTAAAAAATCAGCTTTTGTCATGCAAACATAAAAATATGGAAAGTCCTCGCAATTTTCAAGAAACAAATTGATGAATTGTTGCTCAAGTTAATTGTAGCCTGTAATTACTTATCAATTGCCATTGGCGAGCATTTATTTGTTTTCGCTAAGCAGAAAATTTTTTTTGTTTTGAATGTTTATTTTTGTTATCGTGCATTTCCTTATACGTTACTCATACGACAGCGCATTGTTAACACCCGAGACAGAAACTTCTCTTGGAAAAATTTATTTATTTGCTTATCAAATAAATATTCTAAGCTCAAAGAAAAAGTTATACATTTGTTGTGGTAAAAACAATTTTAAGGATATTTTAAGGAAATATGTCTTTGTTCATGCCTTCTTATAATATCCAAATCAGGTGTTACACACTGCATTTCTTCCAATTTTCACACTTAGAAGATAGGTAAAAAGCTTTTTTCGATACCTAACCCAAAAATATTATTATTTTTTAATATTTAGACAAGAAAAAATTTAGTTTAGAAGCCATGAAAAAAAATTATAAAGGAAAAAATGATAATGCGAGATTTTTTATTAAAATGGCGATTGGCGAGTGGTAAATGACCTCAAAAAAATCTGAAAAAATTCATGAATTACTTTTTTTTTATAATAAATCGAGTTTCGGTTTAAAGTTTGATTTGGAGAACCTTTGAAAAAAAGTGAAACACCCTAGGGCACATATTACACTGATATGATAAAATTAAGCTTTGATACTCAAACCTCAAGGCAATCCATTGAAACTCATATATTTTAAGTTCAATCGATAAACTTGCACCTTCTATCATAGTCAAGTAACAACTTCTTTATAGCCAGGAAAAAATCTTATCAGTAGTGCTACAATAAACGTGAGAACATAAACTGCCAGCCTACTGAATATTTCGTAAATTGATTCAGTCGAAAACTATCGCATTTGTCAACAACAACAGCAATAACCATGCCATCACCGTTATCATAATCATCATCACCAACAGCAACAGCAACAGCAACGGCAACAACATGCATAATTACACAACAACAGCCAGAGCAACCAGAACCAAAAACTCTCTGCATGAAACCCATATTGACCAAAGTGATTACAACCAGCCAGCCCGTCAACAGCAACTACCAGGTCTATCCACTCCTTCCCACATGCAAGGACTCTATTGAAGGCTTTGGACAAAATTTTAATAATGATTTTGCAGCACATTCAAACTGCAACAACAATATTTAATTTCATGTTTTTGAACATAACAATAGTTGTTGTTGTTGCTGTTATGCTTGTTGTTAGTGATTATTTTGTACCCATACTGATGATGTTGGTGATTCTGTTGTATAGGCCGATGACCATCCAAGTGCGCCAGGTTTGATTTTGCGTTGTACTGCAGAAATTTTTGTTATGAAAATTACTTTTTAATTGAAAACTGACATGGTTTTCATGTTTAACTATTATTCTTGTTTCTCGGCCCTTGTTTCACACTTTATTAAAATGCAACAACAACAACAATGGAAACATGCAGGTCAAAGATTGCAGGCTCGAAGATTAAAATTTAATTGTCATTGAACATCTTGAAAAAGGAAATTTGAATATGATTTTACGATAAAAGCTTATAGTTTAACTATAAAGTTACAACATTTACATTGCAAAAATTAATTAAAGATAACAAATTTCAAAAATAGTTTTTTGTTACTTGTAGTATTGAATTAAAAATTCACTTCACTTCCAGTTTTATACTTATGTTACTTTATATTTTGTTTGCTGGTGCGATCGATGTGACCGATAGGTTTTCATCTTTTGTCCTATGTAGGTAACAGGTCTACATTATTGTGAAATTCATAAATTTCTCGGCTATATTTTGTTTTCGAAATACCGCCCGGACGCTTCCTTGCATGCTGGAGTAAATTTCAATAGTTTCGACCATTGAAAAGCAGAATAAACTCTAAGTTACATACATAAATAATATAATGTTTCATTGAAATCAACAGACATTGCACCTGTCACACAAGCGAACAATAGAAACCGCTACGCTAAGTGAGACAGTGTTACAAAATTTGATACAAATGTGATTGGCAATACCAGAATGAATTGGACAAAAAGTGCCTGGGCTTGATAAAGGTCTTGAAATCTTGAAAAAAAAATTCAAATAAATTTTTTGTCCAAAAATTTTCAAAGTATTTTATAAACAAGAAATTACAATATTTTGCTAATTAACTATACCTGCCACGCCTTCTTCTATGAGTTATAAACGAAATGACAAAGCGAATGTACCCTTTGTGTAGGGTACAATACGTACGTGTTCGATTATTTTGTATGGAGAAAAATGCTACGTCAGTTTCTACGGAAACCTGAAGAAATGAGCACCGCATGATTTGAGATGGATTCAGTCATCTGTCAAAAATTTTATTACTCGAGACCTGCCCAAATCATTATTATTATCTATACTACATCATACACAAAATATACCAGCTGTGATAAAATAACGTGATCTAAAACTTAATAAAAAACTTTATTAAACTGAAATGTTTAACTAAAGCCGAATTTTTAATTTAAAATTTTGTATATAGTATGTGAAAATGAAAACATAACGTGCTCGTAATACACAAAACTCACCTCCTGCAATGTCACTAAAACTTCTTTTTTTAAATATTGAAATACAAAAAAAAGGAGAGAACATAAGCAATAAATAAAACTTATTTTCCAAATTCATTTCTAGAGTTTGTTGTTTTTCTTATTCTTTCTTGAAATCATAAAAATTACATAAATAATGATGACATGAAGTGAAGTGCGTGGCTGACAATTCCGCGGCAGCCATTTAGGAAAATTGAGTTCTTCATTGCTGTTAAAGGCTTCTTTCTGACTACTTAAGATAAATATAAAATTTTAATTTTTTTTCTTAATAATGTTTGCTTTTTTAATAATAGGATTTTTTTATATGTAAGTATTATAGACGCTGTCGTTATTGCTGAGTAGTGTTGTATTGTGTTGCACAAGTTCAAGTTGTCACAAGTGCACGTTGCAATGCATCCATCGGTTTATTTATATTCAAATTGCTTAGGATCAACCAATAATAACAACATCAAAATACAGTTATTAAAGTATAGCGCAGCATAAAAAAATCAATTTATTGCCATAATAGTGGATCAGTTGTTACTATAGGGTAAAGAGGGGTACTACTTGTGCTATTGGCTTTAACTGTTTGCAATTAAATATCTTGTTATGCACAGAGAAAACTTTATTTTGTACTGCAGAAAAATGGATGGTGTCAATAAAACCAAAAATTATTGTAGAAATTAAAATATGAAAATTAAATGTTAAAATTTTCACCATTTGTGTTGTTGTTTCCTATTCGATGGAATTTTTTGGAATTCAAAATAAGTGACTTTGACTTTCGAAACGGTTTCTACCGTGGATATGTCTATCGTCAGACAGGCCCTTATATAATGTAGATTGAAGGGTCCCTACGGATATTGCGCTAGGTGGCATGAAATTTAGCAACGTCAGGATAGTTTAAATAAAGTGACCTTCCAGGCCAATGAATATCACTAAAACGTTGGTTAGTTTGGGTTAGGTTAGCGCCGGACAACTGTCATAATAACTTATGTAGCAATTGGGCTCATTTTATACCCGGTTCATAGCTTCTTTGTCAATCTATGTAAAACCATTTTGAAATTTTGATAAACTTCAAATTGATTTTGGACACTTTTAAGCGTTGCCTTTAGGAGACTCGAAGAAGTAGCATTCGAATACCTTAAAACACGATTTGCCAGCTTTAGGCATTTACAAAAATAATGAAAGACAGACTCTTTGAGGTTAGGAGTCAAAGATCTCCTACGTCAGTAAGTTCTAGTCTTTAGGCTTGCCTACAAAGTAGGGTTATGCAATAATACCAACAAATTTTCAGGGTTTGCTTTTCTAATGAGACGATACGTCCCTCTTTGAATGTCGCAGCCAGAAAATTGAGCGAGAAAACTCGGTGTTATCTATTAGGAAAATTATTCTTCACAGTTCGACATAGTTTTTTTCACGTTAATGAGTTGTATAGAGATAAAATGATCATAGCAAAAATCATGAAAATTTTCAATAGTTCACTTTTACGTCATCTTGTATTTTAAGACCACTTTGATCAGTAATGTCATATCGAATGGGAGGATATAAGCCACTTTTTCTTTCATTCAAATGACTTTCTCGGCTGGCCCTGCATAGCCCATATGATATACCCAATTTTTTAATACATTTTCAACTGTAAGGAGTTCTATTTGACCGATGACTACACTTACTTCGTCCTGAAGAGCTTCAATCGATGCTGGATGGTTATAATACCGTCCGTTATTTCGCAAGCTTCTTGAATCGAGATGTTCGGAACACATACGTTTTTGTAACAAAGAATATGCTGACCAAATTAATTTACATGGAGTTATATTTTTCATTTAGTTTTTATTAAAATATCATAAAAAATTGAACACAATTATGTCAGGATTTTTTTTTCTGTAAAGCTAGTAGCTATAGAGAGATAAGTAGTTTTGCCCTTATGATATTGTCACATTCAAAAAATAAAGTAAAGTGTCTGTTACTTATGTTTAAAGCATTTTATTTATAAAAATAAAAATTTTTTTTTTCAATATCGCTCACTTTTGCGATGATGCTCTAAATTTATTTTTATACACTCGTATACGAAAGAAAAACTTACTCCCGTGAAGAATTTCTTAAATAAAGATGAAAAAAGTGTTGTGACACTTATTATTTTAATTTATTTTTAAATTACAATTCAATTTGCTGCCTCTTCTATTCGGTATTGATGCTTTTTATTTTATGAGCCATTTTTCATAAGGCGTTTTTAAGCTGACAATGCCATTTTTTTTTTCGCTTTTGTGCGTGTCAATCAGATCGTACGTACTTCGTGCACGTGTTACGTAATTTAAAGAGTATTATGAAAATTTGATACCGTAAAAAATAAAAAAAATCTACGTTGCGATGTATTTCTGCTGTTTTTTATTTCCAAATGATAATACCCAAATTGCGTAGAACGTTGGGCCTAAATGTGTCCACTTATACCATGTAGTTCTTTTGCAAGATTTTTTTTTAAGTTATTTGAATTTGATTTATGAGCCACGTTCCTACGTAAACGAGGAGAGCAGGCATAAATATAAACAAAACCTACATCTAAAGAAATATGTCTCCTTATTTGAAGGTATATCACCTTCATAAAGCCTCGCACAAATCTGTATTCTACATACATTTGTATTTTGTTATGACTGTCCAAATTTAGATAACAACAAATTTTAATTCGTAAAAAGTTTTTATTTTAAATTTAGTCAAACAATTTGGTAACTTTTATTCGGAAGGAGAGTGATCAGTTGTTAATTTTTCTCACTTGTGCGCTATCATTTGAATACGTTCTGGGGTAAACAGACATATGTATTTGAGGCAATAAAGGTTATTTCGATAGCCGTTAATTCATTTCATTCGTTTCATTCGTTATACCTTAATGTTTTATCATTTTCGATATGGAAAATAAACTTTATGTCAACACACAGGGTGATTTTTTACAACACCATGCGCTTAACACAACAAAGAAACAACATTTTTTACATTAAAAAGGAATTAAAAAAACCTTTTATATGAAGTACATTTTAAGACTTAAAAGTCCTCGCCTATTTGTGCAACCAAGTGCTTAGTCTCAGCCGTATGGCAGCACTGCAATCAAGGTAGTTGTTGACTGTCATATGAATACTTGTGCTAAGGACTTAAGCGTGTGAGGGTTTTAGAGTGTACTTTATTTTAAAAATTTTCAGTAATTGTGAATTCTCTCTTATTTTGTTTTTACAACATTTTTCTATTTGTATGTTGTTATTAGATACTTATTAGAACATTTTAACATAAGCTCTTAGAAATTTTATTTTAATACACATATGTATAATTGTTTATAATTTTCATTTACTTATATATATTTATGATTTCCGCATTCATCATACATTTTTGTATAAAAATTGCTTGGAACAAAAAAAATGCTCGGTATTTTGGATATTCGACATCCTATACAAGATATAAAATATATTGCTAAACACATATTTCGCATAATACTTCAGCTCTGATTAATTATGTATGCCGATATATAGCAAAAAATTTAAGTTTTATTGTATAAGAACATTGCTTTTCTACATAATGTTAACTCTAGTTAGAATGCATATCCACTATCCTTCCATGCTGCAATTTTTATATTTTAATATGTGAAAACTGATAACAAAAAAGATATCTTACGTTTGCAAAAAGCAAGAATATTACAAAAAAAAAAGCTTTAAATGCTGACCGGAAATAAAAAAACAACTAAGAGTGTTGGTAAACAGCTAAATATAAAATAGCTGCAAAGTTTTTTAAAAAAATTAAGTCTGCTTCTTTTTAATATTTGATGGATAAGTTTCTCTGAGCCTTGTTGTACAGGAAAAAATTAAAAAAACTAATTTGCTGTTCTCGTAATTTTTTTATGCTCTGCTCATATCAACGGAAACGGATGCTAAGCAGAAATATAAAACTTATCTATTTTTTGCTTTACCATATTACTCGACATAATTTGCTGTGGCAAGGACAAATGAATTCCTAGCAATGAGTAAAAGAAAAATTTTGTTCTACTTGTAGTAGTACATACTATTACTCACTTCTGTATTAATATTTTTTTCCAGGTGAAGTTTTTACCTTCAGTGAAAATACAATGCATGATGGTTTTACTTATATTCGGACCAAAATACTCCATTTCTTTTATTGTCTTCAACTTTGTGTAGCAACTCGTTCTGCTGCTGCTCCATGTGCTGGCCCAGCATTCTGTATAAATTAATTTGTATGGAAATAATGTGGTAAAAGGAAATCGGCTCTGGCTGGGAAAAAATGAGAAACGAGATGTAAAGAATGTTCGTCAATGGTATTCATTGTTAGTGAAATAAAAAACTCATGCGACATACTATGGTAATGCAAGTATGGACATTAATGCTAAGATTAACAAAGTGGTACCTTCGCTCAGTTTCGTAATGTCTGACAATTTTCGTACCTGTCAACGACAACGAAGCTCAAAATCTTTAAGCCAAACGTGAAAGCAGTTTTTTCTGTATGGCTATTACACAATTCATAAGTGTTCATCAACAATTTCCATCGTTGAATTTTGAAAATTTGATAGTCCAATTTAATTTCTACTGAAGTTAAATGGCGGATATAGAAACTAATTGGATAAAATTGAATTTTTTAAATGAAACGAAAATTTAAACATTTTTCGTGATTACCATCTTGAGAAATTCCAGAACTGAGCTCCTTATTACCTGCACATTAAAGTTAAGTAAATTAGAAGACAGACGATTACAGCAAATAGGTACTTCACCACAGCGATGGTGACGTTCGCTTTATGAATATTAATTTTGATTCAATAAAATTTTATTTTTTTCAAAATAACTGACAATCAGACATTTTCTTAACCGTGGACTATTTATAAAATGCAAAACAAGAAAATGCATTTCAAAATGTTGATTTTTCCTTCAAATGTTTTCTTAATATTTTATTACATATTATTTTTCTAGCTCACATGCACATACATACGTATGTATAAACACAAATTATTTATACATACAAACGTATCTATGTATGTATGTATGTATGCATGAATAATAGGTACAAAAATATACGAGGGTAGTCAGAAAAGTTTTGTACCTTGATATTCGATGTGAGCTAATCTTATCAGAGTAAAGCTTTCAGGAGAGCAAAAATCGATATCCAGTATCAAAATTGACGATTTTGAGGTTATGCTGAATTATGAAAATATGTATTCTACACACAGTAAATCATGTTTCATATGTTTGATAATTTTAAACTCAAGAGATAATTTGATAATTTTAAACTGAGATAATCGCTTCACATATAAAGATGGTGTTACAAATTCTGTCATTCTCTGTAATATAGTTTTCAAGATTCCTACCATTTTGAACGATTAATGGCTTGTATTAATTCAGATCAGTATTTTTGTGGGGATGCCGAATTTTATAATATTTATGGGAACTTTGGTACATATCATTGACTAAAAACTTTAGATCATTCGATTGAACATTTTCAACACCTTGTTTTTTTGATAAATAAAAGGAATCGAACTTTATTGTGCACTGATATATAATTACTGCTTAGATTTGGATCCACCACTACACTCATGAGACCGAGGACAAGCGGGAAATGGGAACAACGATGAAGAAACTGATAAGAATTGGATTTTACGGAGTGGATTGTCACAAGTGCCACATAGTAAATAAACTACTGAATGAACAATATCCTCATATTATACTGTTGTACTCTTAGCTAGTACTGTAGTGATTAAGTTGAGTAACACCATCTTTATATTCTATTTCAGCTTTTCAGACTACCCTTGAACTCACATACGTATTGTACTTATGTATGCATGTACGTTTTTGCAGCACTCGCATATGCAACGATGTGCATAAAATTTGCACAACATTAAAATTATAAAAAAAGTTTCACTGAAAGTTTATCTGAGAGTTAGCAAAATAATAAGAATGAAAATAAAAAATAAAAACATTATGATTTTGTTGTGATATGACCGCGCAAAAATATTAATTTTACAAATGTTTTTTTATGGCATTTATGAACCAGCAATGGTATGAAGTACAGTGATGACAACAACAATGATGAAAACTTCAAACCAATATTAGGGAAAATTTCATTTTAAATTTATATGATAATATGACAAACGATAATACAGAAGCGAAAAAAAAATTACTGTAAAATGGAATATTTCTTGGTTCTAAGTATTAGGGTAAGACAAGCAAAGAGTAAGAAATGGTAGCTACTCTATTAAAAACTTGCTATTCACTGGCTTGCCGCACAAAGTATCAATTACGCTGACCGTCTTGGTGATGAAAAAAATCTTTCTGGAGAAAATTCGCTAAACTTATAATGAGTATGGCACGAAATCATGGCACTTTAATGTAAAGCTTGCGAAAGAAACACCTAATGATGGAGAACTAACAACTTTTTACTTACGTAACTTTAAGCTAAATAGCTAAGAAGACTAATATTTGTAGTAGCTAAACTCTATTATTATTATCACTAACGTAGTATCAGAGTATATCAGAGTATGTCCACTTTGTCATTGCGCTTGTAACGTATAGAAAGGGACATGGTATATGTAGTTAGAAAAGCCTTTATATACTCTTTATAAGCGTCACCACGTTGCCTGTCAGTCTGTATGTTTGCGGAAATCAGGAAATATATGCGACATATTTAAATGATATTTGTTACACGATCCGCACCTTCAAACCAGGCATTTTGGCATTTGGGTTTTGTGAAAATGTACTGAATGGAGACTTGAAATGTACTTTTTTTTGATGCCGAATGTACTTTTTCGACATGAACATAAAAAAGTTACTTAATATTACTAAAATTGAGCAAAATTCATTAGTGCTTGAATGGGATGGAAAATGGGTAAAATCCGTTTGCGTATATGCCTACCATCTAAGTTTAAAAATAAATCATTTAAAAAGATATAGTGAGAGAGTTATTTGATGTAGTTTAACCACAAATATATACAACTTATTATCGGACAAGCTCTAGACAAAAAGTTTCTGGGATTCGAAACAAAAGCGTGACACCTGACATGAAACCAAATTCCACCCAAAAAATAGGAATAATTCGAAAAGCTTTGGGAAAGATTCAAGCGATTTTTTACAAGTGGGCGTGGAACCCAAAAAGAAACAAAAACTTCAAACGCGGCATATGTTTTTGTTTTCTATAGATATATCGTCATACACTTTCATACAATTAGAAAAAATCTCCACCTATAGTTTTTAACATGCTGTCTTTAAATGACTATATAACAGGAAAAAACATCACAAGGAGACATTTGAAAATGAGTCCTATAAGAAGAACACTTACAACTATGTAGTCAGATATACCTACATTGTACATATGTATGTGGTGAAAACTTGTAGTTTCAAAGTAAATGTTCCTATAAAGTTTGCTAAAAATGTGATTTTTGACAAATTTATGTTACATATATCAAATATCTGAAAAATCAATAGAGTAAAATAATTGTCATTTGCGTTGTTCTTATGAGATCGATCCAAAATCCTCAAATTTTAAGGTTTTTCCGATTTTCTTGAAGATTTCTACATAATTTACATAATTCAGGCATTATTTACTGAATTCAATCAATCAATTATAATTAAATTATCCTGATGTTTCTGTTTTAAAACACAACAATACTTCATGGTCTTTAATTGCTAGTTCTACCATATGTAAAAATTGTTGAGGCAATAACAAATATGTGCGTTTAGTGAAAATAAAGTGCACAAAAGTTTTTCATATAAAATTCAAATAAATTTAAATAAATAATGGAAAATTATTGTTGGTAGTACTTATGTGTATGAAGTACTTAAGAGGAGAGAATAAAAATCATGTTCTATGTTACGCATGAATTATGCTGAAAAACAAATGTTGAACTCTAAAAAAAATTTCCATTATATGTAATATGTTTTCGTTCAAAACGTCTAGTTTTTTTTTCTTTACACTAACAAGAAACTTTCGATGGAATAATATGACTTAAACGTCAATGACAAGTACATATGTACATATCTATAGATATATATTAGTATACGTACAACATTGGAATAGTACTTGTAAGAACGTTTACTATATGACAAATTCATGACTGTAATGTTGCATGTGATGTTAATGCTGCTTGCTGCTGTCGATGACATGGATACCATGTCATGGAAAGGAGTTAATTTTCATGTGCGATTGAAGCTCGTGAGAAAATTTATGCCTAAAAGATGACATCGCTAACGATCTTGCGAGTTTTCTTTTCCATTTTGACATCGATTTAGTGTAGTGTGAGAAATTTCTATTGACAGGTATAATAATTTGACATCGCGGAGTTAACGAGCAATTGCTGCTTATATTGATTTGAGTTTAATTATTTTAAAAAGTCCTATATAGATATTGACTGCTAAGAAATTATTAACGAATAGTTGTAAGATCAATGTTGTTGATATAATTGAATCCTAAAATTAAAGAAAAAACATTGACAAATCACTGGGGTGGTTGCATTTAATTAAAGAAGATTCTGAAATTCACTTACGCTATCGTTGAAAGGACATATGTCCGAATTAAAACAAAAATTTTGCAGGTTTATTTAAAATGATGCAAAATTTAGTTTAAGGCAGTTGGCAAATATAGAAATAAAAAAATACAATCAAAAAAGAACCATGAGATAAGTACATATGTATGCACCATTTATCTTTCTTTATTAAAATTATCTCAAAATTCGTTAAATATCGTTACCAGGGACCAAGAGACAAAGTGAGGGTGTTCCCTTATTTCCTGATAGACTTAACAGCACTTGAATATGAAACCTTTTCTTTTTCCAAAGTTTTCAAAATTGATAAGCAAAAAAGAATGGGTTCCATATTTTCAAAAGTCCTTGATTTAGGGCTTTAACAAGCAAATAACCTCAAGTCGAGGACACTTAATCAAATTCGAGGACACGTAATTTTAGTTTTACAAATCACTCGTATTCCGGCCCCAATATCTACAGCCAAATTAATATTTAAATTTTTTGAGAATGGAAACAATGTCTTTTTCTGAGTGTTGATTTTTTTTTCTGAGTTTATTATATAATTTTCTATTGATAACTATGTAACTTATTTGTCATTGCCAATCATTGCTTGATCCCCTTTTTCATTTCAGTGTTATGTGATCCTATAGCTGCATTGCTTTGATGTGCACTGTCAATAAACTGAAATGTCAAATGTGCATGTCTGTCAAATTGATAAATGGATTACTGACAGAGCAGGGGTTCAAAATTTAAAAATCTGACATATTGTATAAGAGAAGTTATTCAAAATTTAAGGAAACTAACTACAGCTTTCTTTCATCATAAGACATTAAATGAATAACTTTGTTTCGATGTACAGTTGGTCATTATATCCTTAATTTCTTTCTGAACCTTATTGTATGTTGATACTACTTTTAAACTTTAAATCAGCGATGGGCAAAACATAAAAAATGAACTACTTATAGCTCTTTATAACAAAGACGTCGTTTTATTCTTGGAATTGGCTTTTGGTTTTTTTTTTTGTTATCGATATCTTAAGGTGAGGTTTTTAGCTGTAGTTGTTATATTTTTTTTTTTATTGTGAGTGGTTCGTCCTTCCAAAATTTTGCTTATCTATAGCTCAAATCATAAGTGCGAAATTGAAGCTCGCTTATTATTGTTTAACATTTTTGACATAATTAAAAACATTATAGTGTATTAATTAAATTTTTCAAAAAATCTATTGTAAAAAGACTACTTCACTTTGAAAGTTTATAATGCTGCGGAAAAGTTAACTTTACTATTACCAAACAAAAGAATTGACATTCAGTGTTGCAAGTTGTTTTGAAGAACAATTCATTTTAATGTTTTACTACAAGCTGTGCAATTTCACAGTTTCTTACTTTAGTCTCTTTCGTTCTGTCAAGTTGTGCTCTTTGTTGACGTTGCCTTCTTGTTATCTGACATGTCTGCTCACTTGACCTTTTGACATATTGCAGCTTGTCTCCAAAGGGGGAAAACAACAAAAAGAGCTAAAATGCACGAACGTTACATGTGCAGAGTTCAGAGTTTACCCCAAATTGACTGTATTTATAAACATTTCTGGTTTTGTTTTTTTTTTTTTGATGTGTACGCATTTTATGACACCCAGTTGTTTTTTCTTCACTAGAAGTTTTTATTTTTACGAGTAGTGTGCATTTTATAGCGATCTTTTCAAAATTAAGAAAAGAAAAGGGAGTCAACTACTGTAACACATAAAATTCTTCCCTGTGTGGGTCATTGTGGGTTAAAATTTACCAATCATTTAATTTTTTCTCTTCATTTTATGTGGAGATTTTTGTGGACTGTTAAATTTGTTTTTTAATGAGGTAGATAATGAATTATGTTCGTTTTCTTATTAAGCATACCATATGAGTAAATGACGATACAATCATACTGACATTAACAAACATATTGACAGTATGTAGACATGTGTGCACACTGAAATTTGTTGGAATTTAAATTGCTGCCATTCGTAGGGATATTTTAGTGCCTCGCATTTGTTTTGTTTATGATTTGTGGACAAATGAAATAATTCATTTTGACATTTGTTTGCATCTGACATTTATCGATTTTACTCGCTTGTTGCTGAATGATGAATGCTGTTGATTTATGCTGTGTGTAGTTATTCTGAAATTTAATACTTTAACATCAATTTAATTAGTTTCAATTTGAATTTAAATGTTTTAACTTTCTGGATTTATTTTTTTTTAATAAAAATTTAATTACATTTTAATACCATTTAAATAAAAAGTTCAAATACATTAGTTCCAGGCATTTTCTTACATGTAATTGTGCGTTGATACCGAATAAAATATTTCAAAATAATGTTGTTTAAATTTTAGTATAGCCATTATACACTTGCTAGCATTGATGACACTACCTTACTCAAAAAAAAAAAAAAGAACTGGTTTATCATATACTTTTTTGTATGAGATTTGGGCCCTAAATTCCAAAAATGCCATACATTTTTTTCTTAATTATTAGTGGGTTGTACTTGAGTTCCATTCGATCAATAAAAATTGATATCTTAGTAAAAAGGTTGTTAAAAGAAAATAATATGTAGAAATACATATATATATATACAAATATACATATAAGTATTAAAAATTTTTAGATTCTTTAAGAACCTCATTTTTTTAGAATTTCCGTCACTGCTTCCATAGTTTTTAGGACTCTCCGCACAAATTCTTTCAAAGCTACAATTTAACTGTTGATACTAATAAAATAAACACTCGCAAATAAATGATTGCCTAATAAGAAACACAAAAATTAATTTTAATTTAATTTTTTTTTATTGATTGAATTCATCACCAACAATGCGACATGAAATCAGTGCGGCAACATCAGCATCAACAAAAACCACTCGACACCCTCTCAATCACATGCACAATTTAATTAAGTAATTAATGAGAGACAAACTGCATTTCGGGAGATGTCATGATGGTGGTGTTGGTAATGTTGTCTGTTGTAAGTATTGCCACTAGCGTCCATGATAATTTTCATCGTCGATATCAATTTAAAATGTAATTGGCAACCCGCACACAAACACACGCACATAAAATACATGTACAATTGACAAACATGTACGAGTATGATGACGGCCATGTTGTATTTACAAGTGCGCCAAACTTTGTAAATGGTTTTGTTCCTTTTTTCACATTTGTTTTAATTCAACTTCCGCGTCATATGTATGCCCCAATTACATGCGAACGAAATTATATTGGTATTAACAATAAGTGTGGGTGTCATTGTGTGACGAATTATTAATTGTTTATTTGCAGTTGCTGTTGTTGTCATTGTCATTGCTTTTAATGTGGTATACGTGGTAATTAAAAACAAAAAAAAAAACAAGCCCAACAACAAAGAGGATAACATTTCATTTGCATAGTTGCATAGGAAAACGCTATTGTACATTAGACTGCCTGTTATTTCCCGAATTTCTCTGCTACCCTCTCGCTGTATTTAAAGTGTTTTTTTTTTTTTAAAAGAAAATAAAATGATTTTTATTTATCTATTTCCTTGAAAACCCTCAGGTTTTTGTGGTTTGTCTAACGTGCTTTTTAGAAAAAAAACAATGTACGCTTAAAAAAATAACTTATGATTTAAACGTGCAAGGAAGTTTTTATCGGTGTTTTTATTTTGTTTCTTAAAGCTACGAGTAAAATTTTTATAAGCAAAGATAAGCCATTTTTTACAAAACACTCTATTCTGGCTTAAAATGAAAATATGTTTAATTAAAAATTTTTTTAACAAAAACACTGATGTACTAATCTCTTTGAGTAGAAAGACTTGAGAAATAACGTCTATTCTAATACCGCAAAAGGCAAAAGGAGGAGGAGTATGAAGCGCTTCAAAGACTTTTCTGTGAAGGATAAAACTTTTGCAGCTCGTCTTAAAATATGTTTTTATTTTACAAGAAAATGTCGAAAAATATGTCTTCCATGCAAGAGATTAACATAAGGTTTCCGTGGAAAAGTAGTCCTGTTTCGATGATTACTCAAAGGAATACAGAAAACATTTTTTTTTGAAAAATCAATCTGCAAGAACACGACAAATTCAAAACTGACATTTAAAAAGCTCACACACCAGAATGCTGATATTTTTCAATACTTTGTATTTTGCAACGGATAAAGGATATTGTAGGTATCCAAGCAAACTCTATTTTCATAAAATTCCAATAACTTATTGATGACTATAAGAAGAAACTTGTATGAAATCAAAACTGAGAGCAGATTTTGTCGCTTTTAGCTTAGGACTTGCTAGCAGGCCTTCTGTAAAAGATATCGTGCCTGTTGTTGAAAGGAATATTTGGTTAAAAATCTGATTTTGAGAAGGCCTTATATAGGCAACAATGCATACAGCAATGTTTGTATTGGTATTGGACATGGCTTGCAGCAGTGATAGCGAACTTTCTTTTTTCATTTCATTTATTTAAGTTAATGGAACAATATTTCCATACAGAAAAGATTAACAAAAGCTAGTAACAATATTAGATATAATAATAATTCAGTAACAATTTAATATATTTTTAGATTAACTAAAATCTAAAACAAAAGAATTATAAAATAAATTGAATTCGGATAGTGTTCCGATTGATAGAATAATTAGTCCGACTTAAGCCAAAATTAAATAAATCATACTTACGCAAATTTCTACCAGTTATATTAAAATATTTGGACTGTAACAGAGTAGGATGATCTCCAGCGCCACGATTAATTTCATAAGAAACAATAAATATAAATAAATCTTCAATTTTGAAGACTTTTAATATTTAAAAGCAATTATCGTGCATTATGTGTTGGAACCGGCTCGTAAAAGTTTAGGGAACATAAAGAAAAATGAATTCTTTCTCTAGGATACGCCTTGCTGAGTTGCCTACTGGGATGCTCTGTGTAGTATACACCTATAATTCAATTAGAAAATAAAGAGAGGGGAATGAATATGATATGTAATTTAAATAACAATTTAGTTCAAACTTTTTTTCGAAAGTAGGGTAAGCATTCCAGAATCATACTACTGATAAATAAATCGATCAATGAATCTCATTCTCCACACAGGAAATATCCTAAAATCTTTTCATAAAATTAATAGGTGTCTTATAATGTTATTTGAAGAAATAGTTTCAAGCTTAGTGTTTTTCGAAAATCACAACATTAATTTCTTTGGGCAATCCTTTCGGGTAGCTTACCTCAAAATTATGGGAGTAATATTTTGTTGCAGAAGATATGAAGATGTTATCATCTAATTGTTTATGAACCCAGCTTAATTGAGTCTGCAGACTAAATAGTTGAACGTATTGTAAGAGATGGGTGATTGCCAAATTTATTTTTGCGCTGCAAGATAACTTCTCAAATCTTAATTTAAATTAATCTTGGATGTATTCAGCGGCGTGTGAGTATCTTTGGGGGCCAGAGACGACAACACTTTATGGAGCTCCAGTAAGTATGACTTTTTTTTCAATGTAAATTAAACTTCTTTCATGCTGCAATATCTTGCTTCCGGATATAATTATCATAATAATATAGTGATATATTAGATCACAGATTTGTTCAGGAACTATGGCTTCTGGCAAAACCCAAACTCCCTCAAGAGCAAATTGTGACACATGAACTGGGGTTTATATCTATTAGCGCCGTTCATTATACACCTTTAGTAGTGTAATATATTTCCTTCGATTAAATTATTTCTTGTGAAAATTTAGAATACCTCTCAGTGAAATAACATTATTCACAGCGCAACAAATTTTTTCACTATTTTAATTTTAATTTTTTTATCGCTTGTAAGTCGCCGCTTCATTAAGTCTTTTTCCTTGAAAAAAAAAACATTTCATTAATAAAGTTATGTAGCAATATGGAATATTAAATGACAAATTTTGCGTAGTTTACCTTACAGTTATCAGAAAATTAATTTTTTCCATTAAATTTATTGGTTTCTGCACAAAATTTTTTATTTTAAAATTTCATTAAAAAAAGTTTAATTTTAACTTTTTAAATGTGTAAATGCTGTTTTGTTATTGTTGTTGTTACTGGCGTTCATTACATTACAACTTATGTGGTTGTTGTTCATCATGTAAATGATTGTCTGTCTGTTTTACTGTTCGTCCTGTTTTTCTGTCCGTCTATCGGATTCTCATGTCCCACATTATGCTGTGAATTATAGTGTTAAATGAAAAGCGTAAATTACTCAGAAAATGAGGGAAATTTATTGTATTATTTGTTAAGTGTATTTTTTATTGTTGCTGTCATTAGTCTTGCTCCATATATTGGCGTTTTTATTTTCATTAAGTTAATGCTCGCGATGCCGCACACTGGGGCAGGAAATTACAAAAGTTGTCAGACTGTCAAAATAAGCCATGAATTGAAACTCTTTTACGTACCTTTAAAGTTAGCAGCGTTGCAAGGGTTTTTTTTTTGAAGGGGCAGTCGTATGCTACTGTTAAAGATGTTAAATTTTCGACAAGATTTGCGCTCACTAGCAATTTTTGTACCAAAAAACTCGATTTGGGACCAGTGTGCGTGCGTTAGAAATCTCAGACGCTCTATATGCTAAAAAAGTCTAATATATAACCGATAATTAATGTCTCCTATATACAAGATAGTGTCGACTACACGGAAAGAAAACCTGGCTAAGTCTGCCAAAGATGATGCAGCTTCGGCACACATAATAGATCTTTATAGAAAAACAATAAAACCCCAGTGAAGGACGAGAATGTGAGTTAACTAAAGAAATTTTTAACTTAAAATTTAGAGAAGACACTTCAGAAATGTACGGATATGCAAATGAGAGGTTTTGAAATACGCATTTCATACATTTGTCTGAATATACTGATTTTTTGGGCTCAGAAATTTTTCTAAAAAATGTCAGAACCACCGAAACGGCGACAGTACTTTGACCTTCAAAAGCTCATAATTCAGCACAAGGCAAAAATATACTAAAGTGACCCATATACAAACATATGTACAATCATATAGTACATATCAGTTCAGTAGTTTTTCTCCACAACTGCCTCACTGTGCGTCGTTGACGTATAATTATACGTTGATTTAAATTACTTGTTTCATTATATCACAAACTTTTTCATTAACTTTAATGAACACATGTTATTAATAAATGTTAAAAAAAATTAAAAACATAAAAATAGCATGAGAGAAATCACATTAATAAATTAAGTAATAATAAAATTAAGGCGTTTCCCCAAATAAACTTTTCCAGGTCTGTTGGCGATAATTTCCATTAAACAAATTTTTAATGAAACAATTTGTATAAATATTTAACCCTAACAAGTTTGCGATTAGCATTTCTGATATATTTTACTGGAAAAAAAAAATTTTGGATTTTTTGAAAAACATAGAGTGAAATTGAGCTCTAATGCTAAAAAGTTTTGAGTTTGATTTGATTTTTTATTTTATGGAAGTTAAATACATAATATAATTTTTTTGTTTAATATATATTTTCTTTGGAAACTACAATCTCATTGCATATCCATAACATTGCAGTGAAGTAATTGTTGGGTAGCTGATTTATATACGCAATTAATTTGTTTGGGAAACATTTCCAAAAATTTAAATTGCCTTAAATACGATTTTCCACAACGGAACCCCAACCTCAACTATGCCACGCTCAATTGGCTGTCTGTTCACACCTCGTAATGGCATTGTTTACAGCCCAAATAGAAAATTTTCCAAGTAATTAAAAACCATTTGTTTATACCAACCATTTGCTGCTGCTGCTGTTGTTGTTTTGTAATTTGGAAACTTTTGTTAATATGGCGGTGCTTGTTTTTGATCAAATAACATGTAAACGTAATAATCAGCTTACATGTTGAATGAACAATTATGTAGTTTGAACTGTAGAAGTACGATTTTAATGAATATGGAAAAAAAATATTGAAAATTCATTAACGTATGTCAGTCAGTATACAGTCATATGTAAGTATAAGTTGGTTAGCTTATAATAAAAAAAAAACATTTATTTTTAATTAATTAATTTTTAATTTAGTATTCACGTAAATGATATTTCATGTCAATGCTATGGTGACATAGCAAAAAGAAGAAAATTAACATTATTACGAAATTATTACGTATTAAGTTATACATTGGAATGGCGTATCCGAAATGGCGGACTTTTTTTTTTTAAATTAATTGATTTGTACCAAACTACGAATCTCAGGTCATATAACCAAATTTTTTAAATTCAAGATGGCGGATCTGAAATGGCGGAAGTGTTGCGGGGGTATTTGAGGAACCCAAATACCCATACACACACACAAAATCCACCCTGGATTAGATTATTGAGAATCCGCCATATTCGGTGTGCCATCTTGGATCTTGAACCCGCGCATTCCAAATTTGGTGCAATTCGGTTAACAATACTTCCACCATATTAGACACGCCATCCTGAATTTTAAAAATTTTTAAAATATGTGAAATCGGTTGATTTTTAAGAATAAGTCATCCATCTTGGATCCGCCATCTTGAGTTTGACAAATTTGACTTCGAATTCGTAATCAGTGACTCTCAAGACGCCCGTGTGTTAAATTTGGTGCAAATCGGTTGACATTTAAAAATTCGACCACTATATTGAATTTTTGACTGCCACCATGTTGGATTTTGTCAACCTATCATATCAAATTTTTAGAAGTGTCCATCAGCTACCATTTTTGCTAAGATATTACCCGATCGGTTACGAATTTTTATTTTTAAAAGCTTTTTTTGCTGGACACTCGATTTTTCCGGCTTCCGGCCGCCATATTGAAATTCGAAAACAACAGTTCTCATATGAAAGCTCTTGAGCATACGAACATTTTCAGACCTAATAACGTTTTTCCGCAATGCCTATTTTTGGGCAGACCTCTGTCCCGGTTGATGTGGAATATGTCATATGCAAATTTCATGGGTTTATGTATGTATGTATGTATGTGCATATGCATGTGGCAATACTAAGGGTTTCGGGTGTTTCTTGGAATAAAACTATACTTTTTCAAATGCTTATACCGCTAAACTTTATCAATTTTAAGTCAACAAATCAAAGGCAAAACAAATTATTCGGATCTTAAGTATTGAGGAGCTTTTTTCATGGCAAACTAACATATGCTCTCTCGAGGACCAATCAAAAATATTGTATAAAACATAAAACTTCCACTCCCTATGGCCCATTTTGCTAAGTCGTGTCCTTTCAGTGAAACTCAAATTTAAAATTGCTCCTACATGTTGTAAAAAGGATTAAAACTTTTTTACCTAGGCTTGATTTCGCGTCATTTAAGAAAACGTCAATTTAAAGCAGAAACAACAATAAATTATTCGAAAAGAACCTGCACAATTTTTTTTGGCAATATTCCATGACATCTTTGCACAATTCGCATCTAAAGCCTTTTAATTTCCCTGTGTGACACTTTTGTATCTTAAAATGTGTGCATCTTCTGTGAGCACTTCATGTGCAATGGTAGGTAGTTGTTGCAAGACTTGTTCCTTCAAGTGTTTGCTGTTTGGACAGCATGCTTTCTTTTATTCTTGACTATCCGATATTGTTTTTTTTTATTTCGAATGGTGACACATTTCAAGTTGTTTTCTTATTTTGTATGCATTTAAGCGTGAAAATGATTCTGACAGCTGCTGACGATTACGTTCGTCACGGTGACAATTTATGAATTTCAAGTATTTGAGAGTGGACAAGAATGAACTGAGTGGATAATGTGGGTGTGTGTATATTTGTATGACCTTGAGTACCTTAGCCTTTGGAACGAAGTTGAGAAATTTCTATTTATTCGAATTACTCCTTAACACTTAGCTCTATTTTTGAATTCTCTTGATGTTTTATTTATGAATAAAAATAAAGCTTTTAGTGATACCTTTTATATATGTACAACTCATTATGCTGACTGAATTACAATCACCAGCCAAAGCAAAATGTTCATCCTAGAAACATCAAATTTGGAAAATGTGCTTCTTTTTTGTAGTAAAAAATTTTACGAACGAAGAATGTTGGCCCAGACCAAACTATTTCATATATATTTTAACGCAAGATCTCCGCTTACTGTAGATAACACTTAGAACTTATTTTCGAAAATGAGTCTAATGCACTATGATATATTTTGACGAAAATTGTTTTCGATGATGACTCCAATTTAAATTGTCAATTTTAAGAGTGCTCTTCATATTGTTGATTTTAACATTGATGTCTTTATTGGTGCTGCCATTAGTGGCCCAAATAAGTAAACTATCGACTTCTGCATTTACCCATCATGAAACTCCTACTGGCAATAGTTTAGCTAATAAAGTTCCTTTTGTTTTATTATTATTGATTTCCTAGCCTAAGGATCTCTTTCAGAGAAGACCTGACGATAATAAAAACAAAACTTGCGTGTACGTGTGCTTGGTGGAGAGGATGTATATCTCATCGATATAAGCGAGGTCATCTACATGCTCGCTAAAAGTTCATTGAATGTTAGGATTTGAAGATTATAGAGCTAGCGAAAGAGTATCGTCCAGTACTATCATAAACTACCGTTGAAGCAAAATATGTATCTTAAAATCTTGATGTATAAGAAAAAACTTTAAATGAATTTGTGTAGCATACAAAATTCTTTGAAACGTGCATACTTACTTAGTTTAATTATGCCTAATTTATACGCAAAAGTTATGCTGAAAAAATTACCATCGATCACACTTTCTTCCATTGTAGAATATTATTAAATTAAAGATTTCACAAGACCAAGCAAAACTTGGAAATTGAATCACTTCATTTAAATATATAATTTATTGCAATATTCTTAAAAATCTTAAAATTTATTTTATATTTTCCTAGAAAGAAAAAAAACTGTATCCCCACTACCTCAACACTCTCTTCATCATCCAGCAACCGTCAATGGATGACTGCATCTCTAAATTCAGTTTAACCCAACCAAATGCTGCTGATGACGCTGATAGCGCAAAATTGTCTCGAGCGTGTTCTTCCTCTAATTTTATCAATGATGTAACCTGTCGCCAAAACATTGAAAATGCGACATCATTTTGGCCACGCGCCCAAATGTTGGCAACAACGGCAAGAACAACAACAACAACAATAAACAACCGTGAGAAAAACGAAATAAATAAATAAATTGGATTAAATTTAAATAAAAAAAAGCGCGAATGCGTTAAACGTTTTTGAATTGAAGACGTTGGGGTTGTCGTGTGCCAAAGTTAAGTGTTTGCCAAAAAACAACAACGAAAGCAGCAGCAGCAAATACAAGTGACAAGCACGTCAACAAAGCAAATATTAACTGTATGCCATAGAGTTGCCAATAAAACCGAGAATATTTGACAAACAAAAGATATATTTAGTTTAATATGGCAGACATTCAGCAGATCGAAAAACTATTGCCAATAATTAAGATATATGATTGATTTTTGAAGTTATTTTACTTACAAATACTTTAAACAAATAAATAGTGAACACTTGAACAATGTTTAAACTAAAAATTTTAGTATTTTTAAGGCATTCAGCACTTGCATATACCACACAACGTAACAGTACTACCACAAGTGTGGGCTCTTTTGAGCCATTTCGAAACATTTAACCCGGTATTTTATTAATTTTATCACTCATATTTGGTTTGAATTGCTCAAGGGATTTTGGCTTGTTTTCAGATGCTCTTTAGATATCTTCGTACAAAAAATAAATCCGGAGCATTCAAATCCGGAAACCGTTACTTCTTCCAAAAATTTTACATAACTTTCTCATTGTTCCAATAATTTAACAATGTTCCAATATTTTAACAATTAAAACTCGTTGGCTTATCGAATATTTTTCCGAAATAAATTTGCCACGCCTTTACTCCATGACTGCCAAATATGAACTATCAAAACTAATATTTACCAATTTGGTGGAAAAACCACTGGTTCCACGGCGGACACTTGGTATATGAGTTGATGTTAATAACATCTATTTAGTTATATGTTTTCATAGTATAATCCTTAAATGCATTTAGTGTGCAAACTTTGTACAGTAAGGTCCACCAGTCAAAGTCTATGGTATTAGCTTTCTAACCATATATAAAGGGTGTTCAAATTTGAGAAATTTTTTTAAATATGCACCTATTTTTTTTGCAGTTATTAGATTACGCTGATGTTTCCTTAAGTATGATGGAAATGCATTCCGGTTAGTTAAATTGGATTGTAAGACGAGTGACCATTGTACTTTCATTATCAAAACATATTTTAAAATGTTGAAAGCTATTCAGAGGTTGGAAGAAAATTTCGTTCAAAATACGGAAGAGAAAATGATCCATGCTATTAAACTTATTATTGATAAATTTAAAGAAACTGGTTCAGTTCAAGATCAGAGAAGCAGAATTTATCATCGTAGTCGTCGTTCAAGTGAAAATATTGCAGCTATTAGCGCAATTGTTGCTGAAGAGCCAAGGATAACAATTCGTCGTTGTTCACAGCTAACAAACCTCAAATCAAGAACTTTGTTCAATATTCTATACAAATATTTTCAAAAAAATAATTTGATTTTCTATCTGTAACACAAAATAACTGAAAATCATCACTTCTTATCTAATCCGTCACTATCTAACATATGTATCTGGCAACAGTGTCGCGCAAGCAGAAAATAAACAACAGGAGCTGCAAGAGAAGAAACATAAAACCGACACCTGACTCATTAGCACCAGAAATAAACAAATCTACACAAGCGGACCGACAGCTATGGAAACACAAATTAACCCTTGCAGAGTGTACATTTCTATTTTCCAAATGGTTTTTCTTCTTTTCTTTAATTCTTTTTTATATTTTGTTTTATGTGTTTTTCATTTCGCAATAATGTTTCTATTTAAAATTGCGTGCATTTCAAATATTTTGCAATAAAACTGTGAAAAATTTACATTTCACACAAAATTAACAACATATTGTCATGTGCTATAACAAAATTTACATTAATAGCAACAATAAAAACAATAGCAAGAAAAACCAGCAATGTTGCTAAAAATAATGCCATCCTAAAATATGGTGAGCTAGAAGCATAAACAACAAACACTTGAGTTCTCCAGTGCATCGCGCATCGCTTTCATGCAGGCGTATTCTGCAAACAAACGACATTGCACAGTGGATCTGTTCTAAATCGTTTCGGAAAAAAACAAGAATATACATCGGTCATTCTTTTAATAACTGCACGCTTTGGTTTTTTTTACCTTTTTGAGCATTTTTTGAAAAGAAATATCTCCAAAACTCTAGGAGTTATCATATCGAAATGATTTATTATCTTTTTTCATAAAACTAAAGCATTTTTAAGCAAGAAATGTCCCGTGTTTCTTTATTCTATTCCACATAGTTTTTGAGATATTTCGTTTCTAAAAGATGTTTTGTATGCATTAGCATTTTTGTGATGAAAAAACTAAGTGGTGACTTTTATTTTTAAGCAACAATTTATTTTTTGTTGGGAGAATTTTTATTTTTTATTAACAAGGGCGGCATTTGGGTTCTTCGACCTAGGCGGCCACTGGGATATTTTTTTTCAATATAAATCATATAATGCAATTATTTATATGGCGTTGTTTAAAGGTAAATTGGGAATATTAGTCAATATAAACAAATTTTACAAAAACATTGTGTCACTGAAGATATTGAAAATGTGCTGAAGGTTTTCTGGATGTACACAATATATTTACTAAAAATCAGTCTATTATACTCTCCGATGTTTTGACTGGAAAAAGCACAATTGAATTAAAATGCCATCAATGAATATCATTTTAATTAAAGTCAAAAAATCTATAAGATGTTCATCATTAGCGCGTCTTTTTCATATCTCTTTATGTATTTAATATTATTAAATTTAAGCTTGTTTTATAAAAAGCCTATAGCTTAAACATGAAAACGTGAAAGATTTGTCGCTCACCACTCTAAAACACCATCTCAAACAGAGGCATATATATATATATATATATATAGATTAATATTTTGAATAATAAGTTTAAAATTCATAGCCAACTTCATTTTTGTTTTGTAGAAACGGACTAATCATAAAAATTATTAACCGGGAAAGCAATATCGGATAAAAGTCTTAAAACCAAAAATTATGATTGAGTTTAAAAATGAGGTTAACAACAAATTGTTACTAAATTTTAATCAAAAAATTTGTTTTGGTAGAAACTGTGAAGTATAAAAAAATAACAGCTGACTAAAAAAAAAAGTTTATGAAAATAACACTGGTCAACACTAGTTTTGGTGCCAAGAAGCTGTACTTTTTTTTATCTAATGACCTTATACTGATTATATTAATAGGAAAAGTTTTGATATTCTACATGCAGTATTCTACATAGATTTTGTCTTGTACAAGAAATAACAAGTTTACATCAAGAACATCATATATTACATTAATATTCGAATAAAGACTTTCTTTTTCGCGACTTTCGTGAGCGAGGTGTAGTGGGAGGTCTATCACGTTGCATCGCCCAGCAATAGTCAGCTTTCATGTGTCGATCCCATCGGCGTTGGTACCGTTCTTCCATAGTTTTTAGATCTCGGTGAAACCACTCCCCATGTTCTTCGCTATAGGATGAGAGATTCCCTAGGAAATCGTCAAAATGCAAAGCTGAAAAATAATTTATTTTTACTACACTTTTTTGATCATTTTAGTTCATAAATTTCATGTGGTAGCGTCTCGTAACAAAAAACACACACCCCAATTTGGGTAGGCTGGAACTGCCCCTGTATAGATATTAATATACATATGAACTGAACAACTAATAATGCCCACTGTGTATCGTTTCTGTATTTATCCTTTTGAATTGTTATTTTTTTGCAGCTGCAAAAAAAAACAGCGAAAATAAAATAAACTGTAATTTGAAAAAAAAGAGAAGAAAACATTGTATCTATAAAATTTTGTCCTCACACTGACTTACGCTAAAAAAACGTAGATTAGCTTGGTGCAGAAGTGCATTTGAACCGAAAAAAAAGACCAATTAAAATTATAACAATAACAACAACAACTGAAACAACTATTTCTGAAACTCTAAAATAATAACAAGATTCAAAAAAGTGTTGCTGCTGCTGCTGTTGCTGGAGAAAAAAGTAACTCATAATAAAAACACACTTGCACCACATGTGCAACGATCGAGTGTAATGCACCGCGTGCGTACAAGAAGGTCAGTAGGAATTCATTTGCATACAGCATAATATTACTTGATTTTTTATGTTGCTAAAGGGTAAACAGTACAGTCGACGAAAATCTTTAAAAAAGTGCTAAAAAATGTTATGCTGAAAAAAAAAAAAAATAACTGAGACCTGATGGATTCAATTGCGGTATAAATAGGAATATTTTGGCGTCAAATTCAAATCTGGTGACTTCAACAAGAATTTTGTTGTCAAAATAGCCGATACAACTAATAACCTTTAGATTAACTTTGAAAAGAAAATGCACATCGATTTCATATCAAAAAAGTCCCCAAACGACCTTATTTGGCCCACTTTTCGCCATTTTAAAGTTTCCAATAAATACTGTATTTTTGAGCAAAAATATTTATTTTTGGCTCAAAATGCGGTTTTCAGATTTACTTAAACGAGTAATGTTAATTTAAAACTTTCAATAAAAACCGCATTTTTTCGAAAATGTAGATGGTCATTAATAATTTTGAGACTATGAAAAGTGGGTCAAATGTAGTCATACGGAAATTTTTCAGGCATGAAATAGATGTGTTTTTATCTTCTCTAAAACATTGTTCTAAATATATTTTTCAAATTGTGGCTTAATTTCCGAGTTATTGCGCAAAATGTTTTTTGTCGGCCTCTCACAACCAGGCCCACCACTATTCTGGTAGCTGACTCTTATTTCGATTATCAGCTATACTAAAATTAGCACTTGCAAAAAAATTAAGTGGGATGAACTTGCTACAACCAATACAAAATCAACTTTCCAACAGGGTCAATATAATAACTTATGCATTTTCTTAGCACATAAAGTAACTGTATTTTCGAAAAGAGGAAACAAGTGAAATAATAAAAAAATAAATTAAAACTAAAAGCAAATGAAAAAAAAAGAGAAATAAAATTAAAATTAAAAAATCACATAGAAGTGCATCGATGCACTCTGAAATGCAGATGAGCAGCGATCACTAAAAGCGTCAACAGCATTAACAGCGACAACAACTACAACAACATATGCAACAATTTTAGAAAAGACAACGACGTCGACACAAGTATCTGACGTGTGTAACGCATGTGTGCGTAGGAAAATCCAGCAGTACAACTGCCATCGATGATCATACAACCAACTGGCGATGATCGCGCTGCAGAAGATCCTTGCGTTGCTTACTTCAGAACAACTTGCGCTCTCTGCCGCTTCTCTGTTCTTTGATGATATGGGATATTGGCGACATAGTCATGTGTGTTGCTTAAATAACGTGCAACATAAAGTGTGTAGGTTTATTTAAAGACAAACCGTGGTGCCAGCAACACATTAAATGAAAAATAAACAGAACCACAATACAATTGGAGGAAACTGCAAAGGCACATTACGAAAATTAAGTGAAAATTATATGAGTAGTGAATTAGAAAAATAAAATAGACCATTTTTTAAAAATTAAATTCTGAAAATCGGAAAATCTTAAGATATAAAGAAGCAACTTTAATGAAAATTACAGCAGCGTGTTTGTGAACTCATTGGGATTTCCCGCGAAAATTTTGGCAACATTCCCAAATTTGAGCAAAGAAACGAAAAGTGAATGATTATAAAAAAACTAAAGTGATAAAGTAATTGAGCTGTAGTGAGTGTGACAAGTAATGTTTTTTTTTTTCTTCGAAAAGTGAAGTGACATATAGAAGCCATAGCAATTGAAATACAAATCAAATATTTTTTTTTTACGAAAAAACTATAATTGTAAAGACAACTTTAGAACATTCAGTACTTCTTGAATTGAACTTAAGAATTTTATATATTTTATTTTCATACGACTGCAAATCATGTTCTCTACAAATCAATCAATCTGATGATTCCACTGCAGAAAACTCTTAAAATGTTCAACACAATGCCCGCAAACAGCGCTGGCATAGCGCCAGAGTTTGCTGCGCCTACAACACCACCCTATACACCATATGCCACCCCCACTCTTAAAACATTAGCTGTAACAACAAATGATAGAGTTTACAACAATCAGGCTCAATTTCCCACCCCAATCTCGTGTGATCTGAAATCATTTAGTGCCTTCCACGATTTCACCGCTGCCGATACTCAATTCACCGACTTCTCACTAAGTTACGTCGCTGAGACACCGAATTCAGTGTACAGCGATTGTGTTGGTAGCCAACGTAATTCTTTATGCTTTCCAGATGAAGAAGGCATGTCATCCGGTGATGATGCAACTGTATTGCAAACTTCGGCCAACCGGGAAGATGTCTTTCGCTTCGAGCCAGAAGATATAGCACGTCTTACTAACAGCGATAGCTGCAGCTTTGAGACACAACAAACACCATACACACCACAAACGCCCTTTACACCTTACACCCCCTACACACCGAATGCAAAAGAAAGCAGCAATTTTCTGCACCAGGAGCAGCAACATAACGTGCAACCTGTTATTTTCAGTCCTGAACAAGTGGACTCTCAGCAACACGTGATCACTGACGATTGCCTCGACTTGGATATTGAATATTTCAATTATGATGAGATTAATTGTCAATCAAAAGATCAATCACCATGTTCCACACCCCCATTAGATCCATGGATGACGCTAAACTTGCGTGAGACAAATAGCAGCAATATTGTCATAGCACAGCAGCAATCATCGCCCAAACACAGCAATAATCAAGTTTATGAATACAACACATTTTACCCGCAGCAACAGCAACTGCCACATGCTGCTATCAAACAGGAGCAACAGTCATCGGAAGAAAAACAGGTTAACAACAGCAATAAATTGCCCTCAATGTTGTCAACATTTGGTACACCAAAATTCCAAGCCATTGAGGTGAACTTTCGGTTTAATGAACAACGCAATGAACATGTCTATAGTCCAGCAGCAATTTGTAGAACACAGCCACTGGAGCAACAGCAACAGCAGCAGCAAAATCTTTTTTACGGAAGCTACGACCATTTGCCAGAAAATTATCAATGCAGCAATGCAACGGGCATAGGAAAACCAAATCGTGAGCATAAAAACATTTGGACTATCGACGAAATCGATGAGTTCAACGGTGAACTGATTGGAGAATTTTACTATACAACCCAAGGTCAGCAACAGAAAGAACAACACCAGCAGCTACAGCATCAGCACCAGCACCAGCAGCAACATATCTATGATTTTGTTATTCAAACCGACGACGACGATAATGATGATGAAGATAATGATATTGATGCTATTGATGATAACGATATTGTCGAAGATATGAAGGAGTTTGATATACACGATGAGGAGGTTGATGAAGTATTTTTTGCCACGCCATCAATGCCAGAGGCGAAATCGCATCAATTGGCCAAGGTGAAAATAGAAAATTGTGGCAACTATCAACAGCAACCAAATCAACAAAGTTGTGCGTCTCGTATTACATCGCAGGCATCAAATGTTTCTACTTGTTCAACGGGAACAGCAGCAGTTGTTGCCAAATTGCAACAACAGCATAACGATCTTTTGTTAAATTCCAATCCTCTAATTTGCCGCTGGACTGATTGCGATGAGGTCTATCCAAATCAAGCGGAATTTGTGGCGCACATCGAGAAGCGTCATGTTGATGTCAAGAAGGGTGAGGACTTCTCCTGCTTTTGGTTGGATTGTCCGCGTCGTTACAAACCGTTCAATGCACGCTATAAGTTGCTGATACATATGCGTGTTCATAGTGGCGAAAAACCAAATAAGTGCCCAGTAAGTGAGAGCAATTTTTTTCAACTTAAATTTTTATGAACGTGATATTCAATTTCTCTGATTAAAGTTCATTGTTAAAATTTGACTGTAAAATTTTTTATAACTGATATTTCTCCAGTATTTTTTACATCCTTTTAACATATTTGTTTCTATATCTCGTGAAAAAAAAAATCTTACAGAAAAGGGACCCCATTAGAAAGACCATAAAATTTTTTATAAAAAAGTGTATTGTTATTTTTTCGTGGAGGTAATATTTCGTTAGTTCTTAAGCTTTAAAATTTAAGGATATTTCGAAGAATGAGAAATTTTTTTTTTTTTTTTTTTTTTTTTTGTAGAAAATTTGATGTTCTTTCCGATGAAGTTAGTCTCGTTCGTATGAGACTTCTTTTTTACGAGACTTACTCGAAACTGTCCAATAGGGCATACTTTCCCATATAAATCATATTGTAAATTAAAAAGCTCGATATATTAATATTATGAACTCTCCTTGCAACTATTTGTGGAAAATTTTATGCTCTTTCCGATGGGCTAGGTCTTGCTTCTGTAAGATTTTTTTTTTCACGAGATATAGCGACAAATATCTAGTAAACCATCTCTTCCCATACAAATCGTATGGAAAACAAAATAGCTCGATGAGCCACTAGTAAATATTAACACTTATTGTGAGCTCAAATTGCAAAAGAATTTTTCTTGCGTGTACCTGGTGCTATTAAACCTGTTTTAAATAAAACAAATTTGAATCACCCTAATGTACATATTAAGGGTATTCAACCCTTTTTTTTTGTTTCAAACAGGTTTAATAGTTGCAGGTACATGTGAAAAATTCTGCTGTAAGGAGCTTATAATATTAATATGTACTGGTGGCTTATCGTGTTTTTTAGTTTTCCAAACGATTTTTATGGAAAACAATGCTTATTTCGTGAAACCAAAAATCTTACATGAATGGGACTTGTTGGACTTGTTGTTTTTACAACAAGAGCCTTCGAGAGGACCAAAACTACTACATTAAATTTTCTCGGATCGAAAAAAATAAATAAGGCATTACTTTCAAGAGTCCTTATAACTTCTGAGATCCCGTCAAGCTGATTTTTTTCCTCCATAAAAGTCGATCCGGTCTAATATAGGGGAAAAGCATGTACCTTGGACCGATGTACCTTGAACCAACAGCGATACTTAATATTTGCCAGCGTGTAGCTAAAAATTGTAAAAGTACAATTTTCTCTATTTATGTAACCGATTACAGCAACGCTGCATAAAAGCTATTTTGATTTACGTTCTTTCGTCAACTGAGGAAGACGAAATTTTCACGTGATTTGTAAATTTTGTGCCAATTTTCAAGGTCGACTTACGAGCTGTGTAATTTAGTTGGGTTGGGGATCAATGACGAAATATCGGTACCCAACATTTCTCTTCAAGTTAAAGGTAAAATTTTTTTTGAATATTTTCCAAATTTTGTGCTTGGCGTGTACCTTGGACCAATGTGTGGAATGTACCTTGAACCGATTCTAATTACATAGTTTTTCTGTGTCGTGAAATGTATTATGAATGTAATTCAGAAATTTTCCTCGGAGCAAAAGGTACGGTAAAGGTGAAGGTAAAGTAGGCTACTTAAAATGGTTTAAGAGGTAGATTTGCTGCTAAAAAGAACAAGATCGGAAAAGCAAATTTAATTCGTCATTAGGCTAAACTTTGATTACCTGGAAGCACTATATTGATATATCAGTCCAAAATTGATCATAAAAGACTGTTTAGTACAGAGGAAAGAAAAGTTTTGGTATATTTAGTCTCACTTTGGCATTCTAAAGAAAAACGTCTTTTACGTGGGTTTGAAAAAAAAAACTGCGGCTTTTTGTATTCATGCCAGTATAGCTATAATATCAGTTTAAAATATAGAGGCGTCAGAGAAAAAAAAGCAGCCGTAGTTTGGAGGCAGCAAACGATTTACTCAAAATCGGTCCAAGGTGCACGCACTTCCCCTACCTATAGGCTCAACGAAAATCGATAAATCGAAAAATTACCAATTTCTTTTTTTTTTAGACTTATTTCCTTGTCTCCGCAAAAATGTTTTCGTATTGGTTTTATTTTCCAAAAATATCAAAGATTTTTTTTTTAAATGGTGCTTAAGTTATGAATTTATCGGTAGCCTAACATATTTAATAGACAGTCCATCCTACTTACCATCTTATTTATGTACAACTTGGCGTATAAGCAACTTATAATTACAAGAGAGTCCATCTGTTGCGGTGTGCTTTAACTACAATTGAAATGACGTTTGATTGATTAATTGTTTTGGAGTAAAATTAAAACCTGGTTAATTTAACAATTAACTAACTTAAATCACCCTGGGACTCGGTTGACCTCAAATCATTACATTTATTAACCTTAGTGCAGTTCATTTATAATATTCCGGCTGAACTGTAGAATCTCGTAGGGTTGTAAGCTTTTGCGTGCAAATATTAAATTTGAAATAAAAATTTACTAAACATTTTTAAGTTTTCCAAATTAAAGTTAACCTTCTTATTTTTATGTAGAAATTTCCATTACAATTACAAAAGCAAAAAAGTACAAAGCTCAATCTTTAAAATTAATTTTTACGTATGAGCAGCTGTTTCCCTCTTTCATTAAGTTTCTTAAAATTTCTTTATAGTTTTAATAAACCCTTCATATTATTGCTAACTTTATTCCCTAAGCATATTAGGGACATACGTTGGTAATGAGTTGAGTACGTGATGACATTTTTACTCAGAAAGGGGTTTGCTAAAAAAAATAAACTAAAAGCTTTATATCATTATAATAGCCCTGAACTGTATGAGAGCTTCTAAATTATATTTTAAAAGCAATTCAAAAATGTCCAATGGTAATGAGCATAATCAAGAAAAAGCTTTTGAAAGTAACACTGATTACTTGAAAACAAAAAAAAAAAAAAAAAAGGAGCACATATTGCATTCATTTAGAAATAACGTACCTTATGACCACTCATTGCTCTAAAATGCGTTTGACAACACCTACACAAACAGACCCTTATAAATGTTTGTCTTCATTTCAGTTTTGAGTTTTTTTCCATTCGAAATATTCTTATTTATCATTTCTGTTTCAGAGTTTTTCTAATTTTATTTTGGATTTTTTGCCCGCACACTATCGTGTTTTATGTTAGCTTTTGTTTTTGTTCTTCTTCTGTCACTTACATCCTTTTTTGTGTGCTGTACACGCTTTTGACTGAAATTGCAATTTCATTTTGAAATTTCAATTGCAAGTTTCGTTACCCTAATTAAGTGCATGAAGCTTCACCGACACTAGACGGCACAGCTTGCGTTATTGAAATTTTTAACCAACTGTTTTCATTAAATGAACTTATGGTGCAGTTTTTTTTTCGAGATGATACCTAACCTACGATACTCTATATTATGAAGCAGATAGCTTAAACGATATTACATTGTTTTGCTGTTGGAAATATGATTATATGAACTGTAAATCCTCACATAGCCAGTAACAAAATCTGGCTGCAATTCATTTGTTTCTTGGTTATGCCCTCTACCCGATAATTTAATTCCGCTAGCAGTATCCTATCGTAAATGGGCCTTTTAAGCAGATTTTCAATAGTACTTAAAAGTTAACATAAGTTGCAGTTAAGGGTTCCTTTTGGTTAACAGTTTGATATATGTACGTATTGCGATTATTTTCGTTTTGTGTCGATTTCAGTCTCATATACAATGACAAGTATCGATACTTTCAATTTTCATTGCTTCACCCATAAATATATATTTTTTTAAAGATACATTTTTTACCACATTTCCTTTTTCTGTATAAAAACTTATTTTATGAATTGCTTGTTTCACATGCAACTGTACATTTTACCTCATCATTTCTCAATTTGTATTCCATTTGTTTCCATTTTCAGTTTCCCAGTTGTAATAAAGCATTTTCGCGCTTGGAAAATTTGAAAATTCATCAACGTTCCCATACCGGCGAGCGTCCATACGGTTGTCAGTACAAAGGTTGCCTGAAAGCGTTCAGCAATAGTTCGGATCGTGCGAAACATCAAAGGACCCACTATGATACGGTAAGTGTCATATCAGTCATCATACATTAACACAAACATTTCTACCATTTGTAGAAGAAAAATGCACTGCATTCATAAAGAGAGAGAAAAAAAATACAGAGTGAAATTAAGAGCATAAAAAACTCAGTTGTCAAAGGGGTTGGGTACCAGTGCCGACAGGTTGCACTCTTTAGCAAGTGGTAGTAGGTAATGTTGTCGAGAATTAATGCCAACCGTGTGATATTAATATTGGCTGTGAACTCATATAAAGGGTCGTTGCCGAATGTTAGTTTTCGATTCAACAAAAAAATTTAAATGTATCTGGTTTTCTTTTTGTCTTTTTTCAGTTTTTGCTTATTAATTGCATATGATCAAAAAATATATTTTGTTAAAAATAAAAGTGGAAAAAAGCGCATATTGAGTTTTGATCAAAAGGACTTCCGTGTCATTTCACTGTGTTATTTTGCTTTGAAGCTTATGACGTTTTCATAATTTCGTAGCTTATAATTGCGCTCAGTCAAATCTTATCGTACGAAAAAAAAAACAGCTGAGTTCAACGGATTTTTTAGAATATTTTCATGAATGTTTGAACTTAAAAACCAATTTATAGCAGATAAAGAAAGTTTCTTATAAACTGAGCTATAAGCAAATGCGTAGAGGTATCATGAGGTACGGGAAAGAGATAGCATAATATTCTTCTTTGAAGCAAAAAAATTAAAAATAATTGTAATTTTCATGTAATTTTCCTTTGTGTGAACTTAACGAAAAACAAATAAAATTTAAAATCGATATCGAAGGATCCCCCCTTAAGCGCCACTTATTGGTATAATCGAAGTAGAGTGAGATATTTAGCATTGTAAGATTAATGAATTTGAAATTTGATTGTACAAATGTATATTGCTAAATTATATCTTAAGTTTTGAAATGTTGTATTTCTGCAATTTTTTGATGTAGTACATATTTTATTCCTTCAAATTTCAGAAACCATATGCCTGTCAAATGCCTGACTGCACTAAACGCTACACTGATCCATCCAGCTTGCGAAAGCATGTTAAAAATCATGCATTGCGTAATGCAAATGGACAACTTGGACGTAGAAAATCCACAAGCACTGTATGCACGAATAGTAGTAAAAAAACCGCTAGCATTAATAAAGCAGCTGCAGGAGCAATAACAGCAGCAGCAACATCTGAAATGATGACAGGAAAACAAAGACGACATTCAGAATCGTCCATTGTAGAGCAAAGTAGCAGCAACAATAAAAACAATAACAATAAAATTACAAGTAGAAAATTACAAATAGCTAGTCAGCAACAACAAAGCTGCCAACGACAACAACGCAGCAACAGTTGCAGCGATGTAATTGGAATGCCCAACAACATTAATCATGCAAATTATGAAACTGCAAATGCAAATGCAGCAACAGCGCATACTACGAAAATACAAATTTTTACTAAAACTGGAAATGGTAGTAGTTCTAGCAGCAATTGCAGTAATAACAACACCACAAGCAACAGTTATAATAGCAATTCAATGAACTTTAATGAGCTGTCTAATTGCATTGTCACCATCGAAAGCAATCAAAATGAGAATTCAATTGAGGATAATGATGTAATAGCATATGGCAAAAGTAGTAACAACAACATCGTCAGCAACCACAGTACACACAATAATAACACAACAAGAAAGGCGATATCGAAACCTACAGCAACATTAACCAACAACACTGGAATAACAGCAGCAGCAGTAACAACAAGAAATGGTGACGGTGGTTATACCAACAACAGCCGGCAAAGCATGCACTATAACAGCACTAAATGTTGCGGTAATGAAATTGCAATCAATCAATTGAATGAATTCGATCAACTGTTGTCATCACCATCATCATCATTGCAATCGCAGGCAACATTATCGACTATCAGCAGCATCAACTGCAATAGTACCACTGTAGCTGTGGTCAAAACAAATGTTACCAATAAGCTTTGCGTTAATTCCGTTTCCAACTTTAGCGCATCAAACAACAGTTCCGGCGGTGGTAGCAACAGCAACAGCAGTAGCCACAGCAATAGTGGCAATGAATTTGTCTCATTCGAATATGTTAAAAAGTTGCTATCCGAAACATTCGATTACATGGGTGATGATGAGGACAATGATGAGACTAAATTTGATGAGGCTGAACGACAATATGTCTGCTCTACCAGCAACATCATCAACAGCAGCAATGAGGCTAATGATGCAGCCAATGTTGCCGCCGCTGCGGTAATGGCGACGAATACGGCTAATTCAGCAGACTTGGCAAATAACTTCGATATGGAATATTTAAGCAGTTTTATATAGGGCAGGTTGCGAACGATTTTTAATTGTGCAAATCGAATATAAGAAAAATTGAAAATATGACAAATAACATGGGTCAGCGAGCAGCAGTTATAAAATGTTTTTTTTTTTTTATAATTTTAAGTTTTAAGAGAATAAGTATTTACCACTTAAGCTTTTTACTGCTGATATGTAAATATGTAGTGCAGAATCAAATTAGTCATTGCTAAATTGCGTTTTATCTTTAAGATAGTATATAACTTAAGTTTTTAAAATGGTATCCCAAATGTGAAACAAATCAAAGACATGAAATTCACCAAAAAATAAACAGCATTTGATCTCACTTTTGCAGTGATTTTTAAGAAAAAAAAAAAAGAATATATGGCTTGCCGTATGGTACAGTCAAAAAGAATTAAAATTTGACAAGACTTTGATTTCGATTTTTTAATTTAAATAATAAGTTTTGAAAAAAAATGTAATAGACAATTAAATTTTATAAAATTTACATTTAACTTTCAATATCAAGTTATTCATTTTAATATTAAAAATCGCTGCAATATCCATAGGAAATAAGTTTTTTTTTTTTGTTAAGCAATTAAGGCGTTCCTACAATTATCCTAGTGATTTAGAAGTCTTCCCCCCAACGATTATGTGAAAAACAATGTTTTAATTATATAGTATGTATGCCAAATGAATATTTTATGTGCCTATAAATTTTTATATAACATTAAAGTAATTTTTAGTGTATTGTAAGTTAAGTTTTTCTTTCTTTTTTTTAATGGTGTATAGAATTTTTTCATTAATCGCACATAAAACGAGCCAATGAAAATAAATAAACATCAGATTTTAAAATAAATTAAAATTGCATTTACTTTTCTTTTCTAATTAATTTTACATGTCAGGTTGTTTCAGATGAATAATTATTGAAAATGTCAAATTTTAAAACATTATCTTTAAACTGCATCAATGTCCAATATCAAAGTAATACGCTCCAAGCTTTTTATTTCTTTCCATTAGCTTTACAAACCAAAATTATTAAAAATTAGAAGTCCTTAAAATACTCTCTGAAGGATACTTAATATCGAAAACTCACATCAAAACAAATAACTTTTAAAATTCTTTGAAAAATATGTGATGTTCAAAAATAAAATTAAATGGCGCAGAAAGGTCCCGCTGAAGTTACATTATTTCTCCGTCTAGCAGATGGATATTGGAAAGTAATTAATTGCCCAGCGTTTGGAGCATTATTCAATTGTCTATAATTAGATAATATAAATTGATTATCTTTTGCTTATTTATTTGATAACATTGGTACAGGGAAATGTTTCTAATGAAAGCTGAAATTATATTTGGATATAAAGATTTATTTCGCGGTTTACAGTCGTGTTTTTTGTAATGTTACTACAGATATAAGATCTTTCTTAATTTTATTTACTAGGAACACGAATAAAGTTGAGCTTAGACATTAGATTGGTTGAAATGCAATACATTTTCCGCTTTTTGGTGCTCAGGCCTGAAAATATAACTCGAGCCCATGATACATTTTTTGCCAAAATTTTACTTGAATCGGACGATCGTTGGTCCATTTTTGAGACGAATTTAAATCAGGGTATATTCGTGGCTATCATTTTTTACAGACTCAGTATAACTTGAAATATAGGCGAAAATATTAAGTCGGAAAATCACCTCAAATTTGAGTATAAATTCATTGAATCGAATCTGAAGATGTTTTCGACGAAACCATACCATTTTATATTTCTCGACCACGGTACTATGCGCAATCGATCGAGCATCTTTTTGCACATGGAAAATGATATATCAAAGATTTTTTGTACCAAAAATGCGATCCGGAGAAATTTCCTATTAAAAAAAAGGAAGGAAATTCATGATAAAAAAATATCGTTTTTTAATTTTTCCTCGCTCACCACGATTTTGGCAACTGACGCTTATTTCGATTATCAAACATACGTGAACTTTGAATTGAAAAAAAAAAAAAAAAATTGAAGCGGTAGGCAATAAATGACAAAACTATAAATTAGATGCCGCCATTTTTGTTGGCTTGTAATTTACGCATTGCTTGCTATTCCACTCTGAAAACGTGTGAAGGTGTTGCCGAAGAGCTGTTCTTTCAATTCGTGTCAATCTCATTTATAAAAATTGTGGCAAACTTCAGAGGAATGTCCTGAAATAAAAACTCAATTTTAGCAAGAGAAATGATTTTAAGCAAAAATTGATGGTACTATCGCGAAGTACTATTGGAGCCATTTCCTTGCCATTACGAGCACATTAAGTACAGTACTTTTTGTCGTAAAAAGCACAGCGCTGTGAAAATCATAAAAGGAACTGCCGCCAGCATTCTTAATTGTATTAAGTACATTTTTGTAAGCTGAACACTCTCAGGTAGATTCGTTACAACACCAATTGCTTTGAAGTATTTCTGAGTTCACGAAAATTAAGTAAATTTGACTTTACAGTTTATTAAAATAGAGATAAGTCAACTTGATATTAATTAACATAATATGACTATTATGTACCATACACCATAAACATCAAAAACAATATTAATACTAACGTGTTTCTCTATTATCAATAAAATCTGGGTGGGGAAATTAAAGATTGGCTTTAAAACAAAAAGCTCATGTCTTCCTTTTTGTGAACTTAAAAACTGTCTAAGCAATTAGTGTTCTTGGTGCAAGTGCTATCTATCATCAATTTGAATTCAGTGTCCAGGCATATCAATTTCAACTTCATAAGTAACCAAGCAGCACTTAACTTTTATGAGAAAACTAATCAACACTGCTCAATAGAAAAAGAAACTGTATGACGCTTTTCGGTATGCTGCTTACAACATTTAAGTTTGATATTTTACAACAAATATTTGTCAAAAATTTACTAACATGAGTTGTTGTGCAAGCCTTCTATTGCATTATTGATGACTATTCCAGATTAAAATGTTTAAATAGAATTTAGAATAGAAACGAAGTCCAATAGAGCCAGTACAAAACCTTACCATCTAACAAACAAAATAGCAGCTGCTATTCTCACCGCAACCATTGCAGTGATGTGACATCAACAGTTAAATTATCAACTGTCAATTGCAAAGATCACTTATGCAACCACACAAGCAGCATTGGACAAAAGGGCAAAATCAAAAAGGATAATCAGCAAAAGATTTAATTAATTAGTAATCAATACTCATTACCGATATGCTCGTTTGTGAAATCTGAATGTTGGCTTTTGCACAAATGCAGACATTTAAGTCCGTAATTATTGCAACAACAAAAAAATATATAACCGAAACCAAAATTGATGTGTACTTTGTATATGAAATATGAAAAGATATTCAATTAAAATACGCTGTTCAATTTAATTATAGAGCTTTTACTTATTTTTTGTTCAACTTCCGAAGTATACGCATATGAAATCATGTTTTATAAATACATTCACCACCGTATTCATTCGAATACATTCGTTTGTTTTTCTTTTTAGCAGTTTTTCACTAATTAAATTACAATATTTTTAATTTTCATTTACATTTGAAAAACCCTTTTCACATATCATTGAATAAGCATACAGAAAAAAAAAAACAAGCGTAGGTTTCATTTGCAGTGCAGTGGTTAAGGAGCGTAGGGTAAGGGAAGCAATAAGTAACTACATAAAAAGACTTCATGAACAATTCTTTACCAATTGCATATTCGTCACTATAAAGTTTTCTGACTACAGTTTTCTCTGAATTGAAACAAAGTTTCAAATAAAGCGTAAGATTATATTGAACTATAAATTACATGTTCCGGAAATCAAATAGTGTAATAAAATTTATTTAAATCATTCTCAGAATAAATTGCGAGTAGTAGCGTCCTTCGTATACAATTCATCATCTTATAATTAGTTTTAAAATTAATACTGCTTAAAATACCTTCGAAATGAGGTAGGTATTATTGGGGTTCGGAACATTTCATTTGACTCTTAAAACTTTTTCTACGGATTAATTCATATGAAAAAAGAATGCTGATTCAAGATATGTTAAAATGCACATAATCATAAAAAAATTTTTCAAATGAATATTAAGGATTGTTCATAAATTACATGGCTCACTTAAGGCCATTGAGTGCTCACCCACTAATATCCACGTAGCTAACAGTTTATTTCAAATCTTATCGTTTTAGCACATGTGATATTTACGTAGGAAACCCATTTATTGTTTCCTCTTTTACAAATTTTTATTCTGTAAACTTTTTTGGTTTATGATATGTACTTTATGTTATGCGTTCTAGAAATTATGGAAAATATTTTGGAACATAAATTCATCATATTTTATTTGCGGGTATGACACTGATCGACCTATTATACTTAAGTGGATTCCGACAAAATACTTTATAATATTTTTTTAAAGATACTAAAACTTATTAAAAGTATATAATTCAGAAGAAGGCATAATTCGTCTTGAAGCTTCAGCTTATGAAGGCTCAAGCTATAGCACTTAGTTGTTTTTATTGAAATCATATAAACCTTGTTTTCACTTATAATAATTTGTTTACTTTATATGTAGACGATTTGCTTACTTTACCTTAAAAGTTGGAAATTTGTGTCGTCTACATTGATGTTTTTTTTTTGCTGCATGCGCGGTTTAACATAATTTGCACAAAAATGATAAAGGATAACATTTTTCTGATGTTAATGTTTGAATTGAATGGTTACTAATGAATTTTTAAGGGCTACCGATATAAGTAATTTAAATAAATTTTTCATTTAATCCTCTTGAACAAAAATGTTAACAATAAAAATACATATTTGGGCTCAACAGCCACAGCAATGATATGTAAATTGTTCAAAATACACAAATTTTATGACCTTTCCACATATAGTAGAAGAGTTGATTTTGGTTTAAAAAAATTTACGAATACAACCAGTCCGATTGACTGAATTATACAAAGTATTGAATAATTTATTATAAGATTAATTTTTTAACTTATAAAAAAAGTGAGTCTAGTTTTACTCCACTTTGACTAAGGTCGATCAGCAAAGGTTGCAGCTTTCAAAAATACTTTTAACTTGCTATATACTTTTTTCAGACACCTTCCAAACTCTCAGATCTTTTCTCTACAGATGTTCTTAATTTTAGTTAAAAAAATTCGCTCAAGCGCATTTTTGCTTGAGTGCCTAAAAAGCTAAATATTTAATTTATGATGGCTTAGCTTTATTATTGAAAAATATCTAACCTTTAGAGTCCGCTCATTTCTCTTATGTAAGTCATTATAAGATCACCAAAACTTGCAAAGTAAGAAACACAACTTTTCAGCAAGAAATTTATTGCTGTTGTTGTAAAGTTGCGAAAACTGCAGTATTGTTTTTATAAAAATAGTAGAGAAAATAAAGAATAGAGCAATTAAAACAGCCAAAGAAGTTGGTGCAACAATACAAAAATGCAACAGCACCATTAAAACATAAATAAATCGGTGGTAAAAGTTGAAACATAATTTGTGCATTAGTTACATAAGTTGTGTGGGTGCACACACATGTTCTGATTGAATGTACAAATGTACTTATGTGTGTATCTATGTGTAGCGCAGACTTATTTTGCGGTTAATTAAATTTTTAATAAATGGTTTCCTTTCGTACTTTGGCAAATTTATGTGGGAATATATGCATTTAATTGATATTTCTATAAGAATGCAGTATATTTTAATATGAAAGTATGAAAATATTTTATTAACATTGAAATTAAATTATTTAACACTACATTAAGTTTCCTCAATTCCTTTGATTTTTTGAGTAAAAATTACTAATATTGAAGATATGTGTCGATATTATAGCTACGAGATATTTGAAAACACAAAATTTGTTGAAAAAAGTTTTATTGTAGAAACTAAGAAATGGACTAAGCTTTTAGTTCACTTTATGAATAAAAATTACTTATAAATGACACATAATTACCCAATATGATTGTCCAAAACTACAAAGATATTACAAATATAATTTACAAAAATGAATTAGAATATGTTTTATTTTATTTAAAATTAAAAATAAAGTTTTTATTTGAAACTTTTCGAACGAATTTTTCGGTCAATAATAAAAAAAATATGTACTTAGCTATTACTATCCGAACGAGCACTTAGTGATGGAAAAAAATTAAAATACATTCTCTGATTGCTACGTTTACGTAAAGTTTACGTAAAACATTTCTAAAGATTTCATACGATATTGGTACCAATATAAGAAAATTATTCACGACATCTTGCTTCGAGAATTAATTCATTGGTTTTGTGGAGACTAACAGAAGTTCTGATAGATCTCAATAACAAGAGTTGCCTTCAGCCACAGAAAAAATTTGATTGCAATTGGAATTTCAATCCATATGGATGGACTCTATATGCTTATACACACACAGGCAAACAAACACATTTATAATCAAGTTTTTTACTGATATTAACTGACGTATTGAACAACATTTGCGCGATGTGGTCACTGCGCTGACGTTAATAAATTGTGGTTGATTAACTTAATTGATGAAATTATGATATGATTTTTTATCATAGTGCATGCCTAGGTATACACATTTTATTTGTTTCCGTTATTTTAAATATGAAAACAACAAAATTTTTTTAAACTCAAATTAATATTAACATCATGTATTTGTTAATATTATTTTAATAAAATTAAGTGGCTATTGTAAGAAAAAACAATTATTTTTTAATACTAACAATTGGCTGTCGTCCGCGAATTGTAAGCGGAGCTTGTATCCTAACTTATAAATTTCCGAAAATCCATTTGTCTATCTCTATCTCTTATCCTCAATTAAATACTTTATTTCTTTTATTTCTCAATCAGCCTGTCTATTGCTTTTTTTTATATTGCGATCGGTGTATTTTTTCATTTTTTTGTTGTTATTTTTAAAGTGTTTGCTTCTCAGAGAGGTTTTATATTTGCCCAATATTCCTCCAGACAATGCTTGTGTCACTTGTTCTTGTATCATTTCCAAAACTCTCACTTAGAAAATTCGACTGTATGATAATTATAATTCAATATTTCTATTTTGATATAAAATGTTCCTTTTACGAGAAGTGCCACCCACATATGTTCAATTCTGTCCCCTTTTGTTTAGAAGTGTGCTTGTGTCATCTCTTATATTTTTGTTAAAATGCCTCTATGAAAATGCCAACTTATAAATTTGTCACTTTATGCAAAGTTTATTACTTCAAAGAAAAACTCTCTAGACATGATAACTTAATACATATCGTCGCCTGAATTCTCTTTTGTTCCATACGCCTGAAGGTGTATTCCGAGAAAATCGAAAAAGAAAGTTTGAGCCTTATAAGAAAAAAAAAAAATGGTCCAAGAAAGTACCATCGAAATTTAAATTAGACAGTAAGTTGATAAATTCGGTAGCTCTGTGCTAAATTTCAAAAATAGGATCGAAGTACTTTTGAAGATATATGATATTTTATCAGATAAGTCATAGTGAACAGTTTGCTTCATACAATACAAATTTGTTTTCCCATTGTTTTGCCATATAGTATATGGAGCAAACATGCATTTAGGAACTACTTATTGCAATGGAGCAAATAATAACTGCTTAGTTTTTTACTATATATATATGAAAATATTAAGTTTAGGGAGCAAATTAATTACAAAACAATTTTTTTCATATAAAACTTGCTCCATAAACCAAAATTTGGGTAAAAAATAAAAGAGTTTGCGAAATGGAGATTGGGGAACGAGTACTTCTCTTCGTATATATAAACTTTTTGTTTTGGATTGAGCTGGAGCCAAGTCTTGCTGAAGCACTGATACATGTATACATAAAAAAATGATTCTCATAAAGTCTTCATATATAGCACCTCAACTGATCAAACTTTCTAATAAGTAATGTATAAGGAATTTCAGCTTTTTCATATTTACAAGAATGTGGCAATATTACCATACCTACTTTCACTGAAGGCATCATGCATTTCATGTATGAATGTCATGAATTTTCCAATATTTGAACTCAAATTTTTCATTAGCCACACACAAAATGGTGAATTGTGAATGCGTTTGCCAAATATTTGATGTAAATAGCACAAACTCAAATAACAACAACAACATTAACAATAATAAAAACAACTGTTAAAAGCAAAATCAAAAAATTGTTGGAAAGAGAAAAAATAATGAAAAAACACGCGTGCAACCGGCAACGGAAATGCAGTTATGGCAGTTACAATACCATCAAACGCAAAACAAGCATGTGACCGTGAGCGCTGTTTGTGCAGTTACCCAGTAGGCAATTGAGCAACGCCTCAACCGGAGAAGGCCTACACTGGCACTGCTGCAAGAAACGTTAATACACATGCTAACATTGATGCATGCGTAAATGATTAGACTATCTGAAAATCAGCAAATTTATGCAAATCCGCATTGTAATCGTAAGCCTGTTAGCATCGTCAAAACACTCGCCTTCTTACATAAGAAGGCCTGCTCACAATGTTTTGTTCTCATGATTCGATTTTATGTATAGTTCTTTATTAGTTTATAGGAATTCATCATTCATCTGTTGAAGATTGTAAGATATTAAAAAATAGCTCCACTTATAAGTCGACATGTTTTTATTCAAATATTTCATTATGTTATGTATTAATTTTGAATGTGTCGATGTATTCACATAGCGATTTTAAAAAAAAATTCATGGAAATATTATTCTTCGGGCTTCCTTTGAAAATCATAATAATAGCCATTATTGTCTTTTTTCTATTTAGAAGTAGAGGGAGCAGATCTACTTTAATCTCTTCCATGGAAGGCACATTGAATCCCTTTGAAATAAGGCATATTTTCTTCCATCTCCTAAAGGCCTTCTATCTTCCATTACGAAGGGAGTACTGATGGACTACTTTGGAAGGCCAGTTTCACCACGTCATCTTATATAAAAAAGAAACCAAATTTTAATTGCTAATAGCGTTTCTTACAAGGTTTCTATTTGCTGGGCTCATGCAAAATTCCAATTATGTATTTGCTTATCAGCGGGTAGTAGTTTGCTGATTCTACTTGTTTTGTGGTTTCAGATTTATGTTAATAACTTTGTTTGGATGAATTTGATATGGTTGTATACTCATACTTATGTTATAAACATATGATGTAGGTAAGTATGGGATTAATATCCAATTTAAATTTAGTTCTTACTACCAACCCATTGATTGTTAGAAAAAAACTCTTACTGGCCATCACTAAACTAAAGAGCAGAAATAAATAGTTTTTCAACTCGTCGCTTTGTGCGGTTCTTCTAAAAAACTTAATATAAAATTTAATTAGTCACTTCGCTGGTTCAGAAAATTGCTTATTCTTTAGAATGCAACGAATATTTTAATTCCGAAAATTGAAAAAAAACACGCAATGAAAAATACGATATCCGTTCACTTTACTCAGAGAAAATACTTTTATGACTTGACCCAAAAATTTGCAATCGGTGAAAAAATGACAGAACTATGAATTTTAAGTTTTCTAATTACAAAAAAATGTGGTCGAAGTGTTGTTTTTTGATGCAGGGAAACCAATATAAACAGTGTCACGCAAATCGAAGATGTCGCACACTGGCTCGAAATTGAAAATAAATATGAAAATTCTAAATTTTTAATATTCTTTAATTTGTCTAAATATGTATCATGTTTCCAAAAGATTTTGGTGAAATTTTTACCGGATTTTTGTGCAGAAGTATTTAAATTCAATTAATTTTGTCACGCTTAAAAAATATGCACTTGCAAATAAGCATTTTTAACAACTTATAACAAAACATCTACTAAAGATATTGTAGTTTAGCTATTAGAAGCATTTCTTTATAAAATATTTGCATAATTGGAAGTTGATTATTTGCTCGTTTTATAAAAGCCTATTTTATGAAAGCCGCCAAAAACTTCATCTGTGCATCTCATTTTTAGCAAAGACCGGTGAGCGTTGATTCAAAAATACATAATAATTGAACTTTTACTTAAACTTAAAAAAAAATTAAGTTCAATTTTAAATAATGAATGTTTTATGAATACAAAAGTACATGTGATTTTCGAAAAAATTTAATATCAAAAAAAATTTTTATGTCGAATTTCATGTTGAAAAAACTTGGTGCGTGTCATCAGTAAAAAATTCGTAGTTTCCAAAGTTATGGCGGGAATACCGGTATGAAAGCAAATGCATTCTTAAGATTAATTGAGGAATAACATATAAGAAAATAAAAAAAAACAAAAGGTGTTATATTGAAAATATTTTCAGAAACATTTTTTTAATTAAAAAAATTAATGTTTGAACAAATTTATTTAAATTTTTTTAATTTTTTTTATAAAGCTCCTATAGTTTCTGAGATATTTCGTTTCAAAAAATGCTCAAAAACGTCAATAACGACAAAGTGTGCGTTTATTAAAAGAATGACCGATATAATTCTAAGTTTCCTATATCTAAATGTTAATAATATAACAACTAATTTTGTAACAAAGTGTCAATATGTATATCTTTACCTACTCACTTTCTAAGAAAATTTGTAGCATACCTTTAGGCTTTTAGTTAACGTAGCAAACATAATATGTAATCGAATTTTAAATTTTTTTGTTATGGTAGGTGCTCGTAGTAGTATTTTAATAAAAAAGTCCTTTTTTTGTTTCTTATTATATATGGGACGTTTCACGTCAAGCGGATCACCTAAATGGTCAAATATTGGCTAACACCGATCAAGACGTACGAGGTCTCTGGAAAGGCTTCTAAAAGCAGAGAAATTCAAAATGACGAAACAAATATGGCGGAGAAAAATCGTGTGTTCAGCAATAAAAGCTTGTAAAAATAAAAATTTACAACCGATCGGGTCGTTTTTTGGCTCAAATTATAGCTCCTAAAAAGCTTTCGTGCTAGGTTGACAGAATCCAAGACTGCGGATCCAATATGGCCAGATTTTTGAAAGTCAACCGATTTTCACCATATTTGGTATACGGAGGTCTTGGAGGTCACTGATCACGAATCCAAGGTCAGGTTTGACAAAATTAAGATGGCCGACCCAAGATGGCAGACGCATTTTTTAAAAATCAACCGATTTGTACCAAATTAGTTATACGGAGGTTTTTAAGGCCGCCGATTATGAATATGAGGCTATATTTTAAAAATTTTCAAATTCCAAATGGTGGATTCAATATGGCGGGCGTATTGTTTTAAAATCAACCGTTTAGCACAAAATTTGGTATACGGCTGAAGACGATTTTTGGGTCCGCTGTCTTGAATTTTAAATTTCTGACCTTGGATTCGTATACAGCGAGCCGAGTGACCATCGTATACCAAATTTTGTGCTAATCGGTTGATTTTTAAACTTTAACATAGGGTTTTTCAATTAAGACGGTTAGATGAAAATTTAAAATTGAATTGTTTGTTTTATTTGAAAGGCCTATTATTATGATTATTATGTGTGGAAAAAATTCTCTTTGATTGCGCACATAGCTCACTAAACATAATATGTATTTTATCATTAATATTCGTATGGAAGTAACCATGCCTACTGCTGCATTCCCTACCGCTTTCGATTCAGAAATACTTAATAGCGAGTTAAATTTTCATATTACATTGTGTTGAAAATATTTTGTGCATATGGGAGGAGCTACACCCACTCATGGGTTCATATCGATTACATTAATTTTTGAAGCTTATCGTAACCATATCTTTACAAAAAAATTTTTTAAGATCACTTTCACCGTACACTTTATAAATCCAAAGTTTTAAAAAAATTAGACATTTTGAATTGTCTGTATCAAATAAAAATAGAAAAATGTGGTTGAATGTCACTATCGTGCTATGGCAAATTTTGTTGATAATGAATATCTCACCCTAAATTTCCTCATGAATTGTTGATGGTAAGTCCATTTAAGCCATTGCTTTGTAGACATTTACGATAACGACTCAACCACAGATTGTTCCTTAAAATTTATGAAGATAAAAACTTTTTCTTTTGTAATAAAAGGAACAACAGTTTGTGACCAATCGTAAACGTCAGCATAGGAATATCCTAAGGCAAACAAAATTCATATTCTTTTGAAAAGGAATGAATGGTTTTTTTTTGCTTGAGGTTAAAAACTAACATTAACAGTAGCAAAAATAAAATTCAATTCTATGTTTTCATATTTCGAAAACAAATTTGTAAATAAAAATTATTACAAGCCATTGAAACTCTCTACATACTATGTATATCTAATTTGTAATTTTACGGTACAAATTCGCAACTTCCGCCCTCAAAACCACATAACAAATTATGTAACGATATGAACATTGCAGTATTTTTGTGAGTTTTTAAAAATTTTGCACGTAGCTAAATTTAGCGTGTTGCACACACAAACATACACACACACACAGATATACGCACGAATCGTACCGGAAGTGCATAACTGAAAAATGGCAAATTGTAAATACCACAAAGAACTCGTACAGTGCACCCCATAGTAGTGTGGCAGTCCGGCTGTAATCCAAAAATTGGCAGCACTGGTTATGATAACATATATGTTATTGTGGTCGAGGTCGAGAGGTCAGCAGTATTTGTGTTAGTAGCTGCTAGCGCTATTGTTATTGTTGGTGTTTTTAGTGCACATGCAATATGTAAATCAAAGATCTTCTGATATGCTCCTTTTACCAATTCGCATAACGTGACCAACACGTACGTACGTTTGTTGTTTGTTCAATGTTATTTGTTGGCCAAAATTCTATGTTCTATGAATACACAAAATTTTTAATCAATAGATTTGTATTGCGTTTGTCTGTGGCATTTATGACTACACTTTGAAAAACTGGAAATATTTCTTTAATATTTTTTTTTTTTCGTTAAGTTCTTTTGCAATTTAACATCTTCCTTTTTTATACATTATATTATTTTTTTAATTACAATAGAATATGAACCGATGGCTCAGCTGCTAGTACTCTTAACGAACCATTATAGTATAAATAATTACTTTGCAATGTGAAAGTAATAATAAAAAAATAATAATAATTCAATCGACTATAATATTATTGAACTTACAATTAAATGTAAATGTAAATTTAAAAATGAATATAGCGCTTTTAATTTTTATTTGTCCAAAAAATTATTACATGGGATGTTCGTATCCTTTTAGAGCCATATAAGTATAGTGCATTACAAAATTTACGAGTTTTTGTTCGGCATCATTCAGACACTGTTATTTCCTATGTAATTCTTTAGAAGTCCATCAAAATCATATCTTATCATGGTATTTGACTTTCAGGATCAGAATTTCAAGAGTCCGTAATCAAGTTCTTAAGTAGTTTTAGAAATGATAATTTTTGATCATTACGTCTTTATACGATTTCACATTTGTTACAGGCTTTTGACAGCTGTCATGTGTCAAAAACAATCTGAATTTCAATTTTCGATGATGTTCATTAAAGTGCTGAGTATTATGAAAACCTTGAGCATAAATAGTCCAATTTCATACTAAAAAACTCGTAAATGTTATACTGTACGCCGCTAAAATATTATTTTTTCTCTTTTCTGCTGATTTTCGTGCAGACTAGCCTTATATAAAGAAAATTTTGTTCGTTTCAAGTTATAGAAAAGTAGAAAATATATTCGGAAACATTGAATTTTCATTTGATATAGTTGCCAATTGATAATTCAAATAATATACTTTTAACCAGCAAAAAAATAACAAGAGGTTGGCTGATGTTGTTAAACTGCGCACATAACTGGACGAAATTTAATAAGGCTTTCCCTGATAGGGGTGCAGTATGCCAAATTTTTGCCATGCCTGATCCAGAATTTCATAAGGTCACGCGGTGTTCTAGAATTTTTGACAAATCAATTTTTTTTTTATATTTTGAAAATTCAGTCTTTCGAGAATATACTGTTAAATTTTTGTAATAATATTGATGGTCTCTTATGTTCTACAGGCTTTATAGCAGCTAGCGAACGGTTGAACAAAATTGCAAAATTTAACTTCATTTATTTCGAAACTACTTTTTTCGTCGTGGCGGGAGGAAACAAAAAAACTATTCAACCGAATCACCAGAAATTTTAATATATTGTTCAGTACACCAGTGACTATAGCCGGGACCACGAAAAAAATTTTTATTTTAATTTTTTTCTCATTTTTTACGTAAAAAAACTAATGAAAAATAGTCTGTCTCGATATTCAAATTTCAAGAACGCGCTATTTTGTGAAATTTTTTCTTACCTCTTTTGCTAGTTCCGGCAATAGCTATACACAGCCATTCCTATCCAGATCCGGAGCTGATTATGGTAGGGCTCGCCAAATGAGATATTGAAAATTTTGGATTTTACTGTGGAAGAAAATGCTAAGGGTAGGTAATTCGCCTCTAATGAAAAATCTGAGCTTTAATATTTGCAATTCGATTTCGCTTTATCATATAAAAATATATGATGTTATCAAAATTTTTGCTTAAAAAAATATTAAAATTTATAGCTATAAAACTGTTATTCCTGGAATTTTTATACAATACATTCTACATAATTCAATTCAATTTAATTAAATTTATTTTAAATAACAAAAAGAGAGCATAAAGTGTGCTAAATTATAGCTTTAATGCAATTTTGTTAATTTGGTGTGGATTGTACAAATAAAAACAGATTAATAATTTAATGATAAAAACCAAAAAGAAAAGTAAAATGATACAATATGCAAACAAAAAATGATTAAGAAAGATAAGAAGAGATAATGGTATTAATTATGTTCTTATTGGATACAAAACGCCAATTAAATGTAATGTACCAATTTGGTTTGAATAAATATCTTTCAGCTTTAATTAAAATGTTTTATTTTTTTAAATGATACCACATAAAAAGTAAAATAACTCTTCAATTAAAAGAAACTTCAATTCAACTTTAGAAAAAATAAATAAAATTAACAATAAATTCAGGTATGTATGTGGAGCATTTCACAAAAAAGTACGTACATATGTATGTATGTATTTCTTAAATCTGCTTAAAAAATCGTTTATGGACGATTGCATTTCGTTTTGCAGTCTTTTGGTAAGGAACTTTTTTCTCCATGTTTTCTTATTCATTGAAATATTGCTTGAAGACTATGTGCGAAGGGTTTGAATATTTTGAAGTAGCTCGCTAACAATTGGAACCCTATCAGTCGCTTCTTCCTCTTCTTCGTTTGATCTCTTAAAAGGGGAGTTTTACATGAATTTCTCACTTGGGAAATATATTGTCTGATTATTTAAGCGGGGAAATCAGTTAAGCGGGAATTATTTAACAGGGTACTTAGATGCATATATCAAATGAGAAAAATTTTTGGTTTTTTCTAGACCAGTTCTCCGGGGTCCACTGTACTATAATGTAGAAGTTTTCAAAAAATGTCCCAACGACAACAACAACATTCGATAATCTAATTTTGAATGAAATATATCAAAATAGATATATATTACATAAACTTCTAAAAAGGCAATATAAAATGTCAATATTTCACTTTCCAACGCTGTGCAAAATTTAGAAGCTAAACTTTTGTAAAACTTTTGTATAACCGACATCGGAACAGAGGTCTTGTGTCTTTGGGCGAATATATTGTAAGAAATTAAAATAGGGATCCGTTAACTTTTACCTGAAAGCATGCAATTTCAGCATTGCTATAAGTTATTTTTTCAGTGTAAGAGTACTTAATTCATGTATGTATGTAGGTGTATATATACATATAAGTTTACTCAAGTGGTTTCCGGTAAAAAAACAACAAGTTAAATTTAATTTGAATTAGCAAATCTGGTGAACATTTGCGGGTTTTCAAAATTTCATGATCTAAAATTATGCAAATAAATCGTTATGAAGTTCGATTTTCGTATTTTCATTTTGTAAATCGAAGTTACTTTTATTGCAATTGGAAAGATAGAGTAAAAATCTGAGAGTTATTAAATTTTTCAAGCATTTTTTTATTTAATGAGCTTAGACTTGTTAATAGGATACACACTCAGTTGAGCCTTTACTTTTTATGCTCGGTGAGTTTCTTGATTCTTTCCTTCTCTTTGTTGCTGTGCAACTCATTGAAATCGACCGCAATTTCAATTATACTTCAATGCATTTCTTAAGAGCTTTACAATGTAATTTTACAGTTGGCAAAATCACAGGAAATCTAAGAAAGTTTCATTTTTTTAAAAAAAATATTGATATAACAAAGTTTTGAACTATTAATTTTAGTAATGCCGTGAATGCATGCAGACAGAACTTTAAAAATACAATTTTTGCTGACAGAAACAAATCTATCTCGAACGATATTGATATTGGCTTTCAATGGGGTGTTATTTCAAAACTTAATTTATTTGTACCCATGACATTATTTCAATTGCATCCCGACTAGAATTTTTCTTAGGTTTGCCTAAATAAACATTCGGCCCTAACTGGGACAGAACGAGGTTAGCCTAAATTAGGAATGTTTAGAAGCAGCCTAATTAGGCAATCCTAAGGAATTTCTAAATTAGGTTAACCTGTTGACTGCCTGATTAGGCCTTACTACGGCTAGTAAAAGGCATGCTTCTGTTGGGTTTTGCCTAATCAGAACGTTAGGGTCTTGGTCAAAAACCCAACGAGAGCCTACTGAGGCGGGCGTTGGACAATCCTATTTTGGAAAATTTGGGGCACACCGTTACAATCCACACTTGGCCCTAACTTTCTGGTTAGGCAAAACCAATGGGGATCTAATTTACGCTTAAAGATATTTTCTAGTCGGGATATTCGTAACAATTAAAATTGTAATTAAAATAAAGACCTTCAAAGTTATATAAGAATTTTTCTAAAACAAAGTACTGAACGCGGCTAGAAAAATCTTAAAATCGATGTCCAAGGTTTTTCATCATATACAAGTTATAATCGCTGCGTCCTTTTTAATGCAAACTGTTCTACTGTACTGCATCGGTTTCTGTTTTTAACCGCAACTTAATACATTGTGTGACTTAATTAAATTTTCTTCATTTTAACGATGCGACATCATCAGCAAATCATTTACTCAATCACTCAGTCACTCATTCTATCACCGTTCACTTCCTTAATGCAAAAGTGTACGATAGATAGAAGTTGTTAGTGAGGAAAAATGAAATTCAATTAACGCGTTTCAAATTAAACTGCCACTTCCGGTTATTGTAACATTTTAATTATCGATGTATTTCTGTGCTACTACATTGTCCTGTGTAACAGCAACTTCTATGAGTTACCGTTGTTGTTATTGTATGTACAATTGTGTGTACGAGTATATGTTTGTAGTTAATAGAAAACGGAAGTCGCAACAGTCGCAATCTTGTGAGATTTTTTTGCTTCTTAAACATTAGGTCACGCTTAATTCTACCTAAGACTTCCATTCCCGCTCGGGTGTTTTTGTAACATTCACACCCTTCTTTAATATGCAATTTTCAGTGTTGCCATTTAAAAGTATGAACAGTTATTAAGAGATTGTGGTTTACATACAGAAATAGTTTGAGAGCTATTACATCCCAAATAAATCGTTAAAGGTTGATTAGAATAAATGGTTAGGTATTATCAAAACAAAATAATTAATTGTGATAAGAGAGATAATTATAATAAAAAAAAAAGATTATGTTGCATTCAATTGCAATCGATATATTAATATTGACAGGCCCAGATTTACCATACAGGCAGAGTAGGCACGTTCTTAGGGCGGCAAGAATTAAAGGTCGGCAAATATTGGTGGAAACTTTGAAAATTTTTTTAATCGTGGTAATTGAATTTCCCGCCTGAAAAATGCCATTATATCTGAATATTGGTGATCGATTACACAGGCCGACAAAATTAAACGAAAGTCCAGAACCAGAGACCAGACCTAGCATACCCGATGGTCTTTGATGCGCTGAATCCGAGCTCAGAATTGCTCCTATACGTCAACATTCCGAGATATCCTAACTTAAAAGTGCAAAAACACGGTTTTTGGCTGTATTTGAGGTTATTTTACATCGCGAATAAATTTTTTGAGGTACGGTCTAATGTACATATATAAAAAGATATAATACAAATATATAACAGCTTTATTAACATTTTCCAATTTTTTTGTTGAGTTTCATAATATTAAATGGATAACAAATTGTAAATTAAAATGTAGAAACGTAAAAATATTGGGTAGGGACATTTCCTAACAATAACAAAAAGATATGGCAATATTGGCGGTTGCACTTTGCTCCCATAAATACTTGATTATCTTAGCGTCCATTCTTATTTATGCGGTGCACATTAATATTTAAAAGATTTTCAGAGGAATCATTGCTAACTCCAGCATCTTTACCATCATTCTGAACTCTTTGCCATGGACCATTATCAGCTGTTAGGGCCATAGAAGACGTAGTACAAATAGTTCTTATTAGATTGAAATCATCTTTGCTGTTGCTCTCAACATTTCCTCGAAGGCAAAGGATAAATTCATTTTTTTTGCTGTCCTTATTATACTTTGTTTTGTTGTCGATAATGGCATTGTTGTTGTTATTGCTGTTGACGTTGTGCTGGTTAATGCTGTCAAAATCCTCACCCCATGCGGCTGCCTTCATTGAGTTTACATCAATTGACCTCGTCATCTGCTCTTCTTGTTGGTGCTGTTGCTGCTGCTGTTGCTGCTCTTGTTTTAATAATACTTGAGATGCATTTCCGTCAGAGACATTGTCATTTTTTCTGACAGCATTTTCTACGTTTTTCTTTGCAGCATTTGATTTCATAAGATTTCCAACCTCTGCCTCATGATGACCACTTACTTGAATTTGAAGCTTAAAGTCGGAGTATTCATTCGCAGATCCTTGCAGTAATGCTGTCAGAAGGATGTAACGATTGCTGTTGGAGGAAAGAAATAAAAGAGATAGAATGCAAGAAAAACTGAAGCTGCTAAAATGTCACAGAGTGATGGAGATGTTGAACTGACACTACGACTCTTTTAAGCAGTTGTTCTTACAAAAAATTTAAAGAAATTAAAAATTTTAGCAACGATGCGAAAGTCTTTGCATTTTATAAGTACAATTCTCAAATTAGTGCATTTTTCTAACTGTCAAAATTTTTAATTCATCACCAAATTTAATGAAGCTTTTTTGCATTTTGTTATGAAACATTAATATCAATTAAGTAACTCAAAGTTCATTAAACTTGTGTCTCTTGATAAATCATGTCATTGATTTTCTTTTGTTTTTAACATTGCACTCGTATCACATTGGTGCTGTGCTGTAGTATGACTTACCATCCGCTGAAATCATTTTCCTTTATCACTCTTAATCTTATCCAACACTCCTTAATGCATCTTTTGTCATCACTTTTGACTGTTTCATCATCATTGTTGGCACCAGCGGCAGCGACGTTATCATATTTTTCGTTAACTGCATTCTTTCTAGCATCATCATTGATTTCAAGCACCAGTACTGCATTATCGAGAGGTCGCTGAAGTGGTAACGCAAATTTGGCACTTGAAGCGCCAAAGCTTAGAATCGGCATTTGATGATCCACTTTGACATGTCGCTGTAATTTGGACGATGCTACAATTAAATTTATGAGATGTTGAGTAAAACAATGTTCACTTTTTTTGTGTGTAAGTAAAAATTCTTAGTTTTTTTTTGTAAAAAAAAAATAAGTTTTAAAGTGCGTACTTAGAAAATATTCAAGTTACAAGAACTTTCAATTTAACTTTAGTAAGACTCATATCATATGGTATGTTTTGGTATTTATCACGAAAGTTAAGCTTTAAATAATAAAAATACATAATATGTTGATCCATTACGATTATAAGTAATTTAATTTTAAAGTAATCGTCATAATCTTACCATTAAATGTTTTGCCACAATTACATGGACAACGAAAAATATTATCTTGTTTTAATTTTTGCATTGAAATTGAATTTTTGCTGCAGTCAACCATTTCCAATGGCAGATTGTTAGCCCGAGTCTGAGTGTCTTCAAGTGCGACAATTGATGGATTAGACAATGCGGCAACAGGTAAATCTGCTGCTTGAGCTGACATTGCTGAATATAATGAAGGTGAGGTTGACAACTCAACGGATAGAGATATTGATGATATTGGGAGGATTGCTTCTGCTGCCGATACCGTCGCTTCATCAGCGGAAAACAATAATAATTCATTTTTGATGTGGGAATCACTTGAAGTGGGAGAACCACTAAAAATACCACACGATTCAGATGTGAATGTTGTTGATGAAGATGACGATATTGGTGCTGTTATAAATGATGCTGCTGTTGGTGATGATGAACTTGAATTAATATTCAATTTAGCTGCCGAAAGGCATTCAGCCGAATCGTTCAATGAACTATTGTCCAAAAATATGGGCGATAACGATTTACCTAAGCAAACTGAAGGAGCAGAATCATTAGTAAAACGTTGCATAGCAGAACAAGGAAAGGCATCTTGCGATAAATTATTGGTCGATAATGAAAGTTGCTTATACATCATTTTTGCTGCTGGTACAACATTTGTTGATACTGTTGTAAAATCATCTGAAGCCAAGTGATTTTGAACTTTATTCGTGTTAGGTAATTGATTTCTTGTTGCTATCGGTGTATTTGTTGCTGTCGACGTAGTTGACATTGCTTCCATCGTAGTTGTAGTCGTTGTCAATGCCTTTGTCATCATCACACCTAATGTTTGTGTTGAAGTTGCTCCTATCAGACCATGACTGCTGCTTGACATGCTGCATGAGCTTGCTATATTGTCCATGGAGTAAGATTTTCCCATTAGTTTAGCAAGCAATTTATTTCTTGGCATGAGAGTAGGCGTAGTTGCTGCCGAGTTAGCTGCACTCTTTGCTCTTGAATGCATTTTTTTACGTTTTATTTCATTTTCTTCTGACAGCTTTGCTGTTGGTTCTGGTTGTTTTGCATTTGGTCCGAAAAGTTTTAGTCGCAGTTTATCTTCATTGCTACATAAATTGAATGCATTTGTGATTGCTGTATAAATTTGTTCGGCAATTAGTGCTCGTCGCGGGGTATATCGATCTCGACAGACCGGACATTTTTCAGCGCGTATACGACAATTGACGCATAGCAGATGGCCATTTTGGCATTGCATTGCTGGTGGTGATATGGTGTCCAGGCAAACGGGGCATTCAACAATGGAGAGAATATTTTGCACTATGACAGATAATCGACGTAGGCTAGTTGGCATTGGGCCGCAGCATAGGCTCTGAATAAATTACATAAAAGGTCGCATGTTATGAATGTTCCGCATATAAATAATAGGCAAAATATGAGCAAAAAGTAAAATTTATTCGACTTCTAATATACATGTTGGATCGATTTTGGATTCAGATGTTCTAGGCGCTGCTTTCCTAGCTTATTGTGCGTAAAAGTCAGGGGAAGAGTGCGAGTTCATCTTCAACGACCTCTGAGCTAGATGGTGTTTAAAAAATTTCATTCAGAGTAGTACTTACAACCAAAGATTATGTCATAACTTTCAAAGTAGCGAAGCTAGCGAAACTAAATTAATTTGATAAAATTCTATAAATGAGGATAAATGGTAATTTTTTAGATAAAATATAATTTTCCTAAAAATTTTAAAGAAATTTGTTTCCTGATTTTGTTGTGCAATGATTCTTAATTGAAAATACGACTAGTAAAAACAATACAACTTAAGAAAATGTTGTTCATTATCTATTGAGACTAAAAGCTATGAAATAATATCTGTTTTTATGTAGTACATCACGAACATTTTTTTATACCCTGTAGCTCGAAAGGTGTTTAAGATAGATCTTCTTTCCACACAGTGTTTCACTCAAAATTAGCTAGGAACCTACCTTCTAAAATATCTGTATCTTCAACCAGACCACCCTGCATAAATGATCATTTAACAATATCTAACCTGCGCATCACAGCTGGGGTCAGTACCAGTGCTCCATAACAATAATGTAACATGATCAGGAGTCTGTTTTGCCAATTCTGCAATGTCGGTTATACGTAGACCCAAAACGTCCTCGCCATTCACCTGTAGATAAAAATTAAAATGAAAATTTCAGATAATATATAGTTATGATATTTAACAATGTATATTAAAAAACAGTTGGTAGTGCCGAGAATAATCAAAGTTTTCATGAAATGTTGCATAAAATAATTAATAAAAAAATATATATATATAATATGAAAACAAAATAAGTAACTATAGAAATTCCAACGAAAGACACAAAATTTAAATAATCCAAGAAGTATTTAGAGGAAACTTTTGAAAGGTACTGAAAATTACAGGCTTAAGATGGCTTGCGATGGGAATGAATGCGATTGGATTACTTCAAAGTTATTTAAAAAGGCACTGGTATCTAAAAGGGGCTGGGGGGATGCTAAAATTTATGAGGAAGTGTGCCCAGACGGCGAGGCCAGCTTATATTTCCGTCGCACTGAAGCGATATGATAAATACATATAGTAATAATTACAGTTCGTACAAAATATGGTCGAAGTAGTGATTTAATATCATCAACTGTGAATGGATTAATTACAAAATTCAGGGAGACTGGATCACTTACTGATCTCATACACTCTGACCGTTCTTCAACAAGTTGCTCAATACATTCTAAACGTCAAAGCAGTTCATGAGAATATTGCCAAAGGTCCAGGAAATCGATTCGGCACCGTGATCAAGAATTAAGGAATTTGAGAAGCACTGTACTATAGCATATATAGTCACGAAGCATTTCTATCGTCATGCTTATAGTACAAAGTTAAATTGACTCAAGAACTGAAGATCACTGACCACGGACAATAAAGAGTGTACGTTGAATGTTCTATGGAACAACAAATGGCTCATTTTCGTCTTGATCGCTTTGATAATCGTCAACATTGTCGGAATTTGGGCTTAAAAATCTTCGAGTGATTATTGAGTAACAAATTTATCCACAGCGTGTCACTGTTTGGTGCTGATTTTAGGATAGAAGCATTATCAGACTATTGTGCTTTGAAAATGCATCTGGTCAGGTCAATATTAAAGGGGTGTATTTTATATATGGAACTTAAGGGTTTTCAAATGTTATCGATTTTTGTAAAAGTTATATGCTTTCAATTGTACGCATTCTTTTTCTTCAAACTTTTCATAATGGAGCAGCACCGAATGCTATTTATTCAAAGCTTAGATGTTCAATTTTTTTATTTTAATGCTCAGAGCCTTAATTAATGATACTCGCCATCGTGACATGATAATATAGTTTTTTGTGCCTCAATTCTATGATGTGCACGGTGCGCTTGAAGCAAAATCAAGATCGATAAAATTGTCAACCAAATCTGTAAAAGCACAATTATTATATAGTGTCTTGAGATTCCAAATACTCACATACATAATCCGCGAAATCGAATCAGCTCATTTACTCGTTTTATGGCCATTTTAAGATTAGCACTTTGGCCGACACGGTTCGTTTCAAGCAATGTCAAGATCGGTAAAAATTGTTAACCAAATCTGGCAATGCACAGTTATTATTTAGTGTTCGGAGATTCCAAAAACATGAGCCGTAAAATCGTACCTAGTCAATTACTGGCTTTATGGCCATTTTAAGGTAAACGCTTTTACCGATAATTTTAATAAGATCATGAAGCGAACCGTGTAGTTTTTGATGCTTTTAAGATCAAGTGAAATTTTAAAATATGCTATGCTATTTGATTTTTAAATAGCAAATTTAGAATTTTGGTATCAAAATATTATTTTATCATACAAATGTAGTTTGAATTTTTGGGAACTATTAAAAGTTTAAGCAAAATGGTCTGTTGTTAATTCAAACATTGCTTGAAATTAATTGCATATAGCAAATATACAAAAGTATAGTTTGTAAAATGTACTATGCAGCGTGTTAATCACGGATAAAATAATTTTAATATATACATATAAAACTTTTCGCCTAAGCTAAGTTTCTTATATTTCAATTCTTAAGATCTAAAAAAACGTGCGATTTTTTATTAAAATTATTATCAAATCTATTTATTTTAATTATAACTTGGGAGAAGTATATTATGATAAACAACATGTTACTTCTCAATTACCAGAAGTGATGCGTATGCATTTTACGCCAAAAATTATCTCTTTAGAACGTATGGAACAAGTCTGAAACTTCTTCTTTCATGTGCTATTTTTAAGAAAAATAAGTAAGTAGTACTAATTTAATACAAATATATGGCTGATTTAAGTGTGATATAAAAATTTAAACAAATTATTTTGAGCTTTTTTTTGGGCATAAATCAGAAACTAAAATTTTGTTTCTATTTATTAATTTAAGTTTTCACAAGTACATGGCAACACTGCTAGGCTACTAACACAATATCGTAGATTGTCTGTGATAAAAAAGAACAACTGCAGAGATCAACACAAACAATATGAATAAATAAACAAATGCTGCAAACATGATAATCTCCTAACGTTCAGCTTGTTTGCTTATAAACATGTTGCTCATATACTTTAACTTGTGATGAAAGCTTATCAGAATATATTTATGATATGATAGCGTTATCCGCTTAAAGCTTTTGTTTGCTTACCAAACAAGAGTATCTGCTGATTATTTTCTTTTAGCTCGTAACTTTTTTTTTAGACAACAAACCTAAGCACGACTTTTTGTTAGTCAAGAGCTCGGCTACTAACTATGTCTTGATCAAGCTCTTCTATTACATAACCTTTATGACCTCTATTCAACCATTGTTAATTATCTCTTTTGTGTTTGATTTAAAAAGGTAGACAAGCATTGCACAGTAGACGGCGAATGGAAAAATTTTACATTGAGTTAATGTTTGCATAGCGCTTTATTCATTATCAGTTGATTAAACTTTAATTGATATTAAAAAAAAAAAATTTGTAAAAATCTTTAAAAGAAAATAACAATGTTAGCTTGAACCAATTAAAAGTAAAAATTAAAACGTACTGACAGTTTGAAATTTTTTTTTTCTGCATAAATTTTTTTCTAATTTTTTTTATCAAATTTATTAAATTTCCCACTGTACGCTCTGCGGACATAAAATAAATTAAACCTTATGCGTTTTACAAACCAGTTTTTCTATCATATATATACATATATGAGTTTTTCGAACTAATGTTTGTAAAATTTACAAAAAGCTGCTATAATGTTGTGTTCACGCAAAACTGACGCATGCCAAGAGCTGATCTTGAACCTGACCTTGAGTTATGAAAACAGTTACAGAATAGGTGCGTGCGTTTATTCTCGTATGCGGAAAGTTACAATCACTCACTTATTATAAGTGAACAGAGGAAATGCATTCTTATGAAGCAATTTATTTGAAGAGAGCCAGTTTTTATGTAGATGCTTTGGCAATATTGTATTGCATTGTAAAACAGGCAATTATACTCAGAAGCAAGCAGACGTTGGGAGTGTTCTTGTACAAGTATATATAGCAAAACATTTTTGGCCCAATTATATATCTCTGACTAAATGCAGTTTACAGTGCCAAGCTTATGACTGTCTAATATATTATTGGGTATTATATTTTAAGGTTGGTATAGTATCCAATGACTGATGCAGAAATTCTCATGAGCCTGACAAAAAGGAGATAATAGAACATTTTAACTGCCTGCTCTGGTAAGAAGTAAAACGAACGTTTTTCGGTCAGCTGCTTTTCACAACTTTTAAAACGATATTAATAGATTTGCTTACTATTTGGATAATTGGTCAACTCCCGTATTGTAATAAAGGATCCTTATCTTTATTTAATATGATTAACTATAAGTTAAAGTATAAAGTTATAATATGTATATGGCATATGAACGTTAGTAGGGTGAGCTTGCGTGCTTGAATATACATATATATGTAGATACTTTACGAAGTTTATTATTTTTATTTCAGTAATAATTGACATTAAACAATTACTATTTAATTAATGTCTTGTGAAGATCTATTAATGAGCTGCCTATATTAGCATTAAACGAAGCTATTAGAAGCTATTAAGTGATTAGAAAATGTGCTTTCAAACATTTTTAGCCATCTTATTTGTATTCATTTTGAAAAAATCTTTTTAAATTTAATTTAATTATTTATGCATATATGTAGGTTTGCTTATTGAAGTTTATCTACTCCTGTTATATTAAATTAAGGTAGTCATATCATTTGCTGAATGTCTAACTTAAGATAGATTTTAAATAATCAATCCAAAAAAAAAAAAAAAATTTAATTTAATTATTTTTAGCTTATAGTATTATTATCATCTTCAATACTAGAGACATAAAGTACAAATTACTCTGCTTCCCCTCCTCATTATATTTAAGCTGTATAAAAAAAAATTCTGTTCTGTCGCTAACACCCTTTGGTTTTTTAATTTTTATCTTAAAACTTAGCTCTTACGCTTATTTAATTCATATAATGTGCGAAACCCGAAATGCCAAACACTCAGCATCACAATTTTAATTAAATTAAATTAAATTTATATTTTCTTATTTGTTATATAGTATGTTGTTTGTATATAATAGACAGAGAGCCCGCTGTAGAAATTCGAGTTTATAAAATTACAGGATAAGATAAACGGGAAAGATATTAATCCATTTTGTTGCATTACAATCCATGTCCCAAAAATGGGATTTCAACGGTTTTTTGGATCAATTTTTATTAATGAAGATAACAGCATAACATTCAGGTAACTCGAAATATTAACACAGAGAAGCATTATTTAGAGTTGCTGCTACCATGGTAGGATGTGCTGAGAACTCTCACATTTTGTTTTGGGCATTTTTTGTTTGTTTTCAGAAAAGAAATATTAACGGCGGTGTATGTGTTTATTAAAAATATTGTGCAAAATTTTTTAAGCAAATGCGCGTTCAACGTTTTAAATACTACATTATCGCCGAGAACGAGATATCGGTCAGACTTTCTCGTTTTGGCACTCGGTCATACGAGAAATAATTTTTTTAATATCGTTTCGTTATCGTTCTTGGTCCGAATAATGATAAAGAAGTGAAGCACTAACTGTTTTCAAAATTTTTTGCTTTTCTAAATGTTTTCTCGTTTTAGTAAGTGCATGTCCTTAACATTATTAACAAATTAAAAAAAATTATGACTTTAAATCAATGATTGATTCCCTTAGTAGTTTACACATTAGATGCCTTCAGATGTACTTTTTAGTAATTTTAAACGCTCTAATATAAAACCTAGGAAATATCTCAAACAAATTATCAATTAAATATAAATTATCCGCCACTGGTATAATACTATTGTTTATATAGTAAATACGTATACGACATGAAACGTAGAAAATTTGCAGCAGCTGAGTCAATGTTGACATTTGAAATAGAATTTCATTTATGTTTATTTGTGGAAAGTACATTTGGAAAAAAATTAAAATTTTAAAATTTAATAATGTAATGCCAACCAGTTAGAATAAGTCACTCTTTACGTACGACCTCAGCGAGGAAATTTTCTAATAATCTTGCCAGCAATTGTGTTATGTTATTATTAAAAACCTGTTAAAAACTATTCCCCAAATTAGCATTCAAAGCTCGCTAATATAATAAAACCATGTTTTTCTTCTTTAAGGCGTTAAAGACTATCATTTACAAATATTGTATTGCTCTGGAGGAAACTCCGAACATTTCTTTGAATATATTCTTCTGCGAAGACTCATACGGTTATAAAGTTTGCATTGTATTTACATATATTATTAGCGTGTAGAAATCTATTTTTGTCATTTCTTATAACTATTTGTTCTACGCATCAGAAAAACAATAAGGTAACTTGCTAATTCGCAAGCAAAATATAAGTGTTTGCATTGCTTTTGTTAATAGTCTTAATATATGAGTAAAACACCGACTTTCATACATTTTAGTTTTTTCAGAAATATCCATGAAGATAATCGTGTATAGCTAATCAATCGGGTGAACTTATTTTGCGCTTAAAATTGGTGAGTTCATAATACTGTCCATTAGACATATTCAAAAAAACTCATGTACTAAAATTCTTCGTTGCTATCAGAGCTGCGAAATTTTAAATTTTTCGCAAATATTAACTCAACTAAAGTATATTTAATGCACACTTACCTCTAGGACACAATCACCTGCATTTAAGCCGCTTAATTCCGCTGGTGTTTTCAAATCAACTGCACTGACCTATGGATAAAATAAAACACATCAAACATGACAATAATTCACATTTATTGCACTCCAGTTACAAACAACAAAAGTTCTAATATTTGTTTTTTGCAAACAACAGTATAGTTCACCTCAATGCAAGTCGATACACTCATTTTCTAATAATTAAAAAAATATTAAACCATTCCAAATCAGGTTTCAGAATATTTCTTGTCATATTGCTGCATATTCGGATATCGCTAATTTGCTTATCGCAAATGCACATTTTGTTAGCCAGAGAATTATAAAATGTTTTAATAAAAACTTTTATCAATTGCGGCATTGACTTTGTGCGAAAATTATTTGAGTAAATTAAGATAGACTATATATATGATTTTTTTACAGTAAAGGATTGAAAACATAACCAAATATATTTTGGACTGAGTGACTCTAAATCTATTTCAGCAAATAAAATGAATGAGTAAACTAAATGAGTAGGTACTCAATATTCAATAATTCAATTACTACTGTTTGTTCAATATACTAGTACATGTATACAGATGTAGGGAAAAGTTTAACATCCCAGATGATTTAACATCCAAGATGGTAAAATAAACTACAATACAAATAACAAAAATAAGGGAATAACGAGAGAAAAGTTTTAACCACAATATAAGTTTCGTATATAAAGACGAATTAAGAATTCCATCAATAAACAGAAAACGAATAAAAAAGTAGCTAGAAGTAGAGACGGAAAGAGATATCTCTTAGCAGTAGATGTGATTTTATATATGAAATAGCGGAATACCCATTCATGCCTATTCCACAAAGCTATAAAAATCCATCTTAATAAAATGTAAAACTTATGAGCATTATAATTGTTTATGGTGTGAAAGAGTATTTAAATTAATGCTGTTACTAAGTAGTTATAGAATAGTATCTACAGATAAACTAATTGAACCTCGCAAAAAATTAGTTAATTTACATAGTTAGTGCCAGGGTTGTCAAGTTGAAAATTGCTTGTACAAAAAAAAAAATATTTTGAGTACATGTCCATTTCACAAATTCCTACCAGGCCCTTGGCTTTGACCTGAAATTCCGGGCTTGCTCAATTCCGACCACTTGGCAATCCTGGTTAGTGAAATATATTTATATATCTTACGTGATTTTTAGTGATATTTTTCATATGATTTTGATAGATGGCTCCTACCCTCAACAAATTTACGTGGTTAATGAACGCCCCTATCAAATTTTGTAGTAAAGAGACTACATTTCAGTGAAATTCCCCATTACGGACAGCCCATAACCAGACAACTCCGATAGCCGGACACATTTCGGCGACATTCACTTTTAATTAACTTTTTCATAAATAATAATAATAATCGGACGCGGACACTATGTTCTATATCATTTTGATCAAAATATCTCTCTTAAACGGACAGAATTATATAAGAATTGTATTAAATTTGTACTGCGATAATTATTATGATTGTTACAAGCAATTTAAGTTTTAGATGAACTTTTTTTTTGGAAAATCATGTATGGGAAAAAATATTTTCCGACAACTTGGAATGATACAATAATTGATAAGAACATTATGAATTTTAGATAAAAAATATTACACTATGAAACCATTTTTTTTTGAAGTAATGGGTCCAGTTTGTTATAAATAAATTCAAGTTTTCGAAGATTCTCCGCGTTTTTCTGACGTCAGATTTATATCATAAATACGCAGATGTATTCTGCGTAAGATAAAAAAAAAAATTCTTAGGGCACTCATTTGATGTTCAAATGGCATTAGTTTTTCCGAGCGGCCGCAGTGCGATTGCATAGTAAAAAATATTTGTGTTGAATAAATGAACAGCTACAGTATCATGTTCGTTATACTCTGAAATGACAATAAAGTTGTCATGCTACGGATACTCCGAGAAAAATTCAAAGACTATGTTTCAGATGATGTAGAAATATTTGGTGGCTTTCCTTAAAGTAGTGTTCTTGTTCCAATTCTTAACCAAGTTAACGTTTCTGATTTGCCAACAAACAACTTTGTGCTTACATATACTTTTGCTGATAACACTGCAATTTCGTGTTGTCCTGCAGACCCTCATAGTGCGTCACATACCCTCGCCTCGTTGAAGCATTTAAACTGGCGAATAAATGTAAACGAGCAAAAAAGTAAACATGTAACTTTAACACTCAATAAAAAGATTTGTCCCACAGGTTATCTAAGTAACACCGCAATACCTTAGATCGCTGAAGTTAAATACATACTTAGGTATGCACCTCGACAGACGGCTTACTTGGAAAACTCATATTGAAAAGAAAAAAATGTAAATGAAGTTGAATGCATCAATCATTAATTGGCTTTCGCATAAACATTCAAAACTCAACCTTGAAAATAAAGCTTTCTTTTGTATAAGCTATTATTTTAACTATATTATAGTATCATTTACCTTAAAAGAGATAAAAATTAGAATTCCAATTCTAACTCACAACATTTTATGTTCTAATCACTTTTTTAATAGACTTGACTTTCAAAATAATAACAAAATTTTAAAATGTATTCTAATATATTTTACATATTTTTGAAAATTTTTGGACTCATGATAAAAAGATTTCAGATTTATTATCAAATAGCCAAATACAAACAACAAAAAAAAAAGCAAAATCGGATACCTAGACTTTCGCTATATTTTATAACACCCCATACATAGTAGATATTTCAAAAAAGGCATGACTACGTATTCGGAAAACGTTTTCGATTATATCTACAAAAATTTTCGAAAAAAAACTATGCCTTTAAAACGAAAGCTCGTTATTTTAAAAGGTGTTTAAAATATCATATTTGAAGGGTAAGAATGAGCACTCATTTATAGACGAGTGTTATCTTAAAACCAAAATATAACAACAATTCTTTTAATAAATTTGTGGTTTCATAGTTGCGAAAACCAATAAAGTTTTTCGAGTTATTCTGGGTGGCATAAAATTTACCTTGATTTATCAGTTACTGTGCTCTGAAGAGCTGTCGAATGAAATGAAAAAAAAAAAAATTACAAATTTAGGTAAATATTCTTACAAATCTTGCATTCTACGAGTGTTTATGCTGCACATACATAAATACGCATGTTTACCACCAGAACTTCTATTTGCATTTCAGTGAACGTAACTGTATTCTAGAATACGCACCCACGGATACGGATCCCATTTACTGCGTGTCAGATGAAAGCCACAAGCGCCACTCGTCGATTTGTCAATTTTCAACAGACGCACGCTGGGATTGTAGTGATCCTGCCGCGCTTTCGTAATAACAGTTGCACCGTTCATGCTTCTGCTACTGCTGCTACTCCTGCTGCTACTGCTCCCGCTGCTAGTAGTGCAAGTGTCATCATGTTTTGCATTTCGTTTTTCATTTTTATTAGCATCCATGATGGTGCATGACTTCCGGCTGTTCGTGTTGTTTGTGTTATGAATTTCCGTTGCATTTGAAAACTTTTCAAATTTTTCAATTTTTTCACTCACAACTTCAGGCATTTTTTGTGTTGTTTTATTCAAAGCAATTTTTATTTAAGAACTTTTTATATTTAGCATTGATTTAACCACTCAGATTTCTATTTATTCCAATGATTTGATAAAATTTTCTATTTTTTAAATTACTCAATTTAACTTTGTAAAATACATTTTGTTTTATTTGCCCGCTTTTTAAATATTGCTACGCGCTCTACGCTTGTATCTCGCATACTGTTTGACATCTTAAATGCTTCGCATTCACTTTTCCGTCTGAGCATCAGTGGTTTTCATTGAATTTCTTACTCACGATTTGGTTTCCGTCGTCTACGATATATTGACCTATGAACGCATACAATTTGTTTACTTGGCTTCTAATGTGTTTTTACCACAAGTCGATTCTCAGATGCTTCTAGCTTGAAATAGTTGCGTGAAGAGTTGAGCTTTTTATGTTTTGTTTGTTTTTTTTTTTTTTTTTGTTAAGACATAAACTTACTTTGCACAACAATTTTAATCTCTTACGTTAGCGGCTTAAACAGCTTAAAAATTGTTTATAAACTTTGTTGCTAAGCATATAATGGACCAGCAAGTGTTGCCAGATATCTCATTTTCAGTGCACATAAAATAACGCATAAGAACTTGCAAAAACTAAGTGAATCTATTATGTTCCGCAAGAAATTTTGTATGTGGCTTCAGTGGCGTACCGTGCACATCGGGCACTCGGGGCAAAGAAGTTATTTACTTTGATTTTTAAAAATTCTTGCAAAATTGAAATATTACACGACCATTTTGCCGTCCCCTCGACCCGCATTAGGTATGCTAATGTGTGGCTTGCCAATAGTTGGTGCTTCATTTTATGCTTACAATTAGTTTGTATAGCAGTATGTCGTATATTCATTCATTATGTTTGCTATATTAGCATCAAAGCCTAAAGGTATGCTACAAATTCTTTTAAAAATACGTGCAAATATCTAGTTTTTTCGTAAAACACATTTAATTTTTTGTTCATTGGACATTCATTGGACGAAATTGGATTCATTTTTTTTCTCGAAAGTTTAAGTAAAAATTCAATAATGATGAATTTCATAATGAGCGCTCATCATAGATATTAATTTTTGGCGACTTGTGCAATATAAGTATAAAATAAAAAAAAAATCCATTTTTCTGAATTAAGACGCATCCAGTATATCGAAAATCAATTTCGTAACTCATTTTAGCAAAAAGCCTTTGCTGAATTTGAGCTTTTTCAATGCTGTGAGTAGATGGGTTAATAAAGTCATGAATCACTTTTAAAGTTTATAAAAAAATGTGTTTTATGGACAAGAACTTTTTGGGCTTCAAACGAATTCATAAATGGTGGTGTCAAAGTCAGCTGCAGCAATTTGCGGAAACTGGAGTACTATTCCAGTAAGTATATCTATGAAAAATTAAAAAAACTTTTTTGGAAATTATAATTTCTTTAAATCTATTTACGCGTATCTAATTTTCCTCAATAATTATGCACTCAATCCATCGAAGCCTATCAAAATAAACGTTATAAACTGGTATTTTGCTGAAGGTAGCTTCGTGGCAGAATTTGAGATGGCAACTTTATATATGTATGTGACAATGGATTTTTTGGTGACATATAGTGACAATACGTCCTCGATGTTGATGAAATGACTTTGGAAAATTTCGCGTTCTCGGAAACCACTATGCGTTGAATTTAGGTTTGGCACCTAGACTTCTTTTTCGTACATTAGAATTTCATGGAAAAACTGAAACTTTGAGTTACTCTTGTTTTTTTTTATGATTTCATTAAGTACTAGCTGCCTTTTTGTGCAGTTCCCATTGTTTAAACCTACACTTACCGCAGCCTTAATGCAGACAATTGGGTACATGTACCAAACTTTTCCGATACCAAAGCATATATAGTTTATAAATTCGAGCTAAGTTGGCTCAACAGTTTCTGGGCTTATAGATAACAAGCAGACATGCATTGATTTATATATGTACGTCTAAATAAATTTTTATTGGAAAATTGATCAAGCATCTCAGGAATATAACAAGAAAATAATTATCATTTGATTTATATAGATTTCACTGAAAAATGTTCACTTCAAACCACTTTTTAAAAGTTTTTGAACTTCAATTTATAAAATGTCGACAAGTGTTTACTTATTTTTGATTTGCTTCGAGAATAGTTAGGTATAACACAACTTCCTTCTCCAAAAGTTTTAACTTCCGGCTGTAGGGTATCAGTTATCAGTACTTTTTTATAAGATAATTTCCTAAACAATTACAAATTTTTGGAAAAAATAATTGTTGTGAAATTTGAAAAGAAGTTCGATGCTTTCTTTTTACTGTAACAAAGTTTCAAAATTTTTCATTCAGAACGGATCAATTACTCAAGAACAATAAGCTTTTGCTTAAAAAGTTATCTAAAGTTAAATTTTGGAATAACTTTGTTAAAGAAACACAAGTATGTATGTCGAATATGATTTTTTGTCACAATGAATAATTTTTTGAACATTTCGGTAAACATCACTTCGGTCATTTTATTTATGCAAATTACACGTATTCTGACCAATACCTAACATCCAAAGGTTTGCAATTGGTAATGATTCTGTTCATTGACTTTTAATTTTCTTTTCAACACTCAATTGTTTTTATTTTTGCTACTAGATGGTGTTGTAAGTCAGCTTAAGCGCATATAATGAAGCCTTCAAGTGCTGCTCAAACTTGATTAAACAACCAAAACATTTGAACAGCAATTATAAGCAATGTGATAAATAAAGAAACATTCAAAAAACAACAACACACCAAGACCGGTAGTTTTGAACTTTGTCAGCTCTTTTTATTTCATTTTAATTTTTATATGGCGCCCACTTCTAATGATTTTTTTATGTCATGAAATTAAGTTTTAAGAAAAAAAATAACAATAAGTACACAATGCTACCTGCGGTGAATGACCAACAAAATCGAGTGTACTTCAAATATGTTTGATGATAATTGTTAAAAAATTGTGCTTAAACTTAAAGTTAATGTACAAATTTTAATTTATTGCAACATGAAAACAAATTTTTAACAACTAAATATAAACAAAAGCAAAACAGAAGGTCAGAGTTTATGAAACACAACTTTGATTTTTTAAAACCGCTTAAGATTTATATCTGGAAGTATTTTTAAGTAATGATCACAAATAATACGAATATATAAATTGGGGTTATTTAGTAAATTGTTAGCATAAAAAATGAAAATTACTTACTTGAGCACTGAAAACAAATATTTCTCGAAAGAGCGAAAAAAATGGATTTATGATGTATTGATTTCATTGCTTGTAAAATAAATTTACCAGTACGCGATTAGGCGCTAAGTAGAAGTTATAAGTAGTATCTTATAAGAAATCTCTTTAAAATAATCCGGTGATGCATCATAAAGCCCAAAACCATAACTTCCAAATTCAAAGGCGGTGTTGTACATACTGAAGAATGTAAGTCCTGAGCCGCGGTCATAAGAAAACCCAAGTGGAGATGTTGGTGAATGGCCTGACGTAAAGCTCGCTAATTTCTTCAACGTATTGATGCAAATGCACAGTAAAAAAAAATACTCCTGCTTATTTGCTTATTGGTATTACTTACTTATTTATATGGTAAATATATTTTACATTGAATTATTGTATGTAATTGTATTGAAAAAAAAAACCTTGGCGGATAGATTCGGCGGTTCCAAGGGAAGACACTTTTGAAAGTCCTACACAAAGAAAATCAAAACTTATGGTATTGTGACAAAGGTGAAATTTATATATGATGTTAAAATAATATTCTAAGCTTACATGACAGACATTTTCCGCATCCCGACAGACAACCTATAAAAACTAGACTCTATAGGAACCACCAGCATTTCTAATCGTATGGATTGACACTTTAATTAATATTAAAAAATTATCTCTCTGATTTAAAAATCCACTCAAATAATGTACGCTCTATCATCAGAAGCTTAAGACTAAAAACAAAATTCATGAAAAAAAGCTTTTTAATGTAAAGCTCTCTCAACTATTAAAATAAAATATTTCAATTAACGCTTTTGGCCAAAAGCGTGGCTTATTGGTAGTAGCGCATTTTGACTCTTCGCTCAAGTTGCGCAGATTTGTTTAAGCCTTCGTGTTGAGTGCGTGTGCGCAGCTACCGGAGCTACAGCAACAGCAATTAAACATTTGATTCCGTCGTCGGTATTCGAGTTAAAAGCGGTTTTTTCCACAGCTTAATTTGTAGTGTTTCAAAATATTTGTTGTTTTAAATCTACACACAAAAAAAAGTGTTAAATACGTGTTTTCAAACATAAAGTGAGATAATTTAATTTTTTAAAAAACAAAATGCAAAAGTTTATAGAAACTTAGTTTTAAGTTAAATTAAAAAATTTATATGTATTTTAATGGATTTTCAAACTTTCTTACACCCTGTTCAAAAGTTAGCTATCCCGCTGTGTCTTGCATTTGTTCAATCGTTGCTGCTAATTTTAGACCCGCCGTATAATTTTTACAAACCACAAATGTGACAGTAATCTGAAAATTATTACAAAAAATACTTACAAATAAAATATGCATTTTTGACAGATAAATATTTGTATATGGGGCATTCCACGCCGAATTGGCGGATTCGGAATTTTTAAAAATTTTTTTTTTTAAAGTATGTATTAGTTGAGAATGTTTTTCATAATTTATTCAATATTTTATTAAGCACTTTAAGAGCTCTAAGTTTTCAAAAACTAATGTTTCGTTTTAATGTTCACAGCATCGCGAATAATCAGTCAAATTGCTTTTTTTTTATTTCAGAATTTTTGTTTTTAAACGTACTTTTCATAAAAAATTTAAAAAATTTTTTAAAATGATATGTCTATGTTTCTTTTCTGTAAAAACCTGTTAACTTACTTATTTTAATTTACCAAATTTTAAATCAAATCTATTAATGTGCAAACGATGGGATCTATTTTTTTCGAATTTTCAATGTCTATATTTTTAAATATCCATGTTGAAAAATATCCAGATGCGGTATTTTGAATAACTAGGGCATTATTTTTCTACACTTTGTTTATTATTATTTCATTTGATATTAAAATTATGCTTATTTGATACAAAGTCTGGATATTTTTCAATACAGATATCAATATTAAACATTGAAAATTCGAAATCAAAAAATAAGTCCCAACATTTCCTCATTATCAGACTAGATTTCTCAAAAAAAAAGCTTAAAAACGTTAGTTTTTAGCCTGATAAAAAAAAATTTAAAAAATACTCTCAATCAGTATAAAAAAAAAATTTCAAAAAAATCAGAGATGCATAAGCCAAATGGTGTCCGTTTTAGCGTGGCATGTCCCATATCTAAATATGAATTAGAAAAAATCAGTTCAGTTTTATGATTTATGTATTTAATATTTTTAATCTATAAAACAGTAGAAAGGTAACATGAACAGGGCCGGCAAAACATATGAAACTCGGGTGTCGAATGACGACGGTAGACTAGGGCGAGGAAGAGGAGGGAGGACTTACTTTGCGAGTTATTGAGCAAACTTTTTTTTGTCGGCCTCTCACCACCACGATTCTGGTGACAGACGCTTTTTTCGATTATCAGCCATATTAAAACTAATTAAAAAAATTTGAGCGGAAGGAATTATCGAAGAGAATTAAAGATACGAAAATTGAACGACTCTATGCTTAAAAATAAATTTGAGAAATTAACTATGCAGCTAAACGTGAACGTGACGTGAATAAAATATCGTGCATAGAGCGTTAATTTGCAGAAATATATGCAAGCAGAATTATATTTGAAGATAATTTTCATTACATTGAGATCAAGCAATGCTTTATATTCAAGTTCAAGTTCATATTGATATTCAATTTTAATCGCTACGCTTTTTTACAAACTGATATACATACATATGTATAAAAGAAATATTCTTAAACATACTTAATGCCATACAGAAATAGTGATACAATCTTTAATAAATTTAGAGTGGGAAATTCGACACCGAGGACACGTCTTCCGCCAAGCCTGAACATAATATAAAAATACAAGTTCATACGGAACAATTAATAAAAAAGCATTAGAGAATAAAAAAAGTATCTTGTATGAAGTCCTTTAGATTGAGAGTTGCTTAAACCGATAATTTAAAAATTTTGCATTTCTGAAAGCTGGGAAGTCTTAACACAATATGACACTTTTCAAATCTGTAGCACAGACAATATACATATATGTCTATAGAAGACTTTATTTTCTATAATTTGAAAAATTGTATGTAATTTGACGAAGAGGAACGGTATCTGATGTTTCCCAAGAATTATATTTTGAGGTAACATAGTCTCGACAACAAGTGATTTAAGACCTCTTCTATATTTTTGCGTTGCTTCAAATATTGGATAAAGTACTAATCCCATTGACGTAGAACTTGTCATATGCCGATATCTGGTAGCGGTTCTTAATGTTGACCGTTGAACGCGAATGAAAATTATAACATTTCACTTTTTGCTTGAAAAGTTTGTCTTAAATAGATAAATACTGCAGTACAAAGTTGTGGAGTGGAAGCATTTCGATTTTTAACCCCAAAAATGTCTCTGCATTATAATTTGATCAACTTAGAGTGCCTACTTAGTTGACTTCAAAATTTCAAACTTGGTCAAATATCAATTTAGTGATATTTTAATTTAATTTAAAGATTCAAGCAAAAAAATGCAATGTTTCATCAGAAATATAGAAACGGTGTAACAAGGTCGAATCTAATCGCACAGGTGTATTTTGGGAATAAGGTTAATTTTAATGAGCTTAAACCATTAGTCAACTTCTTTTAGTGACCACCAGTGGAAAATGTACATAAGCAATATACGGCATATTAAATTCTATGTACCAATGGGTCTTAGGTTAACATATCAGTCATTATTTCCCGACCATAATATTTTACACACTCATTACCAGGCCCGGATTTAGAAATGTGCCGCCTTTAGACCAGTCAGAAATTGCCGCCCCTCTGCACGAAAAAATATGGAAAAAAAATTTTCTAATATCAAAAGTGAGGACCTTTTTTTTTTGGTAATGTTCCAAGTATTTGCATTTTTATTACCCCCCCCCCCCTGTGCAAATAAATTGACAAAAATTTCAAAGTTCCCTAGGCACTGGCCTAGTGTGCCTCTAAGGTAAATCCGGCCCTGCTCATTACCTTTCAGCTACCAATCTACAAAGTTAAAATCTGCATTCACAATAAAAACATCAACTACTTGTAGCACTTGAGACAAGAAGGCAGTTGAATGAATCTTTAACAACAATACTGCTGTCAGAAGCGAAAAAGGCGTATCTCAAAAAAACTCGTTTCGAGATAATTGATGTTTTGTTTATGTCAATTTGTTAAAATTTGAGATAGAGGAAATTCTCTTAGGAGATTTTTTATATGTTTGAACTAAAATATCGTTATATGGCTTTGTTCATTAGACGCGTAATTTCATAAACTATCCGATGCTATAAGAATCTCGAATATCAATTTTTTTGAGATACACCTATTTCGCTTCGGACGGCAGAATAGTACGTCATAAAATCTAAATAAGGAAATTTTTTGTAGTTTTTTTCTCGACTTGCCACACTTAAAAATCGCTAGAAGGCACACAGTTATACGATCGAATATGTATGATTTGCAATTGAATAAAACTTGATTGGATAGTAAATAAAAGAAAAAGCAAATCCAAAGATCAAACGTTAAAAATAAACAGAATGAAGATTATGTCAATTAAATCAATATTTAAATAATTTCTTAAAATAAAAAAAAAGTTGTTGATTTTTAATTTAATTTCCTATTAACAGTTATACATAAATATAATTTAAAAGTTCACTAAGATCATAAATCAGTTACGGTTGCGCGCATTGCAAAAATTTTTTACGCAATTGACTGCGTTAATTCGTGCACTTGTTATGAAGTAACCAATCGGCTAAGTGCAGCCATAGATTGGGCTATGTTTTATCGGGAAGCGTCTTCAGTCTCATTCAGTTGAACCGAATTAATTTAGTTTTTTTGTGGAAAAAAGTTCTTTTGCGCAATTTCGTCGTCTTAAAAGTATTTTCTTTTTTGTTATTTGCTTGCGTGAAATTGTTTCATAAACATTCTTAATCATCACTAAATAAACCAGTTTTGATTATTTATGTCTTATTAAAATATGCGATATTTTAAATTCATTATTAATCTTATTAAAAATTTATATAGTATAAAAAAAAAAAGTTAATATATTTTGCTTTTTTATTATTCCAGTTTTCGGCGATTACTCTGAATAAATTAAATAAAACAAAAAAATCTACAAAGCTTAAAAATTAAGAGGAGCGTGCTAAATACCATATAAAAGTAGGTATCCATGCTGTTAAAATGGAGTCTTGAAAATTACTACTTTGCAGTAGAAACCTGCATTAAATTGGTCATAATAATACCCAAAAACAACAAAATACAATCTGGCAACAAGCAGACAACAGTTTCCCCACTGCCAGACTGTTTTTTTTTTCTTTTCTGTAATTAACAGCGCGCATGCGCTTACACCGTCTGCGATAACTGGGTCTGTGTCGTTGTTGGTCTTCGTTGTCTGTGCTGCGCTACGATTTTTGTTGATTCTATGACGCAATCGCTTGCACGTACATACGGCGTTTGTTGAAATTGAAAGCTTTTTTTGTTTTTTATTTTTTATTTGTTTACAAAATTTTTGCAATGTAATATTTTTTTTTGTTTTTTATTTTATTTATTTTAAAAAATTGTTGTAACTGCAGGAAAAAACCCGTTAATTTTTATTTTTTTGCAATACCTCAAAATAGCACGATTTTTTTTTCGTTTAAGCGTTAAACAGTTGAATTTCAGCTTAGGTCGAAAATACTTTGTTAAATTAAAACTTAAGGTTGTAGAAAACAAGTGAAGTGGGCAAACAAAATTTTTAATTTACAACAAATAGAGCGTGATATTCAATCATGTGTGGTAAACGCATGTTTTTCAATTTACCAAAGAGTTCTTAATGAATTTTTGATGAAATATTAAAATCTGTGGTATATTCCATTTAACTGCTATTAAAATTTAATTCTTATCTCACCGGAAACGGAAGTGTGTCACTGTTTCACTGCATTGGGGTGAGTTTATAAAATAATTTCTGAAATATTAAAACTACTTACGTGAGTTGAAGTATGACTGATGGTTGTTTGCTAATCGTCAACCAAATTTTTAACTATGAACTTTAGTTTTGTGTTATTAATTAAATTCTTGGTGGTTGCTTATAAATTATTTATACAAGAACTTAGTTAATACTTCACATATTACATTATATGTACGTTATATTACGGACGCCTTTGTTGTTTTCTTTAGGTTCAGCTTTTATATAACGTCATATTGAAATTATATAATAGATGCCAACTTTTTACAGTCATTTGAATTCGTGGACAAAAATAGTTTGGTCAAGGAAAATCAATATACTTTACTCAAAACTAAAATTTGACGATTTTTCTTCCTCTTCTCCGTAATTTTTCTGTATTATTGGTTTCATTTTTACGCCACATAAAATCTGCAATATGTAGAGTATGCATATGGTTTTTCTATAAATTATCCTTAACCCAATAAGTATTTTTTTTTTTTGAAATGCCAGTCCTAAGATAGCACAGAAGTCGTGCCATTTATAAAATTCAAAATTTCACATACCTTTCAAAACTAAAATCACTTTTTCCTTGCTCAATAATTATAATCGTCCAAGCCAAGTTTTTTATAACTGGTTAGCTCAATAAAATAGCTATATAAATATTGCCATTTAATCTCAAATTTATTGAACACTTTAAACATTAAATTGTATTCAACATTTGAAGTAAGTAGTTATTGTATTAAACATTTTAAATATACTACAAAGTTACACAGTTATTTTAATAGAAATGCTAAATTCATAATAAAAGTATTGGAAAGGAATAGTAAATACGGAATGGATCAGAAAAAAAAAATTACATTTTGTATTACGATATAGCTCTTGACATCGAATTCGATCCTGACTGATACAGCGTATCGGACCTTAATAAGAATTTTAGTATTATATACTGATCAGATCACCGGATCAAGGAATACCCTACTGTACTCTGATCAGAAACTGGTTAGATGGCCGTATTAAGGAATATCTTATACCGATCTGATCTTAATCCGGAATACCTAAACTAATTTCTTGTCGGATAATAAATATTCAAATTTATCTAACAAGTATGTTAATAAAAATGTACTCAATACAGCTATTCAACAAGGCAAAAAGTTGAGAAAACTGGAAATGTGTGGCATTACTAGGAAGAGGTGAGAAGGGGTTAGCATTTTGTGATATACATAGTTTATTATGGGGAAGAGTTATTAAATATATCTAATTCATACGATTACTTGACCATAATTTGAATGCATCTGTTAAAAAAACACTGTCGATAACAGTAAATTCAAATGACAGATGAAAAAATGTTTTAAAATTTTAATAGGTGCGTATTTTTGCCAACCCAATTTTGAGACAAAAACTTAAGGGTTCTTAAATGACAAGAGTGGGGAAATCTATCAAGTGTTAAATGCGTTAGAGACATATTTGTTTGGTAAGCAGCCCAAGTTTTAGGTCAATCGGCTATGCTCGATTTTTGGCTTAGAACATTTGAGATGTATTCCGTCACATATGTGGTTAATGCTGGAGCAAATGGCATCAATCACCAGGTTAAATTTTAATTGTTTGTTTAAGAAGAAGCATTAATCGATTTGTAAATTTAAATGAATATCGGGGCTTGCTAATGACTGTAAGTTTTATTAAAATAATGTTCAATTATAATTAATAACCAGTCAATTAAAAACAAATTAAAATCGAAAAAAAATCCTTGTCAGCTTTTACTTATTACTTTTCTTCAATGCTTTGTTTTGGTAACTAGCTGTTATGACATTACAAACTAAGTATATTACCAGGATGTTTTGCCATAATGGCTTTGATTGAATTAATTTCAGTATCAAACTTCTTTAAGACTTCATTGTCACCCAAAAGGTTAGGTGGTAGGCTCCTTGATCAATTTGTCTTTGAGTGAGGTGGGTTTGGCTTTAGATTTGTTGCCGCTGGAATGCAACCTATAGTTTCCCGCTCTTTCTGGTAAATACTATTCATGAGCTAAAGCGGTTAAAAATATTGAACTCATCGTTCTAAAGGGATTTCTGTATTTTTGTTTAAACCACTTGGATTCATTATCTGCCACTGGAGACCGCCCTAAAATGTGTACAAAAACATTAATTTTTTGTACTATATATACTTTATTTTTAGACTCTCTTGCATAATTAAAAGTTGTTTCTAAGAAAGATCTTTAATATGAGAAATTAATTTAATGCAAATTTTATAATCAGTTAAATATACACGAAAACTATATATGTAATTAATTTTATCAAAATATTGTTATTATATTTGATTCTTTCTAAATTTCTATTAGAATCAATTAACATTTCGTTTGAACATTTTTGTATTTTGAATAAGTCGAATGTATCTGAAAGTAAATTGAAATAGGTAACAAAATATTCTTCTTTATTTTTTCAAAGCGGCCATTGAGTGAAATTAGAATTATTGAAAATGTCAATACGACTTTCGTATTTGTATTATTTGAATACTAAAGCAAAATCAAAATTTTTATAAGCAATTAAATTGCTGCGATTTAACTTTAGCATGGGTGATTATATCTCATTCTTTTTTATTTTAAAATATCTGCATTGCAAGAATATTTTTGAATAACAAATCGCTTAATGGCAAGCTTGGAAATGCTGTTTATTTAGTTTTTGATATAGCTTATGTTCTAAAAGTTATCCTTTTTGATTTTGATTATATTTTACATATCAAAAGTTGGCCTCAACAGCTAGCTTTCCAAAAACTATTTTGCTCGATTTATTAAAGACTAGAACTTTAGCCTTTACTTGGCATCTTTTTTTGTGAAATCCTCTTATTTTACTTTTAGCTGTTCATAGCATCTCTTTACCGCATTGTTATATTATTTGCTATAAATTATTTACCATATGTCATGAATATCATGGTCAATGCCATTTGAATTGGTTTTATATTCACAACTTGTTATTATTCTTAAAACATTCCAATTCTAAACGGATTTCGGAAACGAAAGTTAAGTTATTAAAAAACTAATTGCTTTTTATAGGTACTCAAGTCATCAAGAGCACTATAATACGCTATTCATACTATACAGTCAATTGTTTTCTTGGTTTATAGTTCTATTCGCGGCTAATGTTGCGTAGCAGCTTCAACAACACAGCTCGAGTGTGGTGCTTAATAATTTGATGAGTTTCTTTAATTAAATAGCTGTGAGTTAGAGTTGAGCAAAATTAAATCATGTCATAAGGATGTATGTAAAAATGTACACAATAATAGCAATATTATGGAAAAATAATAATATTTCTGATATCACACAGATCTTCTTACATAGGTTGTGAGCGCCGCTAGATAAAAAGATAATGAACAAAACATAAAATTTCATTAAAAAATGTTTTCTCAACATTTGGGAACTTCATATAGGACTTTACTTCATGCCACTTATATTGTATATCTTTTTCTGTATATGTTTATATGTTCCACTAACATAATATGTTATAGGTATATAAACAAAGTAATTTAAATAATTCGCTGTGTGCAGTTGAAATTGGAAGAACATCAACTGATGTCAATTTAGCGTAATTATGTTAGTTCGAATCTGCTGCCAGATTTTGGCGCTTCAAGAGTACTATAACTTAATCTGATTTTGTCACGGTTACAAATCTAATAATTCTACATGTACAGTGAAGTTACGAATTATAAATGCTATTGATTTGTATTTATTTATTTTATTGATTTTCTACATACAATGTAGATAATTGAGCACAGCTTTGGTGTTAATTGTAAGTTTTATTACTTATGCCGCTGTTATTACCACGAGTAGTCGACACTAATGTAAAGATCTACAGATAATTTCAGCACAATATTATGCTAGCTAGAAGTTCCGGAAAATACTTGTAGAAAACCGGTTATTTACCATTGTAGTCGATTACGTCCGCTTTGAGTTGATTTTACGGGTATCACCTGTTGAATGGATAAAAAATGTAGTTAAATTGTGGATTGTTGTCGTTTTGATTTTTTTTGCTATTGTGGTTTTGGTTTTAGAATCTGATATAATATCTATAAATATTAAATAATTAATTTTTACTTTTTTCTGAAATTATTCGTTTGCTTAATGATTGTTGCTGTCATGTCAACGACACGAGTTTACTTCATTAAAACGATTCTTTGTCATTTTTTTTGTTCATTTTGGCAACTGGTCTTTGTTGCAGAACAGCTGATTTCAGTCATTAGGTGCTGGATATCATTTACTTGAACAATGTAATCTGTTTGTAATTCCTCTAATGAGGAATATACAAATGTATTTTGTTAGATTCATTAATTATTTCTATTGTCAGCTTATGACTTTTATATGTGTATGCATGTAGGTATATAGTAATAAAGGTCGAAATGATTTTTTTTTTTCAATTTACAATTATTTATTTAAAAATACTAGAAGACTTAATCTTTAATAGTAGATACATTAACAGTGGATAGCATGCTGGAAAAATAAAATAATACAGTATATATATAAAACAAACTAAAATAAAAACCAGATTATATTCAATAGTTTCTGAAAACTTTTCGACTCATTAAATTTTCTTCGGATTTTTTTAGTTTGCGATGATTTTTCACATCCGGCGTATATTTCTATTTCTTCCGAAGAAAATCTGACGACAGTGAATTTTTCTTGCATTCGTATTTGACTGCTATGAGATATGTGCCATCGGCTTAAGCGAGGCCTTGCAGATGCTTGCTGAAAGTCCTTAGAATACCACGAATTATAGAGTCTTGAGCTCTGCTAACAATATCGTTTAGTAAAAAACCTCAAACGTCAACTGCCTCGTTCCCTTGCAAGCAGCTTTGATTACATTTTGTTAGGTAGCTCGTATCAACTATTATTATTGTTGTGTTTATTATTATAAGTTAGCAAGCCAATTCTGATTCACACAATAGATAGTAGTAAGCAACACCCTTTGCACATTCGACACCATTCTCCTACTCAGTTTTCATATATTCTCTGTTAAACTCAAAACTAAAAGGCACCATTAAGATAACTAATTGAAATAAACATTTTGTGTGAAAGTGTTCCTTTTTATTATAAAAATTTTCAAACCCAAATGTTTCAACAATTAGAGGGCAAAAGTGTTGAAGCGCAAATTGTAAACAACCTAAATCATGGAATATCAATGAGGTAACACTGAAAAAAAAAGTCTGGCCATAACTAACCAACCTCTACCGAGTTTGTTCAATAAAACTTAGCGTGGTCTTTAAAGCGCATGATTTATTTTTTATGTTAATTGTGGGCACAAGCATACATTTGTGTGAGTGTGATTTTCAATACATTTGTGGTAACAAAGAATAACCGTTTAAGTCGAGTTAAGAAAATTTAAGTTAAAGTTGAGTTAAGAACAATTCCCATTAGTTCTGAGCGCAATTTCAACATCGCAAATATATATAAAATAATCGCCTAAAAACTAAAATGAAATTTCATGCAAAAGTAATGGAAAAATGGCATTAAATCAATTTTTCTTAACTTGACTTTTGTGGTTTTTCCTTGTTGCCTCAGATACATACATATATACATCAAATCGACACGCGACGTGGTTTGTCTTACACTTGCGGCTACGTGATCCTCCTACTAATTGCGTGTTTCATCCGAAATGCACAACGAAAACAGCTGCTGTTCGCACTTTGCATTGGCAACACCAGCGATGGTTCGATGGCATTTTGCTTTAAGTCTTAACATAGGTACATATACATATGTAGCAGCTATATATTAACATTTGTATGTATTTGTAGGTGAAGGATAATTGTGCAACGTGAGCTTAATGCACGCACCCACACGTTCATGAATATAAAGATATAATAAATTTCTATTGTTGTTGTTGTTTGCTTTTGCTATTTTTAGGCCAAATTTTACTGGCAACAACGTTTGATACGTGTGACCTTGATTTTTGAAGAGGAGTTGCTTTAAAAGAAATTAAAGACAACTTTTGCATAAAAGTTACCGACAGCTTTTATTGTACTTTGAGTTTGGAAAATGCATACATAATTTCTGCGTAACATTCAGATGGTAGAGTTTTTTTTAATATCAAAGGGCTTGCGATTGAGGGAAATCCGGTCAATTGTCAATGAAAGGACAGAATATCAGCTTAGAATTTAAGAACTTCTTGTTCTAACTATTGAGATTACGCGTATTTTTACTGTATTTCTATTTATTTCTCAAACTGTTAGAAAGAGGCCCTTAAAACATACTTGAAGTGTGCAAAGTGGCTTTTTGAATGAAAATACACCCCAAGGTTCAGAATGTCCGAAATGATCTAGTTATCTATGGCCAACAAAAGTTTTACCATCCGGTCCTGCAGATTGCAAAGGATTGAATATATTTCATGCCTTCAGTTTTTTTTGTCGGTGTTAATAACCGACTTTGTGATCAGTGGCGTCAATTCGGTAGGGCTGGGCAGGGCATTGGATCTGATACTAGGCATTATTCAATACAACAATTCAATAAAACCATCTAATAGTGTTGAAATTATAACTCTTGCCCCCCCCCCAAGGTTTTGGTGAAGTGACGCTCCTGTTTGTGATCTATAAGTATATCAGTAATTTACATTCACCCTTGTCAAAGTTTTTTTATACATTTTATGTGCAAATTTTCGAAAGAAATAATGACTTTTTTGACAATTTTTTCTTTTTACAATTTAATTTTTGGGCCATTTTGTACGGAAATTCATTTTCGTTCAACCAATTTGGTATTTTGTACAAATAAGTTTCAAAATCAATTGAAATTAAATAAATAAATAAATAAATAACAATAACTAAATAAAATATTTTTAATTCCTTAAATAATGTTTTTCTCAAAGACTTACCATGTACTTGCTTAGTTTAATTTTTAATCGTTACAACTTTTTCAGACTCCGATACCATAGACGACACAATCGATATAATGCTGAAGCTGTGCAAACTCTACGCCTGCCCGAATGGAACACTTGGCCTACATTTGAGTCGTGCACCATGGGATCCCTATCCTTGGGTTAGCGGTATACAAAATGATTCAAGTGCACAGCGTGCAGGCGTGCGTAACGGCGATACGGTACTCGAGATGAACGGCCGCGACGTTTTGGGCCAGAAAATCTCACAGATCGCTGAACACATCGCTGAACACTGGAAGAGTGGAGCAAATTATATAACAATAGTAATATGGCGCAATCAGAACGATAGCATTGAAGAGGGAGACAATGATCTGCAGGTGGAAAATAGCGTGAGTATACAATTGGCGCATGTGCAATAGCGTATGCATTTTTTTGCTCAAGACTATGCTTTTCATTAGGTAATAGCTTTGAAGACTAACAATTCACAATGCAAAAATCATTGAAAGAGTAATACATTTCCTTTAGTCTGTGAAGTGTGTCAGTGAGAATTTGTAATAGTGATGAAACAATTTACAGGTTCTCCAATTAGTGGTATAGTACTGCATACTAAATAAATTAATGTTAAGGCTGCGTTTACTGCGAGGCGTTTTTGTAGCGCTAAACGACAGCTTATCACTCCCGCCGTTCAAATACATGCGTGCATATGGAAGTGCGCAGCCAACAAAAAAGCCCAAAAAAAGCTCTAATTGGAGCGATGAACGCACATCTCATGGATCGTTTCGCTTGAGATAGAGCTCTAATTAAAGTCCTAAACGTGCGATATTTTGTTCTAAATGGGCGCACTGAAAGAAGTCTTAAAAAAGGATCCAAACAGAGTCCAAACCAATGAATTTAAGTGCATTTTGGAACTTTTTTTAAATGAATTTTGGATTGTTTTTGGAGCCTAAAATGGACTTAGTGGACTCATTTTGGAGCCTAAAATGAAGAAATTTTTTTATAACTTTGCAGTGAAAATTTTGATTGAAAAGATTAAAAATCTATAATGGTTTTTAAATTTAACATCTCAGATTTCTCAGACTGAGCTTCTTAACACATACACCAAAATTTGTGTTCCATTTGATTTTCTTGTTATATAAATAGGTTATTGATTTTTAACTCATACTGAGCGCATTTTTTTTTAGTAACTCTACTAATTTAACTTCAAAATGTTTCTTCTTTCAGGAGCAACAACAAAATAAAGATATAAATCAGCAATCGTTGCAAAAGTTTGCAACATGCCTGCAACACATCGCCCAATTACTAGAGTGTCCTGTTTGCCTGGAGGTGAGTTTGCTTGCTAGCTTGTGAGCTGCATAACAATGTTGCAAACTTTATAAAACATATGTATGTGTGTGTTAGTCGATATATGCATGTATGTATTTTTCATACAAGCGTTTTCATTTGTGTGTGTGTATTATTCGATTTTGGTATTTGTTGTTAATCATATCAATGTTTGATATTAATTTGTGTTTGCTCAATGGATGTGTGCTTGCGTAAAGCTTCGCTCGTCCACTCAACGGCAAATAAGTGCACTGGAAAAATGTCTCGGATACGCTTACAGAGGAGCTGAAAGCTGTGGAAAACCACATCCTTGAATGCATCTGTATATGTTGTGGGGGTAGAATACATATGAAACCACAATATATATTGTGCGGAACACAACCTACATATTATTAACGAAATTATAATAAAGTGCATTGTATTTTATGTAAAAGATAACTCAAGTTATTATCGTAGATTACTGAATTGATACTAATTGCTTCCATTATTTCCGGTTGGGTGTCTTATCCCCAGTAGACAATTGATATACATGCCATCGATATTTAGTTGTAGATTCGAGTCGCAACTAAACTCGAGTTCGAGTATTCTGAGCCGTATCTCAGCAATAATACGACGAACGTTGGCTTTTAAAAAGTTCAACAGCACTGGCTTATCAGAGGCAGAGGACTTCATTAATACATCACCAAAGAAAATCTCCCAGAGGCGTAAAATCAAAAAATTTTGTAGGCCAATTCATGTCACATTCATAAGCAAATATAAAGTTGACATATTTGGATATACGAAAAATTTCCACAGAAAGTTTTGTCAACCTTTTTATTATATAAAATGGCAATTCTTACTGAGTGAAAATGACGACAACGTTGCGATTTTTGGGGAACTTTTTGTCATCTTTTACGCAGTGGTAGTTATTGCTATTTTTGGGGACATATTAAGTGGAGATGTTTTCCACAAGCAATTAAAAAACTTTGTCGAAAATCTTATTAAAATTTTTCTTTCATAATATTATATTTTGATATGTATATGAGTACATACATACATATGTAGTATATATCCTCGTAGGATGTGAAATAAAAATTTTATGTATTTATAGATTTTCAGATATAAATTTTAACTGTTTTCCGAAGAGCCTTTATGGTGTGAATTGAAAATTTTGTTGTGGACCATAAGGTTGAATTTAAAACAATGTAGGCTTGTCAATTTCAGGAAAATCCTGAATTAACTGAGGATATCAAATGCACCATGTAATGCATGCGAATGCTGTTATTGTTAACTCCATAAAAATTAAGTACTTGTGTATGTGGCGTGATGTACATATGCACGTCAGTAAGATAATAAATTAAATTATCAAACAAAAATATGGCAGTCAAATGCATTATTAGTAGGGCAATAACAAGCAATCTACACAGGTACAAACGCCAACACACACACATAAATTCTATCTAGTATATGTATACCACAGATAGGTAGAAGTGCAAATTATTGAAGGCAAAGGATAAGTGCAGTTTTGCAATGAGTAAAAATTTATATATACGAACTGGCAGTTTGGCGCACAAATGAATATTTAAACGTACAATTTATACCATAATACGTGCCTGCTGTGCTGGTTCATGCCAACGTTAAAATCCGACTAGAACTGGTAATAGCTGTATACACATTTATGTATGTATGTGTAGTTAGTCATGTAGGAGGTGAAAGTGTATGTGTTTGGCATGTGGCTAATAAATTAAATATTCATGATAAGATTGGCAACTGCATCCTACTACTGGGTTATGACTTTAACATGAACGTTGCCGAGGATTATTGTATAAGGAAGAGACTTATTTTTATCCTTAGATCAAGGTGTTTAAAAAAAAAATTAAAATATTCAATATGCATATAGGATTAAATTGTTAAAAAATTCAATTTAAAAATTCTCCAATACACACAACTGAAATGGTTTAAAAGCTTAAGTAACGAAAATTGGCTCTGACGAGGAAGAGTTTTCGCAGAAAGTGATGATAATTGCCATAATAACTCGAAAGTGTTTTCTATATATGGTTGGTTTTTAAATTGACAACACTGTTTCTAGTGACGGTCAATCTGACAGTTCATAGACAATATGACAAAATTTAATGAAACCTCCAGCTTCGAAACCTGAATATAATTATCCGAATTTTTTGACGCGCTGAACTCAAAACCAAGGTCTGAATTTTTTTGAGATATTCTAACCTGAAAGTGCGAAAATCACGGTTTTTCGAGATATGTGAGGTTAACAGCCCCTTCACTATCCACACTTAGTGGATAGCAAAAATATTGAAATTTCTGGATTTACTTGACTTGGCGAGATAGTAGCCAACCATGAAGGGGCTGTATATTGTATCGAAATATATTTTTTTTTATAAAGTACGGAAGTACTATTCTTCCGAAATATCAAAAATTGATTGAAGGTAACTGCAAAAGACGGTATCTTAGTTATTTCCAATTGTAATCGAGCCACCTAAACACAAAAATGCGTACTTAATTTACATGTGAAGGGTGATTTTAAAAATGATAGAACTTATTTGAACTAACATAAGCTTGAAACCAATTTTTCTTCTAAATGATACTTACAGCCAATTAGCAATGATCAGTTTTTCTGTCTACTGGTACAGGAACATCGATCGTTGCTGTTTGTACGTTCATTGTTATCATTTAATTTGTACAAATAATTTTTTGTTTTATTTATATGATTAATTTATGTCATTTATTACTTAAAAGTGATATCTAGCATATATGTAAAATCTACCAAAACAAGCTCTAACAAAACATTTTAAATGTGGTCTGTGTAAAAGAACCTTATTTAGCTAAAGCAAAATTTTTCAAATTTGTGAAAAATTCCAGGTTAAATTGTTCCTTCTGTTGTCTTTGTCATGTGTGCTTAAAACATAGACCGATTTGCGTAAGTTCATATGAATATCGGTATTTGCTGAAGTTGATTGAAGTTCAATAAAATATTTTTCAATTTTAATTCATAATAATCAGTCGACAAAAAAAAATAAAACATTTAATAGATTATTTTTTAGGTAAAACAAAATATTGAAATCCTATGTTTTAAATTCAAATTTAAAGTTCAATCACTCTAAAAAATTACCCTTTAGCTATATGTACATACACACATACATACATACATATGTACTTTACAGATGCATTTATATGATATTGTGTGATATGATTAGGATTTATGCTTTTCAAAGCTGCATAAAACAAGTGAGTGCTAAAATCTCTGCTACACAACAACGCCTTCATAATTCGTCATTTATGTATATTTAGTATAAATTATTTTGAAGTGGGGGCGTGAACTAAAGCATTAAATTTTATGTTCAAATAATAGAGAAAAATTATTATTTTATTTTTGTATTTTCTGCTAATTTTTGGACTATATAACATCAATATCGGGGAAATTTTTCATTTTGGTACCATTTCTTATAGATTTTGTTGATATTAATTTATTAATAAAATTTATAAACCAAAAAAAAAAAAAAAATGTAGAGTTTTCTGGTCCATTAAATCCATTTAGTTATTAATGGAATTATTTGGTCATTTTCATCCTTATCCTGTAGACTTGCACATTTAAATGCTCTAAATACAGAGTCAATTTGATATTCCTGCCGGAACGAATGTTCACGTACTGCATTAATTCTATTGACAAATGGTGTTGGTATTTGTTGTATTTGTTTTAATATTTAACATTCATCAGTGTACCATGAATTTGGTTTGCTTAACATTTTAAACTGAACAATTAACCGGAAGCTGCAGTTTGCTAGTAATTTATTTGCATAATCTGATGAAATATTTAATATTTTGTAAAATCATTTTCTTTAATGAACTGCACCAATATATATTTTGATATTTAAAAAATTAAAGAGGGTACCAACTTTTTTATTTTAATAAATTCGGTATGCTATTTTTTTTATTTCTGTTATGTTACAAATGGGCGGAATCGGACCAGTTGCTGTGGCGCTGATTAAAAGTAGGCAACGTTATCAATCTTATTGAAACTATATGTATGTGTGAGCGAGCGACATTAATAGCCTTAATAGGCGGAGAGCCCGCTGTAGAAAAGTCGAGGAGCAACCCATTTTTTGGACAGGTTTCGACAATTTATATTATATTTAGGCATCTTCGAGCAATATGATTTGGCATACATTTCGAGCTGTAATATACTATAGTTTTGATTAAAATAACAAAACTGGGCAAAATTCGGTTATTTTCGGGCATCGGGATAGGCTTTGCCAAGGCTACCCTGGTTGGTTTGTTTCAGCAAAATGCATTACTATATTTCCTGTATATCTTATCCTGTAATCTTATATGCTTGAATTTTCATAATGGCCTCTTGGGCTTTAAGTAAACCAAAAATGAGCAGAATATAAAATGTTGGCAAGGAGCTCACTATACAATTGAAAAATTATTGATCGGTTTTCTATGTAGGTTTTCGAGATGTGCTTAATACAAATTTATAAGCAAAATCTGTAAACAGTGAATAATTAACCGTCAGATATATTATACATATTATTTTAAGTCATAGTCGTCAAAAGAATTTGGAGGACAAATAATACAGTTTAAGGACTATTGGGCCTGTGGTGGAACTATATATGACGAAATGTATGATCATTAATTTCGCAGTGAATACATTTGTGACAAAATAGAAAACAGCTAAAGTTGATTTAATTTTTATCTTAAGGGCAGGGAACACGCCCGGGCACGCCAATGCTACAAAATGCTAAATTTTTGTAAGTTACATTAGTTTCTGAAATAACACATAACATCTAGAGTTAGACTTACAATTGTTTGGGCATTAAGCATGTTTGCTTACCGATATCCTGCATTAAACAGGTGACCGGCGTATCAAATTTGACCAAATAAGCGAGGTTTGTGCTACCGTAACTCTGATTTTCACACATATGTAGACTGGGAAATGATATTGTTTCTTCCAGAAATTTTAAACTCCACCGAAATTTCAATGGCTGCATTTTCTATTGAATCGCCATTATTGAAAAACTTTATTGACTTAGAAGAAGGATCCGTCCAATCTTTGTTAAGGTCACTGGTATAAGATGATGGTTAGGCATCATTTGTGAAAATCTGTTAGTTGAACAGGTAACTCGAAACCTATTTTATACATTTTTATTATTACAGATTTTTACACTGATCCCGAAATTTGATTTGATTAAATTTTCAAATTACTGTTCAAGGTGCAAATTAGTTTTAATGCATAAGATTTGCATCTTATGTAATCGTATATGCGTTCTTTTGCATCTAAGAATCTCTCTTAAGTGAATAAGTTTTAATTGTAATACCTTTCTGTTTATTGTATAATTTAATTTCTTTTGCATAAAGAGCAACCTTTCCATGATTCAAATTAAATGGCAAATTCCTATTATTGCTGTTATGTTTGTGTCCAGAGGAAAGGATATACAGCTTTGAGTGTTTTCGTTGCATATTAATTATTTCATTGTTTTTGAAACTTTTGTCCGCAAAACTAAGAAATCTTTTGGAAAATCTGAAAGTGACGTGATATTATTAGAGCAAACAAAAACAATAGCAACATGCAATGAGAGTGTTCATATGTGTCAATATGGCTATCCATACATATATGTATATTATATATGTATGCGCACGTGATTGCATTTCTATGAAAGCAGCTTTTTGTTTTGTATGCATATAACAGAATATTATGAAGTTATAGGATTAATGTTTAATTAGGTTCTTAAGTATTCAATGCTTTGCTTAAGTTATTTTACCAACTGCTTTTGGTTTTGCTGTGCAATTTTGGTTGTGATGTTACAAAACAAGTTCGAAAACTTTTAATTCTCTGGTGTATTGAAGTCATTTAATGTATAATGATGCAATTATAAATGAGATTTAATCAAAAGTTAAATGGATCGAAGCAAGAAAGGATGACTTGGCTTAAAATTAATAATGCTTAAGTTTTTCCGAGACAAAATTTTGAAATAAATTTTATATTTATATTGGTGCATATAACGTACATATAAGAACATAAATATTTAAAACACATTTATAGCATAAAATTTATTCCTGACCCTTAGGTTAATTAAGTTACAAAATTATATAGAAAACAGCAAACTCCAGTTAAAGATCGCATAATAAAACTAATCATTTTAAGCCAAGTTAATCGGAACAAAAGTTAAAAAATTATGAGTTACACAATAATTTCATTTAATTTTTTATGAAAAATAAATAAAACAAAAGAACAAACTATAAATAAACTTATAAGAATTTATTCATTTCGCGGCTCGAAGGGTCCTGTCATTTGACATCTGTCAAACCTAAGTATATGTCATCCTAAATGGCATTTATTCAGCTTTGGGTTAGCCATTTCACATTATGGACTTATGGGCTTAGCTACTGAATTTTGGGTTAAAAAAAGGTGGGTCTGCCGTAACCAGGTTGCATGCTTTATGAGAAGATTATGGTCGTCCGCACAGCCCTAGTCAATTTTCATTTTCATTTTTTTTTTTCGTTCGGTGGGAATGTGAATAAGCAAAATAACCGTAGGTATATTGACGGGGCTTTAATAACCAACAAATTTCTTTAGTAACGCCGATGCATCCTCGAAAGTAACTGCCTGGTGTATATTATGATCTGGGGGTGGTATTTATTCATATAGTTACATTTACTGCTGGGCGCTACGGCCGTATCATAGCCAACTTTTCTGGGTTACAGTCAAAGTTGTATGTCTGGACAATATGTGGTTTGAACAAAACGGCACCAATAGCTTTATAACATAAATAATTTTGGATTTGTAACGTAAAAACTTGGCTGAATAAGTAATAACGAGATTTGGTGATGTCACTTGCCCACAAGTTCATGTGGTCTTGAACTTTTTAATGTAGAGATGCACAAAAGCACATGTCTACGCTAACAGTTGTTTTACTTTGGAGAATTTAAAAACTAACAGATGTTACACTATGACCAAGATATTGCCGGAATTGTTCAGAAAAGTACCTGAAAATAACCTCCAAGGAATTGTGCCCTGCATAAGATTTCGTTGATATTATATTTTTTTTACATAATAGCATAGTCCAAACAGTTATATAAAATACAAATTTGGTTGTTCTCTTTATTTTTATTGATAACCCTCAAACAATTTCGGAAAGGACTAGTACGAATTCGGCATCGATGGTGATATATGCATCTATCGACCCATTTATCGATGGGTATCTACTCTGATTACGCATTTCTGTTGAACGCCAATTCAGTCACTCTCATTTTTTGGACCTGAATACAATCTTACAGGTCTCATTAAACCATGAGTAGGTCATTCGACTTAATTATTAAAAGATTTAAATTTTTAAATTCTTAGAAATAGGTTTTCATGTACAGATTTTTTGAGCTGCACGTACCTATTTATGCTACATACATCACTAAGATTCCCGCAAGATGGAGAAAGGTGCATCCTGAACTGGAGGTAGATATACCAGAAAAGGTTTTCTTTTAATTCAGTGACTGCACATCGATTTGTACTCGTCGATTATTCACATCTTCGGCATAAACGGATCAAATACTTTTCTCAATATACATACATATGTACGTCCGCAAGTCTACTAAGCTTAATTTTCAAATGACCCATTATTATATAACTGATTTTCTTAAGTGTAAGTACGTTACATACTGCTGTGCTGTTTACTGACAAATAATTGATTTTATTCACTCACAACCTTCTGTTGTCCAGTGCAGATGCTCTTATTCGGTTTGAATGATTATTTCAATATGAACCGCACCACCAACCACCCTTTGAGCAGAACAATTGATATTCAAGAACGCTGTGAATTTAATTAATTCATATAAATAATTTCTAAATTTTAAAAGGGAAGGGTATTTAAAAGGTCGGTACAAATAAAGAGGTTAAATGAAAATACACAAGGGAATATTGTGGCAATAACAAGAAATTCTTGCAAATTCATTTATTCGTTCACCTCAGAAATGCAAACTTTTGCATTTTATCAATTTTGAAAATTGATGGATTTAATTTCTTATTTATGAAACACACATTTCAATTTGTGTTTTTAATTGATTTATGGGTACATGTACTTACTTAATTGTGGCGATTACCTATTATGTTTCTTCATTTGAGGTTATCAGAAAATATAGATTACTTTGTTGTGGCGGGAATCAAGAGTTTAAAGTTTGCATAAAGTTGTTGATACACTTTAAAAAATTCTGTTAATGTTAACTTCCATATCCAAATATGCAACTTTTGCTCCAGAGAGATATTAAAATATAAATGTGTAAGCAGGCCCGGATTTACCTTAGAGGCACACTAGGCCAGTGCCTAGGGCAGCAAATATTGGGAACTTTGAAAATTTTTTTTAAATACTTTTACACAGGGGGAAAAAAATACGAATACTTGGAATGTCGCCCCCCAAATTACCTAAAAAATGTTGACAAGCAAAAAAGGAAAAGAAAAAAGGTGCTCACTTTTGATATTAGAAATTTTTTTTTTTCCATATTTACCAATGAAGAAGGGCGGCAATTTGTGAATGGCCTAAGGGCGGCAAATTTCTAAATCCGGGCCTGTATGTAAGCTTTAAATGTAAATACAGAAATAAAAAAAGAATTACATGCAAAAGACTTAAAAACTAAACAAAAATTTTCACTACACCTTCAGTAGTAAGTTTCATTCATCAGACTTAGGAACACAAGTGATGTTATGTATTATATTTTACACAATTCTGATTTTGACAATTTGGTATATTTTGAATTTTCTTTGTATTTACAGGTTGTACGTCCACCCGGTTGGCAGTGCTGTAATGGTCACGTGTTATGCAATAACTGTCGCAGTCGGTCGGTAAAATGTCCAGTTTGTCGTGTTCCACTAGGGCCAAGAGGACGCTGTCTGATGTCAGATAAACTTTTTTCATTATTGGTAGAGAGTTTCCCATGTGATGGCGGTAAGCTTCTTTATATGTAGATAGATATACCTATGTATATGTAAATTTATCTTATATTGGGGATCTGGTGAATTTTTGGGTTTTATGATTTCATCGTCGTTTATGTTGATATGTAATGTAGTATACATTAATGGAATTAGAGACCTAAGAGTAAATGCGCTGATGTTCTTAAAAATTAATTTTGTAATTGTGTAAAAAAAAAACTTTCTCTCAAATTATTTTATCGCGTCTGCCTCTGCTGAAAGGCATAGTACCAATAAAGAAAACATAAAAAGCAGACGTTCACAATGGTGCATCTTTAATAATAGCAATAGTTAATATGCAAAAAACAAAACTCTATTGAATAATATGGTCGTTTTTTTTTTTTTTTTAATTTCGTTGTCTTCAGCATAGCCCATAGAAGTTGAAAATATATTAGTTAGACGTGTTGGTCTCTGTTTTTTCCATATATGTATGTACATATGGGGATGTTTCAGTAGCGAACCTAGGGTGGTACCGAGAGTGCGGCCACCCCGGACGCAAGGCATGAGGGGGCGGCAAAATGGTCGTGAAATTTATCTCAATTTGCTAGGGTTTTTGAAAGTCAAAAATAAGGACGATTATTTTTTTTTTTTTAGTGAGTGAAATTAAATCGATGTAGTAAATTTGAATGTGTAGGTGGATATTTTCACAGTATTAGTAAAATTTATCTCATTTTGCTAGAGTTTTTGTATGTGAAAAGTGAGAACTTTTTTTTTTAGAGGCGCCAAAAATGCACGGTACGCCTCTGGGATCTTTATAGCGAAATCGTCGATATTGGCCTTCTTCGTATATTTATTTTAGGGACAACGAATTTTTTTGAATATATTAAATTATATAGTCTTTTCTCTTCAAAATCCACTTTGAACAATATCGACATATTTTAACATTCAGACCTGTGTCAAATATTACAATTTTTACTATTTTTTACAGTACCAGTACTAAAAGAAAAATTTCAAAAAAAAACAGAGATGCAAATCTCAAAAGTGTCTAATTTGGCACAAAATATATATATATACACAGCTTGAAAAATCTGACAAATTTCGAACAATCCAATATATACACTGTCCGTATTGTTTTTTCGTCAATTAATTTACGTTCGTTTTGTCTTTATTTTTTTAGTAATTCCAATCGTTTACCTATGTACATCTTACTTATTTTGTTCATGAAATTGAAAATGAAAACACCCAATAATGCAATTAATTTTCGTTTAATGGCAACAGTGGCAGCGGAACCAATTGACAAAATCTTCCATTAAAATGGCGGCGCACAGTGGATCATTTTGATATTTTGAGTTAAAACTTTAATTATTCGTAGCGTTCAATCTTTTTCCTATCTAATACGTGTCACAGATTTGCTTAACCATGCCACTAGAAAACTGATTTTCACCACCAGCGGAAGCAAAATGTGCCATTGTGCGGCGTTTACATTAGCGCCACATTAAGTTTAATGTTCGCAACCATTAATGTTGTACCAAAGGTCGTTCCGTAAGGCACAAGTTGTTTGTATTCGCTTTTTGTTCACATTTTTTTGTACATTACTAGCTGTAAGTAAAACTTCTGTCATTTTGCTAAAGTCCTTATGTCAATTACTTGACAACAGCAAAACTTTAAAACAAGTGTCAATGTTACACTTAGCATTTTTTATATTTTGTTTTCTTTTTTCTTATGACATACCTACATAATTGTGTAATATAAATTACAAAAGTTTTTACTTTTTTACATTTACTTTAGCTCGTTGTTTTGTTTTATAAAGTTTCCTCAATTTCAATCTGTGTTCGCTCATGATCTAAAGCATGGCAAAGCACTCGATTAGCAAAGTTTTTTTTTCCACTCCTTTAGTAAACGTAATTTTTCCGACTATATGTCATTGAAGAAAATGATATTGTAGTAAGTAGAATTGCTGGTGTTTGATTTATTAAAAGTTTGGCCTACATTAATTTTTTACTTTTTCTTTCACAAACGGCTTAAGAACAACTCAATCGAAATAATGATAAAATTGTATAAGGTTACGTTGTTGTTATTTATGGACATTCTCCATTTGTCATATTTAAGTTAATTTTCTTAGCTTCAAAATGAAAATAAAATCAATTTTCTAGCTTTAACAGAACCGGAGTTATAAATTTTTGAAAGTGAGCCTACAAGCCAAAAATCACGAAATTCTCAAAATTTGAATTCGCCCTATTTTGAAAAAACATTTTTTTTAAAAAAATCCTAGAATACGTATCTCTTTTTTTTCGATACAGAACCCATAAAAAAAATGTCAGCCAAATCAAAAATGCGTCGTCCGAAAAGTGTTCGGTTTGTAAAAGACTGTCCCATATGTATATGTGAGGTTGGGACAACGCCAGCAATTGCACTTAAAAAGGAGTGTTCCCATTTTTGAACTTTACTAATTGTAAATATTTAAGGCCACTTCTTATATATAAATAAATCCATTTGATATATAGCAATACAAAATGATATATCCGCTCCATACGTCACAGAACATATTACCTTAAATGTATATACTATAATGTTTATTAACAAAATTTTTTTTTTCTCATTTTTCAATATCCTTGCAGTTCGTAATGACAACGGCATAACGAGTAATAGCAAATCACCGACTGAAACAAGCAAGTGCACACCAGATTTTCATAACCGACCAAAGATGGCAACAATGCAACCAACAAATTCCAAAGAAACCACAATTAAAGTTAAGAAAACTAAGCAAGTACAGAGACAAATAAAACGTGTGGCTGACGCAGTTGATGATGATGATGATGATGATGTTGATACTGATGATAACGAAGTCAAAGATGATGATAGTGAAGCCGGGAAGAATGTAGAAAAACAACAACAAATAGATGCAACATCAGGGGATATAGCAGTTAAAGCAGATGGTGCAGCGACGATGACCATCAAGTCTGGCGATAGTATAGCACGCGTTTGCTTAAGGCAAACTATAAGCCGAGAAGCGACAGACAAAGTCCATCATCAATTAAATGAGCTAAAAAGTCAGAAGGACAAGTTTTTCGACTGTACGCTTACCATGACGATCCCAATGACTTCGAGCAACAGAAACTTGGATGAAGGTAAAAAAAGTTTTTCTCACCATGCTGACAGAGTAGAAGAAGCAGAAAATGGTAATGGGTATACGGATAGTGATGATACTGCAGTGCACCAAAGGTGGGCGTCTAAGCTATTGGTAAATAAGGAAAACAATAACAGCAACATCAAAGAGGATGTTAAACTGAAGAAGTTAAAGTCTAATGAGAAATCTACAGATTCCTTGATGGACAACTACAACAACAGCAATTTTAAATTTATTACAGTAAACAATGACAATAGAGATCACAAATGTACAGTGATTCGGATTAATACAAAGTGTTAACAAAAATATTGAATTATCCTAGAATATGTTAAATAATGAATTTCAAAATAAATAAAGAAAAGGTTTAAAAGTACATATTTTTCAAGGTCAAATATTCGCTCACACAAAAATCTGGGAGCATTACGAAATATCATATTTAAAGAATTAGTCTCCTCTCACAAGTCAATTTATAAGAAACAGTTCTAATTTTTTCACGCAAAATGGCGGATATTCTTGAATCATTATATCACAAACTGTCCCAAAATTTTTTGAGTTATGGCAGTCTTGGAGTAAGTGAGCGAAATGCTCTGATTAGAGGCGTACCACAACCCATTAAAAACACTTATATTTCCTCAGGGTTCGATCAATTTCCGTACCAAATTTGTTCAAAACAGGTCTTTTTGTTTTGTAGTCAAAACGTATTTTCCTGTTAAAGGCTTATGTTCTAAAAGAAATAGTTAATAAGCTCCAAATAAAAACTTAAAATAAAAAGTGTCATTCTATACTTTCATCAACTTGCATCCGAACTCTTTGTAATTCACATTTAAAAGCACGAACTTAAATCGAACCATTGTGTAATCAGACAACATATTTATTAATATATTTCCCCAGATTGCACACCCAAAAACAATCTATACAAAATTATATATCAAGCTCACTGTGAAACTATTTATAAAATTTTTCAGTGCTCCTATTTTAAATAAATGCAGTTTTTTTTTATATTTTGCTATTCAAAAGCACTGTAGTAGATCTGTGATTTCAAGAAAAGTCACGAAATTGGAGTAGAAGATTAAGTTGCAACATTCAACTGTATGAGAAGATGGATGAAAGTTAGAGGACAGTGACAACAACTATGATAGTAGCAGCAACAACTTGTCGTACGGCATGCAATATAAAAATTATTATTGCCCAACTGGGAAATCATGTTGCTGTTACGTGCAATCGTCGACCAGGGTTACTGCAATGAATGCAAGCAACAACAGCAATGAATATAAAAAACCTGTCAACATCTAAAGGGAAAAACATTGTCAACAACAACAACAATCACAGGTACTAAAGACAAGATTGCAAAAGGAAATAATCAAGGAAAGAATTCTAAGAAAAGTGAAACGAAAAAAAGAGAATTGAAGAAACTGCAGTAGTAATTTTTGTTTATATTGTTACTTCAAATATTTGGTCAACAACGTATAGTAAATTTTGTATACAATTCACAGAATATGAAGTCCACATGCAGCATCAAATTTATATCAAATGTCTTAAGAAAGTCGAGGGAATTCGTTGGCCAAGTTGTCTAAGGTTGCACAATTTTCTTTGGCCACTGCACAGTGGAAACAGTTCTTACAAAAAGAAAAAAAAAAAAAATATTAATGCGTAATTTTATGCGATTTCTACAATTTACGATTTCCATTTCACTGAATGTTTTTAGATGACTTCTTTTATTTTAAACAATTACGCCTGCAACCGTCGTCTCATGTTGAAAACTTCTCCCAAATACTGAAACGTATTTGTCCCATTCTTAAGAATAGCACCAATCGAAATCGAAGCATTGAAAAGTTTTTGCCCATCTTATGCAGATGAATCACCGTTAACCACAACTATCACCAGTCGTGTCAATATGGTGCACGCAACTATGTAGGTTAATGTCTTGCATAGCAAATCAAGACAGCAACAGCCACAATTTTATGCAAACAATGAAACTTTTTTCTGTTGCACGTATCCACCTACAACAACAGTGACAAACACCTTGTGCGGCATCTCAAGTCAAAGCCAAGTATTAAGTTGCTGACGCCCTAAAATATGCAATTTTTCTTTTGGCATTTAAATGCACCAACGTCATTTGTTCATGTCGCTGCCTTTGCCCGATTGCAAAGAAAAGAGCAGAACCAACAACAAAAATCTGCTGCTAGTGCTGCTGGTGAATACGAGTCAGCGATTTAGAAACTAAAATCGAATTGCAACGCACGAGTGTGCATTGATTTGACACTGTCAAAAACTTGGTCTCAAACACAAGATGAAGGACATTTATTGACGCATGCAGCAGCGGCAATGCCAACAAAATGTTCCAGTAAAACAAATTATTGATATGGGAATCACCGCTAAAGTTTCTCTTGATGACGTTGTGGTTGTTGGCAAAGATGTTGTTGGAATTCTAGGTGTTGAAGTTTTGCCGATAATGACGTTGGCAAATTGAATTTATGAAATTCTTTCTTTTGATATTGTCATCAACATTAAATAGAATTTAGTTACGTGCAACAGAGAAAACGTGATTCGTCGTCATCAGCCACAGTGAAAATGTTACCGGGACAATATAGCTATGGAATAGATATTTAATGCCTCTGTAGCTTTAGCTGATTTTTGTAACAACTGAAAAAAACTACTTTAAGGTAACTTCATTCGACAAAAGATTAAAGATTGAGATATATTTCATGTCAAAATATTGAAATTTACATATCAGACGTTGCATATGGATTGACATAAGATGTTGGTGAAAATAACATCAACTGCTCCGATATACGGAAAATATTATTTTGTTTTTTTGTGTTAATAGGCTTAGTTGTGACTGGATTACTTAGATTTTACAATACTATAATTGTCTAATTTTTGAGCATTCATTTGACTAAGTTTCATGGTGCGGTATTGAGATTTGGTTAATTTTTGGGAAAATACTGTACAAAAGGTGAATACGGAAATACAATGAGCGCCAATAAATCATTCCATTATCCCAACGTATTAAGTCTGAGTTATTTTTATTGACAGCGAACTAGAGAAAATGCTTATGAAATTAGTATGGTATTCACAGAAATTTTTTTGTTTTATAGGAAAACTTATCAGCCATGCAATTCTATGAAAATTGAACAAAAATGCAAAAAAACATAGCTCTTCAAACTTGAATAGAGAAATGTGAAATATCAGAACTTAATCTGACAGATTCTTTTTTTTTCTGGCCAGTCAATTCTGTCATCGTATGATGACAGTAAAATTTGGTAGAAAAAAATGAGGTTGGCAAACGCAAAGCTTTATTGAAAATTATCTGATGATTATTAGTTGTTATTATCAGCGCATTTTTTTTGTCTGTCACTCATTGAAATTTCGTCAGTTTACTAAACTAAAGCAGTTTTTCATGGAAGTGTTTGGCATTTTATAGCAGTTCTCATCCTTAACGAGTATCATGCCTTGAAAAAAGCTTCTAACTTTAAATTTTTGCCATGGATATGGGCTTAGATTTCAAAAATGTACTCGAACGTTTTTTGTTTTGAGAAATTTAGCCAAAAATACAAAATTATGAATTGAAGTGCGGGAAAAATTTATCAGGTCGATATAAAGTAAGTTTTGTTAAAACATGGAAAAGAAGAAGCAGTTCCGGACATCCAGCTTTTCGAGATAATAGGCTTAGAGCACGCCTTAGATTCCATGGACAAGTCCTCGATTTAAATCAACTGTTCTCACATTCTCGGAAAGAGTGGAATGCTTTCGAAGTCATAGATTTTCGTTCACTGAATCTGAATCCAATTGGAGATATTGGAGACAGCAAACAACCTTGGCTCATACCTGTGATGGAATAATAAGGATCAGAAAGTACAATGTTGTGTAATACTCTACATTTGCAACCGTTGATGAGATTAATGAACTTAGGTTGAGAGTTGCAGCGCATATGTTTAATGTATTCCAGATTTAGTTAATGGTTGATGCTGCTAAAAACAGTACTGTAACCGATGGAAGTTAAGAGTTAAAAAGTCTGACACTCATTTATTTGCTCCACGATAGTGTAACGGGCATTAATTTCATCAATATGCGAACTGTTTGGGCGGAATCCTACCTACTGTTTCCGGATTAGTGGCTCTAATTTCGCATTGCCTCTGATGGGGAGACTTAGAGTTTAGATTTCAATATGGACAATATACAAGAGAGCTCGCTGAAATCTAAACTTATTAAAAATTATGAAATGCAGGCAGTTAAGAATTTTATGGGTTGAAGAGTATTAATACCGAGTATACTTTACTACAAAGTCTAAAATAACTATGCAACCATACATTGAAAACTTATGTCAAAAAAAATCCTTTATGTTTTTATCCAAAAGATGATTTTACTATAATTTTGAGATTATTTTTATTAATTCAAGAACTCACGTGAAAACTTTTTGACAGCTTAAAAATAGATAAGTTTCACCATGAATTAATAAAGAAATTTTTAAATACCATATTGTGTTATAGAAAACTCTTTCAATTAATTAGTACTCGTAATTTCAGTATTCCCACAAGTGTAGAAAATTTGACAAAAAAAAAAAAAGTTCCTTTTTATGCGCACTTTACGCTTTTCGCCTCGGTTTCACTTTATGCAAATTATGAAAGTTGTTTTTCGCAACATTATAAAGTTTATTCGGAGAAAATAAGTTTGCATTATTTAAAATATGTTGAATTTGCAGAATTTTTTAATTGAGAATTTTTATTTATGATTTCAGCTTGCAAAGCAGTTTTTAAATTAAAAAATATGTACAGGAGGAAAAATGCGCTTTTATAAAGAAATATTGCATATCTATCGTATAGGAAAAACATGACGGTAAACATAGCGGTAAAACATAACGGAAAACCTGTTAGTCACTCATAAATATTGTTTCTGCATGACGAAATTTTTCAATCAACAGTGCTTGCTGGTCATATTTTGTCGTTGATGTTTTTGTTGATGTTATTAATTGGTTTTTTTTTGTTCCGGCCTTTTACTCCAAATTTTAATCAACATTTTGCTGATTTAACAAAATGGTGATAGCTTTAGTGTACACCAATAAAGAATTCGTAATATCATTTTGATATGTTTGCCTTATCAAATAAAAAATTTCCTTTATAATCGAAAAATTATTGCATGAAATTTAATTTTGAAATAAAAATATCAAATCAGAAGTTTTTATGACATGAGTTATTTTCAACATTAAAACGACTTAACATCAATTTAACTTGATGAAATTTAATTTAATATTTAAAACAATTATATGAATTAATGTGAATTTGGCTATTATGTTTGGTACTGTTCCAAGTGTTCTTCTTAAAAAAAAAGTGAGTCTTCTTTTAGGCTCGTTGTTTAACTAAACAAAATTCGCACTAATAAACTGGTAGTAATTGAAAATTTTATAGATTTATGTTTTTAAGCAAATGAATTGCATTAAAAATTCATATGTCACGTTGTTTTCTTCAAATTGAGTCTTCAAACCGAAGATAAAATAGTACGCAATAATGCCATTCTTTGTAAAAAAAAATAAATAAAAAAAATTTACTAACCAAAGTATTTTTTTATATTGGAATTTATAAACCGTCCTAAATTTTTAAAATTCTTCACTAAAAATTTTGCGAATTTTCACGAAAAACAATGAACTTTCGAAAAAATCGCTGGGTGCAAAATATGTTCGTTTATATCTCATGAATTTCCCTAATTTTTTTTTATTCGCATGCAAAAGCAAATCATCAGCTGGAAGGCTGATTAAGAAATTTTGCATCGAATGACTGTTCTGATTAATAAAAAAAAAGTTTTCGATTGTAGTAGTTAAGTGACGATTACTAAAAATATATAGAAAAATTGTGGCAACATTACACAGAATTACATGAAAAACTATTGCGTCATCTCAGAGCTCATGGCATAAGCAGAGCCGCATTTCATGTTTTTTGCCGCAATTCCGACAACCAAATTACTGCCGCCCCATGCATGTGAAGATTGCAGCGGTAAAAATTATTTTGTTGAAGGACTTTTTTTTCGGTCATCAATTTTAAAATTACTTAAGTTGGAAAAAGTTTATGACCTTGGGGAAAAAAATTAAAACATGCGTTGGCAGTAGTGCATCCCTGGGCATAAGTAAAGTAAATTGGAAAATTTTATGATATACATATTAATTAATAGCTAACTTATTTTGTTTCAAAAAAAGGAAAAATAAGGAAATTATGGCGTTTTCAAACACCGACAAAACCGGAATGGTGCCGGCGACAATGACAGATGTAATGCAATCTAATACTCTACTGTATGTGATAGATCTAATTTAAATGCATTGCCTCTGACATATGCGAATTTGGTTATAATGCACTCAATCTGCTTAAAAAAAGTACGAAACTGAAAACGACTCTTAATAATGTTTTCCCCTTCTGCTATTTTCCATAAAAAAAAATTTCACAACGAATTATGCGATATTGCACCATAGATAAGTTTATCATATGCATTGAAAGTTTCGTTTCGAGTGCGGTAAATATTTTTGGGCCTACACTTTGAAAGTGTAAAGCCGGCACTGTTAAATTGAGTGGAAATGAATGAGACTTAATTTTGTAGTACAAAAAATAAACAAAAAGAAACTCAAAGAAAAATCAGTTTCTTAATTAGTTTTAATCGTAAAGTTAGCGCCGCAAACAACGTGGATTTTGTAAAGAAACAGCGTGCGCTACATCCAAAAAACGCAGTGTAAATAAATCGTTTTATTTGAGTTTAATTAAGACAGAGCCGAATAAATATTTACAATCTGGCGATGTTCGCTACTTCCTCGAATAGTTTATAAATTCCGTGGCGATGGTCGATGACAACTACGTACTACGATTATAGCACATGCGCTCTTTAGTTCACCCAAGTGCTGGCCGTGGATTTTTATTCAACTCTGAGAGATACGCGGCATTCGTTGGCGCTCGCGTTCGGTGGTTGTCAAATTCAAGTGGATTGCGTTTCGTCAAATTGTTTAGTGCTCTAGCTATTTGTTTATTTGTTTTCTTGTATTTATGTAAACGGGAAGTAGCATTTTGCTTATAAATATATTTCGAGAGAGTGTCTTTCCTATGACATTTGATTGAGTTTTTTTTTGCGTTGTTTGGAGTGAAATTTGCTTAGTGCATAGAACAGAAATGTATAATCGATTTGTTGTTCAACGTGATGGTAATTTTACTTATCATATTCTGTGGAATATTAATCATATGTGGAGTTAACATTGCATAAATTAATTTCATTTAGGTCATGTGATGGCATTTTTTGATTTTTAGTGCATTCAGGAATATTCAGCACATGTTTTATATATGTACATATGTACTAACTTTGTCATACAATTTTCGGTGATATATATTTATATGACCTAACGTTCTTAAAACATAAGTAATGTCACATAAATAATTATTTTTATTTATATTTTTATTAAAATTGATAAATGCATGTGTCCAGATTTACGAAAAAATTGAGAAAAAACTACGCTCGATCATTTACATTCCGACTCTAATTTCTGAACACAGTGGACTAAAAACACAATCTGTAGATGGTTAATTTTGCTTGTAAGAAGCCGATGATAGATTTGGTTATCAACATTTCGGCTTGGAAAAATTAATTATTTACACACCTGCTCAAAATAATAGGTACACTTCTCAGTTTTTAGTTTAAACTCTATTACAAAAATATTTTGGAAATGTAGAGGAAAAATCGTAGTGGTAATGTGAATAACACAATTTGTGTATTATGTAATTCTCCTAAGTTTTGAACGTTTCGACTTACTGTGTATAGTTTGAAAATTTGCCTGCTCATAATAATAGGTACACCTGCAACTTGGTTCAAATTTTTGCTTGATAATTTGTTTTTTTTTAAATTTTTTTGAACTTTCCTTAGAAGAACGTTGAGTTTTCTTCAATTAAATCTTAAAATGCAGTGAATTAACAGCAAAAAATTTTAGTTGAGATGGGTCATAAGACAAATTGATCTGCTGCGGAACACAGACTGGCTTTAAACTTGAAAAAAGAAAGAAAATCTCTTTGATGCAGCTTGCAGGTTGCTGAATATATCTCACAATTTTATAAGAAATGTATTTAAAAATAAACCGCAAAAAGAAACTCGTGGTAGACCATCAAAAACCGCTCCAACAGATAATCTTCATATTGAAAGTATCGAAAAAAAGGCATATTTAAATCTTCAAAGACAATTTTAGCAGAAATTGGGAACGCGGTTACCGCTCATGAGCGCATAGCTAAAAAAGTTCTTTTGCTACGGACAAAAAAATTGAGCATGAGACTAAATTTTGCAAGGGATCATGAAAACTGATCATTACCAGAACGGCAGAAAAAGTGGCGTAATATCTTAAGAAGAGATGAACTAAGATTAATTAATTTGGAAATGATTCAGAAAATAATGTGCGACGGCCTAAAAGCAAGGAGTTTCACGTCAGATTCACAAAAAAAAAAACTTACACACGGAGGCGAAAATATTAGTCAACGCGTTTAGCTGGCCGAGTCAGTCACATGATTTAAAGCAGATAGAAAACTTGTGGGGAGCCTTAAAGATGAAAAAAGCAATAAAATTTTCACAAATACGGAGCGATTGTGGGAGTGTGTCCAAGAAATGTGGTATGAGATACCCAAAGAAACCTGCCAGGCTCTAATCAAAAGTATCCCAAGAAGAGTTGCGAAAGTTATCCAAAATAAAGGTATATATACACAAAATAATGAAAGTGTAAACAAAAAAGTTTATATCTTTAACATTTTCTTTTGTTTTTCTGTATATCTTTCCGGTGTAACTATTATTTTGAGCAGGCAAATATTCAGCAAATAGTATTCATTGAGCTCAACTTTCGTACCTTATGATAATTCTTAAAGAATTTCTACTTTTTTTTTATATATATAAAGGCTACGAAGATATCTGCATTTTTGTTTTCTCAAAAATTTTGAATAAAAAGTTGTTCCGTTGAATTGAATTTTGAACTCTACGGTGTACCTATTATTTTGAGCAAGTGTTTATATACATATTTCTGAATAATAATTTATTACGGCGTTATCGCCTTCATAAGACAGATCTAAATTTGATATTTTACAGCTTTTATCTTTTAGTATTTTTTTTTACATATGTAATATAATATACAAATCAATTGTTTTTCATGGTATAAGTGCATGAAATTGGTGTTTTAGATACTTTTCACACCATTTATTTCAAAAATTGCACCTGATATGAATTGATGTTTTAAGTAAATTTAGATTCTTAGGAAAAAATGCCAATGATAGAAATTTTAATTTTTGTTTAGAACGCTTACGATAAGAAAGGAAGATGTTCCTCATTCTTTCATTTAAGTTCTCCATTGAACACATTTAATTTTTTTTTTCTTTATTATATTATATTATTATATATTTAAAGTTCATTGTTTATTTTGTTTTTGTTTTATGTATGTATATGAAAGTAAAAAGCATCTTATCTCTTAAACTAAAAGCCCTGAAACATAATTAGCAATGCGCTACACTACATAAACTCTTAAACTTATAAAACAAAAAGTATACCTTTATATACATACATACTTATATATATATATATGTATTGTTTAGCCCACTTTCACAATGATGAAACTACCAACGATGATGATAAACAGCATCACCGACAACAAGGAGTGCAACAGAACCAAAACCAACAGCGAGGCCACTCAAACGTTAAACAAGCAAATGAAATTACACTTGACCAAAGAAAAGGCGTGAATGCGCAGGAGGAGACGATGTTCGCCATGCCGAACGAGCTAGAACACTTGCTGAGTGGTCAGCAGGAGCCGCAACAGCAGCAACAGTTGTTATTGCATTCAAATGCACGTGTTAACTTCAAAGAACATGGTGATGCAGCAAGTGTTGCCAGCTATGATGGTAAGTTTAGTAAAAGCGTAAATGGCAAAAATAAAAAGAAAGATAAACAAAATAAAACAAAATAAAAATTTTAGAACTTAAGTTAAGAAAACTTAACTAAGTTGCATTTGATGAGGTTTTTGCGGGTTAAGTCGGTTTTTTGCTTACACAAAAGTTATGCTTTAATTTAAAAGTTTTTTAAGTTTACTTAACAGATTTTCTACAAAATTTTGCACAATGTTGGAATAATTATTAATTATAAACTTAAGACAGAGCAGAAAGAGGGCAATTCTAGAGAGAATTATGTGGTTAAAATGAAAAGCAGCTTAAGTCAAATTCATATAGATTGGACTTAAACTGTTTTTGCTGGACAAACGGGTTTCTATGGTGAGAATAGCTATGTGTTTTTGTGACTACAAGGAATAACAGCTGAAATCGATTTGTGGTTGCAAGGAAAGCAATCCTAAAACGTATGTTATTATATTAAATTTAAGCTGCTTTGCGTTGTGATCACAGATTCATTTTACATGTTATTCCTTGTTGCCACAGATTGATTTAGTCTAACAATTCAACAGTCCAGAGATCATAAACGTATTCAAGCTGAAAATAAATTTATATGAAAACTTCTTTATTTTCACTTTTTTACTCGAGATATAACAAAAAATTTTTTTATGGGAAATAAATTTATTTCATCAGTTGTGATGTTCCAGTTTGAGATGCTCCAAGGTCGAAAATTCATGTCTTTGAACCAAAGTTCGTGTACTAAAAAATATCTTTCAAATGAGGTACATATTTTTTTCGAATTCTTTATAACAATTATTTTATAACAATTGTTTTTCTTCAAAAACTTTCTCGAATAAATTTTGAAAAATCCATCTTTAGTGAACATCACACATTACTAGATACATATTAGTGGATTCAACTCTCTAGTAAAATCAGCAATTCATTTTATTCGAATGAATTATTAATTGCGCGTCCTGTTAGCAAAGGATTTATTATCTGTTAAAAAACACAAATAACGAAAAATTTATGTTTTGTCTCATATAAAAATTAAGTATCGAAATAATCATGCATACATATTTATACGCACGCAAACAGACACAATTCTTTGCTCGCACATACATCATTGCATTGCATGAAAATGCGTTCCAAAAGAACAGAAGAAAAGATTTTCCGGCGACAACTGCTTTCGTTTTTCTCTCAGTTGTTTTGCAGGATGCAACCAAAATGAATCCTTCTCAAGATGCCAAAGAAATTTTGCGCATACGAAGAAGTGTCGAGTGGATTTGATAGCTGCTATAAACTTTTTTTTTAATTTGATATTAACCCTCTTACGATAATTTTTTTTCTAGAGCCTTAATTTTGCCACCATTTGCAGTAACCACTAATGTTTGCAAATACAGAAGTATTTATTTAATTTATTTTTGTTTCTAAAATGCCATAAACTCTAAACGGATTCAAAGCTGCTTCCACTAGAAACTATGTTGTTAAATTTTATGATTAGCTGAACGTTCCTATATTTGCAGAAAATTTAGTGAAAACAAAAAATTTAAAAAACTACTACTTCGATTATGATATCAACTGCTTCGATACCAATGACAAGGCTCATTAATCATTTTGTAAAAGAAGGAAAATATGCATCTTTTAGATTTTCTCTTTGTTGTGTAATAGCTTAGCATTTGTTCAATTACCTTAACTTCTCCTTTTGTCATATTGTAGTATAAAATCGCCTTTGGCTTCTACAATTTACCAACAACGTTTCTGTCGTAGTGGATTGTTGATAGAATGATAATCGCTTTGTTTTTCTTGGGAACGTATGAGCATATTGCTGCATCGTTTCATGGAATCCAAATTCGCATTAATAGATTATTTTTTTTTTTTAAATTTTCATCTCATAGGCATGTACATTTAATTGCTTCTGAGAAAACGCAAAAAGCCGACATTTATCCATCGATTGCATCCTTCTGAGAATATAAAAAAGTTTTCTGCTATCAGCAATGCATCATTTCCATTTCATCCTGGCTTGTAGCTTTCTCCCTGTTTTCCTTGCACAGGGTAGTGAGATTCTGAATCGCATGCTCATCATATTTTAATTCCATATTCATACCTTTTGAGCTTCAATGATGCTTATGTACATGAGTGACTATTGTTCTACTACGATAAGGACATAGTTCATCGATGAAAATATCAGTGTGAAGAAAGACTCATGTCATCAGATGTTCCTGCATTTCGGAATAAATATTCTACTGAAATTTCTAACTTAAGATCTTATGCAATATTTTCGATAAGAACAAAGTCTGCATCTACTTTCTGGTCGTTAGTTAGTGCTGTGGCAACTCGGTCGTAAGATTACCTTGATTGTGTTCGATAAAGTTTTTCAACCCACATCGTCTGGTACTCAGATTACTTGCTTGAGGATATCATGAAATGTGAATATAAAAGGAATTTATATATATAATTTACAATGAACTTGAAAAAGGTCTGTCCTGACCCTAGAGTAAACAACAGGGATATTTTCGATTTGCGCAATTATTACTTATTCCATTAAAATTTCAAGTATGTAGTTAGTACTTTTTCTATTATTTTACTCAAACCTAAAACTAAATTTTTGATATATATGCAAGGGTTAATAAAATCACATGACAAACAATAAGTCTATGCAAAACCCCTTACCATGATGCATGGGTTCATATGGTAAGCTGTTGATAAGATATGATGTTTCCTTATATTCATTCCCAGTAAACATTCGGAAGATCTTTAAATGCGCTATAAGTTACGATATTACTATTTTCGGCAGACTGGTCTATTTCTATCTATTTTCATTTATGCAGAGTGCAATTTGTAATTAATTTTAATTACAATTAAAATGTCTTGAAGTTTAAACAATCATAAATTTAAAATGAAACATATGGAAGTCCGCTTGATATTATGCTATATCGCAAACGATTGAAATATTCGCATCAGCGATTGACATGTGAATTTTACGTGATTTAAAATGTTTGCTGGGTTGTTTTTTTTTTATTATTCTGATGATGTTGATGGTAATGCCACTTTGTGCGCTTGAATTATCATGCAGAGTTGGCTTCTGTATGCAACTGCAGCAACCACACTAGCTCTGATTTTGCTGCAGGCGCCAAGTTGGCTTTGATGCCGCCTTTTTATTTTTATAGTTTCGCTTGGATATTTTCTCAAGTGTTGACTGCGGTGGATGTTGGCTTTGTCGGAGCAATTGCATCTGCAAAGATTTCATGTTGAAATCCTTTTGTGCAATGAGGCATTATTACTTTTGTTATTATTTTATGCTATGTTTGTTTTTTTTTCTTTTATAATTTTCCGCTACTTTGTAAATATCATTTAAGAATGTGTCAATTTATGTTTTATTATATGTGATATATGAATGTGTATATTAATTAGACCAGTTGACTAAGTGATAACACTACTCGATTAATTTTGAAAAAAATTGTGAATATGAGGGATTTCTGTGATTATTCTTTAGGCATGTAAAACGGTATGTTAATTTCAAAAATTTCAATTAAATAATTGTTTATATATATGTATATACAATATACATACATTAGATCGGATCAAAATTTCAAGATTCATCCCGACACCGATTCAAAAGTTAGAAGAACCCTTAAAAACGATATCTGCATAATTTTTTCATCGTTCCGAGAAAAATCAATCGATTCTCCTGAAGGTCCTTGTTGGCTAAAAAACGTGTCACTGTCACACTAAATACTTTTTTTGATATTAATAAAAAATTTGTTGATCAAGCCAATATGTTTAAATCTGACACTGTGTCATACTTTTGTCCTCAAAATAATATTATATAATTTGACTTTAACATTTATGTATACATATATGTATTAGTATCAAAATATACGCTTACCTAAGAATAAAAAATGTACATACAATCAGTGTAGTATGTTGTCTACATATTTGAGTTTTGCATTTCAAATGCAGTTAACTTACATATGTACATATACATATGCAAATGTTTGATCCAAAAAGAGGAAACGGATGTAGCACCGAATTTACTGCACTCGTACATTATGAAAATACCTTTTGTTGAACCACAAAAATCCAAATGGTGACATCAAAAAGTTTTAACACCCAAGTACTGTTAAAAAGTTTTTGAAAAATTTTAAATTGTGAAATTATGCTTAAAGGCAGTACACACGATACCGTTGCACTTACATACATACATTGTATATTTTGAAATTTTTGATATCTATGAGGTTGCATTTTGGTAGTTTAATTTACATAGAATTACAAAATTTACACCAAAGTTTTAATTTGAATTGCAAAATGGTGAGTTTTTAACGACTAAATATGTTAAAAATATGACATAAATTAATAAAAATATTTACCACAAAATGTGTTTCCTTGTAAATGTACTGGATATGTCACAGACATTAAAAGAAAAACTTAAATGCTGCATACTTTGAAAGCTTGTATTACCTAATGTATTCACTTTGAACAAAGATAAACCCTATTTAATGCACTTTGTGCAACATAGTATTCTTAACTCTTAAAGGAAATAAATTAAATAAATCTTTTGTTGTTTTTTTTTTTCTATGGGTGTGATTGTGGTTTCACAATCTTTTCCAGTTGACTAACATTAAATAGAATGCCAACCTTTGCAATAGAACAGCTTTTCACAACAGGCTCCGTCATATTATTGTAGCTACTGGCGTAATAAGGGGAGCGCCCAAGTGATGTATTTCTGAACCACTTTAAGGATATCAATAATTACATGTGATATGGTTAGTAGTTAATTGCTGTGTGTGTTCAAAAATTAGAGAAATATCATCACATTTCAAAAGATAATTATAGTGTTGCCGTCCCCTGCCCCCAAACGTATTGCTACGCCGCTGATCCCAGCCACATCAAACGACCTGGGTTTTATTAAATCAAATCTTGTTACCTACAGAAAATCCATTTTTACTTAAAATAATATGTCTAGAATAATTGTAGTCAATGGAATATATTTGGTAAAACTTTCATACATAGCCGCACACATATAAGACCAGTGCATTTGTATACAGCGCTGCAGATAATGAGTGTGTTTGAATGTTTCTAGCAACGTTAGAGTGCACTGAAAAAAATAAAATGTTTAAATATATTGAATCAAATCTACTGGATTCAAGCACGAACTGTAAGAATAACTCATTTTTATTTTCGAAAATACAGGGTAACGCACGAAATATTTTTACGTTCATCATCGACAATTTGGTAATGAATAATGAAGCTCGTACAATTAAATGGTTTCGCTAAAAAGAAAAACTGCAGGATGTGAGCTACGAATAATTTAAGAACAGTTCAAGATGCCAAAATCCACTTACATAAGTACAATATATCTTGCTTGATGCGGTACATTTTTCGAAAGGATCATTGACACTTAGCTGTTCTTAAAAAATAAAGCCGGTGCCTCTGTAACCATCCATGGTGCTCGATATCGTATGATATTGTTAAACTTTTTGAAGTCAACTTTGCAAAACCATGCGCAATTGTGATTTCATGCCAAAAGGAAAACAATTGGCTCAGTTTCGCGATTTATTCAAGCTGAGCATTTTTTTTGCCCCAGTAGCGATTTCAATTTGCTAACTTGATCGCCATGCTTAAGCGCTTCCGACTGTTACCTTTGGGCCTACGTTCAGAATAAATTTGCTTCATTTGCCGCACTTAGGCCATTCACAAATTGCCGCCCTTATTCTTCAATAGTGAATATGGAAAAGTTTTTTTTAATATCAAAGGTGAGGACCTTTTTTTTTTGCTTTTCATTATTTTTTAGGTAATTTAGGTATTTGTACTTTTTTCCCCCTGTGTAAATAAATTTAAAAAAATTTAAAATTGCCCTATGTCTGTATGTATTATTGTACGTATAGAATAATAAAATTGGCCGTTTATAGACTGTACTCAAATCTAATATAAAAACACTTTTAACGAATTGAAACCATAATGGTTATTTGCTCCACCTTATACTATTTAGTAGAATTGTACCTTCCCATTCAATCAAAATTTTTCGTGTGATTTTGTGTGAATCGGCATAGTTTGGGGTAAATCGATTTTTAACAATATTATTTTTTGAAACCTTGTATAAGAAAATTCCTGAACGTGCATATTTATAAAAAAAGCATGCTTCTCAAGCACTATGCTTTTGGATCTTCTCCTTGCAATAAAAGTTTATATTAGAAAAAATGTTTTTAAAACACCCTATCAAATATAAACATTTAAAAGGGCACATAAGGGAAAATTGTCATGCTCTCAATCTCAGTTAGATTGTATTTAAAATATGGTATATAAATACAAAGAGACGTGTACGCACACATTCTCGTACACATCTTTCTGTACCTTTACAATTACTACTACAAAAATCTAAAAACTTCTACGGTACGGGCATTTAAATGATTTTTGTTTGGCCAGAACTGCGACTGAAAAAACCTAATTCGCTAGCAGCATTTGGTGTAAAAACTGAACGAGTTGAGCTAAGTTAAGTTCAGCATTTTTTTCATTTTTTAATCCTAAGTGCACTGCAACGAGTTGCAAATTGAAGTGGTGCATCATGGGGAAAATGAGCGCTAGAGGAGGTCTTCGCAAAACCCCAGCGCATTTGAAAGCAAAGCAACACAGATTAGCATCATTTCGACTCAGTGCCAAACTTCGGGTTGAAGAGGCCAAAACTGATTTTAGGGGGCGAAAAATTTGAATAGTTAATATAGATTTGACTTTTGCTTTTTGTAAAACACCTTTTTTACTCATCGTTTTATATTAATATGTTTCATTCATAAGGATTTTATTTTAAATGTTTTTGCTTACAAGTACATAGAGTCACGCAGAGGCTCTGTCTCTCTCATGCAATGAACTGATTTATCATAGCCCAGCAAACACTTAATAGGTATTTTAAATTTTCCACACATGTAGTGACGAATTTATAACAATTTTATAAAAAATATTTTCTTTCCATTCTCTTTTGACATAATATTTATAAAAAAAAAATTCCTTCAGTAAAAGATATAGGATTTGTTTTGTCCACAGTCTTACAGAATTCCCAAAATTTGGCTTTAAGGTCGAATATTATGATGATGGTTTTTAAAACAAATTAAATGCCCACAAATCAAGCGATAGCAGAAATAGATAAGAGCAATTTCTTGACAAAAAGAAATCGGAAAAATTAAAATTAGCCCATACCTACAAGGATTCGACCATTTAGCCCTAAGAATGCATGAGTTTTCAAATTGAAATTCTCGAAATACTTTGGAAAATTAGTCCTGTGCGTGCCTTCAATAATAAATTCCCATTTTTCAAAGTTATTTTGGGAATATTGATTTGAAATCAGTTACATTCTAAGGATTGATTGAAGAATAACATATTTAAAATAAAATAAAAAAAAGATGAAATGTCGAAAATATTTTAAGAAATAATTTATAGATTAAAAAAATTTTTTTAAATAAAGAAATCAATGTTTATTTCAAGTAAATATTTTTTTTTTATAACACAAAACAAAAAAAGCATTTTTAAACTAAAAATAATATAAGGTTTTTTTCCCAATGCCCCATAGTTTTTGAGATATGTATTCGGTTTCAAAAAGTTTTTGAGTCAAATTTTAAAATTCTTTTCCGATAATAAGTTTTTTAAAATTCGACTATGGTCAAAATTCACCTTTAGATAAGTACTAAACAATATATAAAAATTGGAAATATCGGAGATAAAAGTCAAAAGGGGGTGTGTAGAAAATATATGAATATGCACTTGTTTCTCATCGTACTAAAATATCCCTTCATAAGGATTTTTTTAAATAAAAATATTTTAGATAATTTAAAAAATAATTTTCTGACTGCGGCACTGATCAAAAACTAGTTCTCTATTTAGGCTAACGTCACATTATGTTTCAAATAATGTTTCATTATTTGTAGAGAGGCAAAATATTTTGTACCTACACTTAAAAAATGTATAAATCCGGCCCTGTCTTACCCCATGGCCGACAAAGACGTTAAAAGTTAGGATCCTACCACTTTGTTTTTACCATGAGTGGCTTCAGTTGTTGAGTTGATGATGAGCGCTAATTTGTTGAGCACTGAGTTGAATTCATTTAGGTCAACAATAATAACAACAACAACAACAACAGCAGCAACAATTTGCTTTTCATTTATTTTTGTCTGAATGCGGATTTTAACGATTAAAAAGAAGTATGGGCATTTTCTGTTGAGAAGCGAAATTATGCAAAGATACGTCAGAACATACATATGGGCATTTCCATGGGTCCCATTCGACCGTCGAACATATTTAAAGTAAAAAAAAGTCAAAATAAAATGGAATATTATTTTGACAATAGGCTTAACTGATAGCTAAGCTAATTGGCTCTATAATTGGTGCTAATGTTGATTTTGGACAATTTTTCGTTTTCAAGATGATTGCAAAAAACCAAAGCGTTCGCATGTGACAAAAAAATCACAAATGTTCAAAACTTATCAATGTTGATATACATAAGCCATAGTTTGGAAAAAATAGCTACTAACAGAAAGTCACTTTTTTTCCTACTGGGATAATATTTCTTTCAAAGTAAATTGAAATGAAATGAACTCATTTTCATGACACATTTTTTCAATGATAAAATTTTACTTCGACATATTTGAACAAGAAATTGCTTATGGCACTCAGAATAAAAAAGAAACATATCATACGATTGTGCTATCTCTCTTTAACCCATAACACTATCTCTTTTATAAAACGATGCCTTTACACATTCTGCACGATTATTTCTGAAATGAATTCACGTGTATATTTGTATGTACATTTGTATGGTTACAGTCAATTTAACATAAATTCAAAAGTTTCTTTATTCAAACGTTTGATCCACCTGTATGTATCTCTGTGTCTGTCTTTTCTTCCATATGCATATTTCATTTACTTCATGTATTGCAATAATTCCATGTGCACAAGGAAGTATGTGGTTGTGATTTCAATTTTCCGAACAACAAAAAAAGTACATATGTCAATATATTTTGGTTTTTTCGCACAATTTGTTCCAGTATTAGAAAGGAGGTTTGTGCAATCATGATTTATTCGGCAGAAAAATTTGTTGGTCCAGGTCCTCTAGTTAAGTAGTAGGACTGATACTATCGATTTCGTATTTGATTCAAGAGCGTGCATAACAATGGAATTTCTTCGTGACCTCTTTCCACAACAAGTTATATCATAAAATGGTGATAATGATTGATCTCCATGGTCGCCGGATTTAACTGTTCTGAAAATGGTATACCTTCCAGAGGGACATCCTGAATCGCAAAGCCAATGTACATAGATATTTTTGTGTAAAAGTCACCATCATTGATGTGTATCATCATTTAAAATCTTTGTTATTGTCAAGTAAATAACTTTCAGCCAATAGGTTCGTTCACTTAATCTTAATGACAATTTACAAATCAAAATAACACTCTTTCTAATTGTTTTTTTTTTCTTGCTTTAATTTTGTAATACGATGAAAAATTATTCTAGCAATTCCTTAAGTTTTACTAAAGCTCCTTGATCAGGGTTGTCAAGTTGAAATGACGTTAAAGTCCAAAAATTTTTGAGATAAAGTTGATGACCTTCAATTAACGGCATATATTATTTCATTTCTTTACAATAAGTTTCAAATATATGTAGGTATAAGTTTTGCTATTTCTTGCTGTTTGTGTGTTATACAATTTCCCAGCAGTTTTTAGGACCATGCATTACCATTTGTAATCATTGATTTCATATATTATAACTAGACGGAGAAAACATGCACGATATGGTAAGCGAAGGTGTAATGCATAAACAAATTATCAAAATCACAATGATGAATAACATAAGGTGAAATAGATATCTGTTAAATATCATACAGCATGGGCAAATAGCTATTGTTGTGAGCTCATAACTCATAGTGCGTGAGTTCGATGCCCGGCCAACCATTTTTTTTATATTTTTAAATTTTTTTTATATCGATGAAAAGTTTATATACTTCGTAATGCAAAGACTCACGCACTACTTTTGCTATGACATCGCTGTGTTATAAATCATGCAATATGGAGGCGATAGAAAGCCTATGAGATAGATGAAACTTTAGATTACTATCGATGACCAGAATCTACTGGGTTATTTCTAAATATATGATATTATATAATTTGAAAATAATGAATTTAGATATTCTTGGCTAAAATAGCAAACGAAAAATAAAGACAGAAAAGCGTTATCAAATTTTTAACACATGACATGTAAGTAAGTATTTACTTGTGAAAATGCACTTACATAGCTGAGTGTGGTGACAATATTGATAAGAGTATGTTTGGAGTAATATGACCAATTACCTGCCCAAAAATAAATAGAAAAAGTTCTTATTTAACAATATATGTACTACACATACATATATTTTTGTTCAGATAAAATCCACACATCATTGAAGTTTAACTTTTCTCAAAAATATCATCATCTCTTGAGAACATTTTGGAGTTAGTGCTCTGAACTTTTTCTCAAAATTTTTCAATAACACAAAAATTTAGCACCACATAACTTCTCTCTTTTAATTTTCTCTAGTCAATGACTTTTGAAACTTTTCAAAATTATTGTGCAAACAATTGAAAAACTCTGGTCATTTATTTAACTCTTGTAAAATAACCGTAAGAGATGAAAAAACAGTAACTAACTGAAGAAACTACCGTTGATGCGGACAGACGCACAGATAAAAGTTATGATGTACCGCCATGAAAACAACTCGAAAGCATTGTGCAACATTATCACACAAACGCCAACACTGAAAAGTTACTCTGTATGAGCGCACTTTTCCCACAGTGAATTTGGAACGTTAGTTTCTTAAAAAAGTAATAAAATAAAGTTTCATGTGAGACTGAATTCTAACTGTTTTTTTTTTTTTTTTTTTTGAGTTGCCATCATTCATAAAATGTTTTTCAGAAACTGCCGTGTATCTGCAGGTGACTTTTTCATGCGAAGGCGTTATGGAGTGACCAGGTTTTGGGGAAAACAGCAAAAATGATAGAAGAGGCTAAAAAGGAAATAAGAGGTAGAACCAATAAATTTTATTCTCGAAGTACGGACAGCACTCAACTAAACATTTATAGATTCAAGTATGTAACTTGACGCCAAAGGGAATTTACCCTCGCTGGTACATCCAACAGATTCTTACTTCAGGTTAACACGCATATTTCAGCTTAATTTTGTTAAAAAAAATGGTTGTATTAAGAAATAGTCCAAATGCACTGGAAAGGGGCCAAATGTACCGCATGTACTAAAAACTTGTCCAATGCATTGACAACGTTTTTTCACGACGCAAATATACTGAACAAAGTACAATTGTACCGCAAATGCCATCACTGATATGTAGATATAGCTATGTACGTATGTGCACGGGTTGAATTAAACCGGGAAGAGTTGAGATTCATAGATATGTACCAAGAAATTATTATTGCACACTTTTCACTGTTTATATAACATATCCACTTAGTTAAGTTAAGTCTTTCGCTGTCCGCTAAGCTATTCAAATTTTTATGTTTAAGATTTTTTTCAGCTTTCTTAGCTCATCAAATTAAAGTCTTTGTCCTCAAAAGCTAAAAAATTGAATTGAATCACTAAAATAACTTCATGTTAGTTTTTATAAAAAAATATTTAAAAAAATTATTGCAGTCTGGTAACACAAATTTCGTGGTTCTGCCACCTTTTCTTTATCTACTTCTACATTTTCATTGTGCCACCATGATGTCTTTCACTTAATTTTGTTTATTTTTCCTTGAATGCTAAAAACTTGGAAATTGAATTTGTGGAATTCACCTTTTCACGAATGCATTTCTAGGATATTTTATTAATAATTTATGTTTTTAGTTTGCACAATTTTCCAAAACTACACAGGTTGCATTTGTGTCTCGTTTTTTTTTGTTGCACACATTTATTCTACGTAAGTGTCTGTTTTTATTTTTCTTTTCAAGTATTTCGCATGCAGAATGTGACTTCACTGAAGAATCGTATCTTTTCGATAACTTTTTAAATTAGATTCATATTTCATTTTGAATCCACTTCCTACATATTAAACGTGAGTGAAAACAACAACAATAACAGCAGCATTAAAAAGTTGAAAAAGTTCTTGAAATAGTTGGTATCAAAATTCAAAGCATATATGACTAACTAAAGGTAAAAAATTGTTCATAATGCGCCCCTGAAAAAATTATTAGTTCTGATATAAATTATTTTTTTTTGGCTTTCGCTAATGTGCCGCATTATTAATTTGTTCACGTATAATATACCTTTAAAAGTCAGATTATTTTTTAATTCGTTTTCTTTGAACTCTTCTGAGACGTTTTCGTTTCTTAAGTTTCAGATATCAGATCTCAAAATGATAGTTTTTAAACTCAGGCGTTTCGTATGGATTCGCAAAATTTGACGTGAATCGTTCACCATAGTAATTTCGAATTTTCTGAATTATCCGACATTTTTTCACTATTTGAATTTTATGCCTTAAGAATTATGAATATCAAAATTTTTACACCACTTTTAAGAAAGAATTCATTGTTTTAAAATCAAACTCTACTAAATGTGTTATATTTTTCGGCAAAGTGTCTATTTCTATTACAAATATACTACGATCATGTTGAGCAAATATTACTCCTTCTTCATCATAAGCTTTAATTAAATTACGCCCGGAAGTTTGCATATTATTTTTGCTAAAAATCGTCTACACTAAACGCTTAAGTAATTTACGTATAGACTCTCTACATAATGAAAATTAATTAATAAAAAGCAATTAATATTATGAAGTTAACATTGAATTTTCACTATTGCAAATATTTACGGAACGCAACACAAAAACGAAAAAAAAAAAATATATAAAAGGAAATACTGATGTAAACAAATGATAACTTTAACGGCGTAAAAACCAGTGTCTACTCAATAGATAGTTTTGCATAGAAAATATACCGGAGTATCAATTTATAAGATAAGCTAAAGCTAAAGTACTTAACAAATTTTGATAAGCGTTAAAAGTTTCCGTCAATTGAACACATAGTGATTAGAACTGCTGTTGATTCATAGCACAACAAGCTCTGACTGAAAAGTATAATGGAAGAGCTAATGTTTACCTCTGTAGTTAGCGTATTATCAACATTGATTTAAATGATTTCATAAATAACTTTCAATATGTAAATGCAAATTAATTAAGTAAATTTTTTTATTTATTAAAATATTAAGACTTCATTCTAAATAACATTCTATCATCGTAATTTTCTACTTTTTATACGTTCGAGATGAATTCATACATATAAGTATTTTACTCCTAAACGATTGAGAACCGTAGATTGTATTAAATTAGGTTAGGGTTGCTGTAAGAGCAGAAAGTAAGAGTCTCAAATAAAGCAACTAGTTACATAGTGCTATAGCAAATTTCCTTCTAGTAAATAAATTTGTTTGAAATTATTTGCTGACAATTGTTTGATGTCAAACGGGCTTAAAAATTATTAAACAGTATCTGCGTGTATGCCACAAAGCGTCTTAAGAGTGTTACACAAATAAATAATGGATCGGATTTTTTTTCTACAATTGACCATCTTTGAAATATCAATTACACTTATCTATCAGAAAAGATTCGAAAGGGGTCTCTTCAACTTCTTTATTACAATTTATTCAGCAGCAGCGTAAATGCCAAAATACTCAGCGCAAAGATAGCGCTAGAACGACTTTAGAACGGAACAAAAAAACCTGGTGTTGGAGCTAGCAGCAAAAATTATAAATAATGAAATTGGTTTTATTAAAATTTTCAAGTTTAACTCAAAATCTAATTTAACCCAAAAAAAAATAAAATACTGAATTTTTTTTTACTAACATTCTTCGTCTTTACCACTTTTTTATACAGTTGATATTTATAGATATCAAAAATATACATATGTTTAAAAAAATTGATTTTTTGCTTATTCATAAATTTTGGAAAATTGTATCGCAATATTGGATCGACGTATATATATTACATACATATGTATAAACCTTAATATGACTTAGGGTAAATCATTAATTACTCAAATATTATTTATGTAATTTAACCAAAGATGAAAATATCTTTAAAATTTTCCTCTTTTCTTACATACATACGTATATGTAAGAAATACCTACTAAAGGATTATCAAATCGAGCATGTTCTCTCTAAATTTTCTAATTAATCTCTCTGCATTTCATAGTTATTATTTTTATCTTAACTGTTTGGGCTCGCTAATAACAGAGACTTTTCGCATATTACTAATTTCATTATATCTCTTAAATTGCTACAGCCTCTCATGATTCTATTATCAAGTTTGCTCCAATAAACATCTCTATTAATTCAGTGTGATTTAAGCGATAAGGCAACGTGGTCTATCCCATGTGTTGTTTTGTTGCAGTAAGGCAAAAGTAAAATTTTAAATTCAAGTTCTAATTGAAAACAAAAAAGAAAACATCAACGCCTTAAGTGATACGTAAAATCGAGTATTTTAAACTTTTTAAACTGGTAATAATTTTTCTGATATAAATATTGATGACTACAATCCGAATTATAGCTCTTATGAAAAAATTCAAGGCATTACACTTTTATTGAAAAAGAGCTTAAAAGGCGAAAGTTAAAAAATTACAAAAGTTGGCATCTCAGGATTAAATTGCAAAAAGCTTATCCACAGTTCAGTTTTTTTTCATTTTACGTGAATGTTTTCGCAAATTGAAGGTTTAAGATTAAAAATTCAAATTTAACAATATAATATACGTTTGTCCATCCATATAAAAACATACAATATATATTTATTGAATATAATCTTTGTGTAAACTGGCAATATGAATTATATTTGATACTTTTAAGATTTATTTGTATTCAGGGCACATAGACTTAGTGTCTGTCGATTTAGATCGTACAGATCTCTGTTTAAAGCCTTCATGACCAGAAATTCTATGCTGAAGACGGAAGAATTGAAATATTTATTATAAAAGTTCATACTAAAAAACGTTTAATGAATTTTTAGTGTCCGTGGAAAATATCACCGCTAAATTTATAAGTGATCGTGAAGTTAACGTTAAATGCTTAGTAGTAATGAATTTTGATGTCATTTATCCGTTGGACTGTAGTAGAATTTCATTTCCTCTATAAAGAAATGTTAAGAGGTAACGGCCTTTATCTCCTCTAGCACTAAATTCAATTTAGAGTAAGATTGAATTTATTTATCCCCACGTTGGAAAATGAAAACCACACACAATAGCAATGTCACTCTTTGTGTATAAAAAAAAAAAAAAAAAATGTGAACCTAATCGAATTGACTGCAAAATATTTGCAAATAATTAACACTTTAGCCATGTAAATATTTCATCATATGATAAAATTTCAGTAAAACAGATTTTTACTATAAAAAAAAAAAAATAATAAAAGGTATCTCACCACGTCGGTCATGAGATTTTAATGAAAATGAGTGAAATTTATCCTTTTTTTTTAAATATATTTGGAATAATGTCCAGAATTGAGGATTAGTAAAATTGACTGTTTGTAATTTTTAACCATCAGCGGCGTAAGTGTTGACCAGTAGGGGCACATCAAGCTCATCTGCGCCCCTGCTCTGCTGCGGCTGAGTAAATGAGAAAAAAAATGATAAAAGGAAATTTTATTTTGGATTTCAGTGATCCCTCTCGTGGAGCCGTAGTGTTCTGCACTTTATAATTACTAAAACTTTTTATTTTTGATTATATTCTCCGATTTAATGACCTTAGTGAATGTGGTCAGCATTTTAACATTTTTTATAAGGTCCGTCTTAATCACCTTATGTATATATATTTCTACTGTTGTATATCTATCCTGACAGCTTTTTTGCGCTACTAATGGATGGACAAAATTAATAAAGAAAACTAAGAAAACAATGATAGAAAGAATTTTGTATAGGGAAATAGCTTGTTAGTACCGTATTAAATTCCTAGAAACTGGTAAAAACTGTTAATATTGTTGTTTTATTCTTTACCGTTATTTACATGCGATTTTAGTTACAAACGTTGAACAAGAAGAAAATTTACTGCAGTCAACTGACAGCATGACACAACACAACATCAACAATAGCAGTAACAAAAGCATTTGCAGCCATTCCCAATTAGACATTCAAAAACTCCCGCCGGATATGCAATATGACGAGCAACAACAACAAGAAGAACAACAACAAAATCGCACAACAATAATTTTAGCACCAACATCATTAAATACAACAACTATGGCAACACAAGGTGCTGCAGATGGCGGCGGCAGTGGGATCAACAACAGCGTTGGCGTTGATGCAACATCTCTGGCATCCAGTGCATTCAAAGGACCTGAAATGTAAGTGAACACAAAGGAAAACATAAAAGGGCAGCTGGGTTCTCGTAGGGTGAGCGCACAGCGTGTTAAAAGATTTTGGTGCAGTTTTTTTCAAAAGCTTTACGATATCCGTCCGCATCGGCTTTATTCAAGTGCAGCATTTCAGTCCCGACTACTGCGGTGTTGGTTGGAAAAGTTGCCAAGTATATTTGTTCAAATCATTAAATATTACGAAAAAATTATAAGCGAGTAATTTTTCCCGAAATCAAAAAGCGATAGAGGTGTTTGGTTGTAGTCTACATCCATATAACGCATTTCATGTCAAATGTCTTAAGCCTAAAATCGAACATAATCGATTGAACTCAAACTTCGGCAAAGTGTTGTCCTATTGAATGGTAATTATATCCCAAAATTATTTTCATTGTTTTCAAAAACTGGCTGAACTAAGGGGGATGATCATTTGAGAGATTTGGTTGACACCCACTGTTTCGTGTAGATAATTAATTAATGAAGAGTGCAGTAAGTTCCCGAGAACGTTGAACATTGAACATTTCGTCATTACTTTTTGCACAGCAAAAGTAGTGCCGACATGTTTAATGTGAAATTCTTCTTCTGTTTACAGCGTTTTTATTGAGGTTTTGGTTTTTTAATGTGAAATTCTTCTTCTGTTTACAGCGTTTTTATTGAGGTTTTGGTTATTTTCGACAAATTTTTCATTTTTAATTATGTATTAATGTTTGGTGAAATGGCAATCCTGGAGCAGCAACGTGTGTTTGTGTTCGTCTTTGTGTTTTAACTCCACGGCAACACTGGAATGCAATGTGTTCGCTCATTTTTGTTAGTCCTGCTACTGCCAGTGTTGCTACCGCCTTTGAATACATTCTCGAGCTACAACTGGCAGCTCTTTAACAATGACGGTGTTACTGCAATACAAACGCACAACATTTACACATTTGTTTTATCATGTTTAAGTGTGAAATCGGCTGCGAAAAGAATTCAAAAGCATTCAGCAAATTGTTCTTAAAAATCAAAAGCGTTTTTTATCACATGAATTTTTAAAAATTTTAACTACTTTTTAACTTTAATTTTTGTTGTTGTTGTTAACAGTAAAAAGGGCTTTTTATTTAAAACTTTTTTTTTGTTCAATGCTTTCCTAAATTTGCACAATATATATGTATCTACATAAATATTTGAATTTTGATCCTAAGCCGAAAATCGAACATAATCGATTGACCTCAAACTTGGAAAAATTGTTGTCCTATTGGATGTTAGCCATAGGCCAAAATATTTTTCATTTTCTTTATAATTAGGCAAAAGTAGAGGTATAGTAATTTCAGATTTTTGGTTGACATCCTCTGCTTCGTGTAGATAATTGATTTTCTGAACTAGCTGTTGTTCTTAGTCCATATCGGACAAAGTGGAAAGCCTGTAAATACGAGACACCTCAAATGAAGTCCACCCGCGTAAGCTATCTTAAACTGCAGAGATCCATTCGTTTCTAGCAATCTGCCTAAAAATTCTTATTTTAAACTGCATTTATATGTATATAAAATTTAATTTTGCAATAGATGGCGCCATTTGGGACGACACTGGCCAACTATATCCCAACCGCTAACTATTTTAATCATCTTTTTGCTACTTTGGGCCATCGGTTACATTTTGTTACCTCAGTATGCGACTCCAAGTACCGGAATCATGCGAATTGTATTTCTTTTTGTTGGAGCACAAACTGCCGGAATCTTAGTAACATTTATACATCTACCGGATATGCTGGGAATGCTTTTCTTTGGTGTACTGTATACAAATGTCGGATTAGCAAATTTTTCAGGATATCAACCGCTGGAGGCGTTTTTAAGGTGAGCTAAAGTTAAAAAAAAAACTTTCATTGCACAACAAAAGACAACTAATGCAGTGTGAATAGAAAATGAGTCTTCACTTGCTTTGCATCATGTTTTAAGCTTTCAATTTTAAATTTTCTAATAAAGATGCCAAGAAAAAGTTAAGCAATAAAAACCTTTAGTAGATAAATAAATAATTTGTCAAATTGTTTTTTTTTTTTTTTCACAGAGAAATGGCCTTAATTAACATCATGCTGCTGGCTGGACTCGGCTTGGACTGGAATGCATTCAAAAAACTATGGCTCATGATACTGCGACTAACCATTGTGCCAACAATAGCTGAAGTTACAATCATTGCAGTAATGGCTAAATTACTACTTGGCATGCCATGGCTTTGGGGAATATTGCTTGGGTGAGTAGTTTTTACTTACATACATACATACATACATACATATTTTGCATACAGTGCATAGATATGCAATACATATTTTTCAGTTTCTTTTTATATATTTCTTTTTGTTATTTTACAAAGTTAGGTGCTTATAATTGCACTATTAAATCGTTTTTTTCAATAATAAAATACATTTATTTTGACCTCCTAAAAGCTGCTCCACCTTTTATATAAGAAATATTTAATTTAAAACTGTTAATTTTGAAGCGACTCCCACTTTGTTCCGGTTGCCATAATTCGCACGATTATTAAAAATGCAAAAAACTGCAGCAACGCCGTTCCCGCTGTTGGCTGTAGTGGTACTGCGTGCTTAATTTAACACTCGACCACTTCGGCAACAACATTTCATTACTTTTAATGCCCAGGTGCAGCTAGCTACTGCGCCAAACGACGAGTGCCATTTTTTTCTGCGGTTTGGCAGCAGCTGTAAAAAATATTGTTAACATAACGAAATTGTCACCATTACGAGGAGTGGTTAAGTTAAGCAGTGTCGCTGTTGTACAGTAGGCCAGAATACAGAATTATTTTCTAACCTTTCTAAATTTACATTTTTGCACGATGACATATTTAGCTTATTCTCCATAGGCTTATTCTTCGGAACCCAGGACTATGAGTCAGTGGTGATATTTGAAATTTTCACTGCTGCTGCTAACTTCAGAATTTTATTTGAATGCATTTTGGTGGAGTTGAGATGATAATTTGAACAAGATGTGTCCAATGTGTCACCTATGCTGGATTTGCCTTTCACAAAACTAATGCTGGCTGACTTTCTTGCAAAAATTATTGAGAGCAAAACTAGATCGGGTCTTACAAAGACTATTAAACCAAAAGGAAAAAGTCACATGAATTGAATTTAAAAAACATAAAGTGTATGCAAAAATCAACATAAATTTAATAAACTTTCGCCCACTGTACCACCTTCTTGTGTATACGACGCATTGCAGCTAACGTATAATTAGATGCATACGACATCGTTAGAAGTGTAAATATGCGCTTTTCATAACGGTCTTAGTTACTAAGATACTTTTCCATTTATAATTTAAAAAAAAAAAACGATTTTTTTTTGCATGTTGTTAACAAGCTGGCTTATATTGAGTTGGTTTGTAATTGCCACTTTATTTAACATTCACAGACATGCGTACGTACAAATATATATGTTTATGTATACAGGTATGTACGTTAATTATTCTTTTCTCTGATAGTTTTCAAAAAGAAAGTAGAAGAATGTGAAAATAATATATTTACGTTAATAGCAAACAATAATTATAACCTAGATTTAGTGAATGAGATTACGAAAAGTGCTTTCTTTTTCAATTCAGTGATTTAGTTAACTTCAAAAAGTCAAGAAGTAAAATTAAAGTTCCTGTAATCGTTATAATAAACATATGTTTATGAATATATAGCAATGCGCCTTGTAAATAAAATCCTTGGCTTTGGATAATTCGGTGTTTCAAATGTGATCTAACGCTACCTTAAAAAGTTCTTTGTTTAATCGCTTTATCAAAACTTTAGTCAGTTGCAATACAATACTTTTGAATATTATATGTAGTCTTTAAATGATTTGTTTTATTAAAAATTAAGACCCTACTACAGCTACTATTATCCTGTAACTCGGTAAGGAGCGTAAGGCCAGAATAAATTCTATTTAGCTATTTCAATGCATAGTTTGTTGTTTTATGCTGTCCCAGTTTACATCGATTTCGGACATTCTAACATTCGATTTCTTAATTTATTTGATTTCATCTCTTCTGTCTGTTCGCGAGGGACCAAACGTAAGCAAGATTTATTTGATTTATATATTCGCAGTTTAGTCTGTGTTAGTATCATAGTATCATTATTTGACGCCAGTATTTAATGGAGGTTTGCGAATAAACTTTTCGCTTTGTTGTTTCTTACTACTTTCTCTTCCAAGGTAATACCGTCTTAAGTAGTAGAAACGCTACCTAGGTAATAAATTGATGTGTTTGTGTTTTTAAAGTTCCCGTATTTGTTGAAGTTTTTGGAAAGCTTTCATGTTGGCCCATCCCTACTGTTCATATAAAATGTTCGATTTTAGGGTGTGATAAAAATTAACAAGATACAGGTCAGATCACTTAAAAGATCGTTTCAAAGGATGACCCTTATTGATTTTTTTAATACTGAACAAATTTCTTTGAATCCGATAATTGCACCTTAAAAACAACACACATAAACTCTACCAAAGTGATAAATTGATTTGTTGGTGCTTATGAAGTTCCCGTATTAGTTAAAGTCTATGGAGAGTCTTCATGTTGGCACATCCCTACTGTTCAGGAAAAATCTTTGATTTCTTAATGTAATAAAAATTACCTAATGATGGTTCGGAGTACATCACAGATTACTTAAAAGATCGTTTCAACGAGGAAGATGGTACTAAATAATTTTTTTTTTTTTAAAAAAGCTGAATAAAATTCTTTGAAAACAGACATTTTTAAGTACTATACCTCAAATATTTTAAAATGCTGACATGATAAGCCGAGGTCAAATTCGGATTCAGCGTAAAAAATTTGTTTGAAAAACGACCAATAGCAGCCCAACATTTAAAACTAACAGGCTTCGGTGTCACCTTTTGCGTTTGCGTGAAAACTTTCTTCAAATTGTAAAGTTAATTGTTCCACAAAAACTTGAACGCAAGCGAGATTGAATCACTTGAGCTTTTTCTTTACAGCTGTCCAGCTTTAGCTACTTAAGGCTTTAGCTTGGTTGCTATCCACCACTCTAACCTATCACCTTTAAAAAAACCAAAATAATTCTGATTCACCCTAATGCGGAAATGTATTTGAATTTTTCTTTTCAGGCTAGTAATTACAGCTGTATCGCCCAATGTTGTTGTAACTGTTATGCTTAAACTGAAAGAGGATCGTCTTGGTCTCAACAGCGGCATACATACATTAATTTATGCAATGACAACCTGTAATGATGTGGTTTCCATCTTTACATTTGGTGTCTTCTTGGGTGTCATCTTTTCAGCAGGTAATTATCACTAAATAAATTGGCGCACATTTATTAATATTTCTAAATTCGAGTCTTTATAAACTGATATCTTAAGCAAGGAACAGATATAAGTTCCTACACGTTTCAAATCTAAAGAAATGAAAAATAATGAATATGACGCTTTTGCTAAATAAATGAACTTAAACATGATATTTTTGATTACCTTATATTTAAGTAGTTCCTGAATAATGAAATCTCTAGTTAGGGGACGTTCATTAATTACGTGAGTTAAAATAGGGGGGAGGGGTCCGGCAAAATCTCACCAAATCTGCCCAAGGGGGGGAGGGAGTCAAGGAAAATCTCACGTCAACTTTTGAATGCATAGAATTTACATTAAAAATTATAATTTAAATTTCACGGGAGGGAGGGGGGTTCGACTTTTCAAAAAAACACCTCACGTAATTAATGGACATCCCCTTAAGCTTAAGTTAAAAATGGAGAACGTACAGAAAAATTTCAACTTTTTGCTACGCTTGACTAATAAGTTCTCGAATCATCGACCATCCTTAATAGAAAACTTTTTTTTTTGACATTCCAATTTCTAAACTGAGAATATATACTGACAAAGGTATATAAATCAAAGACATTAACACGTTAACTAAAACATGAAAGATATAAGAAAAATTTGCATCAAATTTGAGGGCATGTAATTACCATATCCGTATTTTGCAATATAGCATTAAATTAGTCATTAACTTTAAGATAAATATAAAAATATTTGTTCTCTTCACCGCAGGAACACTGACTGATCAGATATTGCAAGGACCCATTGGCTTTACAATCGGCTTAGTTTATGGATACCTTTATGGAATGTTTTTGGTGCATATTCCTTCAAGAAAATCGGTATGTTATAGTATTAATTAATTTTTAGTGACACAACCATAAAAGTATTCGTTGTTGGCGAAGGCATAAATTTTTTCAATATGTATACGTAATTTCTGTGCATAAACATGTGACTTATACTTTTTTGCCTTTTCATCACTGATCGAATTTACCTGTTGTTCCTTGTTGCTACAGATACATAGGTACTCTGCCAGATTCATCAATGACGGAACAAGCAGCTTAACTAGAGAAACGCTTAACAATTAAGGTTTTGACATAAATGTGATCTTAAAGGGGCAAAGAAGATGATACTGTTTTGCTATTAAGTATTTTAAGTACAAATTACATTACAGTTACGAAAACTGGTTTTGAGAATTGACAAATATTTTAGTGTTTCATTAAGTGACAGTAATACAACTTGGTCAGGGCTCAGCTTTCTTCAAAAATCTTATAACATGACATTACATAAAATCCTGAATATTTTTGAGTTATTCACATTGTTCACATTAGAAAAGGATATAAAAATAAATATCTCTCTGAATTTATAATTTATACATAAAGTAAAAACATGCGATCATTGCGTTTTTATTTCAAAAACTTTGGCCAAGAATGCTTTACAGTTTCTTAAATTTCTAAATAAGATAATTTATTTCAATATGAATAGAAGAAGTACAAAAGCACGAATCCACTCGCAACAAATACATTCAAATGCAAATGTGCTTTGCAAACGTGTTGGTAGATTGCATTTTCACAACCCCGAATTATCTAAGTTTGCTACAGAGATTGTAACAAAAACAACGTTTAACATGTGAAAAAACCGCATAAAATGCAAATGTCTGCAATTTAAATTTCTGTTTATTGCTGTATTAGTGTCAGATGGTACTAGGGTTGTCAGCTTAAATAAAATAAAATTGTGCGGCAACAATTTTCTTCAATTGAGGGACTCGGTAGAGCTCTTAATTTATATTATCAATGTTTTCGGTTAAGCTTAATTTTTTTATATTTTTTTATTAAGCTGAAAAAATCGGTAAAAAGAGAAAAAAAAAATGAGATCAAAACTGTAGCTTATCTCATTTGCTACAAACGGATCCCCATCTCCCACGTCACTGGCAATTCTTTGCAAGAAAGCTTTTCTAAACTATCGCTGCTCGAATCTGGCGTTGAACTGCAGGCTGAAACCATTCTGAGCAATATAGCAGGACAAATTTTACTATGGTACTTTATGCCTTGCAATGTCAAATTGAGAAAGCGATCTTGAAGAATGTCTTAGAAAGTGAATTTTTCTGAAGAAATTTTAATTTTTGGATCAATCATTTTCTTATTTAGAAAATATAGGGGGAATTCGAGTTCAACAATATTTATATCTATTTAATAACATCCATCAGCTAGCTACATTTTTTATTGATCAAGGATATGAGTTTTATTTCATGAAGCTTTTTTGGCATCACTGTTCGTTGGGCTGTGTTGACTTTCTCTTCAATGTGTAGTGGGCGAATACGTTCCAAAAGCAGAATACCGATTTTTTTTTGTCAGCAGCAGCATTTTTATGTTATGTTGTGAACTGAGCAACGCTTGCATTTCATACCCAAGATTCAAAATCGTTTATTTCTTATTAGACGTTTAGCAACTCTTATTGAATACTAAATTTTTTCAAACTACTGCATGATATTTAATTTTTAAGACGTTCGGAGCACAAACATTTTATTTATTTTTAAATTTGACTTGTTATGTGGCTCTTATCCTGCTTATGTAGCTATAATTTAATATAATCATTTTTTTCCTGTGAAATGGTTTTTTGTTACCGCACTAACATGTTCATAATATTATTATTCCAATTGAATTAAAAAAACAGCATCCATAAAAAGAACACAGAAAGAGGTTTCCCTGAAACTAAGAGATTTTTATTACCGAAAAAATTTCGAAAATATTTTTTCCTGTTCATGGTATAGAGACATACGGTAACATAGCACAAACATATAGTCAGATGTGAGCCAGTAGTAACAAAATTAAAATAAGCTTAATAATTAAAGTGGAAATGTTGTGAAATATTATAAGATATGATTATATGTTTATATCATGAAAGTGATTAATTAAGCCTTAAACACATAATAAGAGGACTCATGATGTCAATTTTGCTCAGAGCGAAAATTTGGCTTCCGCTGGCTCTGAACGCAGGAGAACGAGATCTGATCCAACTGAATTTCGAGATTGACAAATTTCCTTAGCTTATGGTCTCTAGTGCTGCTTAAATATTAATATTATTCATCTAGCTTCTAGTATTTAACATAATCTCATTCAAGCCATAGAACATAATATAATTTTTGTTCATAAAAGAATTTAATTTTACCTAAGTATTCTTGAAGAAAATATAATAATGTATCAGCTGCATTTGCTTCTTTGTCATTTTACTCAACTCAAAATATGCGATTTGAAACACTTTAGCGATATCTTGAGATGCAATTCATCGTCGTTGTCAACGCACAAATCTTGCAAATAAAACAAATTATTTTACTTTTGTGCTACGTATCTGATACGCTTGTTTCCTTATTCTTGCAATTTTGTCTCTATTTTTTCTCGTGCTTTTATCTTCAAATGCATTCGGCAGGATTTTTGCCAGAAACCGAAAAAAAATCACTTCTTTTGCTCTTATCTGTGGCAAATTGAATTTTGCACACAAATTTAAAAAAATAACTTTACATTTTTGTTACGTATAGAGATATGGATATACAAACAAATTATCCTAGTAAGAAAAAGAGCATAAGATTTTTTTTATAGCAAAAAATTGAAACAAAAAGTTTGTCTCAAAATATTTCTATAATGTGTCAGAATTGTCTGTCAGAGACGGATGCAGAAGGTTTAACGACATATAGAGGTAAAAATTTTCTCGAGCAATATATATAACATACATTTGTATGTGGAATGTTATAAGTAGGCGTGTTGAATTCCACAGACTTTAAATTTTTTAAAATTGAAATATCAGTTTTTACAGGATCTGGCACTGCAATATAAATTGCTGGCTTATCTGTATTGGCCTTTATACACAAAGTTGAACCCTTATAATATTCAAAAAAATATTTGTTATAGGTTCGGTAGTTACAAATCTCATCCCATGGTATGGATTAGTGTTCAATTCAAGAAAGTACTTTAACATCAATATGCGATATCCAAGCCATTTAAATTTCAGGCTTTTAGTCACCTCATAGAGATTACATAAACTATCGATTGCTCTTACTGATCGATATTCAAAAAAATGAATTTTCAGTCCATCTTAATATGCACACTAAGATTTATTTAAAAAAAAATCAGTTAAAGTTCTTTCGAAACAGCAAATGTTTGCACACTCGAAATCTGTGTCACCCATTTAAAACTCTTAAATTTTGGGTGTAACAGTAAACTTAATATTAGACTGTTCGTTATATCCATAATTTGTTTAATCTAGGCTGATTATGCCTACGTTTTTTTTTTCATGATTCAACATCAATAATTTTTCTTCTTTAACAAAAGCATAAATACACGCAGCGCATTGATTAAATAAACTTGAAATACAATGGGCACCCTAATGTACACATATTAAACTACTCCGACTCAAAGACAGCAACACAAACACACTAACAAAGTGCAATCAAATAAATGCAGTTTCAGTAACTCTACGACAGTTTTTTATTTTGTTTACTTTGCCGTGATCACCCTCAAAAGCTTTAAGAAACAAAGGATAAAAAAAAATGTAAATAAAGATACAACGACAAAGAAATAAAAGAAAGCGGAAATGGAAGAAATTTTATCAGCAGTCTTTTTTTGGCAATATTTTTGCTCTGGTATTACGAATTCACAAAAGTACCCAGCCAACATTGGGAAAATTGCTTCCAAGCAATGAATTTATTTAGAAATTTAAATTGAAAACAAATCTTTAAATTAAAACGCTTAACTTCTTTGCTATCTTAAATATTTCTTCTGAAAATCAGAATAATTTTCCGAAGAATACAATTTAGGTTCTAATTAACGTATTAGGGTTAATTTTGTGAAAATCAAAGGTCGAACCATTGCTACAGCGTTGCGCGTAACCTCTATGGTTAATCGTGATGTAAAGGGTATTGGGTACTTATAGTTTTTTGGAACGAGTTTGGCCTCCAAATTTTGCTCTGCTAGTCTAGTTTATTTAGAGATCCATATCGAAATGTAAGAAAAATTCAAAGATTTGGGTGCTTTTTTTAAAAAAAAAACGTGACGTCATAGCGTTATACATCGGTTTGGGATAGTTGAACGGCACAAAGTTAACTTTTTCTCTAGTTTATTTCATCAATTTTTCTTTTAATCTTTTGAAACTTTTTCTTATGATTCATTCACAAATCAAACTATCGATTGACATTAGAATATATGTATGCTAGCATGTTTTCAAAATCATCGCCGTGGCAATGTTTACTGGGCACATGCATAAAAGCATGTAATGCACTAACGCATTTACGCTTAATGTTACCAAGTAGTAAATTTTGTTCAACATCACCATTGTATATACAAATTGTATGGTTTTTAAAAATCTTTAAATATATTGAAAAATAAAAAGATATAAAAGTACACAATTTTTTCATTAGGATTCAGTTTGAAAAATTTAAGCCATGATATGAAACCATTCTAAATTTGTATTTCCCAAAAATATGTTGGGATATCTTTAACAAAAATTATTTGATTTTTTTTTTATTTATAAATAAATAAACTCATTTATGAGTCCACTTATGTCCACTTTTCTTTTGCTTGGAAATACAAAAGAAATTTTATGATTTTTTTCATAAATTCATTTATTTTTGTTATATACCACAAGCTACATAATTGGTAATTGTTCGAAAAACTGTACACGTCACCGTTGACCTTGAAATATGCTATTTTTGGGGTTATTCTAAGCAAGTCTATATATAGGGTGCGCTCCGACATCCTCCATATATTTTTGAGCTTACATTCTTAGTTTATACAACACTAGTTTCGCTAGCCTCAGTAATTCTCCATAAAAGTTCAACATATCCAATACTGGCTACGAGTCGGCATTCGGCTGTGGTTCTGGCAAAATACTGGTTTCACTAGACAAAGCTATTCTACAGAAAAGCTAATGAAGAATGCAATTTTCAAAAAAAAAAAAAAAATAAAACAGTGAACGACCAAAATCATTAGGTCTTCTGCTTTTTGGGAATTATGTCCGTTCTTAGAAGTGCACATAACTCCCAAAAAAATGTAAACTAACGACCGGTAGGAAAACAGACATAAGACTCAAAATTTTTTTGACCATCGTGGTAATGTCCGGGTACCGATTTTTAACTTAAGATCTGGCATGTTTAAACATTTTTCTATAAATATCATTATATCGAAGTATTCATGTTTGTTTACTCATCCAAAAATGAAGAAAAAACACGAGCCTAATACACAACAAAACTTATAAAAGTTTCGTGTGTCCCAACTGTAATCACTTTAAACGATTAAGCTGAAAAGCAAAGACCAAAAAGTCAAAAAGCTTAATGGAGAACTTCATCAAGCTAAAATCAAGCGCAAAGGCTTACAGTTTGTAACTCTGTTGACTGACTGATCACATGTCCAGGCAATGATTGACTGCAATAACAACAGCAGCAAAAAGTGGAGCAAACATGCAAAAGGCTGTACATCCTGTTGTCCTGTTAGTTAGGAAAACATAAAAACAAAAAACAGAAACACAAATGGCAATAAAGCAAAACAAAAACTGCCAAGGATTGCATTGAATGGAACAACATTTCAGTTTTATTTTTTTTTTGTTTTTGATTTTGTAAAACTTTTTTATTTTTTTTTCGCTGCAGGGTAAATCTGTTCCTGACTTGCATCAAGTAATTGATTGGGAAAAATGCAAAATGTTAATTAAGTGGTAATTTTAATTTAGAATTAAAACAAAATTAGATTCTTTTTGACTTAAAAAAAAAAATATTTTAAAATAAAAATCAAAATGTATATTAAGGGACTTTTTTTTGCTACCATACACTTTTCAAAGATTACTATTTAAAATGCAATTTAGTTTTTGGCAGTGAATCGCTGTCTGAACCCATGTATAATAAAACAGTTTTAGATTCTGAATATCCAATCAGAATCTGGTTTTCTACGAAGAATTATGCAAGAAAAATTATAGGGTGATGGGATAATGCGTTTGGTATATAACACACCATTTTTAACAAATACCTACAATTTAATCAACTTTCTCCTAATTTCCATTCCCAGAACCTATGTTAATTTTTTAAATTTTTTCCTTACAGTTGTACGTAAATGGATTACGTTTTGTTTTGACTATCTTTGGTGGCACAATCGCAGTGATGGGAAGCAAAGCCATTGGATATCCTTCAGCTGGCGCTCTGGGTTGTGTGACAGTTGCATTTGTTGCTGGTATTGGCTGGAAGAAACAACAAGTTCTACATCATGATGCAAATGAAAATGTAAGTGTATTTTGTTCTGTCGTTTTTTGCTTTCGTTTGTTGCTTTTTAGAAAAGAAAGCTTAATTTTTTACCATATTCTGTGAATTTTGGAAATTTTAAAATTCTTAGAATTTTTTCTTTTAGTCTTATACTAGACATATTTATGTACATGCGTTCATCACTGTATTTTTCTTCTCTTTTTTTTTTTTTGAAGGACGAACATATATACGAGACTCAAAGAATTGCAAATGTATTTGTGTATGCATGTTCATTTGACCGTGCTATTTTCAATCTACATGACAGTTACTTTTTGCACTTTACATGGTCTTATGTCATTTTGCTTTTCAAAGTTTCTATCATCTTTATGAGCACACACATACATTTACATATGCATGATTTTTTTGATAGGATTTTAAATTTCCTTTTTTCCTTTTATATCAACGATGCTTTTGATTTTGTCAAATTGGTCTTGTGGTAGAGAATTTAAAAAGTTTCCCAACATTATTTCCAATAGATGAAAAAACTTTTCTTCTGACGCGTACGCTCAGGAAAATACAACATTGCTAACTATGAAATCTTATTTTTGACCTAAAAGTGCAAATTTGATAATTGTAAAAGTAACATTTTCCCCTTTTATTTCTAACACATACAACTTTACATTAATTGTGAATTTGAATAATTTGGATCTGCATTAGTATATGTATAAACAATCTCTGACAATAAAATAGCTATCATACAGCTCTGTGATCAAATCAACTGCATTTGCTTTTTCAGCGCTACATATAACAAAATTCACCTCGTTGATTCAACTACCATAAAGTCCAAGGAACTCCACTGAAGTCCTTTTTTGTTCAAGATTGACATCTCTCAGCATATTTACATAGTTTCTACTTTTTGATTGATAGAAGGAAGTATTTTTACTTTGCTACGTGAAAATAAAATTAAGCTCCTTCGAAACATCTTTGCACAGTTCTAATTTATAGACGTAAAGATCGGTTTCTTCTGCTTACTCATCGAGGTTTATCGCTAAGACGATAAAAGCTTATTGTCTGCATATTCTATATGTGCAAGAAATTATATGCCGACATTGGCATGCCATCAGGATTATGTCGAGCCAATCTAGAATTAAAATTAACAGATGATTTATTCAATTAAAGAATTCAAATCAGCATAATTTGCTATATATTATGTGATTTTCCACTTTTCAATTCTATTTTCTTTCCAGTCCAGTGTTGCAAAACGTCTTGATTTACTATGGAAATTTCTAAAACCTGTGTCCTTTTCACTCATTGGAAAGGAAATTAATTTTGCCGTCCTCGAAGGCAGAGTTGTTGGTTATGGACTACTGCTGGTGTTACTCGGAAGTTTGGTAATTACAAGTATACAAAACATACACATACACACACACACACACACAAAAACACACGTGTACATAGGAATACACAAATTTAATGTAAGTTTTAAGTTGCTGTTGCCACTGCTGATGTTCTTTGTTTTGCGGTTTTACTTGCACAACAATAAATTAGAACGTTTGTTATTTTTGTGCTGTGTGCTGTGTGTCATGTTTATCCCATTGCTCTTTTTGTCTTTTACACGTGCATTCACCAATATTTGTTTGTTTTTTACTTCCTATATGTATGTATACATCTTGTATATATTTTTGCATTTATTTTGTTCATTTCTCTTACAGTTCCGCTTGGGTTTTGCATATATTTCTACATACGGCGGAAATCTGTCCAGAAAAGAACGTGCCTACATTACAATTTCCGGTTTTCCCAAAGCAACTGTCCAAGTAAGTTAAAGCTGCATGAGCGTTAGAGTAAATTGGTTCTTGCGATAAAACAATGACACAAGTGGAATTTTTCCATTTACACTTCTAAATCATTGTTAATGATTGTGGATTATGTCCACAAATTATTCGAACATTATCCACATTTTTATGTCAGCAAAATTATCCGCATCAGTTTCGGACATAGTCGCCATAACAATTATTTTGTTATTGACAAAATTTAAGCCTAAGGATCGGCAATTTTGTAAAATCATTCGTTAGATTTACTGTTAGATAAATAACTTTTAACATACACTTCTGGTAGATTTGTTTTGAAACGCGTTGTAGTCTTCATGTCGGAAAGCATCGATTTCAAATCTAAAAGAATAATTAAAGTAACAAAATAATAAATTAGAAATTTCAGTGCTACAAGAAAAATTGCAAAGCGTGTGATGACATTTTCATGATCAAAAGCATAAAAGCTAGGGTAATTAGGTATTATTTCCGCTTTACTTGAGGACATAACGCCCAAAATTATTTGACGTTACGTCCTCTTGTTTTTGAGATTACTTAGAAAACCCAAAAAATAAATGGGGGTTATGACCTTCAAAAAAATGGACATACTATAAGGCCCAAAAATAATATGGGATTATATCCATTCGGGTTATAACGTACTCCTGAATTAAATTTTTTTGGGATTATGCCTTTGTGGATCCCATTTATGAAGTGGGGACTATGTCGGTTGGTATAATGTCCGGTTACCTATTTTTACTTACTTTACTGATTAAACCATGACGGATCAGTAGTGGTACCCAGAGACCGAGCAGGCGCTCGAAGGGTAAAAAGAAAAAACAAAATGGGTAAAAGAGCTTAAAAAAGCGTGTACTTACATATACAGAATCGTCAAAACATCCTAAATTTGAGAGCGTGTTTGTTTGTAGTAGTGGATACCATTGCGTATGAGTAAGGGACATATGAAGTCAAATGCGACAATTTATTTATTCAGTTTTGGTATAAATAACAAATAAGTTGTACGGAAAAAAATTTTGAGAATGTAAAATCGCTTAGATCTAGTTTGAGAGCTATGGCCATCAAAACATTCCCAATTTATTGAAAGTTTCTAAGTCGATTGCTATAACTGAAACATAATTTAACGAGTTATATTAAAACTTTAAAAATTGTACTCATCCCAACAAAATTTTAGTATCACTGAAGTCGTTACTTGTTCCAATTTTTTAAAAAAATAAGGTTTCTTCGTTTTATGCACTTGGAATTGTTTTATTATTTCAATGATGGTGCGTTAGATTGTTGTTGTTCTTGCAAAAATTGTGCAGTTACACTGATGTTTGCAGTTGTACCACAATCGGACATTTTGTTTATGTTTATCCCATTCCTTGCATTTACTGCCCCGTTGTTGTAAATATGTCACCGCACGACATCACCGCCAAAAAACAGAAAATACAAAAGTGAAACATTTAAAAAAGAAAAAGAAAAACATAAAACAAAAGGCGAAGTAGAACATTTAATTGAACAAAAATGTTTGCAACACTGTTGCCATGGGTGTCTGCTGGCTTTTGGATTTGACTGTGGCTGATTTTGTTGCTGTTGTTGCAATATTTAAATGTTTCACTTGAAAGCTTCATTGTTATTTTTGTGGATGGGTTGTGACTTTTTGGATTTGTTTCTGAGGTCTTACAGTGTTTTTGTTGTTGTTACTTTTCATCTTGTTATCCTTTTTTTGGTGTTTTTCGCCACTTGCTACTTGCGATTGTATTTAGTCATCAGCCTCATATGTAGTTGGCCTGTTTTGTGGTCAACTGTTGTTTGATAGCTTAATATGTGGTTGTCACTTTGCAGTTGTTTTCATTGGTCGTCACATGTTGTTCCCGTTGCTCGAATTACTGTTACAATTGGAACTGTTAGGTATTTTTTGTATCTCAAGCGACAAGAGATTTGAGCTGCTGCGCGTATGCAAGTGACATTTGCAACGCATTTTGTGGTAGGGAATTTTTGGACGAATAAAATCAAATCATAAAAATATGTTGTGGCTTTTGCTAAATAGCTTAGAGCGATTTTTAGCACATCTGTTTAAATTTAGTATCAATTAATTATAAGGTTTTTTTTTTTTAAATTTGTAGATACAAACTCAATGAGATTTAGCTACCAGCTTCAATATTATTGTAAGAGCCAAAGACTGGCAAACTTTCGTCATTCGCTATATCTACTATTGAACTTTCTGTGAACAAAATTAGGATTAGGGCAAAGGTCGTGTTCATGAATGTTATGTTTTCTTTGTAATTTCGAGTCTAAAATTACATCAAGAAATTTATGAATTCTGTTAAGAAATTTATGCTAACTTTTTTCATATTTTCTTGTAAAGAGAAGAGTCTTAATTTTAAGGAGGTTATACATAGACTGCTTTAAAAAATAGTTGTCCAGAGAGTTCTACTTTACTTTACGTTGGTCACGTGAATAAATAGAAGTGGACGTGCGTCACTCCAATTTTCTAATTTTCTGGTTTAATCACCTTTAATACCTATCAATCAACTATATGATTTTGCCTTCAGAGCTACATCTTGCATCAGTTTGCTCGAAAACTCAACCTTCAATTTAAGGATATATGGTTGCCGTGCATCTGTTAAAAATTTTAAATTAGGCACCTTCCCAGGAATCGGCTAATAAAGTACCACTAAATTGATTAAATAAAATAATTAATATTATAGTTCACTCAAAACCCAACAGGGTTGATTATTCGATTTAATTTCCTTAAGCACCATCTGCCAAACAGAAGTATGTAGAATGGAACCTTGACATACCATTTTCATGAAGCTTACAATATTTGCAACTTAATAAGTTTTGTTAAGAACTTACTGTGGTTTATTACTATTTTATTTAATTGTTGTTAAACATTACACCAAAATTATACATCCTGGTGTTTTAAGGACATGTTAATGAACATTATCTATGGTCTACTACATTGTTATAAAAAGCTCGCCTTTGCATATAACACAAGAACCTTTGACTGATAGTCAAACCATCCACGTTGTCCATCATAAACATAAACATATGCCTTTGTTGTTATGTCTTTTTTTTCGTATTAATCGAGAAGACCAAAACAATAAAAATTCTTATCCTTTTGTATTGTGTTCTTATTTTCTCCACAGGCTGCCCTCGGACCTATCGCACTGGACTTAGCGCGGTCATTAAATGCTGACCCAGAGAATCTTACACTAGCCAACAATGTACTCATCATTTCAGTGCTTGCCATTATATTTACGGCACCTATTGGTGCCATACTCATGTTGCGTTTAGCACCGCTATGGCTGAAACACAGCAGTCGCAATGGTAGTATCCATGATTCCCAACGCGACGATGGCAGAAACAACGTCCAAATCAACGTCGACCGCATGAGGAATAACAATGACAATGCGATGAATTCCATCAAATATCCGGCACAGCCACCAAACCTCAACTACGAGTACAATGGTAATAAAAATCAAAATGTTGACGATGCTGCTCCACAAACAGCGGCTGCAGATGATGATTATGAGTCTGATGCTCAGGCCAAAGCAGCTCGCTTGGTTTGAATTTAATTAAGTGCTCAAAATTACTATGTCGAAGGAAATAGGCTTGCTCAGTAAAATCAAGGAAGGAGATAATGAAAATGTAGAAGTGACAAAGCTGAAGGATGAATATGAGAGCTTAGTGGTAGGGGAATGATGTTGCCGATAAAAGTCGTAGCAAAAGAAAAAAGATCAAAATGGTAATAAAGTTACTTAAGTAGTTAAGTTGAGCTCTAAATTGTAGAAGGCAACAGCTCAAGTAAAATGATTTTTAGTGCATACTTAATTTTTCTTTTTCTTTTCTATAAATGAAAAAGTTTCTTATATATATTATTTTTATTATTTTTATTACAAAACCGAACAAAAATTCTACTTATTTTTATATTACTGCAACGTTTACTTAATAAATTTACAGCATTTAAGCGAATTTTTTTTTTATTATTTTATTCAACATTATGAAGTTCATCTCAGAAGGAATTACGTTAATTTCAGTGCAGAAGTTAAGTACCTCGGCAGTCAAACCCATAACGATTTTGAATTACTCAAGGCACTGTGTTTCTATGAACGCTCTGTGGCTTTTGAATTATGTGCTCTCTCAGAAAACTAAATTTGAAAATAATATATTTATGGTATGGTTCTGTAGCCTATGTAGGTATTATATAATTAAATTGTTGTCACTATACGCACAAAGACTGGAGTTGTTAATATGTAATACTTTCAGCAGAGATTGTTCACGTGAAAAAATAAAAGGAAAGCAGTTAAGAAATGATGAGAATAATCAAAGGAGCTGTACATCCAACGATAAAGCTTAAGAAGTTAAACCATATTCAAAAAAGTGGTACATGGATTACTACATTACGAAGCCTGGAAATGAAGCTAAAATTTTTAGTGCTCGGGCTTAGTATATCCTGGGAGAAAAAACCTGCTTGTGAACAAATTAACATTTACAGAGATTATACAGGAAAAAGAAAAATTTTTATTCTCCTTACAAGTCAATCGACAGTCTTCAGCTATCGTGTGAAAGCTGATACAAAAAAATGATTGAAGTCTTCAGCTATCGGGTCAAAGCTGATACAAAAAAATGTTTGAATAAGATATCACAACACCAGGTACATAGATGTAAAGTTTATTACTAGCAATTACTTAAGACTAGCATTATTCAGACTCAGAAACAAGACTATACTTTTGCGAAGGTTTTGACTTCTGATTTGATTCATCAGCTCTGTTTTCTGAAATATTCTAAGCTTAAACTGCAAAAATTACGGTTTTCAAGATATCTTACATCGAGAGGTAATATTTTTTTTGAAATCATTAATGGAGTCCGAAAGAACAACTCATCATCTTCAAAAAGTATTAAGAACTGTCCAGATATCTATTTTTAGCTTCCAGAAATTAATAAGCTTAGATTCTTTAGCCTAAAGCATAATGATCCAAAATGCGTGAAAGTAGGTAACCTTATCATCACTAATTTGAGTAGGTCCCTAACAAGAAAACAATTTTCAAGTCATCAATTTTCATACAAAAGTATCAATTTCGTTTCTTACACGGATTTATTAATGAAGCACATGCCATAGTTTTAACTATATAAAAAATTGTAGCAGATAAATTTAAAATAAATCATATATCTTTCTTCTACTTTACATATAAATATAAAAATGCAATTAAAAACAACAAATAAATTTTTAATTACTTTGCAGAATCCCATGGAATCCTTCTTAATTGAAATTAATTTTTTAATCCAGTACTTAACTGTGAATTAATTTAAATTTTCAATTTATTGCCTTTAATACCCTGTAGATTTGTTGCCAAATCAATTTAATGAAAGAAAAAAAAAAAATGGAAATACTTCATTCCAAGTAAAAATAAAAAAGCTGTCACAAATGTTTTCATTGGCAGCTGTTTTTTTTCCCCTTCCCGTTGGTAATAAAATTACATTTTGGCAAATTTTACATCACTACATCCCCCTCAATCCCCTTAAGGAGAAAAAAAAAGTTCGTAAGCAACTGGACTGCGAAGTGATGTCGGATGTCGTAAAAATTAAAATAAACTGAAAGGAAAGGAAAAGTTTTTCTTTGGTTTTACTTTCATGTCAATGCCTCAAGTATACTTAATAACAACAACAACAACGAAAACAAGAGTTCAGTCAAAACAATATGAGCACTAAAAGGAAGAAAAAATATAAGTAAAATAAAAAGAAAAAGTTTTATTTAGTCCCGAGCCTAATGTTAAATCGATATGCATTGGAAAAACATAAAAAAGGACAGTCGACAAGGGATCTTCAACACAGGAAATAACACAACGCATAAAAAAGTACAACAATCATTATTATTGTTGTTGTATTTTTTGCATAAAGAATCTGAGAGTGGAACTTAACATAATCGTGTAATTGAATCAAAAAAAGTGGATGGCCTAGTAGTTATAGTTCCCATCTTGCAATAATACGGAGTTCTATCCACATTGGCAGCGAGAATACCGAGGTGAAAGCATTTTAATCGCAGTTACTCGAGATTACGATTTCCAATAAGAAGCTTTTCAATACGATTTTCGAATCAGGCAATAGGTTCTTGTCACTCCTGTTAGAATTACCATAAATGTAGCTATCATACACGAGGAAACAGACGTTAATTCATAATATCTTTGAAAAATTGGGTACTCAATCTGCTCAAAAAGGATGGCGACTACTATTTATAGTTACATATATGATATTCATGGAAAATTTGAAGACAAGATCATTAGAGATTACAATACCAAAACAGCTGGTAATTCAGTTTATCATTCTCCTATGAGTTTTATTTGAATTCACTCTATTTTGAAAAAAAAAAAAATTTTCAAAAAAATCCTCGAACACGTATCACTTCCTTTTCGATACAGAGCTCATAAAAAAAATTTCAACCAATTCAAAATTGTGTCAGTCAATTTTTTTTCAAAATTCGTTCGGTTTGTAAAAGAACGTCCCATATGGCTGCTTCGGCCGAAATGAGATTAAAAAAGATAGAAAGAAATAAATTTGTTTGGTCGAAAAAGTTTAAATAGTCACCCGGGTGACTGTTCGCCCGAATGAGGGTTAAGAAATATGTTCAGCCCACACTTAAGGTTTTATTTACAAACTTTTCAGAATATAACTTTTCCATAGCCTGTTTTTTCATTCAATTTTTTCTTTTTTGTTTGTCTTGTAGTCTTTGTTTGAAATATTTTAAAATTATATCGTATTTAGTCCACAACAGTTTTGTAATCTAAAAAAAATTCTAATGTAATTTTCAGGTTCTTAAGTTTAATCGTTTCTGACATTTTCTATTTTCGATTCCAGTCAGTCTTGCGAAAAAATATGGCATCATTGCTCTGAACTATTCGGAGCTGAGACCAAAGGCACGCACAGGTAAGGGCGCGGAGCTGATGGTACTGTTCTTCTGAATTCGAAAGCAGTTACAAACTAAAGCTAAACGCAAGTGCTGTGCTCGGATATAATGTATACACAAAGATATATACCACAGTCGCTTACATGGAAGAGTTACTTTTGATGGTTCTCACAAAAGGATAAATGTCTGTAAATACTCGAATTAAGAGCATCACAATAGTTTGCTTACTTTTCGGACAATCCTGTCATCATCATAAAAGGATAAAATGTTAGATAACTAAGCAAATAGTTACTAAACAAAATGAAAAGATGACAATCATCTGGCATTTGTTATGTTTATCATGGTCATTGCGTATGCGAGTGTGAGTGGAATTCATATAAAATGTAATTATCATTCTGCGCTTAAAACCTCTTCCAACAAATGTCATAAGCATCAATCAAAATTAAAATTTTAACGGAATTACACATGAAAAACTGCTCACCTGCAATGGACACAATGAATCACACAATGCATTTGCAACGAACCTGTAAACTGTCGGAAAGAGGGAACTAACTGTGGGCGTGACATATGATTGACAAGATATTTAATGTCTGGTGATGAAACAATCGTAAAATAGATTAAATTGTTGGGAACGAATTCGCGTCAAAAGTAATGCCATTATGGTTGCCATGTTTGTCTGAATTTGAATCATAGTTTTTGAAACTTTAAATTTAAACTTAAGTTTTAATTGTCTGTTCTCATTATGTACTCAAAAATGTTTGTATAAGGTTTATTCAACTATTGATTTTCAAATTAATAGTTAAAAAGTCCTTTTTACATTTGTACCATCGATTTGGAAATAATAAAAAAATTAATGCTAAAAGCCCTTACGTATGTACAATGTACATTTTTCTAAATTAACATATCTGGCATAATTTGAGATTTTTGAAAATCCTAGAAAAATCTATAGAATAGTTGAATCTGTTAATTTAGAAAAATGTAGATATCTTGGTTTTGAACAATCATCATTATATGCGGCTTACGGCATTCTTTTATAAGAAAAAAAGAAGAAGAAAAACTAATCATGGATTCAAGTTCCTTGAACGATAATAGCTGTTTAAAACAAAAAAAAAAAATTGAATTAGCTTAATATGTATATACGTCAACGCCGAATCGAAAAATTGCAGGTATATTAATTTAGAAAAATGCAGATATCTTGGTTTTGAAAGAAGATATTGATTTGCGGTTTACGGTTTTCTTTTAAGCATATAAATGTACATTAAAAATAATGTGCCACTAGATCGGCGGTAAAATATTATATCAAGATTTCGCTACTTGAATGTAGAAAATCGGCATTTTTTAATTTTGTCCGGGCAATTTTCAATTTTTTTTTAAGAAAAAAAGAGGAAGAAGAAAAACTGATTACGAATTCGAATTTCCCGATCGATAATTTTTCGAAAAGAATACCCAATTTGTTGCAAAATTTGATAACCTCTTTAGCTTGCACCATTTTTTAAATCAATATTTTCGAAAATGGGTAGGCAACTTAAAACAGGCGGCGGTAGTCCAGTTTTCAAATTATCTTGCTCTTGATCTTTTCTGAATTAAAAAAAAAAACTGAACTTTTTATTAAATTCAACACGAATGCGGCTACATTGCGCACGGTTACAATTAAATAGGATAAAAATAAAAACTCCTTTTTAAGTTTTTGCCCATAACAATAATCAACAGAGCTTAAAATTTTAAATTAAAAACTAATAAAATTCTATTTAACGAAAAAATGTTTGTAATTTATTTTGCTATTTCGAAATATACTACACGTACAACATGGCATAACTTTTTTTTTACCATTTAGAAACGGAAGTGCCTTGAACGTCAACTATTTTTATTGTGGCGATAACGTTGCGGATAATCAAGTCATAAATCTTAAAATTTAAAATTAATTTTTTCTTACTGAAATGGAAGCAACTTTCATCGTCTAAAGACGTTTTTACTACCATTTTCAGATTTTTCACTACATTAAGTCACCAGCGTAAGTCAAGTCACCTTCCAACGCCTGACTAGTGGCAAGGGTGGCCTTAATTTTATTTTAAATCGATTTCAAAATTTTTTATGGCGTAACAGTTTTTGTGAGGAAAAAATAGTCAAAACCAGCTAAAGGGAAGATGGTGAAAATTTCCTATACCCGAACTTTAAGACTTTTTTTTATTATTTCCACACAGAAAGAAAAATTTAACAAGCACGTTTAATAATGAAATTTTATTCTTTTTAAAAAATAACTCATATTAGTTTTGTTTTATTAAAAAACTTAATTCAATGCTAAAGAAGTGCAAAATAATGCTCGAATACTATATGTGATAATGGTCAAAGATAAACTGCGGTGTAGGTGCTGGGGTCTACTCAAAAGATCCAAAAATTTCTCAATCTTTTCGCATACCTAACTCAGCTAGCGTTTTTTAAGCAAATTTTTTTGCTATTTCAGCAGCTTGCATGCTAAAGAGCAATACTAATATGGGAAATCTAGTAATCTTCTCCGATAGCCAGGCCGCCATCAAGGCTCTAAACTCGGAGACGATAAAATCTAAGTTTGTAGCAAAATATAGGAACGCACTAGCTGGACTGGGACGTCAGCTTGACATTACTCTCATATGGGTTCCAGGCCACAGGATTATTTAGGGTAATAAAAGGACTGACGTATTAGCAAGGCACAGCTCCTCTCTTGACGAATCTCAGAGCATGTGCAGAGACCCGATTGGTTTAGTTAAGAAAAAAGTCTTCTCGGATTTTGTGTTTTTCGGATGCAAAGAACTGAAGAACCCTGCAAACCTGTAAAATATCCAGAGCAATATGGCCAATATTTCAAATGTCCAAGAGGCACAAAAACTGCGACTTGCATTAGTTTTTTTAAGGTAATATGCGAGCCGTTTAGTCCTTCTTCATTGAAAAAAAAAATTAAGTAAAACTTATGCAGTTCATTTCAAGTTACTACTGTTTTTCTTCTCAACGAAGAGGAGCTTGCACCACTTTCAAAATATATGGCTCATCTAACATTACCACTATACGACCGTAGTTTTGATACACCCTAGTTGACACTGATATCTTTTCTGTTGACTTTCTGATGGCTGTCTACAATTCCTTTTTCTTGTGGTTTTGAATTTTTGTCAGCATCTTTCTTTATCTTCTTAACTTACCCGTGGATGGCTGGTCCGGTCGTACGTCATTTGTTGTCTCATGTCGACATTTTATGGTTTTTGCTTGACTGGGCTTTCTTGTTTGCGCAGTGTAAAATAGAGACGGGCGGGCCAAAACTGAGCTGCGCTTTCAAAGTCATCAACATAAATTGACTCCATTAAAATCGCTTTCTTTCATTTTTTACTTTTATTTGTCTCCTTTTTTTTTTGGTCTTTTGTTAAGGTAACGTAAGTTTTGCTCATTTTTTTTCTCTCTGCACTATTTTAGCTTTGTTTTTAACCCGCTTTTTTTTGTTCGCATCGCTGTTGTTGTTGTGTACAATTAATTCCTTTTACTGCCGCTTCTGGGCAGAATCGCTTTTAATTGAAAACTGATTGCAAAATGTTAGCGACATAAAAACTGCCAGATTAAAACTCACTGAAGCAGCGCTAAGAGTAGTGCATTTAATGTGAAATGAAAATTTATGAATAGAAATTAAAATACCAGCAGTGTATAAAAAATTAATCCTTTATGTACTCTGATCAGTGATACAGAAAATTTTATGGTATGTGGACTTTAAATTTTAATTAAGTAGGTATACTTTCAATTTAATTTTTTAATTTATTAACGATGCAGATATTCCAAAATATTACAAAGTTTTTAACTATTGCTTTTAATGATGGAATGGGAGAGATTGCTTTAGATAAATCTTTGATGCAAGTCCAGCCATATAAGTGCCTTTAATCTTTTCTGAGAAATAAGAAATATTATTGAGGCATTATGAAGTACTTGCGTCAGAATATTCACTGAAAACAGGTAGATTTGTAAAAGGACAACTCAAGGACTTTGCACCATCGCATAGAGCCATCATTGTACAAGAGTTTCTTGGCAAAAGTTCAACGAATCAAGCACCGTATCAACCTGATATGGCCCAATTGAAACAATAAAAGCAAATTCGCCAAAGAAGTTTAAGGCTATTTCTCAATCAACCTATGAAAAATGTATGAAGAACTGGATCGAGCGTTGTCGTAATTGTATTGCAAGCATCGGGGCCTACTTTGAAAGCGACAAAATAATCTTTGTGAAATGAGAAGACTTAAAAATTACTTATTTGTATACATTTAGTTAGAGGCGTATCGTGCATTTTTGGCGCCTGGGGCGAACACTTCAAATGCCGCCCCCTAAGCACCAAAAAAAAAAATTTTTCGCAAACAAAAATAAAAAACTTCAAAATTCTAGTATGCTAATATATATTCTACTAATGCTGTGATAATTTCCAACTACACATTCAAATTTACTACATCGATTTAATTCTATTCACTAAAAAATAGGTCCTCATTTTTGACTATCAAAAACCCTAGCAATGTAAGATATATTTCACCCTAAGTACGCTACTGCATTTAGTACTATCTTTCTTCTTTCAAATGGCCATCTATGTTTTTTCATGCAAACGTTTAGTTATAAGGGGACCCTTTCAGTATTCAGCCACTGGCCACGCATAGTTTTAATCCGTTATATAGAACCATGTTTCAACATTTCGACTCAAATCAGGATGGGATTTTTTTGTTGTTATATTACACTTATTCTGCCTTATTATAGGGTGATTCAGTTAGAACTTTTTTTTTAACTCTAAATAAAATTCTTTAAATAGAATTGATGTCGGAATCTTTATCATGACCCGAAAGAACAATCGCTGCCTTTACTTTTTAAAGATAATTTCATTCAAATGTTGGCCGCGACAACGCCGTAGGTGTTCTATTTGGAAAATTTTCGAGATATATTGCAAATTACTACGCGAGAAGTGTTGGCTTCCAAGTGCTTGATTGTAGCTGGCTTATCGACGAAAACTTTTGACCTAACGTTGAGAACACGCTCGTATGAACCGAGCCTTATGCGGGAGTTTCAAAAAACCATTTGTAATAGATTTTAATTCTAATAGCACTGAAATAAATTGAGTGTGAAATTTTGTGCACTAATCCCCACTCTGCTTTAGATAAGCAATTATTTTCTTTAGATTAAAGATATGCTCATTTTATTAGCTAGTGAATTTATGTAAAAGAAAGGAATGGAAAAGCAAAAACAAAAACAAAAAACAAATATTTATAAGAGAAGAGAAAAAAAGGGAGCGGCGAGGAGCGGAGACCAAGTTAAAGTTGAGCTTTTATAGATTTTTTAATATGTATTAACTTAATTGCTGCTGCCTGCTCATTATTTATTTTTAAATCCATTTTGGCATTGGACCAGCATTTACTTTTTTGGTTGAACTTCAGCCTTATATGCAGGTACATATGTACATTTATACATACGAACACACTTGCCCGATAGTTAGGCTTCTTCAGACGGCAAAAATATTTGTTGTGTTTATCTAACAAATGTTAATAGTTAGTTATTGTTCAAGTTGTTCGTTATAATATGAAATATTTTCGATAAGAATCACTGAGTTTTTGTGTAGTAGTTAAATAAAATTAAGTAATAAATTTGCACACGAAAACAATAAAAACTGATTGGAGCATAATTTCTCAAAGCAATGGCAAAATGAAACGATTAACCAAGAATTTATGTGCAAGAAAAACCAATTGACAGTCAGGAATTTAAGGATAAAAAGAAAAAGAAAAAAAATGAGAAAATTCCGCACAGAACAATAAGAAATTTCAAAGGAAGTGCACGTTACGGCAATAAAACTATGCAAATTACTGTTAATTACGACAACAAATAATATGCTATACAACAACAATATGAAAAAAAATAACGCCAACAACCCACTAAAACGACAAAAATTGTATGAGTCAAAAACAAAAAGTTAGTGAAAGAATTAACATGACGAAAAACAATAAAAATGCCACTTAAATAACTCGCAACGGTAAAACGAAGGAGTGAAAGCAGTGAAGGAACTTTGTGCTGCACACGTGACGTGACAAGTGATGACTATTGTGCCAACTGTGAGCAACGAATGCAAAAAAAAAAGTGTTTACTCATCGCTTACACTTTTTAAATTATAAAGTAGAAGTAGAACTTTAACTCAAGTTACACATACCAATGCAAATTGTAGTTACTCTGTCAAAGATCAACGACGAGTCGCTTTTGGAGTTACAAAAAATTTTGTTGCTATGAAAGTTGGAACTTTTTCATAATTTTGTTGATTAAAAATACATATGTATATACATACACTGGCGAGCAAAAAACTGTACGCAGTGGTATTAGTTGATATTAAGTATAGTGATAGCTGATCACAAATATTTATCATGTTTTAAGCAAATTATAAATAAAATTTATGAAAACAATGCAGAGATTAGGAAGAAACGTTGTTATAACTTCAGAATTTGCAGATCAAATTGAACAATATGGGTACGATGACTGTAATTTGGCAACAGCTTTGTATTTCAGTGGTCTGTCCCCGAAACTTCTTTAAGAAATACTGGACATACTAATATATTGTAGATATTTCCTTCCCGTATTTGGCTCCAATTTGTATAAGAAAACTCATTGAGTGGAATATGTATGTATGTATATTGACGGCAACAACTTGAAGAAACAGAATCAACATATAAATAGAAAACTTTAGATCAAGCTACCTATTGTCCAGTCCAACTTTCGTTAAGTCAATTGTGGAGGCTTGTGTACAGTGCGTTCTATTTTACTCCGGAAGCTTCGTTAACAGAAAGTAATCGAACCGAAAAGAACACTTAAGAGCAGTATACTGCCAGTACTCTTCGTTTTTAATATTATATTTACAGTATTGATAATCACCCCATGCACTTCAGTTTTAGCAGTTTACTAACTGTAAGTGAAACTAATTTTTCTTGTTTAGCATTTCCGCTTACTTCATTGTATTATGTTGCCATGATGCCTCTAGTATTGTTGATGTCCAAGAGTTCTTGGACAAGTTTTATTACAGTGAGATTAGATGGAAACAGCAGATAGCATTTTCTCCGTTAACTATTCTGGAATTTAATTAATTGATAACCTAAACAGCTTGAGCAAAATAATTTTTTTTTTTATTGATTTAATTAATATCAATCATAATTCAAAATTTTTTCAATAACTTTTGCTCGCAACTGTAAACTGTTGTTAGTAAATACAATTTTTATTATTGTTGTTTTAATTTGTTACAAGCACTTAATTGCTTGTTTTTATTTGTATCTATGTGATTGTACGTGTATATTTTTAAAAGTGTATGAGTGGATTTGTGTGAGTTTTTGTTATCAACAAACAAGTTGTCGTAACATGATTCTTTCGTGTAAATTACTTTGTTGCAATGTTGTTATCGTTTCGATATCGCTGCTGTATTAGTTGTTGTTGTTGTTGTTGTTCAGAGTTTTTTTTTTATTTTTATTTTTTGTTGTTGTGAAGTAGCGTTAGCACCAGCAATCTCTTAAGGGCGTGTGCTGTCACTTGGCGTGTTAAGCTTTTGGTAAAATCATTGAGTTTCTGACTGCCTTGGCGTTTATTTTTCATTAAATAATTTTTTACTGTTTCCGTTAATGTTTTTGTTTCATCATTAACATCTAATGATTATTTAAGGATATTTCAATCGTTTTTGTTGTTATTGCGGTTTTGTGTTAATTTTGATGTTAATTACTTAATTTTGATAAGCAAACTAAATTGAAAGAGCACAGTAGCTAGTGAATAATAAATCACAATTAAATTTTGTTTTCTTTTGTATAACAAAGCCTGAAACGACACTAAACTTTCATGTCTATTAGTAATTTATGATTGACTGCGAAAAAAAAACACACTATGCATTCCAGAAAGGTGGAAGGTAAAATGGCAAAATCCACTAAGAATATACATAAATTTAAAAGCCTGGAAATTTTTTGTCATATTAATTTTTCTATTTTTTTTTTGTGTTGTAGAGCAGTGTAATTAATCTAAGTTTGATTGTAAATAATCTAAAATGATATATCTTATCTCAATACATTTTTTTATTTTCTCTTTACTTGTTTTTAAGTATGCTCTTCGCACATTACACGTTTTGCGAAAATGTAGATAACATTTCTTAACAGATATGTATATATTTTATATATCTCCTTATACATATTATGTTGCTTTTTAAATATTTTAATAAAAATTTGAAAAAATTTTGCTTGTCGCATATCAAAATCACATGATTTTCCGAAGGGAACGAAAGAGCAATTCTGACCCTGTATTTGGTTTCAGCAAACTAAAAAATGGTACCCCATCTTCCAACTTCAAGCCATTTGTTTTTGTTTCTTTATATACATATAGTAGGTATATTGTTAAATAAAAAATAAATATTACAAACGTATCTTAAAACTATTGTATTACATATATAAATTTAAAATAAATATTTCAATCAACGTAAGTCTCTACTATTCCAATTGATTATTTGGAACAGCGCCCTTCTTCACTTTGATGTTGGCAATAAAACAGGCAATCGATTCTTTATTTTCGTCAACAAGTGACACTTCAACCTTTACACTGATTTCTGGATAGCTACTGTCGATATAAAAGTTAAATTTGTAGACAACATCTTCGGTGGCATAAATGGGGCATATAGCACCATACAGCAAATTCTCGCAAACATCAGCAACTTCTTTGGGCAACTCATAGGGTACTGTAATGCCCAGTGTGGTAGCGCGTACCTTAGCTTGAATATCATTAGAAACCTTTTTTGCTAAAAAACAAAAGAATATTATCAAATTAATAAAATTATTATATTAATAATAATATTATAAAGCGCAACTTACTGCCAACAAAGTGCACGTACATGACTGCTGTGGAACCTTTGATTACATCGCACGGAAGCGTTTCACAGCCTTCGATTTCCACACTTAATGGAAAAGGTTGGTCCTTACCTAAAAATATAAATATAAAAGTCATATGAATATGTATTTTAAACATGTGGTGTAGCTATAGATTGGAAACTTGGACTTGTAAACCAGTAAGCTCAAATAATCCTTGGCAGCTGCAAAATTATTTTGAAAATAAATATTGTTTTTCGAAATGCAGGACTTATGCAACATAATCTAATCTCTTTGAAAATTCTACAAAATCCTATAATTCTTTTGATAAAAAAACAAATTTTTTTATATATATAATTTTTTTATCAATTTCAATGTAATTTTTGACATAAAGTCCGAGCTTGGTATTACAATTTTTATCGCGATTTTGGTTTGAGATAAATTGTTATAAAGGCAACAAAAAGACACTTCATGCACATGTCCTTAACTACATAACTATAAAAATTAAAAAAATTCATCATTTCTAACAATGACACACTTAAAATTTCTTAAAAATAATTTGAATTTCAGGTTCTTAGATGACCCGGTTTAATCACAACACACAAAGTAGCCCAGAAATTAGCCATGTAATCTGATAGTAAACATGTTATCATATTCTGAAAACTTAAAGTTAATCAATTCAGCCCACAAATTTATTCACTCCTTCAAAATAGACACTTTTTTTCTTAAGATACTGATAACTTACATTGTTTAACATCTGTTGCTACAGTTGTATAAACCAAAAATATCACTGATAAAATTTCAAACCGCATTATTGAACTGAATTAATTTAAATTTAATTGTGAAAACAACGTGTACTTGTCTAAACTTTTTGGAAATTGTATTTGCGCTTTAAGCGTGGAGCAATAAGTGAGCAACTTTTCAAAACATTTAACATTAAATAGAAAATTTTTGTACGAGAAATCAAATGGAGTATCATATATTATCGCCAATATCACCTTATCCACTATCGATTGAAATAGTCCTTATAACACACAGGTGTCACCTGTTGATGCAGGTGTGCAAAGAACTCAGTTTAAGTTTCTTATCAATTTATTTGACTGATAAAATATGTTCAAACATATAAATAATCATCGTATAGCAGGCAATATAGTTCGGTATATGAGTTGCTATTGATTAATTAGAAAACAAATTTTGAATGTGCCCAATACCAGCTGCCATATTTTCCTGTGTATTAGACATTATATACATATTTATGTGCAGAGGTGAAAAAAAAATTACACCAGCTACGCCCGCTTTGTCAAAACTTTTGTCATATTTAAGTTTCCACAAATTGCAACTTTCTCGTGAGTTTAAATTAGAGTTTTTATTATCTGAACCTTCTTTAAATCATTAAATAGAACGTAAGCTTAAAATAACATATAGTTTGGTTTTTATTAAACATAAAATCATATTAAACATCACACATTCCGCAAGAAATTTTGTGTATTCTTTCCAAATTGTCGGTGCTTAATCTTATGCTTAATTTATTGCCATATGTCGCATTTTCATTCATTACACTGGTCAACAGTGGTTTTGTTGCACTGGATGTCTCTGCGGACATGTGTTATACAGAGTGTAACTAACCCGACTTTGCTTCATTTATATATAGATAAATCCATCAATATCTTAAAAACTAGAGCCAATTCAGTACTTTCATGAATATATTCGTAAACTGGGTACCTGAAACTATAGAAATCCGTAGAGACATTCAGGGCAACAAAAAAAAAAAGTTAATTTTGTTGAGCTGTGTTATCATTGTTATATTAACATAAAAGCCTGAAGGTATGCTAAAAAATTTCATCAAATTTTCTACGAAAAATATTCAAAACTCGAACTTATTTAGAAAATCACATTATTTTATTACACATAAAACATTCGTTGAAAAAAATTGGACTTAGTTTTTTCGAAAGTTTAAGTTAAAGTCCAATAATGATGTTTTTTTATTTTGATTCTTATTTTTCACCAGCCGTTGCCGCAAGACAATTATTCTCTTGTTTCACCCTTTTACTGTTGTATATTTTAAGCGGAAATTGGAGCTGTCTGAACGCAGTAACAGTTTTGTTATATACATACGTATATACTCAGTTTAAGTTTAAGTTGATTCATTAGACTAATTAAATATGTTTAAACCTATTGATTCTGAATATTTTGTGCAAATATACGCTGAATTATCAATGCAAAAGAATATGGGCTCTTTAAAAAATATATAGCTTTTTTATTCCAATGAAACCAAAGCAGTCCACGAGTGTCACTCTTCATGAATATGTCTTCTATATATAAGGCCTACTTTTTCGCAACTTGTAATTTTTTTAGAATAACATGGCTAAGCTAACAATAAGAAAATTTTATCGATTAAGCCTAAAATAAATTAGGTGAAGGCAGAGACCTACATATAACATGATAAAATTGTACTAATACTCTGTCTATATTTTAGTAACCTCAGTTAATTGAAGTCGCATCATATGTATATTTTAGAAAAATACAACACTGGAAGAAAATTTTATAAATCAAAAACTTTTTAAAATTAAAATTTGCTTTAAATTTTTGTGCTTGAATACATACTTAACAAACAGGAAAAAAGACTTATTACGTATGGAAACAAGCATGCCAAAAATTGCCAAGATTAACCTGCCTTATAATTGCCCAAACTTAGACTTATGAGCTGTTATATAAATCTTACATAAAATATTTTAAATTAAAAAATACCCAATGAATTAAAAAAATCTTCGTATAATTCGCTATGGAATTTTATAAATTAGAAATTTTTACTCGAACTCTTAATGCAAAATTGAATTAAATACACAACTGTACATGAAGAAGGCACTAAGTCGTAACCTAATAACTGATGAAAAGTATATTAATCGAAATATCTTGCAGTTAAACACCTAACCATTCTTTTCAATGCTATTACCAAAAATATATTTGTGAAATGTCTCAAATTACAATAGTTCTTAAGCCTGGGAATAATCCCACACAAGTCTCATCATATGAAACTTTGTTGTCCAGGATATCAAAACCATTTCAAAAGCTGTTTATTTCAAAAATTATGCCCCACGTGAACCAAATCAACATATTACTTCAACACCAATTTGGTTCCAGCCAAAAACATGAAACTATAGAGCAAGTTCACAGAATAGTAGCACAAATTAGAAAGACATATAAAGAGAAAAAATACTGCTCAGCAGTCTTTCTTGATATAGCGCAGGCTTTTGGCAGTATGAACTTTTAATCAAGATAAAAAAATTACTTCCTAAAAATACACATGCTTTACTAGAGTCCTAGACCCTATGAAACAAAATATTCGGGTAATATACAAAGACGACATTTCAGATGATTTCTTGGCCCAATCTTTTACTTCATTTGTACTTCTCGCTTGCGAACAGACACCCTATGTCTATATTAACTTTTGCTGATGACACTACAATTCTGTCTTATTACGCAGACCTCCATATTGCCTCACATACCCTCGAACTGGCGAACAAATGTTAACGAGCAAAAAGTACACACATAACTTTTTCACTCAACAAAAACACTTGCCCCACATAACACCGCAATGCCTCAAAGCGCCTTACTTGGAAATCTCACATATAAAAAAAAAAAAATACAAATGGAGTTGAAAGCATCAAGCATTAATTGGATTTTACATAAACATTCAAAACTTAGCCTTGAATATAAAGTGTCCAGACAATTATTATACCTACAATGTAGGGTCCTACATATGTATAAGGTCATACAGAATCCAGCTATGGGGCAACGCACGGTAATTACATATAGAAATATTGCAAAGGTATGCTTTGTTTGTAATTATAGAAAGTTTTATACCTAGTTTCTCTATTTTTTAAATACTCAGTAAAGCATTTTATAAAACTTTTTTTTTGGTTTTTATTATATGTATGTATCTGATAAATTAGGCACACTACGAAAAATAAACTTGGTCAAATTTGTCCGATGGGGGTTAAGTGTTATCAACTCAAAACAGAGTTAAAAAAAACTATGTAAACTTGGTCAAATTTGTCCGATGGGGGTTAAGTGTTATCAACTCAAAACAGAGTTAAAAAAAACTATGTTTCTAAGCAATGATTTGAAACAGTCCAACGTTCTGTTAGTTTTACATTTTATGTAAACATAGTTATTGTTAGTCTCCAGGTAAGTTGTTACAATAAATAAATAATAATTTTGAAAAAAAACCTTGTGGCTTTATTTTGAGCTATATACGATATAGTAACATATATTGTAAAATAAATATTGTATGCATATTTTTTAAATATTGTATTACATATATAAATTTAAAATAAATATTTCAATCAACGTAAGTCTCTACTATTCCAATTGATTATATGGAACAGCTCCCTTCTTCACTTTGATGTTGGCAATAAAACAGGCCAACGATTCTTTATTTTCGTTAACAAGAGACACTTCAACCGTAACACCGATTTCTGGATAGCTACTGTCAATATGAAAGTTGAATTTGTAGACAGCTTCGTCTTTGGCGTAAATGGGGCACTTAGCACCATATAGCAAATTTCCGCAAACATCAGCAACTTCTTTGGGTAGCTCGTAGGGTACTGTAATGCCCAGTGCCTTAGCGAGTACCTTCGCTTGGATATTATTAGAAGCATTTTTTGCTAATAAAAAAGTAAATTATCAAATGAGCAAAATTATTATATTAATAATAATATTATAACACGCTACTTACTGCCAACAAAATGCACGTACATAACTGCTGTAGAACCTTTGATTACATTGCATGGAAGCTTTTCACAGCCTTCGATTTCCACACTTAACGGAAATGGTTGGTCCTTACCTGAAAATATATATGTATTAGTAATACGTGTAAGTATTTTTAAAATTTGGCATATAAATTTGAAGGTCAAATTTCTTCGCTTCTTCGACACATACATTTTTTATACAAAAATTATCACTTACATTGATTAACATCTGTTGCTACAGTTGTAGATATCAAAAATATCACTGATAAAATTTCAAACCGCATTATTGAACTGAATTAAATTTTAAAAATGTGAAAAAACGTGATTTCCTCTAAACTTCTTGGATATTGTATTTGCGCTTAAAGCATGGAACAATAAATGAGGAAATTCTTAAAACATTTCACTTTAAATAGAAAATTTTTAAATGAGAAATCAAATAAAACACATACTATCGCCTATATCACTTTATCCACTATCGTTTGAAATAGATTTATCTTTCAATTACACCTGTCTACTTCAGGTGACACCTGCATCTGTTTATAGAATTCAGTTTAAATTTCTTATCAATTTATTTAATTCAATTGGCTGATAAAATATGTTTAAACTTATTTATTTTGAATATATTGTGCAAATATGCGCTGATTGGTTAATACGAAAGAAACATTTTTAAAATGGAACTGTGTATAAGTATGTGTATGGTATGTTTAAAATAAATATAAGTATAGATTTTCTCATTTTCGTTGAAAGGACTCTTCCAGTCAGCGGCACATAGTGACTAAGATCCTTATAAAAGATTTAAAAAAAAATAAATAATTTTCGCGGTTCAATTAGCTTTGGTCTATGAGTTGCTTTTGATTAATTGAAAGACACGCTCACAACCACGAACACCTCCCTTGTTACAAAAAAATGGTATATTTTTGTGGAAAAAATTGCACTGGCCACGCCCACCTCTAAAAATATTTTTCCAATATTTTAATTTTCACAAATTGAAACTTTCTCGTGAAAGAGAAAAGAAATAATTTGCTTGACTATCTTAAAGACATAAAAAAATAGTTGTTCCTAGGCCAAACTAGTTTAATTGAAAGCCTTAAAGTATGCAATTTAATTTTAATGTAAAAGCGCTGTGAATAGCGAAGCCAGTGTTGCACATATTATAGACTGAACTGCGGCGAAGTCGCTGTTGGACATTTAGCGGATGTAAATCCTGAACCGCCTAATTACCCTCACTTACCACAAAGGAAGAAAGAATACTTAACTAATACTTAATACTCAGGCTTTTCAAGTCTGATTTCAGGGATGTAGCTGAAGTCAAGTGAGAGTGGAATAGGAGACGAAGTAGTGGGTCGAATGAGGTCGAATTGTGGAGCGACGTATCTTCTAATATTGAAAGAGCTAAAATTGTATGTAAATATGCAAATATATGGGACATTTCAGGTCAACCGGGCTAGAGGTCTGTCCAAAAATGAGCGCTGCGGAATAACGATTTCAAGGTCTCAAAATGTTTGTATGCTCGAGAGCTTTCATCTAAGGACGGGTATTTTCGAAGTGAAAAAAAAAATGTCCAGCAAAAAAAATCCTATAAAAATAAAAAAGTCGCAATTGATCAGGTCATATCTTGGCTAAAATTGTAGCTGATGGACACCACTAAAAATCTGGTGTGGTAAGTTGACAAAATCCAACATGTCGAATTCAATATGGCGGTAAAAAATCCATTTAAAAATCCAGTTTCAGCTATTTCACCTTGGACAAAACAAAAAAAAATATACACGAGCTTTCGAATCAGTATAATACCACATAGCTTAAATTTTTTTTAAAGTTTTTTGCTAGGTATGATACGAACAAGTAATTTTTTTTTGGAAATTCTGTTGATAACTAGATGTCAAATTTTAAATACAAAGAGATCAATTTAGAAAATTTTAACCTGCGTTTTAATCTGTTTTTTTTTCTGAGTGTACAGAGATGCATCACGCTTTTGTTACTTTTGTTACAACTTTATAACTCGTATCAAGAGCAAAAGTTACAGTACACGCGCCAAATTCGAATATTTACACAGCAATATGCCTGCAGGCAATATACATATCTGACAATATGTATATTGTTGTTGTATATACAACATAGTTCCTATATCTTGAGTGCTGAGTAAAGCTGGTTGGTTGGTTGCCTTAATTTATTCGTTTGCCGTCAGTGTTTCTTTAATGCTGCTGTTGCTTCTACCGCTACAGTTTATTATGTCCTCGGGTGACAACTGCAACTTTCTCCCAATCAAACAGCAACATTACGTCACGGCGTATAAATTAAAGTTACTTTTCAACTTCAGCTGCTGTACAAATACATCATCATTTTAGTCATCATCTTGCTACGAAGAATTTTATATTGCGCACACCAAGCGAACTACAGAATTTATTGATACTTTAAATTTTGCCATTTTGTTTTATGCGACTTAATTTTTCCTTTATTGCTTATCAAAAAATTGCTTTGATTTTGGCCTGCGGTCAGACATTTTTTGTCATGTCTGGTGGGTGACGCAGAAGTTTTGGGTTCGCTTCAGCTGCTTTTTATCATGTAATTTCTTGTAACTTTCCTTCAGCAACGATAGCTATTAAATTTTAACACTTGATTTCAAGTTCTTTAAAAAATAAACACATTAAGTTGTATTAATTTCTGTATTTTTTTTTTGTAGTTCGTGGTTCAGCATGTTTCTGCAGAGAATAATTTTTAAATCAAATGCCAAGGTCAACTTAGTATTGATGTACACTAGAAAGCGTTAGATCCTGCCACTAGTAAAAAATCAAATTCAATTCATTACTTAAAGTATTTAAAAATGAAAAAGTTTAAATTTTTTGATTTGTTTGATTTTAATACCATCAGAAAATTTTAAAATATGATTCCCCAAAAATGTAAAATTGCCATATGCGGCAAAGCAATATTCAGCTGACGTTGGACATTAGGCAAATCTAAGAACCTTCCTCAATATACAGCATAGCTACCAAAACCAGTAGTACTTATATCGAAAAGCTTTCATTCAAAATATGTCTTTAATGTTTAGTCAACGCCAAAACCAAACTTAATAGAAACTTAACTTTGTGTATTTATAACGTATTACGTAAGTAATGAACTGGCAGTATTACTTGAAACGCGCTAAATTGTTGTTGATTGAAGAACATTAAATCCTCTGATGATGATAATGATTCGCTTGTGTTGATAGGGACAATGTTTGAGCACTTAACGAAGGGTCAGAATTGAGCTTTTAATGACTTCAGATTAAATGAAGGATATTTAATATGAAGGACGAAATATGACCTTAACAAATGCTGTATTCTAATCACTTTATAAAATACATACATGCATATAACAGCAGCTGTCAATGCTTCCTTAGGCACATTATGTAGGCTTTTGTAAGTTTGCATTATCAAAATACCAAATATACCGACTTATGCAAGGGATTAAATGACGAGAAAAAGGCTTCATAAATATTTCACCCATGACAAGGACACATTTTTGAAAAAATCGTTTTTTATAATTCAATGAAATGTTTCGAAAAATTTTATTTAAGTTATTAGTCAAAGACTAAGTAATTTTTTGTGAATTATCACAAGTCTACAGAATTTGATCAAACCTTTGGTTGTGAAACCCGAATTTACTTTTCTGAAGACCAAATCCATTTCAAACCATGCAGTCGGAGTGACTTCAAGTTGCGGAATTGGTTGCCGATTGAATATGTTGTTTTTCAAAGTAATTTAGGAAACATATCATCCACCGATTTGATTGAAAATAATTTTTTACGAAGTTATGCTCATTTAAAGTTTTAGTGTCAGAGCTTGAAAAACCGCTAAAAATTGGTTCAAAATTGTCGCATTTTCATCAAAATGAAAATAATTAAATTTTATTCCTTTGATTCTAATAGAACTTCTGATTCTCTGTCAGAATCTTAAAGAAATTTTGAAAATTCTTGAAAATTGGCGGAGTTATAGCACTTTTTATGAAATAAAAACAAGGCTGACTTTCTCAAAAACCCCAATTTTTATTACGCTTAAAATTTTACTGTGGATTTGTATTAATAAGAGATAAAAATTAAATGAGTTTAATTCTTGTTCAAACTCATTTGAGGTCAGGAGATTTTTTTCCCCAAAATCAAAATGTCAATTTTTTTTCATCATTGCCAAGCCACTCTACGGTACTATTTTCAAAGCAAATAACAAAAATAACATTCCAAATTACTTTCTGAAAGTCCTGCTTGCATTCTGCATACCTTTTTTACCGTTATTTACGTAATAACATATTACCATAGGAAATATATAAAAACATTGTACGCACATATAGCTTTTTCGCTGACAAAGTCAAGCAAACGAAATATTCAAAACCCACAGAAGTACAGTCTCTTGTGTTCTAGAACCCAAACACAGAATTCGTGTTGATCGGTTCTATTTCGCATCCAAAGTATTTTTGGAGTAACTGTTGCATGGAAATTTCCGCATTTCGTACACCCCCCCCCCCCGCGCATTCGTTATGAAGCAGATATAATAAATGTTAATCATATTTCTGGGTAATTATTATAAATACTATTTTTTTATTCCAAGCGGATGGGCATATTTTTCTACTTAGTTATGTACTCGTAACCCTGATTATTCTTATGGTCTTTATTCAGATAGAATAGATAGATTCGAATTCCAGCTCAGGCCGATTATTGACTAACTGAAGTGACTGAGCATTTTCTCATCGTTTGTAACGTATCTAATATTTTCAAGAAAATTTTTTTAAAATGCTTCTAATACTAAGGTGAAGAAGTGTAAATAAAAGAAAAAAAATGTTTTTATTTTCATGTGGAGCAACTTTACAAATTTACACATTATGTCATTTAATCAGCCATAGGTCGATTTCTAACTTTTTAAACCAACTCCGATTATAATGTCTGCTCCTTGTTTTCGTCATTTCTTTGTATGTCGCCAACCATTTATTTTAATAATATTTTGATAATCTTCTTTTCTGTCTGTTTTTTTTTTTTTTTTAATAAAATTGTTTTTTGTTTTGTTTTATTTTTATTACTGTTGTACATATACATATGTGTAAACGTATACGCGTAAATACGTAACACTTCACATAAAATTGTCTCAAGGACAATAAGAAAAGATTTTCACAGTAGATTTCAGTTTGTTTTCAAGTTTGTTCTGCCGCTAAGCTTTCAGGAAAAAATACCCTCACATATAAATGCCAGTATGTTTGAGTGTTTGAGTGTTAAGCCTGTTGTAGAACATATGCCCCATCAAACATTTGGGAAAATTGTAAATATCCAATCAATCTCCGATCAATTTTTAAGTCTTCCGTGATAAAATTAATGACTCTTTGATTTGATTTCTTCTTCCAGGCAATAAGTTAATAAGTCTATCCAAAGAGTTAAATTGGCATTAAAGGTATTTTTCAAATTTGATTTGATTTGAGTTATGATTCGACATAATAATTAGTTTTATTTTGTCTTCAACAACAATCATTTGAAACTCTTTCTGACAAGTCATATGCGAAATGCTATAGAAAGTCGGTAAGTGCTACAGTTTCTCCCGAACAAACTTTCGCTTGGCATCAGAGTATAAGCTCGCGCGTGATCTAAATTATCTTCTTTGTGAAATGCGCTCTTAAGCAAATAAAAACGTTTGCTGGGCTGGTATATGAGAGTGTTATACTTACTTCATTAAGTGCTGTTTATGACACTTGCCTTGTGAATTTCGTGTAATAAATTTGATTTTATCAAATTCAACTAACAGAAACTTATAAAGCGGAAAATTTGACAATGTACTTAATTTACTTAAATTTTAAATGTATTACAAACATGTCGCTTAAGTGCCACTTGGTAACAATACGAGATATTAATATTTTTGGAGTATTTAATTTAAGAAATAAAACAATGCTTAAATTGTTCATATCTCAAAACTGAATTATACTGAGGTTAGGTTTGAAGTTAAAAATATCCGCCTTAGAAACTTCGAGATATCTGAAAAATTGGCAAGCATGTGAGCGATAACCACACTTTGGGAGCGAAATAATGTACAAGAAATCTTTTATTACAATACTTTTATATAAGAGAACTTGAAACATCATTCATTATAAGAAACAAAAATCAAAAATCGAAGAATTACTTTGAACTAAAATTTCTTGAATTGTGAAACACAAGAAACAATAGCATAGTCCTTGTGATTTAATGAAAGCCAAACGAAGTTAATATTCTTTATATAATAAATAAGTTGAGTCTGCATGAGCTTAAAAAAAATTAAAAAAAAACATTCTTTAAAATTTGATTTTACGTAGGCATTTTAATAAAACTAAAATGCTTAGAATCAGTTTTCCTTTATTACAAAAGTATGCCAAAAAGAAAGAAAAAATAAATAAGATTTAAGGACTTATTAAATTGGTCAAAATTTCACGCTTGAGAATAAATCAAAGTCTTGGTTTCTGTACAAACCACTGAACCTCATAGATTTTATGTAGTTACTGAGCAAAAATATATAATAAATCCACCTTTTTTTTTGTAATATTGACTTCAGAAATATTATAAACTTACAAGTTATTGAATAATGTTTTCAAATCTGTTTTTGGTAAGATCATCTAGTAAAATATCTTATCTTAATGAAATTATTCAAATGACAAAATATTTAAAAATCTCATATTTTGTACCTGAACATATAAAACAAAGCGCGATAAGGCAATTCTTTTCAAGCTTATTTTCAGTCAATTGCATTTTATTAATTCAAGCGAGCTTGGCTATTGGTAATTGAGTACGTCCTTCCAATTCCTTAATTATATGAAACTGCAAGTTTTAAAAAATATGTGCACTTTCATACATGCACCTTTTAAAACAAATTCAATTTGCAACTACGGAGCTGAAAATAAAAGTAGAGAACATTCCTTAAAAAAGCGTCAAATAGACCGTTTGAAATAGAGAACTGTCATCATACTTCACAAGTGAATTTTCATAAGATTTTGAATAAAGATCATTAGCTCATAAGTATAATAGTGGTTAAAATACTTTTCTTGTAGTCAAGGACGACAGTAATTCATGCATTATTTTAACTTATAAATTGTATTCAATAAAAATTATCTATCAATATCCAACTTTTATTATAGTTTAATTTGCTTAAGTACGAAAAATCATTTCAGTGATTTTACGTATAATTTTTACTGCGTTGGCTGATTAACTGTAAGTTTCTTAAAACATATTATTATAGCCTCGAACTTATAACTTTAATAATAGCTTAAAATATATATTTCCTTTTATGTTGTAAATACCCTACTATATAAAACATGGCATAGTCAGACCTTGGAGATACATTTGTATGTTTATCGAAGTGTCATAGCATTTTATTAGTTGGCTCATGTCATTATATATATATTAGGGCAGTTCAAATATGCTACAAATGATATTGCAAAATTATGCATTTTGAAAAAACTTTAAAGAGTTAATAATTGTATCGACAGAGACCCTTAAAAATGAAAAGCTAATAGCCATTTTAGTAAAGTATTTAATGGAGTCTTAAATTAATATAGTACTTCTACGTAAACTAAATTACGATTTCAAAAACCTTTCAGTTAATGATGAGTTTGCTAGTTTGTTTAAAGGGGCATAAATATTTTTTTTTTATTTACTTTAAACTATTATATGTATATAGTGAAATTGTAGGGAATATGTCATTGCGAGCATATCGACTTTTTTCAATTTTCTTATATATTTGCAAAATAGGGTGCTTTTTATTATTGAATTGTCTTTTCTTTGTCTTATATCAAAATAGGGTAATCCACCGCCGCACAGTGGGAGATCGTAGCCATAAATACAAACAAAACTAAAGTGTGCTAGAGACTTAAACATTTTTAAGGTAAGTGTCAGATAAGACTTTGGGAATGATAACAAACTATAAAAGTTTTACTTTTTTGACTTTTACTTGGACTCAAAGTTGAACTTGGAACACTTAGAATGTTCTATAGAACGGTTGAATAGAGCGCTCTAGTTAACTTGTTTGAAACTAGAAACTAGTTCCAATAATATGGCATATCGGAAAGTACATTGTATTCACTTAATAAAAACCAGTTAATTTTTCATCAAACGCATCTTATTCATAATTGTACAGATTTTTCAAATATTAGAATGATAAATGATAAAAGTGGAAAATTTGCAAATTTTGAAAGACAAAAAAAAAGTACATAGTATATCCCCAATTTTTTTCCAATTGTAATATTGAATATTTCCAGAAAAAAATGTTTTTATTTCTTCACATTTTGCAATGCTTAATAATACTAGTAACTGCTATATATCAATTGAAAAAACTAACGCCGATAATTGAATATTATTTTAAGCGAAACTGATGATGCTTTCATACATTTTTATTTGATGTTCTTCGACGTCCTTTAAATATACGTATTCGGCAATTTCCTGCATTTATCCTTAACTAAATGAACTAAAATATAATCTGTAAATTTCTGAAGAAAAGCATTCCATATAAATAGGAACACCCTAATGTACGTAGATATGTATGCCCTTTCTTGATTTTGTGTTAGTTTTTATGACATTTATGGATGCCAAAATGTTGATGAGTTCATATCAAGTAAATAAAATGCTTATTTGTATATGTGAGTGTATTGTATGTATATGATAGACCCATTATTATTGATACACTTAAAGTTCCGTCTTAGTTTCGAAGTTATTTTTGTTATTATTACTATTTTATTTCTATGACTTTTTGACTACTTTTCTGAGTTAATTAGCAACTTTCTCCGTAGTTCTGGAAAAAGTTTAAGTATAAGTGTGTTTGTGGCATTTGTGCGTATTTGAGTGCATAAGTTAGTTCAACATGAGTGGCCATTCATATGATGGCTTTGACATCTGTCAAAACTTAATCAATAATTGATATAAATTGTTGCGCGGCCTTTTCGTAACTAATTAACACATTGACGAGATTTATTATAAGTTCGTAATTGGAATTAATAAGTTACGTTGCTTTGAAGTATGTAGCTATAGTTATACATGAGCGTGCAAAAATGCAATAGTATGCAATGATTACAAATTTTTTGTCTCTAAACTTTTAAATATTTTGTTATGTTTTTTCAATTCAAAGTGCAAGTTCTTTAATCATTTGTGGAAAGCTGTTAAAGATAAGTGTTACGCTAGTCATCCAGCAACGATTGAGGCTCTCAAGAACGAAATAGGTGCAGCCATTCGTATGGTTGCCCAAGTGGCAGCTTGTGACGCGGCTACTCCGTTTATTGGATGCCATAGCTGTAGGCTGGGTAGGAATGAAAAATTTCGGAAAAAGCCGTTAATTGGAACGATATTTTGTTTAGAGCACAAAAAAAAAGGTGCAATATTTTGCACAAAAATAAAAGATAAAAAAAAGCTAATACATATAATACGAACTATTTAAAATTGCGGAGCAAAATAAAAAGGAAATCTTTTTCTCAAAAATGTTTTCCATTTCAACATGACAACCCTCAACTATTTCAAATTTGTAAATTTTTCACGCTCAATTATAAAGCATTTTGGGTAGCAATTATGCACTGCAAACAATAACGGGACGATATTGCTAATGCTCTGATTAATCATTAGCTTTCAAAGCAACAACAAAACAGCATCAAAAATTAGCAAGACACAACAATAATAAATTTATATGTTTTTATAATTTGAAATTTGGATGTACTATGTATTTGGAATTTATCAGTCGATGTTCTCGCACTAAGTTTATCCAACTCAACTAACATTCTGTAAAGTATGTTCTATTTTTTTGATGTTTACCCCTGTCACTAAATGCTACAGTAAAATTTAGTAAAAATTTTCTAAAATATTATTCAGCGTATAGCGTTTTAAAGAGTTTAAATAAATAAGAGGTATCATGTCTTCTTGCAGAGCAGTGGCTCATTTTTGTACCGGCAAAAGTATTGACGAGATATTCAATGTGTAGTTTCTCAAAACAAAAATAGACGTCCTCTGGAATTCAACATATTTATTATCCCCCCTACTTCAACCAGTTTTTGTGAACAAGAAAACTATTTGGAATATAATTACTATCCGAATAGGGCAACACTTTGCCCAAGTTTGAGATCAAGCGATTCTTTTCGATTTTTGGCTTAGGACATTTCACATGAAAATTGTCATATGATTAAAAAAAAATAAATTTAATCTTGTCTAGTTTAAGCCAGAAACTTAATTTAAATTGAATGATGGAAATGTAATCAGTTTTTGGGTCTTAAGACTGCAGTTTTAAAGTTTCATTTATTTAACTTCAATCGCAATTGAATGCAGTTTTTACGAGCTCTGCTGTATATTAGCCGTGTCTTTTTTTGATACAGTTACCCGATTAAAAAAATGTTTGTATGATAAATTAGTCTAAATTAACTATCATTCTCATACAATCAATTTCTAATATGTTTGTTAGACAATTCAAAAGTTAAATAAGTGAAAATTATTGAATAAAAAGAAAATGCTTTTCTAAAACTTCTCTTGCTGATTTGATAAGTCGGCTTTGAAATAAAGTTTCTACATGCAACTTATAAATTCAATATAGGAAATTACTTTCAAAGATGTAGCGGTCAAACATAATTCAGAAATTACATTTCAATGAGCCCTCAAATTTATTTAAGTACCTACTTAGTTCGCAATCAGCAAATGATATTCTCTTCTCTTCATATTCCCAATGTAAAATACAAAATGCTCTGCAAATTGTATTGCATTTGATTTTACAACTGAAAGCAATAAATACATACAGTATCGAGAATATGAAATGCATCTAAAATGCAGACGAATGCTACGGTATGAGTTTGATATGGAAAAACTACAAAGAAGTTTATGTGCATTCATTTATAATGAAAGTATATTGTAAGCAGCTTACTCCTGTCCAGGCAATGTAGTTTTGTTTATACATACTTTATTCGAAATTTATGTGCGCTTTTTGTGTACCTACATATTTAATACTTCTAAAAGTTTTATGAAAATCTGAAATAAATATTAGGATAAATCGTCAACATTTTTTTCGTAAACATTAAAAAAAATCCATGAACTACTTCTAATTTTTAACATATTCTGGTGTCTCAAATTACTTTGGTATCAACTTCAATTACAGAGTTGAACTTTTTTATAAATTTGTTATTGAATTTTTGATTTTTATTCTAATGATGGTAGCAAACGGACTTAAAAAAAAAGCGTAGTAATTCCCATAAAAACAAAAAAATATGAAATCCATTTACTGATATTTGTAGGATGTGTGCCAAAATCGCCTGCCGTTAAAGAAAACTATTTTTTTTTTTTATAAAATTAAAGAATTTTGAAACAAAAATGTTATGAAGTTTCATAGCATAGTATATGAGATTTTTCAAAAAGTTTTCTGCAAAACTTAACAGTATTCATAACTTTTTTTCAAATAATTCTTTTGAGGTTCAAATATATTCCAAATTCACCTTGAAACAAGCACTAAACAACATACAGAAATCAAAAATATCCGATCAAAAAGTAAAACAATTGTGTGGTGACTTATAGAATGAACGATATGCGATATATATAATTATTTATTCCAAAACTAGCAGCTTATAAAATAAAAAATTATTATAATCCGGCTTTCATAAGTCCACTGTGGTTTTCAACTTTGAATATTAATTCTTTCTTAGAAGAAATTTTTTTTTAAATTTTCATTTAACTGAAAAGTAATAATTTTCCCTTTATAGTAAGTTTTTACAGCAATAGAATTATTTTTCATCTATAATTTCATAAATGTTTCAGGCATTATTTCGTATACGCTTTTTTGTGTTTTAAGTTGTATATTTCGTTTTGGATTAAAATTCTATTTACATTTGCTTTGAAAGCTGTTAGTTTCTAAAGCGCGGAGTTAATAAAATTCTTCAAATGTACACTATTGTTTTCATGAAAGCAATATTGTCATATTTTTTCCATTGCTCTAATGCATTTGCAATCAATGCAAATGGAAACAATTGAATAATCCGTAAAAAGTGTTTTGAAAATAAAATTCTTGATTTTATTTGATTGTAAGCTATGTTAAGGTAGAATTTAAAAAATAAAATTGTATTTACGTATTTGGTAGAAACAATTTTTAACATGCAACACAAAACAGAACTTTTGATCAACAGCAATTTTCACGAATGATAAAAAAGATGCAAAGATTGATTGTTCAAACAAAAACTATCACAGCGCTCAACTGAGAGCAAAAATTTTTTGCAGCCATAGTCTCATGCAGTGGTCGGCATATATATTTTGACAAATATGTGCGTTTTAGTGTTCTTTCTGCAAGGGCTAACTGTCAATGCTAACGGTACTATATACTTATGTAAAAGAAATAACATATGCTAGTTGTCAAAAAGAACAAAAGAGCTGAGTATTTTCTCTGCTGATTTAAGTGCTGCAGTATATTTAAAAGATAAAAAACCATTCTGTGGGTGGCATAAGTATTTTGACAATTTTTATGGCATAAGTTTACTTTGGGAGTGCCGCTCATATTTTAATAAAATTCTACTTTCTAGGCTTTTAATACTGAACACGAATATGGAATCAAAAGTTGGGTGACGCATCTATTTTCGGAGATATAGCCATCAGAAGTCGGGGATATAGCTTTTAATGAAATCTTTGTCATAATTTGTGAACCCCTGGATCAATTTTTAAAATATGGATGTCATATGAAAGATAATTTAATGAGCTAACTCATAAAAATTGGAAATTTCAGCTATTGTTTTTGAAAATTTTCGATATATTACAATTTATTTAAGTTTCTGGTCAATTTATTTTGTTAAAAAGCGTTATTTTTTTGGAAAAGTTTTTATTCAGTAAACATTTGAATTAATACATAAGAAACCGCATTTTATTTCCTTTCAAATGGTGTGCTGCTCTAAGCTGGCTTTCTTGGATTTCCATATTTTTTAAGGAACGAAATTTTACGAGCTCTAGAAATTTACTTGAAATATTCATATATAAATTGCTTTCGAAATATAACTACCCAAATAAAATATTGGATATACCATTTTCACTGATATTTACAAGATCAGCAATTGATTAATTTTTTTTCATTTTCAAAAAAATCATTGAGCTTGTTGCTCTTGAACAAATTAAATGAATGAAACTTTTGACACATTGATAGAGCTAAAACGAACTTCAGATAACACAGGAAAATAAAATTAGATGAAACTTCACACCCAGAGACTAGAATATATGTATCGGAAAGTTTTTGGTAAGCTGAATTTGGATTTGATCTTAGAACTGTTGAATCACATCAGAAATATTTCGAGATATTCTAACCTGAAAGTGCTATAAACAGAATTTACAAAATTTAAAAAAAAAATAAGGAAATATAAAGATTCTTAGCCCTTAAGGATATTTTGAGCCACCCTGTATATTGGTTTTTTTATTTTAGATTGAAATTTGAAATTTCAAATGTTTTAAGAAATTTTTTTATTAGTTTTTTATACATCATTTACATATGTATTTAAAATTCAGCTTTTTCGTAATATCGAGCTTAAAGCTGCTAACAATCCATTTAGAACCTCTAAACTCGTTTCCTTATTTTGACGAAAATTCGCCAAAAAAACTATTAAAAAACTTGTAAGCGAACAGCAAAATTTATTTTAAATTTATTTAAGCTAAGAAAGCTTTCAGAAATTTCCTAAAAAGAACATCACGCAATAAACTCTTAAAGAAAACCACGAACCACAACAACTGCAAGACAGACGCCTCTTCTGTTCAATCAATATGAATTATGCAAATCTTTAAAGTAAAAATAAAGAAGAAAAAAACTTAAAATAGCATTGCAAAAATTCAAGTTGAATTAAGTACGTTTAGGTGGAAAACATTGGTAGGAAAGCTACAAAAAAAACATGCAAAATCAACTGATTTGATGGTAACTTTGAAGTTACGCTTCTGCTCTGCTATGAGAGGGGGATTTCGAAATGTTTTTCTTGCGTTGATGGCGTCTGACGTTTGATATTTCTTCTGTGGTAATTCCATGAAGATTAGCAGTAAAATTTTTGAACATTTTATTTTTATTATAGAATCTTAATAGCATGATGTTTAGAGCTCGGTATAGTTAGGAGTTCTATTTATGTACTTTACAAAATTGATAAATTAGATAGATGCTTAGAGTGCTAAGCTTGTGTACAGATTTCAGAGCTAAGGCGAAAATACAGGCCTACATTTAAATTCGAATTGTGTCGTTATTTATCAAAAACAATTCCAATGTGTGCAAGAATAAAACCTATATTTTTGAGAAAAATCGACTGATATAAACTTAGGGTCACTGCGATTAAATATGCCAACATATTTTTACACACACGTCAGCATTTCGAGATAATGGTCAACTAACCGGTACTTGACATGGTTATAAATGCTCTTCAACGATTTTTTTTTAATATCAAGGATTACTGGCAAAGTTGTTCCTTATGAACAGGCAAACCGTTTTTTTCGTAACATCACTCTTCTGCATTAGCAGGAATATTCGCGATACTGGTAATCCGATAAAGTAACCAGACAAAAACTAAATGAATTATATTCCAAAAAAGTATGAAAACGCAAACAATTTTTTTGAATAAATGAACTATTTTTGAAAAACAATACATACGTGAATTGAGCATACCACCCATCGTTTTAAATATTTGATGTAGGTCAGGCACATTCAGAAGTTTCGTCGGCGCACAAGGAAATCCTCAAAATTTTACATTAATGAGATAAGAGCGAAGATGATACAGAAAAATAAGAAAGCTGCAGAGTTTCATTCGAACGATTAGTTTGGGCTTTCCACAGACTTATAGCCTTATCCACAAAAAGTTAATTATTCACCACCGTATACCTAAATTGCATGGATGTAATTTTTGAATAGTTGTAACTAGCGTAAAAATTTCAGACTTTCGAGTTTTGGGTACCCTGCGTACATGCTTCATAATTTTCTTTAACTCCAAGCTCTTAAGCAAAAGAAAAAAAAAGTTTTAGAGGTGGTTTTGTTCAAGTCGCCACTTTGATTTTTTTTTAAAGAGCAACTCGACAGAGATCAACCTGACACATAAATTTTTTACAATATTCCCAGTGACTTTGATTTTTAGATCATGACATGTCAATCACTAAATCAATGATCTATATGTATTGTACATATCGCGTGGAATAAGTAGGTCACATATGATATCACCTTCTGATCAAAAGAAATGGTTTTTCTAAATTCGTGTTTGTCTACAAAGTGATTTGGTTTACATAAATTCTTATTGTTTTCTATTTCAGACATTTTGAGGTTAATTTGCGATGGAATCTAAGGCTCTTATTAAATTATGCATGGCATAAAAGCGAAAAATGGCAAGACATGAAATTGAGTTCGGTTCTACATTTCTGATTTTTTTTTTATTGCTCACTGTTACTTCCATGGATAAAATTTAAATTTTCTTGTTATATTTTGTCAGAGTAAACATTTGCTGTTTTTAAGGCCTATTAAATGCAAAAAAAAAAAATCGAGCAAAATCAAAAAACAAAATTACAACAACAAGGTACGAAAAAATAAAAATATGGCAACCCCGTAACGAATGGCCGTTGGGCAAGTGTAGAATTATGCAAATTTTTTTTTGGCAGTTTTTGCCCATTTTTATTTGTTTGTGAGTGTTAGTGCTGGTATTGGTGTTGGTGTTGGCCTTTGTGTGCGTGTTAAATTTGCGGGGGGGGGAGGGGGGGGACTTTTTTCCTTCATTTGGCAAGCATTGTTGTTGTTGACCTATTATTTTAAGCAATTTTTATGCTGTTGTTCCCTTTTCATGTTTAAATTGTAGGATAGTGCCTTACTGCATTATATGGCAGCCAAAAAAAAAAGAAAAGTGTAATGGCTGTGTATGCGTATTTGTGAATCAGAAGCGTAAGAGGTGGTAAATATATGCAAATAGATATTGGGTTAAATGTTGACGCAATTAGGGTGATTTGTTTCTTCTGACTCGAGGCTCACCATTGTATTTTGTTTTATTTTTTTTTTTTTCTTGTGTCCTATACTTTGTAGGTAATTCATGCCGAGTATCTCGTCCCATTATTTTCACAGATTCATTGTGCTGATAAGCAAAGAAAAAAAAAATGTTTTTCTCCTTTTCATATTGTTTATTTATTTGATTTTTGTTTTGGTTTTCGTGAAGAATTTAGTTATCCTAAGGAATGTTAAGACGTTCGGCGTAATGACCTGATATTTTTTTTTTTCACAACAACTCCTTTGTTTAATTGATCACGCAAGATTTTTGCTTGTTAACTATTAACAGATAGTTTGGTAATAATTTTTAATATATCAAGATTGTTATATTTTGTTAAATTTTTCATCTCTTAAAGACATACGAAGCTTTTCTGCGGTATATCTTAATGTATAAAAATCTTGTCTCACGGAGTTTGTCCGGGATAAGCTTTGGAACTATTGAACCAATTTTTATGAAATTTGGCTTATGTCTGTAATTTGGTCTAACTTACGACATAGAATAGTTTTTATTTCGATGGAGCGCATATTTAGGGTGACCCTCAATCAAGCATATTTTTAAAATAGCATAGCACGTGGCTTTTATATTAATAGGCATATCTACATTTACAAAACTTTTATTCAGGGTGCATATTTAGGGTGGACCGTATACAAAAATGTTTTTAATATATCATTTTCACGAAGACGGGTCAATCGATTTACCTGGATTTTGCACCACGTATCTTTAAGATTAAGAGATTGGAATACTTTGAGATTTTCATCTACACATACACATGGATATGCTTAAAACAGCCAATTTCAAAGAAAACTATCTCAGTAAAATCTAATCTCTTGAAGATTTTTTAAACAAAAAATTTACATGCCACTATTCCACTATTCTGTGATTTTCCAAAAAAGAATACATAGAGTGAAAATCTTGTGTAAACTTAATAGAAACAAAATGGAGATTTACTTTTTCTTTTACCTCTAAAATGCATTAACAGCATTCTGCACTTTCAAGCATTAATATTTCAGAATACTGCAGTAATTATAAAAATTATAAAGAAACCGGTTTGGTCTCATTGGCAAAAGTACGTATGATATTGTAATTAATAATTGTTCTAAAACAAACATTAGTTCAATTTTCTTTGCTAAAAATTCATTAAAATATTCTGTAGGTTTCATTATTGCCTTCTCTAGAATTTGCTAAGTAAGCAATTCAGTCATCATTACATTATTTTTCGCTGAACGATTCAATAACTCGTTGTAATTAACAAAGTTCTATTAAAAGTAGACTTTTGACGCCAATAATAGAACCCATCTAGCAAATATCACATAAAATGCAATGATTATGACTACGACGACAATAATTGTTACATAGAAAATTAATAAAACTGCAATTGCAACTGCGACTGCAATTTAAAATTTAAAAGAAGGGAAATTTAATTTAATTTTTGTACAAAACTTTTTAATAAGTAACCGTTATAATTATAAAAGTTTCTCGCTGCTGCCTGCAGACATGACATGCTTTGGCGTCCAGTATAACTTTGATTATGACCAGCATACATAAGCCCGCCTCCGCCTTCGCTGGCCCATTCTAAAAACAATGCAATTTTCTAATATTAATTAAGATTTTTCGTAATGAACACAAAAAGAAAAACAGAAAATTGCGCGTAACTAAAACGAAACGTTTTTCATTTTCAAATTCGTTTAATTTGAAAAGTTCTGCTGTTATTTTAATACTCACGTAGTTGCGTTCGTTGTTGCCGTTTGGAAGAACCTTTGGCGATGGCAAGAATGGTGCGCGCATTACCAGCTGCAATATTGCATTGCTATAACTTTTAATTTCGGTTGTTTTCCAAGCAGGAAATTTCGGGTTATATCAATGGCCAGCGCTAATTTATTCATGAGTCTCTTGAGGCTTCTATTACACGGTAGAATAAAATTACATTGATAATACAGTGCGGTCATTCTTTAAATGACCCTTTTTTGATTTTGACTTTTTAGAACGATATATCTCAAAAACTATAGGGCATAGAATAAAAAGACGTTACCATTATTTATGTTTAACTAAGCTTTAATTTTATTAGAAAAAAGAAAAAAAACTTTAAATAAATTTCTGTATCTACATATATAAACAAATCTCAAATAATCTTCGACATTTAATTAATCCTAATAATGTATCTGCTTTTATTTATTTATTTATTTAGAATAGAAATTCCCGACATAAATTAGGAAAATATTAATTTTTATTAAAGAAGCACATCACATAAAGGAAAGTCGTGGCCATATATAAAAAAACAATTGATTTAAAAATGTTTTGCGACAATTGTCAGATATAAAAGTTCTAAATTTTCATTGGCCGTAGTACAACAGTGGGCTCAAAGTTGAACTTTGAACACAAAAGATGGAACTGTTGAACAAAACGCTTTAGTTAATTTGTTTGAAACTAAGTGCACTAATGTGAAAAAAAAATCTAACAGAAACGAGACCAACCCCATTAGAAGGACCATAAAATTTTCTATAAAAAAGTTAGTTATTTTTTCGTGGAGGTAATATTTCGTTAGTTTTTAAGGATATTTCGAAGAATGAGAAAAAAAAATTTATTTATTTTTTTGTTTGTAAAAAATTGTGTGTTATTTCCGATGGAGTTAGTCTCGTTCATGTGAGACTTTTTTTTACGAGACTTACTCGAAACTGTCTAAGAAGGCATACTTTCCCATATAAATCGTATGGAAAATTAAACAGCTCCAGTAAACAAAAAACTATAAAAGATATCATTTTAGCATTTTTGAAATATTAATTGCAAAATGATAAGAAATTAATACTCATTTTAAAGAAAATGTTTCAACCACTTCCCACCTTTGTATGGGAGGTGGGTGTGTGCGTGATCCGATTTTGTTCATTGTTGCTCTAACCTAAAAAAAATTGATTCATAATTTCAGAAGTCTAGCGCTATTATTATATATTTTTGGCCACCGTTCCATACAAACCCATCCACTGTGCACCAGTTAAATTGCATGAATCAGGTTTGATTTGCACAGCTGAACAATTCGCTCTCATTTAAATCTTAAAATATTTACAGAAGGCTTGTCAGCTCTTTAATCATGATACAATGGCTATCGCTTTTATAACAAAGTTCTTCATAAATACATATAACTCTTTGCAAAAAACCTCTGCTCATATTGTCAACTATGTAATTCCATTACTCTTTCGAGGTAAAGTTATAAGCGGAACAACGGGAACAAAAATTTGGTTGTATATATTGAAAATATTGACCTTCAGAGAAATCTTTACATATTTGTTTCTTAATACTTTTAATCTCAGTTGTCCTATTCACCCACTTCTGAAACTCAATCGCTTTCTCGCTGGGGCATTCGGTTTTCCCAATGTATTATTTGTAAAAGTGTATGTGTTTGTGTCATTTGGCTATTTAATTAATACACATGCATAAAGGACGTTAAGTCCTTTCGTTGCAAACATTTTGTTTTTTTTTTCTCCACTTAAAATGCAAAGGAAAACTCTTAAACGGTAATTGAAAATACATAGAAGTAATATTTACGTACGATATATTATTTTCTGAAAATGATACTAAATTAGCTGCTATTATTATAAGTTTTTTGCGTTTATTTGGTTTTATTCAATGTATTTGTTGCCGGTCAAATTAGCTTAAAAATATGCAATGAAATTTTAATACAAGTCAACTAGTTTGATATCGGAAGGAGTAGTTTTCCAAAAACATTATTTGGTAACATACATAGGGGAAGGTGGGGAAAAGTGGTATGCCAAACCAATCTATTAAGGTAATTGGGCTCATTATTTTCTCAACAGAAGATGTTTATTATTACGATGCAAAAAAATACCACTCTGCCACCATGATCTATGCCAGCATATGGACTCACGATTCAGTATCTTCGTCTGAGAGTTCCCCAACAGTAACTTGCGCATGATCAATGAGTTTAGAAAAAGATATTCATGTTGTATGGCACCACCTACTATTAGAAAAAATAAATATATATATATATATATATGTATATATATATGTATAATGTATTTGGCACTGCCACTCTTCATAACTTTCCCAACAAAAAGTAAAAAATGTTGAGTGATAGCAGTTTAAAAGGGGAAGGATCTGTTTTGCCTATTTCTGAATAGATTTTTTTTTATGTGGAGTGTTCTATTCGTTATTTGAATCAATAGTAATAGAAAAATTTTATTTTGCAAATTCTCTTAGACACATACATATAAACAGCTTAAACAAAATATGAAAATATTTTTTACAAACAACGTTTAATCTAAATTAACATTTTACCAAACAATTTTCAATTGACTTATTTTAATTTTGTTAAAAGCTTTTTTTCTTGTCACCTAAAAAGCTTGGTCTTAAGATAAGCAAAACAAAGGTGAAAATTCTATATAATAACAACAAGAAGAAAGTGCTGAAAGCATTACAAAGAATGCCAGGATAACAAGGTGTGAAAAATCTTTATTTTAATGCAAAGCAGCAGCTTTTGTAGAAGTTTTTTGATTCTTCTGCTGTTACTTCTTGTATTCGCTTAACTTGGCAGATGACATGCGTATCTGTTGCTGCTATTTTTATTTGGTACCTTAAGGATATCTGCAGCTTCTGTTGCTATTGTTTTTGTCTTTGCTTTTGTTGTTGCTGTTGTTGTTGTTGCTGCTACCGTGCAATCTTTACATGAACTTTTAGTTCGTTGCATTTTATTTTGTTTTGCATTTTTGCTTAATTTCAATTTAAATTCCAATTTTATTTCTTGAAGTTGGCATATTTTTTGTGCTCTTTCTTTTATTGCTTCTTTTGTGGCCTACAATAGCAACAATGCCATAAACGGTGCGCCAAAAACATGTGCAATTTCTGCTTGCAGTGTTGAATAATTTTCACATATCTACATTTATATACATTTTATTTTTTATTTTAAGGAGCAAGACAAAAAAGATCATCGAAAAAAAAAGTTTTATTTTGGAAAGACCGTTAATTCATTGATGTCAACTTGGCAACCCTGTGACTTTAAGTTCAATTATTATATTATTATTATTATTAATACTAGTATAATTATATTAGTCTGTAGCAAAAGCTGACACAAGGCTAGTCCATTCCAGTCCATTCAGCCCATTTAGCACACCTATTATTATTTTCGGCAAAAAAGGACTAAACTTAAAACAATAAATTATCAATGATATTGTACTCTTTACCTCTTTCGAAAATTTTTATAAAACTTTTTCTCATCTAAAACTTTTAATAATGGCTGTCTAATTTAATTTGAAACTTTGCAACTTTAAATTTTCATATTATGAAAAGGCTCTTGTGTGTCGTTTATATCTTTACACAATAGACCAGCAAATATTCAGAGTTCGATTAAGACAATGAACACTTGCAAATTGTACAGCAGAGCGCAATTTTTGCACAGCTGAACAAAATATGTAACTGGTTTCCCGCTTGACTCAAAGGTTTTGAGCTTCGTTGTAGTTGACAGAAATTAGGATTGTACACTATCGTATAAAGCTGAGCGAAGGTAACTTTCGCTTGACTAATTTCATCACAGAGGATCTTTTTGGCATCGCAATCAGATCTTATTTCAAGAGGTTGGACCCGACATAACAATTTCACTGGCTTTTTAGAATTTCAGAATAAGGTTTTTATTTGCTTATCTATTGAAGACAAAAAGATTTATTTATTTCATTATTAATTCTGGCACAACGTGCTATGTGGCAGTAGCCAATGTTTTGTGTTGATTTTATATGGTTTTTTTACAAATTTAATTTCTGTTTTAACGTACAGTTTTCGTCTTTAAATAACTGAAAAAAGTAAATCCTTTGTTTCAGCAGACAATAAAAACTCTTCGGATTTATTTTTTTTGTATTTGTCTCTGTTGTTCTTAAAAATCTTCAAACAAATGAGCAAATAAGGTATTTGCGGGTTAAAATACTATCTTAAAGCAAACACAAAGTATTTGTTCTTGGCAATGATAAATATTTTGTAAATGTTGATCTTGAGGCTACCACCACAAAAAAATGGCTCAAGCCATTTTCTTAACACTTCTTAACTACTTAACATGTTCGATTAGAAAAAGTTAAAGCTGTTCCTCAAACATAGTATAATGAAGATAAAAATAGTTTTTTTGAGGACAATTTTTTTAGCTCAAGCAAACTTTGCTTAAAACTAATCCTTTGTAATGTTAATGCATTATTTTTTTATATAACGGTCGTGTGCGATACCATGGATTGAATATTTTGGAAGAGTACAGGCTGTCACGTATTTATGAAAGAGAGATGAGAGCAATAACAGGAAGTCATATAATAAGTACTGATCAACTGATCATAATTTTTAGAAATATACATATATGCACGGTATAAAATTAGAAACACACAAATTGTTACATAACCATCATTATGCATCCAAACATTGAATGGTTTGAGCTACAACTGAAAAATTTCAGTGAACGATGGTACCTTGTACCTCTCCTTGATAATTCTAAAACAATATTATGTTAATTTCACCGGTCTCATACTCATTGTATGATGAGCATAGATTTTATATTATCAAATTCAAAAAATGCTCAAGAATAAGGTTAGCCTGGACATAGCGACTTCATTGGCAACGAAACTGCAGATGAGCTTGCTAGGAAAGGCTCTAAAATTGACATTATTTCTGAACCTAACATTATGAAACCACTAGCCTTTATTAGGGCCAAAATTGATTCAAAATGTATAAATTGGGCTAACACGAGATGGTCTAACCTGACAAAATGTTGTACGTCGAGGGCAATCTGGCCTTTTTATGATGCTACTAGAACGCGAAAAGTGATCTCTTAAGACAAACAAACCCTGAAAATCTTTGTAGGTGTTATTACAGGACACTATTTTATAGGCAAGACTAGGGCTTTCTGACGTAGGGGATCTTTGTAGAAGCTGTAAAGATCCTGACGTCGAAGAGTCTGTCTCTCATTATCTTTGTGAATGCCCAGCACTGACAAATCGGCGCTATAAGGTATTCGGATTCCACTTCTTCGACTCTCTTGAAGACATCGCTCAAAAGTGTCCGAAATCCATTTTGAAGTTTATAAAAATTTCGAAATGGTTTGAATAGGTTAAAAACAAAGTTATAAACAGGGTAAACAAACATCTCCCGTGCTAACCTAACCTAACCTAAGGTTAGCATATTGAGCAGGCTTCATTACCCAAAGATACCTCAACTGAAGAAATGACACCGTAGGTAAAACTTTTACTTACAGTAAGATAATGGCAAAGTTCAACAAAACAAAAGTTTATCATTTTCCTGTACCATTTTTATCGCGCTGTTTGCATATAATGATAGTAGAAAAAAGAATTTGCATACAAAAAAATGCACAAGGTAAAAGAAAAACAAAAGCAAAAAGAAAAAGAAAGACAGTCCTGCTCTTCAGCAGTGGCTTCTCATCACAATGCGCGCATTCTTTTAACGTTTTTTTTTTCACCGACTTAAGTGATTCCTTACATCATTCAGCAGTGTACAGCGTTAACCACAAATAAGCATTATCTACATGATATCGTATAATTTCGCAAGCCCGAATAACTGTGACCAATGTAAAAGTGTATTGAGCATATTTAATCTTTTCCTTATATATTCATTAATTTCCACAATTAATTTAGGTAAATTTTTGAATGGGGAAAAAAAATTTGAACTCTAATATTAATCAAATTGAATTCAATATTATTTACACAAAAAAATTAAAACACATATACACTCACTCAATATATCGAATAATGTTGTAATTATAGTGTTGCGTATGGCTTTCAGAATCTTTGATGCAAACAAATAACAATTGCCTCGTACCTCCAAATCCCTTCTCGCAATCAGTTTACTCGTCAAGTGAAAGCCAAAATTTTTTCCGGGAGCGATTCGTTTCATCTTTCCAATGCATTCGTTGTACTTAGTTTGTATGTAGCACTCTAATTTGGAATTCTACAAAATATGTGAAAATACAAATTGAAATGGTGCAATATGGACGAATATAGAAATCAATGGATTTGCAATAAAATTGTCAAAAAATTTCCATATTCCATCCAGTATTGAATGGGGAAATCCATATAAATTTTTATTAGCCTAACTGATGGAATCTGTCAAATTCAAACAGTGCAAGCTGTGGTTTCGTGATACGTGAATTCAGCACTCATTGGCGAGCTTTATGAACTAAAATCTGTATTTTAGTGGAATTTCTAGGGTAGCAGAGTTTCAGAAATTTAATTTTAATCTTACTATTTATACTTCGTGTGTGAGTTTTTAATATAAAAAAGATACGAATACGAATTCTGAATTTATTAATTTTACCACATTCCTACTAAAAGTTTAACATACTAAGGTACTTAGTTAAGAGTATTCAAATTCCAGGCCATAATAGAGAAGTTTTAAGCTTCTTATACCGAACCTGTTGAAGTTTGTGTATGTGTCTTTTTAAAATGCTCTCCTTAAGCTGAATGTGCATTTCATGCCACATTTCTCAACTCAAAAATTGGTATGTACATAAATATATGTTTGTATATCACTGAACCTACGAGGAATTCATCAAGTACTTACATGCAGTTCATACATACAATTACCTAACAAAGAAATTTATTTCACATTTTTCGTTTTATCTAAAGGAAATGCAATGAATGCATTTTCTCTTCAGCAAAAAAAAAAAAATAAAAACCTTTGTGTCTGCTCTGGCTCTTCGTTGCAATGCTCGTAATTAGCATCCACTTGGGTGAAAATGCAGCAGTAGGTAAGGTTGAAGTGAATAAAGTGACTGAAAGAAATAAGGAAACCGCTCGACTCGGAAGGAGCTCGTTAATTTTTCAGCCAGGCAATTATGAATTTCTTTCAAGCTATGCCAAGATAATAAAAAAAAGCAGGAAAGCTGCAAAAGAACGAATGCGTTCCAATTTCTTTTGTAAATTTTATATTCCCATTGCATTGATTTGACTGGTGTGGTTGGCAGTTTTTATGATTAATCACGGATGTAATTAGCGTGTTGAGGTGCATTAAAATACCAAGTCCGTATAAGATAAGTTTGTCAGAATTTTTTAAAATGCTATGGAAAAAAGCAATAAAAGCTAAGGCTGAGTTAAGAAAAATGAAGTTTATGTTGAAGTAAGGCCAATTTTTATAATATTTATTTACATTTTTCTAAACTCGGCATTAGCTTTTATTGATTTTTGCCACATAATTTAAATTGAAAATCACTGTCAAAATTTTTTTTAAAAGACTATGAAATCCAATTATATAATTTAAGGCTTATATTACGTAATCTTTTTTTTTTCGGTGCAATATATTTTCTATGCCTAATTGTAGATTTTTTCTATAATAAAAATTTTTTAAATTGAATTTTACACAGAATGTGCATGGGTTTATGTATAACAAATATAAATTAAAGTTGAAAATTGTTTAAATTTCAGGCAACAGTAGCATATGTAACGACGTATAATGAGATATAATTTAAAGAGTATAAAATTCGGCTACAGTTGTAAAGTTTAACAAAAACTTTGTAACTTCAAATAGATAGAGTCATTATTGAGGGTGAGTGATGAACGCATAGGATATAATTGAAATAGGCTCATCTATATCTTATGACCACCTTCTTGCTGACTAAAATATGCTTCTCCTAACGAAAATGTAAAAAAAGTCAAAGGTAAAACTTATTACTGAAATAAATTCAATGAAAACGGAAAACACTCTCCTTTACCATATCACAGTTCACAGCATATAAATTCAAAGTTCATTTGACCCTACTCGAAGGAACAAACACTTGACCACATTTGTTCGCCACAAAATCAACGACAACATAAAAAAGCAATCAACTGGGAATAAGAAACACACAAATACGCCAACGTAAATATATACTACATACACAATCATCATATAGGTACACAGACTCACATCATTCAGAAATAATTTGATTACTCATTTATCACTTGACATTAAATAAACCGCCAGTGTAAACCTTTTTTTTTTTTTCTTGCCATGTTAATGTAAATCAAACCAAACTAAAAATATAAAAGTAAACCCTTTTAAAGCATAAGAGGTGTGTAAAATTTGAACAAAAGATAAACAAGCGAGAAAACAAAAAAAAAAAAAAATAAAAAAAATACGAAAAAGCATAGTAATAATAAATAACATGATTTCTCAAACAAAAAAATTAAGGGAGGAAGGACGTGGCGCATGTACAAACAATAAAATTACGTCCCCAAACCAAACGTGAGTAAAAAAATATACCTTTGAGAAACATAGAATGCAAATCAAACGCACGTACACAAAGGTAATGTGGGGCACTCACGAACAGATACAAACGCACACGCACACAGAAATGTTTTATATAATCAGTGGTTCTAAAATAATGACTTGCAAGATACTATTCAGTAAAGGTGACTAAAATTATAACCGTGAGGACTTGCACTTTAAGTTTCATTGTTGCTATATTTCATATATTACTATGCAAATTTTTGGCATCCGTTTCCGTTTCATCGAGTTTCAAATCACCCCGCGGGTTGAGAAGTTTCAGTTCAAATTTGCAAAAAATTGTTTAAAAAAAATATTTCTAATATGAATTTGTATTTTATATCCTGCGCTACATCGAAAGACAGTTTGTAATTTGATTCAAAATTGGTAGTAGATAAAGTCTGCTGAATCTTATTTGAAAGTATAACTTTTCGGGGCGATCATATATGGAAATTTTACTTTTTCTTGCGTCAGAAAGAAACCCCAATATAACATAACATAAACATAAATTTATGTGCACCTATTTAGTACCGCATTGTAGCGTAAAAAAATAATATTTTAAATTTTGATTCCTAGCTCCATATCTATTTCGTTGTTTCTTTCTATTTCTATCTGTATCGCTCTGACTATCACAACATCTGACTGCATTTCTATCGCCATAATAACCCAGCAGTTTTGTTTTGAAATCATTCGTATAGGAGCTTGAATATATTTTACAAATTTTCCCAAATATTTTGAGCTTTAATAAAATATATTTTTATATTGAAACATTCCCAAACTAATTTATTTCTAAATGTTAGTTCTTAAATGTTTAAGAATCACTGTGTCAAATGTATGAGTAGGCACATTGATAATATACAACAGTGACGCAACCCTGACAGCAATAAGGAAATCAGTGACACATTTTTGACAGATTGCTTGTTGCTGCTGTTGTTTTTGTTGTTGTTTGCTTATCGCAAAAAATAAACATGACAAAACACAGTTCAAAAAAGGCCTAGAGGGCGTTATAGGCATTGTATGTAACAGACACACATGCAACATGCAAAAAGAATCTAAAAAAAAAGTTAGAAAATGAAACAGAGATCGAGAGGAAGAAAAAACCCGACAGCTAAAAATCACAGAAGCAATAAATAAGCAGCTTAGAAGGTAAAACGCACACAAAATGCATACGTAATTGTGAACTTACACAGGCACATACATTAACTCATATACATACATACATACATTTAAATAAGCACTTTCTTGGGAGCAGGTACGAAAATTGCACAAAAAAAAAAAAATAAGAAACATGTGTCGTATTGTGTGAAAAAGTAAAAATTCATGTCACGCCTATCATTTTCATTATTTTGCTTTACACTTTTTTTGTGCGTTCTAACCACAAAATACCAAAATTTCTCTCGTTCATCTTCATAGCCAATTTTCTTGCAAACCATATTACTCATGTACTTTTGTCCTTTCATCCTATATTAGTTTGTCATGGTACCCTTACAGTTTTGTCCTGATGACTCTACTCTTTTACCAAATGCAATTTTCATTGATGATATGCTTGGTTCAATTATTTTGTAATCACCCAGTAGGAAACTCTATTATCGAGGATTCTTTTATTAATGGGAATTTAAGCTCAATACTCAAAGAGCAACCACGTATGCAGAGGTTGGGTTCTAGGGGTCATTCCGTTTCAGGAATGGAAGATTAATATAGAAATTTTAATTAATATAAAATTTTTGAATCTCTGATGAGAAGTGATTGTCTGATCTTTAAATAAGTTTTGAATAAGCAAAATGTGCAAAATATGTCATCTGTAAAATTTAGCAGAACTATGGTACAAAAGCTGCTTCATTTTACTGTTTTTAACATATGAAAATGATTTCTTACTGGGTTGCCTCAAGTTCCCTACATATCTGTTAAGTCATAGTACAGTACGACTGTCATACATACAAATATATGTCACTGCTATTGCTGTAGTTATAATTTTGAAATAAATAGACATAATGACACTAAAAGATCAACCATGCGTTAATTTTTCATTTTCTTTAAGATAATATTATAGTATATACAACTTTCTCGTTAGGGTCCCTAGCGAACCTTTGGAAGGATTAATATATATAACCTTACAGGGAAATAATTACACGGGCGACTGTATCCAGTGATAGCAAATGTTAGTTACAGTAGTCAGACGGCTAATGATCCACATTCGCATAAAAACTATAAAACTATATAAACTAAGGTTGACTAAGCGAATTTTCTCTGAATACACTGATCCATTTTGCTTCCTATTTTCGACAAAACAAGCATATTATTTAAAGCAGTGGTGGGCACGGAAATCTAGCAAAAGGGCACATGAAATAATAAACCAAATAACCTATGTGTTGAAAATATAACACAAAATTGTGCTGACTTTAAAACTCTACCAGTTTGTTCAAAAAGAAAAACCGCTCTTGTTGTTATTGTGATGCTCTTTGCCCCAACATGCTGTGCCTTACACATACAATTTTCTTTATTATATTGACATAAACTGAAAAATTAAACATAAAGTTCCGCAATATATTAAAATAAATTTTAAATAAAATTATGAACAAATTTTGTATACTTACACGTAGGCAGCACCTGTCAAGTTGATTCTACCATGTGTCGCCACAACCCCTCGCGTCGCACTTCAGAAATTCACATCTGCAGTCAAGAGACGTACGCGAGAGGGAGGGCATAACGAAATGTAGCACTTGTAAGATTTCATGTTTAAAAATGTTAATCTGACAATTTTCATAAATCATATTAACCCACAAGCGGTGCCGCGTGCACGCATTAAAAAAAGCTCGAGTCTTTGCGGTCCTTGCAGCCGTCATTACGAATAGCTCTGACGACGATGGCGATGATGATGATGATGATGACGACTGTGTGGCAAACGTACTGAAATGAGCAATAGCGGCAACATCAGCAGCAGTTGAAGTGAAATTTTCATGATGACGACGACAACGACGATGATGAGCCACCGCAGTGAAAAGTTGTGGTGCGGCCATGTCGGCTCAAGTGGGCGTTGGACGTGTGAGTGGCCATTGTTATGATTGCAATCGGTATGTGCAATCGTATGGGTGTGTATTAGGGTGACACTTTTATTCGTGAAATTTCGTTAAAAAAGGCATTAAGTTCGTTAGAATGATTTTTTTGGGAAAATTATGAAAGCAAAGGAACCATGCAACTTGCTACCGGCAAGTTAGTGTTAGTAAAGTTCAGCTTAATTAGTTTTGTTATGAATTCTGGTTCGTTTAATGAGGTATACTTAAATATCTATTGTGGTAGATCAACCTTTGTCCCAAGAGAGTCCGTTTTGAAACTGACTCCCACTTCTATCTAACATTTGATTGCGATGATACCTATAAGGTGCTTTACATTAACTATATGAGACGTTTAATGTTTAATGTGTACAATTTCTTAAGGTAGTGAGGTATCTAGAAATAATCAAAAAAGTGTTAAATATATTTAATATAAAGTTCATGAAACACAAACTCAAAAGGGTTTTATCTAAAGAAGACCACCCTATATTTACATGTTAGCTTATGTATGTTAGGATAATCATATATTTAGAGCCGGTCATAAAAAATGTTTTCACACGATAACAAATAAAGCGAAAGCTTTTCACATACATTCAAACCCCTACATGCAGCATTTGCTGAGAGTTGGCAACATTGTTGAAACTTAAATGTTCATTTGTTTGCTTACCAGTACTGCCCTGCTAACTTAAATTTACCGGGTCACTCGTTGAACATGTGTTTGGCAACATAATTTACTCTTCACATGACATAAATTTGTTGCTATTGTTCGCATGTTTGTTGTTGCTGTTGACGTTGCTGCGCTGTTGCCAAATGCAATTAGGTTAAATTTTTTTAGTAGTTTTTATTACCGTTTGTAGTTTCACAAATAATATAAATTCAAGTATTGGTAATTTTATTTGAAAACTGCTTGGAAATGATAAAACAATGCAGGAAGTGGGGACCAATTACATACACTAGGCGACAATGTAAAGGCGAGGAAATTAAGATTAGGACAGAAAATACTTGCCTGTATGAAAATGTTCGACAAAATTTGAATTAGCTTTCATTTATTGAAAATTTTAAAATAACATTGACATACATAAATACATATGTAAGTATTTTTGCTAAAAATTTCAGTACTTATTGGAAATTTTTAAACGGTGAAAGTGAGTTAGATCTTGACTTTTGAACATGAAATCGATGTGCTTTTATCTCCTCTTTAAAATTGGTCTTAATAGATTTTTTTTACTTCTGGCTACGTTCTCGAGTTATTAAGGGACATTTTTTTTATTCGGCCTTTCACAACTGGCCTCGCCAGGGCAGCTGACGCTTAGATTTTTATATAACTACTCTAAAGTAATATTTACAAATTAGGAATCCAACGGGATGAAATGATTATGTCATCTGCAACGCTGCCTCCTGGACTATGCCACAATTCAAGAATGTTTTTATTAATTTGAACAAAAAGTTGATTTGTATTTTCATAATACGTAATATCCGTGTAATTGTTTAATGCGTCAATAGACGAAGGCGGGAATTATCCACTCTATTGACTTCTCCAAGCTTTCTATGAAATTTTTTGTTCGTAAAATCAACATTTTGCGATATAATTAAATGGAAACCATTTTGTACAACCATGAGTTGTTCTAAACAATAATGCAAATTTTATAAAAACATTAAAATAAAGAAGTTACTTTCTTGTAACTGGTAAGAAATAACTGAATGGTGAAATTTAAAAAAAAAAACTTTTCAATATACTATTAAGATTCAAAAGTAAAATATACATAGATAACCGCCCACATTTAACTCTCTGCAAAAAATTCAAAATGGACACAAAACAATTTTTAATCCAAATCTTAAGAACAACAAAAAAAAAAAAGGCACGGACCTTTACTATCCCAACAATTAAACATAAATAAAATATTTTAACATTTTGCAAACAATAAATAAAAATAAAAAAGTTATTGCTAACGGCCACAGTCCAACACAAGGCCATGATATGTACCTACATACATATGTATGTATGGATGTATGTATTTGTATATTACAAGTTTAATGTAGCGCCTAAAGGTCTGCAATGTTTTCGCAGTGTAAATTCGCTTGTGGGCGTTTATCTTAAATACAAAATTTTCTTGTGTTTCCTGTTGATATATTTTTTTTTCGCTATATTTTTTTTCGCGCCATTTTACAATACAAAGTAATAAATAATTTTTATTGCGAACACTTAAAACTGCTGCTTGTACAACAGCAGCAACAATATCAGCAATACAACAATGGTTACTTTAGTTTAATTGATTCCCCCTGAGGTTCGTTCGAGGTGTAAAATTTTTTCCGTTCTTACATTTTTACTACTCTGCTGATGTTGCTGCTGTTGTTGGTATCATTATGTATGGTGGAAGGCGAGCGACATTTGCAAAGATGGTGATGGCTATTGCGATGGCGATGTTGGCTAACACTGGACGCCAATTTCATTTTTGCTTTATTCTGTTTCGTATTTAGTAATTTTCTCAATTGTTTTTCGTGAATTTTTCATAAAGGTTACGTATTGTTGTTATTGTTGTTGTTGTATGAAATTGTTGATATTGTTATTGCTGTTAGTAATGGGAATCAATTGAGCTTGATATTAATTTTAATGTGTATTTTTACGCAGCTAATTTTTCACTTTAGTTTAGCGTTATAATAAATTTGCATCACCCATATACTTTAATTTTTTGGCTTATACCATTTACCCAGTAGGAAAAGACAGTTAAATAGCTATACATTTTTAAATGATCTTGTAGCATTATTATTGTAAGTGATTATTCAGCCATTTAAAACATCTGTACATAAAAATCTTTGTCTTGGCTGAATGACAATCATCGCCTAGAACTGTTCTTAAAGTATGAAATATGGAATTGACCCATCATCATGTTGAAGTATTTTTATTTGAACTTAAAGGTTTTACAATTTTTGACTCAGCTTCAGGTGAAGTATTTTTATTTGAACAAGTTTGTTCCACGAGAAGGAGTGCTTCACAAATAGCAGTATGGAACTCAATTTGATTATCCTATGACATTCCGCGATGTTTCTGCATAGCAAAATGTAGTTTACAGACTTTGAGAGAGATTAGTGGCCAGTGTCATCCACATATTTTTACTTACATTTAAACTTAATGCTGTCATATAAATTACATGTTAACTTCTTAAATCAAACTATTAAATTTCAAACTGCGTTTCTTTAATTTCTATGGGGTACTTTCATTAAATCGAAGAACCACTGCAGAAATATCCGCGATTTTTACATTGATTAATTATGCACAATTTCAGGCACTACATCGCATGTTTGCATGTTACCCGCTAGAGGTCGCTTCCTTCTGTATTATGTACACATGCATTTGCGTTTAATTTTTTGTTTGCGATGCTTCTCGCTCGACTTAACAAATGCTGATCGTAAACTGCGAAATGTTTTGTTATTTGCGCAAAAGTCTAATTTTCATAAATTTTTGTACTTTTTCTACATAAATTTATTTTTGGTTTCGTGATTTTTATTTTCAATTTAATTTTTCCAAGGGAAAAATATGAAAAATTGTAATTATTGAAAAATTCGAAGTAATGGCCGCTTACGTATTTTAGCCATCATCAAACAAAGGTGGTGACCTCGCGTTATTTATTTACATTTTTATTTTTTGTTGGGTTTCAATTAAAATAATCGCTGCCTGGAAATGTTAATTTAAATATGACTGATTACGTTATGTTTGCTATCATGTGTGCGCTTGTGTGCATGCGTGCGTGCGTCTTTATGTGTGTGCAAACAACTGTTAGATTTGTTATTTTAGTTGCATATAATTAGCACGACATATTCAAAAGAGCGTAGATATGTTAGTACACACATACATATGTATGTGTTGTGTGTTTTTGCTTTTAAATAATGGTGCAATTATTTTTATTTGTATTTATTGCCTGAATATTTGTTTAAATAACCATGGGTAAGTGAAATAAATTAACAAAATAAATTATATGACAAAAAAAGGGTTAAGTTACATCATACCTCTATTCAGAAGTTGCCTAAGCTCTAACGTTTGAAATTTATAATTAATAAACATTATTTGAATGAATGTTTAGTTTTACTATGTTATCACTCAGTGGTGTTGTGTAAAATTGCGTACTGATGCAAGTTGGGGCGATTTCTAAAAGCATTCCAATAAAAAATTTCACTTGTATGTATTAGTAGAGTTAGTCACATTGACTCGATAAGGGACTTGGAGCTAACATTATTATTCTCATTTAAAATAAACTTCTAAATGACCGCTAAAGATGTCGGAACAATGTTATTTTTTCGTCAGTACGAGTAAAAAATATATACCGACGTTTTGCCCAAAGATCGCTATTCGATTCACCACTGAGTAAAAACTTTTGCACAATAGATCGAAAAATGTTATACAGCTAAAAGTAGATAAGAGAACAAAATTTTCTCAAGCCTTTGCCCAAAATAACTTTGCGCTATTAAATTTGACTTTTCAAAGTGGTACAAATGAGATTTTTGTCCATTCACTCATAAAAAAATGCCTTCAATCGAAAAATGTATTGAATTTGTGCAATTATAGCTAAGAAAAAACAATGATCTCGCGCTCATGTCATTGAACTTGATCTTGCTTGTTTGATCTTAAATTTTTAGGCCCGAATTATGAGCAAAATAGCCAAAATTCTCAATTAATTCTTTGCATATATTATTTTTTTTAGATTTATAACATACTATATGAGATATTGAATATAGAATGAGATTATTGAATGAGATTTGCAACTTTTCGGAGGAGTTCCAAAGCCAGATAAAAGCTTAAAATAATTCTATATTTAGGAAACTCGTCTATAGCCTATGTAAGGATGTTTGTGTGAACATACAGAGTGTAATATTACACAAAGGGATATATCATTATTTAGGTTTCGTTCATAAATTCCGTAAGACAATTTCATGACTTTTTTGACCCCCACTCTCCCACAAGTAAGATTTCGTAAGATTCTAACAACTCACGTTCCCCGCCCCCTCCCGAAATTTTACGTAAGATTTGTGCGTCGGCGTTCAAATAATTTCAAAACCGGAGCTATGAATTTTTGAAAGTAAGTCTTCAAGCCAAAAATCACGAAATTTTCAAAAATTCTCGAACACGTATCTCTTCTTTTTCGATACAGAACTCATAAAAAAATTTCAGCCAAATTAAAAATGTGTCGGTCAAATTTGGTCAAAATTCGTTCGGTTTGTAAAAGAACGTTCCATATGTACATTAGGGTGATTCAAATATTTTAGTTTTTGTTTTTTCTAGGGTGCTGTTGCTTAAAAAGTAAGTTTATGATATAAAGATAGAGTTCACGAAATTTCAGCTCTGTACCTCAATTTTATAAGGTGGCCCCGAAGCTTGTTAGCTTTACATGCAAATAGTATGGAAGAATTATTTTTTATTAAAAAGGTATCTGAATGAATAGGTGATTAATGATGTTGGGCTGAACAGGGTCGTTCTTCAAAGTAATTTTTACGCTGAATCCGAATAGCCTCAGAATTGACCCATCATGTCAGAATTCTGAAATATTTAAGGTTAAGTGCCTAAAACATGATTTTTTTTGTCTACTTTCGAGGCCATGTATAGTATTTAAAAAAATTTCTACAGCTTATTTTTAACAAAAGCATCATTTAGTACCGTCCTTGCCCTTTAAAATGAGCTTTCAAGTGGTAATCTGTGATGATTCCTTACAAAATGAGTGAATTTGAAACCCATTGGTTAATATTGTTGGGTTGCAACCCTTTGTAGGGGATCAAATTCATGGCACTTTAAGATGGCTATAACTTTGCAACTAAACATCACAGATCACCATTTGAAAGCTCATTTTAAAGGCCAAGAATGGCACTGAATGATGTCTTTGTTAAAAATAAGCTGAAGAAATCTTTTATAATCCTATACATGGCCTCGAAAATAGACAAAAAACATCATATTTTAGGTACTTTACCTCAAATATTTCAGATTTCATGATGGGTCAAATCTGAGGCCAGATTCGGATTCAGCGCAAAAATTACTTTGAAAAACGACCCTGCTCAGCCCAACATCAATAATCACCTATTCATTCAGATACCTTTATAATAAAAAATAATTTTTCCATACAATTTACATATAAAACTAACAAGCTTCGGCGCCACCTGAAGAGATCGCTCAATAGTGTGAAAGTTTATAAAATATTTCGAATAGGTTTGCATATGTTAACAATGAAGTTATAAATCGGGTACACAATGGTCCCAAATTATGATGATCAGAATAGCAGGTGTTCGAGTAATTGAGGTTCAACTGTTGATAGGTGTCGTCGTCGTCGTCGTCGCTACGTTTAAGTTTATGCATATGCTAATATTCTGTAATTTCGACTATTTAATTTTTTCAAATGCTTAAAAGCTTTAACAAGTTTGCATAAATGTTTTTTAAACTACACATTTTATGATAAACAGTATGTACTTTTCCCATGTGCTTTTCAGCCTAATAATATTAAAATTGCTTTAGTTTGATAGAAAGAGTCGCCGAGTTAATTTCGTTTTCACATTAATTGTACTTATATTAGATAAACATTTGCTTCTATAATGGTGGCTATAAGTAAACTTTTTGATGAGACTTTAAAAAATTGCGATTGTAATGATTTTGTGCATCCAAATGGCTGTTTTTATAATGCACTCTATTCTGTGTATAGATTTACATTATCAAATACAATTTACTTTGCACCCGTTGTATTCGTAAGTACGATGTGTCTACAAAAGCGGTGGTGAAAAAAAAAGAAAAACAATAGAAACATCATTTCTTTGTTAAAAAATAACAAAAATTTCAAATCCCAAAAAATAACACTTCCCGTAAAAATACGAATTTGAACGGAAAAATTAATTTTGCTATAATTTCTTATGTAGTATTTGACGCTGAGTACGGTTTATGGTTTTTGAAATAAATAAATAAATCGAAAACACCGATTTCGACTATTTACATAAAATTGTACCATGGACTTTGTTATTCTTAGAATTATGATGACGCGTATAGTCAAAACAACTTAATATTTAAAAGGCAATTTATGATTTTTTATAAGATAATTTTTGTATACATGCTCAGAAATGCTCCAGAAAGAATTTTCGATTATTGGTATGAGTGCATGAAAATGGTCAAACTTTTTTTTTTTTGCCCTATTAATCTTTCAAATTGGAAGCGATAAGAAAATGAGTATCAACTTCGGACTCAAGACTTAAAATTACATATAGGTTATAAGAAAAAATGTTAAATTCATATCAAGAAAATTCGAATTTTTGCGAAAAAAGTGTTAATTTTTTCAAGTTCATTCTGGACGTTATTCATATTATTTTCAAAAAAAAAAATTATTATCCAAGCCCTCCATATCATCGCCGCGCAAAGTTTTACATATATTATTTTAAATACTGTATTTCTTTGACTCTATTTAGATGCCTTTGCTGTTAAAAATTAAAAAACTAAATAGCGATCTATTAAGGGATACAATAAAATACTACTTGGAAGTTGTTTTTTGTGGAACTATTACGGGCTCTACAATTCAATGGATGATTTGTTTAATCAGGTAAAAATTCTTAAAACGCATTAGAATTTAGCTATGATAAGATTATCTGAATTAATGAAGGATAGCAGTACTTACTATAATCTTCTTTTAATTAAAAGGATTTTATTTCAAGAAAAAATGTAATACTATTTGACCCAAATAAATTTTTAGGAGTTATGGAAGAAAAGTTGTATAAAGAAATAAAGGACTGTCCTTAAAAATAAAGAGCGGATGGTCAAAATGACTTTTTTTTTTTGTTTCCTTTCTACTCCACTTGGGTGCTTAGGGTTGCAACGTGACATTCCCATCTAATATGGGAAGAATTTTATATTTAGTGTTGAGTAATGCTATTCGATTCAGCTATCGATTAAATTTATGTGTACAGTTTAAAAAAAACTCTATTTTTTATTAGAAATCTTCTAGGAGAGTTTCGGATGCAGACCTCAATTTATGTTCCTTCGATGCTGGGCGGCTTAGCAACTTTACTTGTGGGCACAAAAAGAGCGCAACATTTATTTTTTACATCAATGATACAATGCGTATGAATAATTTTGAAGAAAATATGGAAGAAGAAATAAAAGTTTTTTATTTTCCAGGCAATAGAGACTCTACTAATTAAACGCAAAAATCCTATAACAAAACTTGTTGCGAGATCATTGTCGATACAGACTTTTGTTTTTATGTGCTGTAGTGCGCTCATTTTACATGCAAAGCGACATAATAAGTTTAAAGGATTTTGGTTTTTGATTCCAAATACTAAAATGCAATCCCATAACCAACAATCAATGCAAGGTATAGTAGACAACAACGAGATTGCACGGAATACTTCTAGCTCAAGTCCTTATTGTACGCATGGCGAAAACAGTTGTGATTTACATCTAATAAAGGGTATTCGAAATTATATTGTAATCGGCTTAACATTAGATACAATCAAAATGTTAATGAATAAAGCGCCAATTCCTGCTGTTGGTTTTTTTAGGAAAGTACTTGCAAAGTTAAGCACTTGCAGTCTACGTACAACTTCATTTATGGCTTCATACATCGGTATATATAGGGTATGGCTGGTTTTCATTTAAATACTCGTTTCTATCGAATACATATAATAATTTTTTATTTAATTCACAGTTTTTGCATTGCTACTTTAATCGCAAAACGAGCTGTGATCAGGAATCGAATCACATTTTGGCCGCTTTCTTTGGTGGTGTCGCATTCATATTGTATCCGAAATTAACTTTACAATGTTATGGTTTGGTATTAAGTTTGGAAATTTTGCATAAGATGCTTACCACTTTCCAAACAGATAAAAGTAGCACCGTATTAAAATACATTCAACGATTACCATTAATGCATATTCTGTATTTACTCTGTCTATCAAGTCAGATACAGACTTATGTCTTACGTGAACACTATACTGGACCAATGGCAGCTACTATTATAAATGGAGTAACTGATAATCAGTAAGTTTTCTACAAATTATTTAATAATAACAATTGAATGTTGTGTTATGAATTGTAGGTTTGATCTAAGAAGCTGAAATATTGGGATGAATTCCTTCAAATTCCATATAGAACCGCGAAAAAAAACGCCCTTCGGATGTATTTTGTTCACATTTTCAGCCACACAAAAAATGTGGATGAGGTTTGACAACAGGAGGGTGGCCTCTCCCATACAAAAATAAAATACCTAAAACGCTATATCTTGGCATCTAAGATAGTTTTTTTTTTTAGGTTTTAGTAAGTCATTTCTTTCGTTAAATTTCAACAAAATCGGACTGATTGTACTCTTTGCACACTTATTGTTTTACCCATAAGAAACAAGCAATTAATGTATCCTTTTGCTTTTTTGAGGTTCGTAATGCAATTTGGCATATTGACTGTGCCTTTTTGCACAAACTCAAGCAGAACTATCTGCCTAACTTTCAGAATTCGTTCCTACAGTTCATGAACTCACTTTGGTGGACTAGGATATTTTCAAAGCTATGATTTGGCGTGGCTCCACAAACTCTCTATTGTATTCATGGCTGGAGCAGAGGCATACCGTACATTTTTGGCGCCTGGGGCTAACACTTTGAATGCCGCCCCCTAAGTCCTTACTTTTCACATTCAAAAACTCTAGCAAAATGTGATATATTTTACTAATACTGTTAAAACATTCAAATTTACTAAATCGATTTAATTGCTTTCACTTTTGACTTTCAAAAACCGTAGCAAATTGAGATATATTTCACGACCATATGCCGCCCCCTCAAACCTAGCGCCCGGGGCGGTCACACCCTCGGTACCACGCTAGGTACGCTACTGGTCTGAAGACTATGGTGGTCCCTTCAGATCACAAAATTTCTGTTCTACCATATAAGCCAAACTTGGGCAACATGTGCGGTATATTTTGAGTCTTTGTCTTGAGGAAAACACTATTTTTGAGCAAAAGCACAAGATACCTTGTGTTTTACGTTTTTTAAGAAAATAAATGGGAAAAAAGCAGCAACAAAAAGTCGTAGTTAATAATTTAACTTCAAAAATAATTTCCAGAAGTTTTGCAAAACAAAATCTAAAAAAATTCCGATTTCTCTTTTCAGTGCCAAACGTATACAAATCAAAATACGGAGTATCGAACGAAGCCTTTAAAATTATGCATGAGCAAAATTATGACGAACTGACATCGAGACTCCGAGTAGTGTAAAAACTTTTTATTGGAATTTGATAAAATCTATTGATAATTTAATTTTGCATAGCTTAACGGAAAAATTGTATCATATCAAATGTTACATTTTGATAAATAATTTTTTTTTTAATTTATTTTTTAAAATTTTTAAGAATTTAATTTACAACTGGAAAAAATGGATTAAATTTAACACTGCCTTGAATGAAAAAGGAAAATACACCCGTGTGCACTTAATACAAGGACCAAGTACCCAATGAGCAGGAGAAATTAACAGAAACGTTTTTTTGCAAAACGTTGATTTGTTACTGCATTTCCTATTAAAATAAATAAAAAGATTAAATTAAGAAATAGGTCAAAATGAAATTACATAAAAATCCATAATTTTAAAATATTACAATATGCTTAAGTTACATCCGGCACGCCCACAGAAATTATATCAATTGTATGCAAAATTTCAATATACATGTAATAAAAAAGTGTGACATGTAACAAATACAAACGCAACCCAGAATGGTTCCTTTTTTTTTTAAAACATTGTACAAACACGACAACAACATTAATAATAACTAATTACAAAAAAAAAAAAAAAAAAAAAAAACGATTTATGCATCAGTTGTAACAGAACTTGCAAACTTGCTCATTTGTTATGTTGCACAAAACAGCAACCGAGTCCAAGTCCACTACCTTACAATAACCGTGCAATAAAGAAACACCCAAAATGCACACCAGGTGGCGCATACGACACTCATGGTAAAACTTACAAAACAAAAAAAAAAAAAATATAACGTGGTAACACATCTACACGCCGTATTCAGTAAAGTTGGTTACGGACCAACATGTCAGTTTCTTAAATTTATTACTTTTCTTTGCAAATTTGGTGTGACTTTAAGGTCCTTTTTGACTACCAGAGCCAGAGAAGTCACTGCCACTTAATGGTCGTTCACATGTAAACTGAAAAAAAAAAAATTCTTCAATAAAAATGTACTACATGAGATTCCAAAGATGGGTGAAATAAACATATAAGCTTTAAAATTGAACAAATTTCTCTTCATCTAGAGATGACTTTTGACTAACTTTGATCAGTACTTTAATAACTGATAACACATAAACATTCTTTTATATGTTTAACGAGCAAGTAGATATGTAGACATTGGCCAAAGGTTGTTTAACAAGCGACTATGTTGCGTAATGCTACTGGAAATTCGGGTATAATTTAGTTTTCAAAAAAATAAGCCGGTGCCTTACTTCATAAACAGTGTTCCAGCTTTAAATATTTTGCAATATTAACCAGACGGTCCAACTTAAGCTGTGTATGCCGTCATTTTGAGCTCCGGTATTGCTTTCGTGGTAAAAAGGTTTTATTTATTAAAATACGAGTTAAACAGCCGTTTCGAATTTGTTTGGTATATCTCATTTTATTCCCATTTTCTGGTTTCTTGAATTCTTGTGAGAAATATTAGTTTTGACTCTCTCAAATCTTATTATAATCTTATCTCAATTTTGTACAATAAAAATTCATCCAAAACAACTGTTAAGACAATTTGAAACTTTTCTTATCTACAAAATTTCGCAGAGTAGTGTTATTCATAACATTTTATTTTCAAAGATAATATTCTTACTGTGTACAGTTTTAAGTGAGTAGCATACCTACCAAGTAAGTACGATGCAGTGAGTTGAGGTCCAGTATTGCCTGCTTAAGGCTAATTTCGTCGAACGAGACTTTTGAACAATGCGCCCTTATCAGGCGAGAACATGAGTCGTTGGAATTTCATTAGGCTCGCTTGTCACATGGAGGGGCTGCTAGCATTTACGCGTGCGGGTCTATAGAAAAAGTAGGTACTTAGATTGTTTTGCTACATAGCAGTGAGTAAGTGACTTCCTAGTTAGTAGTAGTAGTAGCAGAATTCTTGTAAGCCATGCATTTGTGTTTATGTTATACATAGCATGCCTTGTAAGCTTGGTTATACTTTTTAAATGACTTTGCCTGCTTTAATCATTTTTATTACTATTGTTTGCTGCTATTTTCTTAATGGTGTTAGCTCGTTAGTCACTTGATAAGATAAACTATTTTAATTTTCAGTTTGTAATTATTACTATTTTGATAACGTAGGCGTTAATTGTTAGAGCTGCCATAGGATTGGAAGTTAGCCTGTTGCGTACAAAATTTGAGAAATGAGATCCTACAAGTAGATAATAGTTTTTATAGGTGATTCATTCAACTTAGAGCGATTTTCATCTTCTTTGATTTAGAGAAAAATTCTTAATTAAATTCTTTCACCTCCCGATTAATTTTAAAACTACTCGTTTTTGCTCGAAACCGCGAGACAGTTCAGGGTTATTGAAAATGGAGCGTTTCACGAAAGTGCAACGCGCTTTCTTTGCTTGGCAATATTTTAAAAATATTGTAGATTTGGTAGCTACTGTTCACAATTTTCGTACAACATATGGACTCAATAGTGATTTGAATACGTCGGCTGTAAAGAAATTAATCACAAAATTTAGGGGGAGGACTGGATCAATTAGTGATTTTAGCCCATGTGACCGTCCTTCAACAAGTCATTCGATACCGAGCATCGAAACAGTTCGTGAAACTTTTACTGAGGGTTCACGAACATCAATTCGACACCGTGGTTATTAATTGGACATAACGAAAGACTGTTTACAGCATATTGGATCAATATCTAAATCCTAATGACCACAAAGAGAGTTCGTTGAATGGATTATGGCTCAACAGTAAGTTAATGCTAATTTTTGAAAAAAATCATTTACGATAAATACACAGATTATTACTGTTCATTGGTGTTGTTTACAAGAACTTTGCCACTGGCAATATACAGAGCCAGAACTAACCAAATAAAATCAATGAGACTACCTCTCTGGGTATGTATGTATATTGCAACGTTTTTTTCTTAGAATATCTAAAGAGAAATTAAAACTACTTATTCAATTTATTTAAGTGGCTGTTCATATCTTACGTTTCGCTATTTTCGCAAAGCTTTTGAACTCCCCACCCCTTCACGCGTGTCATAAACTGTCACATAAGCCCAAACCGAAGCTTCCACAGACTGTCATATTTCCGGAACCTGCCATAGAGGCAATACGTAATATGTATATGAACAGTCTCTAAGAAAAAAAAACTAATTGCTCTGCATTTGACCTGTTACTTATGGCAGCTACAACATAAACTCTATGGACAAAACGAGACTTTTATTTTATCAAGGCAAGGCAGAGTATGTCTGAACGCAATCAAATAACTTGAAGAATTTTGTGTTTTTGACATTTTCCTTTTGGAAATGGTCACATTGTCAAATATGAAACGTGTTTCAATTTACAAAAGTTTCACTAAAAATGAGCTGAAGTGACTTATTCTGCGTACTGTAGGTAAGAAAGGTGCGTTGTGTAAAAATGTTTTCAATTTAAAATTTCATACAAAATTTAATATAAATTATATAACTTTCATATTCGCCTGTCTATGTTGCCAAGTATACGCTGCTTAGTGGAGTGGCTGGCTTTGATTAAATTTTCCTTAAGATCAAATTGAAAAGTTTTGCAATTGATTTATTTTGTCGACACCAACGCTGCCGTCGCAATGGATCCCTTCTTTCTCTTTTCAAATACCAAGCACGCCCGTGCCTAGAGTCTCTGTTGCATAAAGTTTTTACTAAAGTTTTGAATAAAATTTGTGACAATTTTTTTTTTTCAATTTCTTTTTATGTATTTCACAGAATTGCAAATAACTTCATTGAATATTTTTTTGTTCCTTTGCAAAAAAAAAGTGCGACTTTTGCGCAATTTTGTTAAGAAAATAAAAAAGGAAATCGAAAAACAGCAGCACTGGAACAGGCTGTATAAAGATAACCATTAAGCAAAAGAAAAAAGTGCAATGAGGGTAAAAAATATAATAATGAGGTTCTGTGGATGTTCTCAAGAGGGTGTAAAAGGTAAAAAGTTAGTAAGTTCACATCAGTTCGAGTTTATAGGGTGGCGGAAGAAAACTTTAAAATTGATAACTTTATAGTTTGAAGAAAATAAAAAAGTCAAACATCATTTTGGCTTTTTCAGCTTTTGAACGGCTAATTTTTTTTTTATCATACTTTAAACTGCAAGACAACCAATTAATAAAATTTTAAATTTTTTTTGCTTTCAAATTGCGCGTATTATTCAGTAACAGTCATTTCAAAGACGAACTCATAGTTAGAGTTCAACTTAGCATGAAGCAAATTTGTCTATTACGACTTTTAGAAAATGTGACAATATTGAACGCAGAAAGAGAAATTGTCATGACGCCTAGATATATTTAATTATATCTTTTTAAAACGCTATAAAAAATTGCCGACTAGCGAAATTTTATCAAATAAACTGTTTTGTTTCAAAGTTATAATAAAACACTATTCCATTGAACTTGCAGGCCTGCCCGGCCGCTCTAACACTTAAGCTGTTAGGATTGTGATCTTGAGTTGTACGCTTTTGAAGGCAGTACATTACTTTTTTAGGATGATACCTTTTATTTTAATAGATCCTAAGTCCTTTGCTTAAGATTTATGGAAGATTTTTTAACATACCTTTTAAAACGTGCTTGCGAAAACGCTCTCGCTTTGTTGCAAATTCATTGTTTTCACGCTATTTTTCAGTTTAAATTCATATATAAATAAAATTTTAAAATTTTTCACGCGAACATGTTATATTAAGTTTCAGCAGCAGAAATCAAATAAATAATGAAAAAAAAGTATGAAAAAATTCATGAGGAAATATCGCGAATGTTGATGGCAGCAGCACTTTATATATGAAATGCTTAATATGTATAAAAATGTTACAATCTTTTCAAAAAATTAAATTTAAATAAATATTAATTTATTGCGAAAATTGCAAGCAGACGTTGAAAATAAACACAAACCATCAACGTTATGGCCATTACACTTTCAGCCGTATTTTACTGCAACAATAAGAACATAATGAAATTCAATGCCAACGACAGCTGTTAAATTGACAATAAAAGGCTATTTTTCCGCAGCCGCATCAACCATCATCATCATCATCAACCAACATCCAGTAATGTTCATTGACTTCACGTCCGAAATCCTTCGTTCGAATGAACTATATACAATCTCGTCCAAACGCCGAACAGTGTGCAATTATGCTCACTTTTTGGTCAAAGTTTAATTTTGATGCCAATTTTAAGGATATATAATGGCCAAAATTCTTATCGCCAACATATTTCACAATTGAGACCTGAAGAGTTCTACGTTAATACCAGCTTTTTTATATCAGAGGGGGTTAAAAACTGTCCCACCTTGAGTATATCTCGAAAAGTTGAAGTAACTTACAGTCATAAGTATAGTTTTAAATTTTATTTAAAGTTTTTCATTAAGTTAACAATGCTATGAGCGAACGGTAAATGTATAAATAAGTGAAATTTAAAATTTATGTTTTATTGTAAATAATGAAATGAAGGTTTTTTTCTAGCCCTCAAGTACTTAATTTTTTTTTATTTAAAAACTTGTTTTTGAAATAACATCTTAGAAAAAGTTTACAAAGATAACAAACGATTTTATGGGGTTGAATCGATAGAAAAATCTCAATAAATTAAAATTTTTGAGCTCTGGTAGCAACCCTTGAAATTTTTTTCTTCTTTAATTTGGGGATAAACTTGAAAAGGATTAAATTTTCAAGTTTTAAGCATTCCTGAAGAGCTCTAGAGGTTATGTTGAACATGTCTAATATACATACATACATACTACATATATGTAGTTTATGGTTTGCGTAATGCCTTGCCATTCTAAAATTAAATCTAATAGAAAAATTAACAAAATTCCACACTGTGCACCGCAATCACTGTGCGGTTTATTTCACCTGATTCTGCTGCCTTTTTGACTTTACGCCTGTATCAGCGCATTCAATATTGGTTGAGTTTTTCTTTGGTAGGCCGTTCGTCGTTTAATTAAAATCTCTGCGTAACGTGACAGTAAATTAATTTTTTTATTGAATTTTCTGCGAGTATTGAAAGTGATGATCATCAGCATGGCTTGGTCAAACCAAAATTCATTATTATGATTGAATTTTTTATTGATTTTATCCGGTAGCTCAAATAGTAAAGTATTAGATAGTTGATGTATTATTATCATTAAGAGTAAAATTTTAGAGAGTAAGTATTACATAATAATAATGATAATGCAAGTGATATCGTATTATAATGTATAAAATATGCTTCAGTTTCCTATTATAAAGATTTAATACGGCTTATATTCATACATACATACATATGTATGTATATCTTATATGTCGTATTAAGAATGAAAAAAGCTTCTATTTCCTTAATTCCAGCTCATCATTTGGTATGTGTTATTCATTTTATAATTAAAATATATTTTTAATTTAATGGATTTAATTAAATTTAACATAATTTTTATTTATTCTCATTAATAAATATTTATTTTAAGAGATTATAGCACTTCAAGTCGAGATTCTGTTCTTATGTGCACTATACAAAGGTAGTGGCCACGGGCATAAGTCTTCCCCATTTGGAATACAACACGGAAAATTTTATTTCAACACGAGAACCTACACTCAACCGCGTCGATTCTGTTCCGAATTGGGGGTTCAACGATGGGTCAAAAAAGTTTAAATCATATTGCGATTTTACCGCGACTCAACAAATTCCACACCCGTTTTGGAACATTATGGTACTCCTGGTAGTAGCAATAAGAAATATAGTTTTGTTTAAAACGTTAAGACTTCGAAAGTTTTTAAACTAACATATTTCTCAAAAAAATCGAGACCCCCCTGGATGGTGTATATAAAGAATGAACACTGCTTTACAAGGAATACAAAAACAATAACTACATTAACAATTTTGTTAAAAGTACTGAATGAGAAACTGAAATTATAAAAATATATGTTCCTATAAATGATTTTTCCAATATGTTCTCTTCATTTTCTGTGTAGTGTTGTATTTTTGATAAAAACATAAAATTTTGATGTGAATCTCCTCAAATATTTAAAAATGAAATGAAATTTTAGGGTTAAACTTAACGAAAAAATAACCAAAGGTAAAGTTGTAGGTTAGGTAAAGCAAACTGCTTGAGTTGAAGTAAACAACAATTTCATACAAAAAAAAAAATTAGAAAAAACAGCAGCTGCAAGTTAAATAATTGGATTCCTTGAGAAAACTGCACATTCCTGAACAAATATTTATTCAAGCTCACCTACACACATACGTATGTATGTATGTATGTTTGAACGTATAGAAATTGCAATGCATGTTTCGTTGCAGACGTAAGCACGTAAGGCTTATTACGGTTAAAAAGAAATTTTACTCAACGGAAGCGGAAGTTGCAACTGTATGTGGCCAGTGGCGTGTAATGGAAGCGAGCTAGGTGCCTACGTATGTACATTCGGCAAATGTTAAGTGCCCGAATACCTTGGACCCATGACATTCGTTTGTAAGCTCAAGTCAAATTAACGAACAAACCAATTTCTATACTAAAGTTAAATTGGCTCGAGTGCACTTAATATAAGCCCCATATGTGTAACTTAAGTCTTGGAAGCAAAATTTTAAGATGACGATGATGATGATGGAAGACAAATGCAAACAATAAAGACATCTTAGATAGTTATGTATTTTACTCGTATATGTAAGTAAATGGATATGAATTTCAATGGGCGTTTCGAATGTAAAAATTTAACACGAAAGATAAACAAATTTAAAAAGATTTCTAAGCATTTCAGAGATTAATGCAAAACCAACAGCAAATACTCGTAATTAAAGAATTCAACTACACTCTCTGAAAACCTGTTTATTTTAAAAATTTTGTAAATTGTTTTAAATTTTTTCTTCCTCTATGAGTTTATTAATATTAACCCAGATATAGTTTGAAACTATAAAACAAATTCAAAATACAGTGGCTTACAGCTCCTGGTAAACGAAACGGTATCCCGTTCTTCGCAATGTCGCCTAGAAAATGTTCTGTTCAAGAAATCGAAAAATGGTAGAGCGGACATCATCAGGCACTTTATTGCTACCAGTTATGTAAACGTTTTTGTTGAGTTTCGTCCAGCTTATTTTATGTAAGTCTTTTATAAAGCGCCATGTTTAGATCAGAAGTTCCAACCATCAGTGAGTCCTGGGGGAATAAAAGGTAACGACTGAATAAATTTTCTGGTTTTGTACAGGCACCATATAGTCGGCCTGTGGTGCTTGCTGCCTTATCATAGCAAAGTGCCTCAATTTTGCAAGTTATACTCCACTGCTTGATAAACAGCAATGGCTTGCTCTTCTCTGAAGACCTTGAAATTCTAAAGGGTTCCAAAAATTTCGCCTTTCCTTAAAAATTTACTAAAATTACCTTTTGAACACCTGTGAGTACTGGGAGCAACTTTCCACACCAGTGCAACACTTACACTCGCTTCACTGTCTCCCTTCTCTAAATTTTATTTTGAGCCGATGCAAAGAAGCAGGTCCTCCGTTTCACGACCGTAAGCTTCTGCAGCAGCCATTAATATCTTTACCCTATATCTGTCAGTAATTTTGCACGTATTTGGCTGTTTCTGATATCTGCTGAACGGTGACAGATGAACTTTCACTTTCGGCACTACCATCACTGCTTTGGCTGCTTGATGTTGAATCATAAGTTTTTCATATAATACATAGGAAGCTGATGAGTGAAAAAAGTCCTTCTTAAGTCCAATTTTTTTCCTGGCAGTTTCTTGCATTGCTCTTTCTTCGTTATGTTTTAGTTGTGATCTTCACCAGCCATAGAGTACATAAATTTATACAAAACTATACTCATACTGTTATTTGAATAAAACCTTAAACAAATATTCTCAGCTTTGTATAATTTTCACGAAAAAAAAAATCTCCAAAAAAAATTGCAAACCACTTATTTGTCTGACCGAACTTTTGAAATATTTTTCTATACATCAAGAAATATCATCGTGCTTGCTGAAGTTTTCTTAGATCTTTTAACCTCTTGTATAATATTCCTGGGCTACTTAAACGTTTATACATATATTCATACATATGTATGTTTGATTTAAATGTATAAATTTTCTTATAAGCAAGTTACGTATCCAATGTAAAAAAACTAATAAAAACTTCGCATATATCTCAAACATGTCACGCTTGCCATAATATTTCTAACCATAAAAAGCCATCGTTTCATATGAGTGACATAACAAAGTAACCCTACTTATTGCCGTCATACACAGCTCGTTTTTTACAAGTGCAATTGACAATACTTTTTTTTTTATCACTATTGCGGTTGCAACGGTAATCGAAGTCATCTAAAATTATATCCTTGTAGCGTCAAATTTCTTTTGTGTTTCAATAAACAACCAGCGAAAATTGTTTTCATGTTCAACACCAACAACAAGCGACATCGAGTTCCACAAAATCTCATTGATGAAGAAATAAAAAAAAAACCGGCACGAAATAAAAACTGGCACTCAAATACTGCACGGGAACACGACATCTTTTATGATCCTTTTTAATATTTTGGGAAGAAAAAGCGAATAAGAGAGTAACTGTAGCAATAAAGCGACAGCAGTAGCAGCAAAAACACCAATAACAGATACAACTTTGCGAATGTTATAACACCCAGTAGGCAATTGTGTTAATGCTTAAGCATTCCAATCGTAGAGATTTAAGGCGCTCAGATTTTGTACATTTTCGGAAATTATTTTATTTGTTTCCAACATTTGCGATCGGCATTCAAGTACAAATTAAACTGTTCACAACACAAAACTTCATTCACAATTTCACAATTCATTATTTGCTTGCTAGGAAAAATTAAAGAACAGCGATTTTGAAGTTTATGGTCTAAGTAAGACGGCTATTTCATTACACGTTCTCTTATTTTTTTTCATATAAATATGAACTCTACGAAAGAAGTGTTTTTGAATTGTTAAACATTGGAAATGAACAAATCCGATCTGTTCAAACTTTCTTTAAATTTTTTATCTTCTATAGGGTGGCTCACAGGTTTGATCTAGGAAACTGAAATTTCGTTAGAGTTTTCTTTAAATTTAATTCTATAATATAAAAACGTAGGCACTGTTTTTACGACAGGATGTAGCACCTCGCATACAACTAAAATACCTAAACTGCTTTATATTGGTACCTAAGGCAGATATTTTCTACGTATCAGGAAATCGGTTTTTTCGAAAAATTTCAACGAAATCCAAAGTTCAACCTCCTTTTGTTTTGAAAGATAATGCCCCATTTATAGTAGGATGAAGAACTCTACTGCTTCAAAGGTTTCGATCAATTGGAATAGTACGATTTATTCCAATAATTGAGTCACAAAGTTTCTCCTTTCCTATTGGGATACAAAAAACAAAGACACTAAATACGGACGCTTCGACATGCATGGTGTTTAAATTGAAAATCGCACAAGTGACTGTCTGTCTGCTGTACATGAGTGTATAAATGTATGTATGTATGTAGGTGGAAATGTGTATGTACATATATGGAATGGTGATTGTGTGTGATAAGTGGAGCATTTGCATGTTTGCCAACAATTTAGGTAGGCAAAATTGAAATCCTTTTACATCACTTTTGTTTGCTTTGAACGGCAAAAAAGTTTTGCAAACTCAACGAGGTCTCTTTAAATCGTTCGATACTTACGTGTAAGTTGGAAGTAGAAAAGCTGCTTTTGTTTATGTGTTGTACTTAGTTATTGCCTGAGTTATAATATAATATTTTGCTGTTTCTGAAATTGAATTTAAAATTAACAATGCGAGTGTGTGATTGGTGCAATTTTGCGAGCAGCATTGATTGAAAGCTGCAAAAATGCCAGTGTTGCACTGTAATAAACGGAAATTGCAAGGTTCGAATTCTGAGAAAGAACAATTGAAAGAACGCAATAATTTTGCTAAATTCTATTCTAAGAGGTGTATTTACAAGTTATGTAATTGGAATGTGTGGCAAAGAGTTTCAAACGATATTATGCTTTGCTTGCTACTTAAATATGTATGTATCTATGTATGTACGAGTGAATTTATACATATTTGGATGACGCACACTTACGTATGTATGTATGTATGTACTAGATCGGCACCTACACGGTTTAAAATTTAAGTTAACATACATATACCATATGTATTCTTTCAAAAAAAATATGAAATTTTTGTCGTAAGATATTTTGAACTGCATCCATTGAAAATTCGTTGAAAACGTTATTAAAAAATGATCTTTCGTCAGAATGAGTTGACAAAAGTTCCACAGAAAGACGAAAATATTGCTTTCGAAGTTGAATTATTCAACGCATTGAGTTGAAAATTCGATCAAAATATTTCTTTATAATTTTTTCTACCATAAGTTTAGTTTTTAAGCTTTTGAATTTTTTTTGAAAATTTTTCAACGATAAAAAATTTAACTGAAAAGTTGGAAACATTCAGCTTTCAGGTTGAAATCAGTAAATGTATATTGATTTCAAGCAGTAAAGGATGAATAATTATACAGAAAGGTTGAAAATTTTAATAAAAAAGCAAAAATTTTGTTTTCAACCAAAAAGTTTTTAGAACGGTTGAAAAATTAAACTTAAATTTTGAACCGTGTAACATCTAAAAAGGAGAAGCAAAAAACGTTCTATACTGGAAAATATATTGTTATGAATTTCTTATGCAAAACAGTGAAACGAGCTCTGAAATTTACTTAGTTATCTAAAGAGTTCAAATATTGTGTTTACTTTTTTTCATACTAGCGTTTTACGTTTTTTTGCTATATGAAACTCAAAAACTGGTTGTTACGATAAAATACATATTAGGCGTTCAGCCTTGCGTGAGAATGTCCGCCGAAATTTGTAGGGGTTTGAACGGATACAATGCACCATTGCATAAAGCCGTGCAAGAGTTTTTAACCAAGAATCCAATTTTTTTGCCAACTGACCTCTCTCTGCTGCCGAAGCTAAAATTACCATTTTAAAAAGCAAATACGCAAATACGGATCTGAAGGCTCTTCCTCAATCACCCTACAAAAAATGTTTGGAAGACAAAATAAATTTTGATGAACAAATAATTTTGTTTCATTTTTGTTAAATTCGGAACACTTTTTATAAAGTGAAAAACTGAATTAAATTCTTTATACATTCGCTGCTTGAAAAATCAAATTAAATTCCCTATGCATTTTTGTATGGTAAACAATATGGGTCTACACGTTTGGCGTCTAATGGATTTAAGTAAGAATTTTTTATCTATAGAATTATTTATTTAAATAATATACTGGGTGTCCCATTTAAACTTAAACTGCTGAATAAGTCAAAACATTGCAAGCCATTCAAAAAATGTTTCAAACAAAAGTTGGTGGGTATCAAAGGGCTGATCCAGCCATGACCTTGACCTACATTTTCAAGGTTATTTGATAGTCAATTTTAGTTTTTCAAATGAAAACCTCTATTTTTGACCTCGGATACCGAAAGAGCACAAAATTCTACGTTCAGATAGGTATTCATGTTAGAGGTCAGAGTGACCCCTGAAGGTCATTGCAAGGTCGAATTCTCGCTTGGAAATTGCATTGAATTGAATTTAAAAACCAGGATATACTAGCTTTTCTGCACCAAGCGGGACCTTGAAATGAACTTCAGGGGTCACTTTGACCTCTAGCATGAATACCTATCTGAACGTAGAACTTTGTGCTGTAAGTGCGTATCTGCAAAGAACAGGTAACATTTTTGGTCAGTAACAAGAGAAATAAGCTAAAAATGTAAAGTTTTTACACAAAAAAAAAGTTTTAAAATTTCAATGGTAAAGTGCTAAAATCACGATTATACTGCTATGTTGATAAATGGCATTACTGTTATTTATTTGATGATGCTGTTCACTTTTGCTGCTGCCATGCCGAAGTATTACAACAAATGAATACTTTATTATGTTGATATGTACAACCAGTGGCGCAGCCTGGTCACAATGGAGATCGAAGCAGAACATGAACTTCGGCCGATACCTGTGGTACTCGCATTGATATTGTAGCTATTTGAGAAGGACAAAATTTTAATTCTCTACAGTACATGTTGCGTCCAATAATACCGGATAGTCTTACATATATTGTTATTGACTTTTCTACAAAATGTTGAAATACTTAATTTGGCTGATTTACTTTACTAGCTACTTCTTTCATTGCTAATGTACTGAGTTTGATTGCATTTACTGCTATAAAAACTTTGGTTGATTTAACTTCTTCAATATTTGGTTTGTATCGAAATTGTATGTTCCCTTGTTTAAAGTCATCCACTTGTACAAACTCACTCATATACTTTCCAGTGCATGCCTGTATCACAAGATCGTCATACCATGTAAATTTAATTATTTACTCCAAGCGAATGTGCATTCTGTGCTGACGACTTAGGACAATTTTTTTAAAAATGAGTTTATAAGTTTTAGTCCGCATGGTTAAAGCTATTTGCTGTCGACAATTTTTTTAAATAAAACTTAATGCTTAAACTAAAATATTATACATACTTATAAAAGTTAAACCTGAACTGTGAGTTTTATTATTGAACTTAAAACGAACTGTTTTTAATATAACTTAATATTTCTGTTATTTAAATAAAAGCCAGTAAATTCGATACAACGAATCTCTCAACGAATTTCCACAAACATAACTAGCAGTAAACGCAAGCATGGCATTAAGGTAAACAATGGATTGAGCGATGTGTGCCAATAATAATTGGCAGAAAAACGAACGCTTCACTGATTCCAGCGATATGCGAGAGAATTCAATAGGCGGAAATTGGGAAACACACTTAAGTTTTGTTGTTGTTTCAATAATAGCATAAATATATTGGCTTTTTTTTCGCACTGATTGAGTTGTACACAAAAGTATGTCTATATTTATACTGACTTATTGTATGAATGACGTGGTGGCAGCCCAAAGCGGAATTGGTTACCACCTACTGTTATATATTTAATTGGAAGCATTTTGTGGTTAATTGGAAAACAATTCATAAAGAGTTTAAATGCCGTGACTGAATGAGTTTGCGGTGAGATTGCAAATGGAAAAGGATTTACCTTTTCTTTTTAATTAATGGTTAAAATCAATAAGCTGAGTTTTATATTGTGGCTAATAATAAACGTACACGTTTCTATATATGACTGTAGAACGAAACCAGGATATGTCTACAATTTAAATTGTTTTTTAAATGCGGATTTAAACAGTACCATTAGATAAATTTTAATTTTAACTTCAGATTTTGTGGTTTATAATTGGTAATGTGTGCGAATTTTGAATTTTATTGTTTTTTAGTTATGTATCTGCAAACTGAAAAGTAAGCATTTCCTTTCAAAAAATCAAATATATATACTAGTTGAATGCTGAAACTATGAAACCACGCTAATCAGTTATCTTTACCTAGTTTCGATTGGAGCGTTACTTTTAGCCCGCTTCATGGCAGTACCAGGGAGATAAGCTTTTGAAACAAGTTATTATTTTTAATCTTTTTATAGAACTTTCCAAGCAAAAAATTATGGCTAGGTATGTTTTTTTTTGTGTGACATATCTTTAGAGGAAAACAAATCTGTTGCAGAAAGATATCACAGAGTAGAACTTAATACTCCGCAACACATTCGGTCGAAAAAGAAAAGATTTTTTATATCGTTGGCCACAGATCTCCAGAAGCATTGTATTTCAATCAAACTACGCTATCTTTTTTAAAAAAAATCTTTTGAATTTAATAATAACGATTTGAGTTTTTTAAGCTAAGATGATTTTTATTATAGTTTTTTTGTAAAAGAAATTATTCTCGATAAAACAGACCAACCATCACAATATACATAGTCTTCGAAATGTATTTTACTCTTTACCAAACCTCACGACAGCGGCCTCGACTATCGGGTAAATAACCGGGCTGGCATGGGAAGTCAATCATGGCAACTCTCATTGGTTTTATGACCTGAAGCCCCAATGTGGAACTTTCCTCGTGTTCCTTACGTACCATCGCTTCATTCAGTTCAACACATTCGTTAGCCATACCTTGAATATTAGATTTATTCGGACACTCTATATGCTTAAGGCAGTACGTCAAACATGCTTTCGTTGTAGAAATGGTTATTTTCCTATTGCAAGTATATTTCGCTGTGCAACCGTTTTCAATTTTTGGCAAATTATTATTGAAAAAAATTGATTGACGTGGTGTTGTACTGGGTGCCACTGTTGTGGTCGACGAATCTTCATGATGAAATAATTTTTTTACCAAACCACATTCAACTGTGGCGCAAGCAGCAAAAATGCAAATTAAAATTACAGTTTTCGACATCATCGATATAAATATTCACAGCGAATGTTTTGTGAGGAAAAACACGCGTACTTAAACGTTCTACTCGAACAAGACGACTAGTGAACAGTACGAAAGTGTAGTAATTAAATGCTAAAACAGTTCGTATTATTAGAAGATAAGATGACGGCGTTGGTGATAACCTATAACTTGCTACATATTAATTTTAAAAGCTGCAGATAATCATTTGTTTAAAATAATTTGCGAAAGTGATAATAAATTCACACGATGATTTTACTCTTAGATGTAAAAGATGAATTAATTATATTATTATTTAGATTTTGGGAATTTTAAATTACTTGAAAACTTTCTTGCTTAGTTAGTACATATCTTTCAAAGAAATCTTTACTTTGAACTTGAAAAATTTTAATGCTTATCAAGAAACTCGTAAAGCTAAGATGACTTTATGTGCATCGCAATAAATTCATTGAAACGTGTTTTTTATGTATTGGCCTTTTTATTACAATTGTACTTATTTCAGTACATTCGACTTGTGAGAGTACTAATGTAAAGGATTATCTAACGAAGGTGTCTAGCCGGCCAAATAAAATCGGTAAAATCGTCAGATCATTCAAAATTTCTATCATTGCCCGAGCTGTGAGAGCTGGGAGCGTTCTTCAATCGTACATTTTACATACATATATCGCTTCATTGATTGTTGTCTATCTGTCTTCAACAAAAATGTCAAAGCACAATGACATTTGACGCCATTTGTTAGAGCTATGGCACATTTACATGACATTAGTTCCGTAAAAATATATGGAAAGTGTTCAAATTGTATTTGTTTTATTTAGTATGTTGACAAAAATTTTCATCAATTGTCAATCTGTGCGGACAAGTGTTATCGAATAAAGTGTATGACTACAGATTGGATATTATGTCGACCATAAGAAGTGCGAACTGATCATAGAGCTTGGATGACAGTACGATGATTTTTGAAATAAAATTATACAAGGTGTAAACGTTGTTGCGCCACCTTGCGCCAGCGTTACTAGACTTGATTACCTATTTGATATATAAATTTTTGTAAAAGTTGATCAGCTCCATATTTGCATAATTTTTTTAAATTGTTTTGTGTTCAAACTAGTACTTTTGAAAAATTTAACTTAAATTAATATGCAGCAGTAAAGAGAGGTTCACCCATTTGTGTTCTTACAAGGAGAACAGGTACAAGAGCAACAACAATGATACCAAAAAAAAAAAAAAACAAAATGTTGATTTATTTATTTTACTGCAACCAAGCTACCAAATTGCAACAAATTAGCTTTTTGGTTTTGTTTGCACAGACTGTTATCGCCACTTTGAAATAGTGGCATAGAGTGTAATTGTATTGGTGGGTGTGTTGTTGTTGTTGTTGTTTTGTTACTGTTGTTGTTGTATTTGTGTTTTGTATTTACATTTGAATGGCGCAATAAGAGACTCGAGTAATACCTCAACCTAAAATCAATTGAACTGCATTGATCTGCAATCAGATGCGCTGCTTAAACCAATTAAATGCAGGCAAATTGTTGAATCATAAACACAGGCATAAATGTAGACACACACACACACGTGTATGTGTATCAATTACAAAACACCCAGCAAACATTTCTAATCACAAATGAGTTATTTATTTATTTATTCGATCGTATGCGAACATATATTCTAGTACCAAGCGTAAGCTTTATACGTGAAAGTCTATGCGGGGATAACGACTCTTCAAAGCGACTCGCGTATGAATCATAAGAAAGAGCTTCAAGCCAATGTTTCTAAAGGCGTTATAGAAATATTTATTATGTCATTGGACACGGAATTATTGTTTGATCATTTCATCACCAAAACACACCCCCTTCGTAAGTGTTTGTTATTTGTGATGTTTTAATTAAAAATTCAAAATGATAACACTACCACTACACTAAGCAACTGGACATCACAAGAATACAGACCGAAGGAAACAGCCTGGCAACACCGATACTGTTCTATGCTTCTAAGCATATGCCTACATTTGATATCGTATATGCACAATACGAATAGTAAAAATTTATATCGCATCATAATGAAGTTATATTATAAAAATATATTTAAAGTAACAATTTAATTCTTCTAGAAGAGTTATTAATTTTTCGCCAGGTAAATGAAATAAAAATATCGTATAAAGGTTTCATTAGGTGATGCACCAATGATTCAAATTAAATTATTTTTATATATATTGTTATTTATCCTAAAAAGTGTAAAGGTATTCAATTGTTAAGTGAGCATCTTCTGTATGAGTTAAAACTGAATCGCCATAAATTTGGAATGTTCCAAAACGCTGCAAACGTTTCCTGGGTAATAATAAAAAATGCACGCACGTTCAATTGCAAATGGTTATTTTATTTATTCGAGTTATGCTGCATAGTTCTAGGAGATTCAGCTTTAAAGGTTGCAGTGATTGCCACACTGCAGCAACATCGAAAATATGAAACACTGAAACAGAAATAGAACGGCAGCAAATCACAAATCTGGATAACGTGAATATTTATAAAATATACAATAATTTATTATGCATATACACGAGTGTTATTCTTTTAGGAAACAAATAAATTCAAGTGATTTATTAAAATGAATTTTCCAGATAAGAAATAAAACACAATTTTCGAATAAATATTCATTATATATGTATTTACCTAAGCAGTGCTGTGCTCAAAAATTATCAAATAATATATGAAACTATTAAAATGTGAGCAAATTAATGCAGTTTAATTTATATACACTGTACGCCAGAAGCATTTAGTTTTTATTTTACTTCAAATATATGGAAAAAAATGTAAGTTCCGAACCGAAACAACTTTGAATCTCAGGCTTGCTATGCTTTTGCAGTTAAACTTTTGTATATGTAGTATATCTCTTTTGTTTGTACGATAGTTTTATAGATTTTGTAGCTCAAATATTTAAATATGCAATCGCAACATCACATGATATATAGGCCTGTAAATATCTATACATTTGCAAGTTGATATTTTAAAAATAAAACAAGCAAAACTATTACCGTATTTTTTTAAAATTTTTGAAGTAGGTAATGCTGACGAACTGATTAAATTCATATAGAACATGGAGCGTAAATTTTCAGAGGCTAAGACACTGCGAGAGAGAAAGTTTCTCTATTGTCAAAATAATGCTTTGAATACTCATTTTAGAAATAAAATGACGAATATGGTGCTTATTCAATTTATGTATATTCGGGTGATTATTTTGTAGTTTTTTTTTTGCCTATGTTTTAGCATGAGGCTTAAAAATTAATGTCACAAAAACGAGCTGATAGTTCTGACAGCTATGCTCGTTTTTTTGTTTTGTTTTTTTTTATGTGTAGAATATCAATTGATTGTTATTTTTCATTAATAAATAAATAAATAAATAATGTCACAAAATTTGATTTTCCTACCTCAAATCCATAAACGGCGCTGACAAGATTGTGTCCTATTTCGTTGGGATTTTACGAAAAAAACCGACTTACTAAAACTTAATCTGCCCTAGGTGCTTAGGTGTAGCGTTTTATGTATTTTAGTTAAATGAAATGTTTCACCTCTTATAGTCGAACCAAGCCACATTTATCCTATGCCTGAAAATACGAACAATATACATCCGGTGAGGTTTTTTCTTTTTTCTTGTTTTCCGGTTCCATAGGTATATATTATAGAATAGGGTTTGAAGAATATTCTCTCAAAAATTTCAGCTTCCTAGATCAAAACTGTGAACGGCGCAAACAGTTCGTTTCCAATTACAATTCATGTGGAAGAAGGAAAAACATTATCATTTGTTTTCGCGCTAGGCTTTTGTTTTTAATTACGTACAATTTAGGGCCATGTCACTTAATAAATTCTCTAATATATTTAATATTTTGCCACTTACCCATTTTCTTTTACAAATAAAAACATTTTTTTTTGTTGTTTGTTTTGTTTACATCTAAATGTTGTTTTATTTTACTTAATTATTACAATTATTATTTTGCTTTTAATACTTAAATTTAATTATTTTTAATCTTTCCATTACGAGTACTTATGCATAAATTTTAAACGCTTCACGGTAATATTAATTTTGTTGCTCATTTTTTTTCTGCTCTAAATAATAATTATGTATATTTAATAATTATCATTACGATTTTTTAATAATACAATATTTATATTAATTGTTTTTTTTATTTTATTTTAAACTAATTAAGGTACATCAATATAAAAAGTTGCATTATAAGAGTTGTTTTTGCAAAGACTGTAATTAATCTGATAATTGTTATTTCTGTAATACCTACATTTATCTATAATATGGTTTTTTTATCGATTTTGCTATTTGACTATGAAAATTAATGTTTTTAATTGCTTTATTTTTTAAGAGATTTATTTCTATGCCTTTTGAATGTGTTCAGTTTTTTTCAGATGCATTTTAAATCTACAATTTTTTTGGCGTACATATACATATATTTCTATTTAAATTTTCAGATATTTATATAATTTGAAAGCAATAACATTATATAAGGTTGGATTTTCTGTAGGTTAGGGTGGTCCATTTATTTGAAAATATTTCTTATATGTAGCTGATGGAACTCAAAAATATGGCAACAACTTAATAGACTCATGGGTTGTTGCATTTTCCTTTTCATTAAAAATTTCTCATGGAATCTTTGGTAATTTTCAAAATTATTTTCATAATATTAAAAATATCCTTTCTGAATATCCTAGACTTCTTAGTGAGGAAAAATTTGCATAGAACTGAAAATTGCTACAGTTCTTAAATACACGATAACAAATGAAATATCAAATGACCGATCTCATAAATTTTATTAAAGATCAAAAGTCAAAAACATCGGTTTTTCGCATATTTGCCTTTAGCGATAAGTGTTATCGAAAAAATAGGTCAGAAAAAATCTGTTGATGTTGCTTGACATAAAGCAGCAATTCTGATTCAGATTCAGCGCAACAAAGACCATCGGGTATGCCAGGTCTGGCCTCTGGTTCTAGACTTTCGTTTAATTTTGTCGGCCTGTGTTATTGATGAAATGGTATTTTGTTGCTTCTCTTTTAGCTGACGACTTTGTTTCATAAAAACTAATATAGAAATTATGATCAGAAATAAGCTACGATTCTAAGAAGTCGATAAAATTTTTTGAAAATTAATTTAATTTTTTTTTTTTGTAATTTTATATCAGTTACCCACTCTCAAGTTAATTTTTGAAGTTTTCTGGAACTTTCGGCAGTAAATTTGGTTTCAAAATTTAAATAAAAATATTATTTAAATTCATCAGATAGTCTTGGAAGCCATTTATTTTTGTTTGGCTTTGGCAATAATAATATGTGACCTGGTCTATGAAGGAGGGCTTATGTATGAAAATAAGTTTTCGAGAAAACAGCTGTAAAAGGTAAACAGCTCGTTTCATCTATCCGAATCGGCAAAAAAGTGGAATATGGTTTTCTGATACCTAAGCCACCATGATATATTTTCAAAACTCAAAGAATTAACCAGAAAAATATTTCTATTCGACGTAGAATTTAAGGGAAAGCAGACCGTAATAAAATGATGCGAATACTTTTTTGCTCACGAAAAACTATCGTCTTAAAAATTTAGACAAAATAATACAATTTCTTGTTCCATACTTTTCAAACACAAATTTTAGTTAAAAATTATTTTAACTGATGCGACACACCCTAGTTGCTCTTCGGTTCTCTTCTCATTGTTTTTTTTCCTTCTCTATTATATTTTTATATGTTCCATTTTTGCATTTGTTATAAGTAAATTGAAGTCTATTTTTTTGGGAAAGAATGTATTTTTCTACTTTGCTTCTATGTGTAACTAAATTTAATGTTTTATTTTTGATATCTTAAATATGATTTAAAATCATGTCATATCTTATATCTTGCAAAATGCAATATTTTATATACAAATCATTTTTTAATGTACTCTTTATTTTTTTAAATTTTTCATGCTTTAATTTAATAAATTGTTTTGGTGGTTTCATAATAAACTTCATCCTTTATCGGATTTTCTTACTCCGCTTTTTCGGCAAAATTGCGTGTTGTTTTAAATTAAGTTTTTTTTTCATCAATTTTTATTAAAATTTTATGTTGACTTTTAAGCACTTTATGTACAAAATTATAAAAAAATATATATTTATTATTCATAAATAAAAACGTTTAAAATTAAATTATTTACATATTGAATTTGCTTACCGCACTTTACATATATTAGTGTTTAACTTGATTTTATTTTCATAAATGTTTTTTTTTAGTTATTTTTTGCCATAAGCCTCATAATTGAGTAATTCAAATCATATTTATTAATTATTTACACCCTTATAAAGTTTATCATATCGTATTATTATTTTTTTTTTCTTTGTTATATACTATTTGTTGGTTCCAAGTTTAAAATAAAAACGCACAATAAAATTTTGATTTTATTAAATGAAAAATGGCCAAATCTTTAAAAAAATTATTAAAGAAAAATTTGTAAAAAAATTATTCACATTAAATAAATAATTTTAAGCGGACAAGCAATGGAGCCTCTTCTATAGGGTTAATGCTTAAGGAAATCATTTGTAAATGTAATTTTTAAAAATAAAAATTGACAGTTTTTACTAAACAGTAGAAACCTCAGTTTTGAAAATGTTGTTGCGTTATTATTTTTCATACAAAATCAATGTCAACCTTAATATTGATTCTATTTTATTTACCACAGGTTCATTTTGCATCTGATTTAAAACATGGAATGGACAGACAAAATTATATTTAGCACCAGATAAAAAATTGCACCGAAAGGGCACTTTTTTCTATGGCATCCTCCTATTGAAGCCATTGAAAACTTTTCTTTAATGTAAAGCATAATTTGTAATGAGCATATTGCATAGTTTTTTAAAATAATTTCCATTTTCATACATATATGTAACAATGTTTATAGAAAAGTTTTTGGTACTCCGGCTCTGCTCTGCAGGCAGTGTTTTTTTTTTTATTATAAATAATGACTAAAGTATTCAAAAGATTATTTGATTTGATTTTTAAATTCATTTCTCTTAAATTCTTGCAGAGATTTTATTTCTTTTAGACGTCTAAGCTGTTTTAATCTATACAAAAGATTATAGGAAATATTAATTTTTTCTCCGCTGCCATTAGAATCCGAAGCTCGTATTTATATATAGAAGGGTTGATCTCGGGAAACAATACAAGAGAAGTAACGTATTGCTTGTTGAAGCATAGTTTTTCACTCCATACAGACCAGTGATGGCATTTGGGTTTTGTGAAAATGTACTGAATTGAGACTTAAAATGTACTTTTTAGAGGCCGAATGTACGTTTTTTTTTGGCGTGAACATCCAATTTTACTAAAATGTACGAAATTTTTGCAGAATTTTCTCAATGACTAAAAAAGAAAAAAGCTCCTCACTTTTGGCATCTCAAAAACCCTAGGAAAATGAATGAGATATATATGAAACTAAATTACAAAAACTACACCTTGCAATTATTTATAAAAAAAAAATTATTTTCATTTAATTAAACCGAAAACAGGTAATTATTATAAATTGTTCAAATGTACTGAAAATGTGCTGAAAATTCGCCGAATGTACTAAAAATGTGGCAAATGTACCGAATGTGCTGAAAACTTGTTAAATGTACTGAATACGATTTTTCAGGACGCAAATGTACCGAAAAAAGTACAAATGTACCGAAAATGCCATCACTGATACAGAGACATTAACATACAATGGATATTATACATACATACATACAAAAATAGAAATTCTCCTGTACGCTACGAAATAAACTGAAATTTAATTTAAGGGCAATAATTTGAAACACTCACTCATAAGTCTAAGCGGATGAAAATATTTTGCTACTTTTGCACTCGTAATTTTTTATTGATCAAAATGTGGCATTTACTAGATATGGTTGAAAGGTGACGAGCATATCCCACCTTAATCTCATTAACAAAATTAATAATTAGAAAACTAGCACTCAAATCACAAGGAGACCCAAAAATAAAAAGCTTTTCGAAATGGCGTCAGTATTTCACCATTGCCGTGTATATTTTAGTTAAACCAAAATTTGTATAAGCTAATCAAACAAACCAGGACCATGAGGAATAAATTACTATATACTGGAATGATTACTAAACTATCAACAGAGCCTTCAAAAGATATTGAGAAAATCAAAACTTTTATTAAATGTCAACAATAAATTCAATATTTTAAATAAAAAAAAATCAGTTTTTAGAAAAAAGATTAAATATTCACCTATGTAAGAAATTTACACTAAATATTTTCGAATTTAATTGAAATTTAAAACAGCTTATTGGTAATGGAAAATAACTCTACTAAATATTTTTAGTAGAAATAGAAATCGAGCCACATTACAATATTATGATATTTTACTATCACCATCACTAAAAAAACTAACTGAGAAATTTAGTTCCTACTTCAAGGGTAATCAGATCAAACTTATATGTTGTGCTTAAGAAAATCATTTTAAAAATTTTAACACCAAACAAATCCGATTTCTTTCTTTTTGTTTTGCAATTCACCATTTATAGCAAATTTTCTTAAGCTGAATTGTTTCGTTTTCTCACTATTATGAATTTCAACTACATAATTTTATGAAGTGTTTTCTCTTATATAATAAACTTACATATACATATGTGAGAATACTATAATATAATATCTGAATATCAAGTATATTTCTTATATATATTACATACATATATAATAGATAAGTGTTTATGGTTACGAATACTTACAGTTATAAATAGCAGGAAATTGAGATTCTTTTTTTTTTGTTTCTTTTCTACTTTTCTTTTCTTCTTTCATTTCTATTTTTTTTTTGCCAAAAAAAAAAATGGCCTCTTTACTGCTCAATTTACTAGGCTTTACAAAAATAAATTGCTCGAAAAAATTAAATTGGTGGAAATGTGTTTATTCATCGTTTTGAATGAAAATACCAATAAAAGTTAGTTGAATTTTTGCTGTTGCGGTTGTTGTTGTTGTTTTAGCAATTGCTCCTGCGCTGCTGTCTCTGTTGATTTAAATAAATTATCCAATGCTAAACTGTTGAAGCCGATTACAAAATCTCCAAGAAAATCCAATCAATACAATAAACGCAACAAATCGGTGGATGTGTTGATGTGCGCTAATGCCACCAGCAGCACCATTACTTCTTGACTTTGAGCTGGCAACAACTTCAGCATCTTCGGGTGGTATATCAAGGCTGTTGCTGGCAACAATAAATTGAAATATATCGCTGACCTGCAAGAATGTTTGCAAAGGACGAAATGAGTAGAAAACACACAATTCAATGAAAATTTGTTTGAAAGTACCTACAATGAGCTAAATAAATACGGGCTGCCATGATTGTAGAATATAGAATGTATATACACTTAATTATAATTGAATGGATTTTAAAGATTTTAATCTTTTATTTTTGTTTCAAAAATTACGTTAATTATAGCTATGTATATACGGATTTTTATTATTTTTTTTTTTTTTGTGGGGATAATCTACAATATTTCAAGCAATGTGTGTTTGTACTTTTATGTTGCAGTGTTCATTAAAAATAAACTTTCGTAAATGCCGCTTAAAAGACTTACAATCTATGGGTTGAGGCCTTTAGATATTTAAATTTTCTTTAAAACCTACAGACTGCAGCGTAATCTGAGTACATAATGTTAAAGCAACTTGATTTAAATTACGTAATTTGTTTTTTTTTTAAACTTTTTCTTACTTTCAACGCTTTCAATGCAGTTCTATTTTGAATGTACATTTTGATTTCTATTTCAATTTAGAAGTCGAGTCTATGTACAGAAAGATACTCACCTCATTCCAACCGTAGCGATTTTTTGCTTGTACAATCGCCTCATAATAGGCACCAGGATGCAGATTCTTAATCGTATAGGACATGATGTGAGTTAGCGGCTCTGATGCTGGCCGGTGTTCAGGAGTTAGTATAAAATCATGCCATCTGCCAGGTTGTTGAAAAGTATCATTCATCTGTAAAAAAAGTAATAGAAAAAAAAAATTAGAAGTAGAAAAGATAATTTGTTGCTTGAGCTCCATTTTGAAATGGTATTTCTTAAGCAAAAGGATGTGTATGTTGAGACTTGAGCAATGTTTTTTTTTGCTAGTGAGCAAATAGATGTTATGCAAAATAAAAGCTTTTAAAATGTGAGAGTATTATATGTATGCTGTATGCATTTAAAAAGTTAGGTAAAGCGTGATGCATTTAGTTACGACAGCATCTTTTAATGGCAACCCTTTTAAAGTAAACCTTTATTTATATTGAAAAGTAAAAGAAACTTTTTTCAAAAACTTTGTTACCCATTGAGTATATTTTATTTAAAAAATACTTGAATGAATATAAATAGAATATGCACATCGCTTTGTACTTGGTGGTATCATCATTAATTTTAACCCATTTTATGCAGTTCATAAAATTTTTAATTTGTTTTTAGACCAGCTACAGATACAGTGGGAGTGGCACTGCCTACATATTTGGTGTCACATATCAACATTTTATGTCATAAGAGACAAAGAGAATTTGAATCTCAAATCCTAGATAATATTATCGTTAGTCATATATTATAGACCAAGAGCCAGCGACGATCAGACCTTCGCCATTTTATAAAAGCTAAAAATTTTTCTGTGTATGTGCCTAATAGAGGCATAAACTATGAAGTTTGGATAATTCTAAAAATAGATTATAAAAGGTTTAAGTATTTGAGGTAAATAAAAACGATATTAAGTTTTTGGTTGTTGAATATTTTCTACATGATATTGCAAGAAAAGCCATTATTTTTGCTGATTTTCCAATATTGTATATAACAACATAGAAACAAATAGGTTAAGGTTAACAACCAAAAACTCCATTAATGCTTTCGCTATCGTGGGTGAATTTTTTTTATAATGAAGACTGGAAATTCGATATGTTTTGTTATGGTTAAAATAAAACATCGTAGTCGCATTAAAATGTGGGGTTAGAATATTTTTTTTTTTGACGAAAACACAACAATAATGAGGCAGGTGATTAAAATGAAAATTTAAAGGAAATCTCATGTAGACTGACTATCATTCTTGTATAGAATTTCAAAATTAAAAGAGATGAGTGACGGTGAGATGACGCGCACATGAGACCAGACGCAAAACTCCGTACTGGCTTATAACTTCCTTCATAAAGATGTGAACAGCTACTGCAGAAACAAACAAGATATATGAAATAAAGTTGCTGCCGAAGAGTGAAGGTGCTATCGCTGGGCACAAAAACTATAGAATAACATACACCGTAGTAGTTCTTAGGTTTTTATTAAAAGGATATTTTTGTTCCAACACACTACATTCCGGTTGGTTAACTACACGTACCAACATTGAATATGGCAAGGTTTACTTAAATAGCTCTCTCTTTTCGAAATTCGCCAACTTTTCTACCAGAACTTGTCAAAGTTTTTTCCAGTATTTTTGAGAAATTCGGTTACATCAATTAAAGCGTTATATATAGCGTTTTAAACGATTTACTTTTATGAGCGGTAAGCATGTCCTTTGAACCGATTTTGTCCACTTTCAATCCCAAGAAGCTTGTTTGTAGGTGTGTCCTGTGTGCAAAATTTCGTTCAAATCGCTAGCTTGATTTTCCCATAATCTTTATTTACATAGACAGACAACAGACAAACGGACATTGGACATAAATCAACTGATATGATAAGTTCTTTATTTATTTTTTTAAACTGTACAAAAATAATAAGTAAAAGATTTATCAAAATCAAAATGGGATCTCAATAAGTTTTCTGAATTTTTGAAAAAGTAGTTTTTGTGGAATGTTTTTATATAAAAGCAGAAAATAATTGAGTGCTTTGATTCTTTTTTTTTTTGTTTCTCTGTGTAGATTAAAAAAATATGATATATAAAAAAATACTTAAATTTAAGTTTTGGACAGCTTGAAAGAAGTTTATTAGTATCCTTGTACATTTTTTTTAAGATCAACTACTTCTTAACATTTTTCATAGCGTTACCATTTAAAAAGATAAAAATATTCAAAACAATTGGCGCTGTTAGTGTCCGGAATTTTTAAAAATTGAAGTTCAATTATAGGTTTACCGATGGCAAAATGAATAATAGTACATGGTCTCATATAAAAGTAATCAGTTAATTCGGAGGCCCCAAGGTCCTTCTTCATATACCATATGTATCAGTTGAATGAGCCACAAATACTTTTCTAAATATCAATTTGTAATAGCAACCGAAAGTTCCTATTGGTGAAAAGTTTAATGTAGCTATATAAGGGTGATCCAATACGAGGTCCCTTTTCCAACTGGGTTGTTTTGACAGCTGTCATGTGTCAAATGGCTTGTCCATATGACGTTTGTGTTCAGTATTCAATACGATACTCAATTATGAATAGACTCGTGTTATGCAAGGAATATCGGCCGATATGAAATTGAACCCACAGAATGGACCATTTAAAAACTAGTCGTGGGCAATATTTGAACGAAATAATTTTTTAACATTGAGTTATAGGAACCGAACTATCATTCCAAATAAAGATTTCCATCAATACATTGATATTTATGTATTTTATTTAGAAAATAAAGTAGGAATATAATCAGGTATTTATAAATAAGGTCCTTAAATTAAAAGTGTATTTTCTAATATGTACTTTGGTAGTATTCAGTTTGAAGGTGGACTTACTTACATTAATGATTTTGAAATGTTTATAAAAATTTCTGAAACAAAACTCTTTTTGAAAGTTTGGAATGTTGGACACTTTTTACAAAAATATGGCATTTACTAACTGATACTAAATACATATCTTGAAAACTCATAACAGAAGTGATCTAATATTGCGCATATACCATAAATAGAGAAATTAAAGCTATAAGTTAAAGACAGATGACTGCATAGCTCTGAGAATATGACTAATCTACTCAATATATTCTCCATACACAATATATTTTATAATTATTGCAAAATTAGTGTAGATGTGTGTGTAGCTTGTTACCTAAAAAATTTTTACTTTTAAATTAATACCTGATTTTATTTGTAATTTATCAATCAGCAACACACCCTTAATTAAAGTTATGGAAAAACCATTTATCTCTTCAAATTTTTAATGATATCATTTACAATTTTATTTCAATTCAATTCAATAATATTGCATAAAAAACGATGTATAACAAACCAAGGACTTATTTTTTCTACATCTGCAATACACCGCTTTGATTAGGGGTGATAATCCCGGAACTGGACTATGATTCGGGATCGAAAATTTAATTTCCGGAATTGCAAACTCTAACAAATGTAGAATAAAAACTGAAAATTAAGTGCTTCTATGCGCAGTGAAATAACAAAGAACAAAAAAAAAGTAATTCAGTAATAACGCTAGATTATACAATAAAAGGTAGTCACTACTGAAGAGGAAGATAGAGAGAGGCTTATACTTTTGTACACTACAAAAATTCATTCAAAATATTTTTTACTTGATTGATGCTTTATCAGATACTTTAGTAAAACTACTTCACTCACATTAAATATGGAATTTTTCGTACATTTGTATATACATACATATATAGTCCGGGGATTGCCACCCCTAGTTGTAACCCACAGCATCTACCACCATCAGAATGACGTTGAAAGCTCATTAATTATCTTTTCTGTTTATTTCAGGCTACTTGAGTTTCTCCCACTCACTGTTCTTATCTTCAAACCTTGGAGTTTTTATTACCATTACATTTTTAATTCTCTTCATTCTATTCATTCATGTTTTCTTATTTCAGTTTTTTTTTCGCAATTTTCTTCGTAGAATTTGTGGGTAACATCAATCAATTACTAAATGGAGCAGATTTGATCATTACAGAAACTGTTAATTCGATTAGATTTCATGTTGTTTTAGGTTTTTTCCCTTGTATAATTGAATTCACTAAGGCAATAGTGAAAAAATTTGAAAACTACTTTGAAGTTATATTTGAAGTGGAACATCTTAGTTTTAATTGCATTTACTATTTAATATTTTAATTGTGAATGTTTTTGCGGGATTTATTTGAAAAATTAGATTTAAAATTTTTTACATATACATACATATGTATACAGTAAGACCCAAAACCGTTCATAAAAAACATGTGTCTAGTTTAAATGGTGGTCCCACCCTCCAAAGTGGCCAAAAACCGCCCCAATGGACCAAAATTACCATTTTTTTTGCCATTTAGGGGGATGGGGTCACTTACAAAAAAATTCTAAGCACCGCCGTCATGTTCAGCATCCTCGAAAATGGGGGGTGACAAATATTTTACCGATGGATGACGTGGAATATGCGATTCCCCCATTTTTGGGCGGTTTTTGGCCATTTCAAAGGTGGGGTCAGCTCCAAAATAGTTTTAAACACCACCATCGTGTTCAGCATCCTTAAAAACGGGCTTTGGAGGTGGTCTCGTTGCTGCTTTAAATATTTGTATTTTTCAAGTTTTTTCCGACTGAAGAAACAAATCAATATATCTTAAATAGTTTGATAAAAAATTTAAGAAATTTATGGTGAACACTTTCACCCAGTACTAAAAGAAAAATAAGTTTTAAAAAATGCATGGTTGCAAAAGCAAAATAGTGACCGATTTGGCGTGTAATGCCACATATACACTTTTCTCTCTCTGAAACAACCACTCTTAGCGATTCAAAGGGTATTACAAAATCAATATCCACATGTGGGGCATGAAAATATATTTATTAAACTCTATGAACCATTTAAACTTGTGTGCATTATCCTTCAGAATATAAAATCAAACTACCTTACTTGTCTATGAAAAAAAATTAAATGATCCACCCTAGCGCACATAAAAATACATTTGCATGAAATACATTTATAACATGTGCAATAGATAGTCTATTCTTTTATTGTTTTTATATGAATTTTAGTCAAACGAATACGTACACACTCCCACTTTGTATATGTAGACTTACCAATACTCGTCTGTACAGCAAGCGCACTTCCTCCAATGGCGGATAACTATCAATTTTCCATGTTAGATTATAACTGTCAGATGATCGTCCCCATTTTGGTGAATAGAATTCAGCTGGTCCCGGGCGTCCGGACAATTCCATGTATTTCCTTGAGCGTCCAAGTGAGTTATCGGCCACACAGCTGTGGAATGAATGAGTTTAATTGTTATTTATTATTATTTATCTTGTATACAAGTTTGTATGTATGTATGCAAGTATGTACCGTACAAGTGTATTTGTATGTATGTATGTAACTTTGTATATCACCATGTGACTTGCTTCGGTTTGTTTATTTTTGTAGATATGAATTTAGTTGTAGGAATACAATAAAAATACCATAAAACCATTCTGTTTTTATCATTGTTATTGTTGTTGTTGCTGCTATTCAGGATTTTTTTATTGTCGAGGGTCATTGAAGTTTTATTAGGTTTTATTGTCAGTGTTTGTTGTTTATACAACCATGTTACATGAAAGTTATATTTTTTTTTTTTTTGTTTTCAATTATTTTTCTAAATTTTTTTATCTAAGCTTAGCAATTTCAGAATTTTTGTCAAAATAATAAAACACAAACAACAAATTAAATAAGCATTCATGGTCAGAAAATGCTTGCAGCTGTGACATTTGAAAAATATACAGGAAACCAATTATTAAATTTAAAACGATACAAAGAACATTTGATTTAAAAAAAAGGAACACATACAGGAAGTGAAACTTGACCTTAAGCTAAAGTAAATTAATATATCAAAACTTAGAGGATGGAAGTGCTTGAAGTTTTCTTACCATCCTTAACCTAAATTGTTAATTGCCAGAACAAAGTTCTGGAGGCAGACACATGCACAATTGAAATGCTTATCTGTTTTGTTTCCAGGTTACATTAAATGCTTGAGGTTGTATAGATAGTTGGTAAAAGCATGTTTTGGAAAGTAAAGTTTCATTACAAATACTAGAGGCCTTTACATTCTAACGGACAAAAAAACGCAAAGACCTTGAATATTTCGACCGTCATCATTTATTTTCAAGTTATTTTTTAATAGTGATTTTAAGAAGAACTGCGGGCTCGGGGGAATCCACCCGTTACCCCCCCCTCTATCGACAGCCCTGGTTCTGACTATACATATGTATGTGTGGCAATAATTCTAAGGGCAAAAACTTCAGCGTGGAAAATTAAAGCTGGTTTTTAAGGAGGAAAAGTCTTACACTTAATATCTGTGTTACCAAAAATTGTGTCATTTGAACAATGAAAAATGGCTAAAATACGTGGTTTGCTCCATGTAACTAAAAAATTTAATTGTCTTAGAAAAATATTGATTCCCAAAATCGAATTTATTATCAAAAAGTACAACGAAAATTAGGAAAAAAAGATTTAAAAAGGAATTTATGTTTCAAAGGAAACTGATATTTGTATTGGGCGCGATTTCTGACAGTTTTCAGAAAGACAAAAGTATGTTGCTCAAATTTTCATTTAATTATTCCATTTGACCGCCATGGACTGCATTAATAAATAAAGCTGGCAGTCAATCCTTTATAGTTAACATTTTTTTTCGTTTTGTTATCAAATCGATTTCATTTCATATTATACTGGACATGTGTCTTGCTTCAAGGTTTAAATTTTTAATGCAATTTTATTAGAACTTAATTTCCTATCAATTTGTGAACATGACTAGCAACTTTGAACAGTTTTAATGCACTCAAAAGTCTTTTCGTCATTGAGCTGCAATTTTTCCATTCTCTTATATCAATAGGGTGGGGAAAAAATAACGTTAAGACACACAAAACTCTACAAAATCTCGTGTATAAAGAAAAATCATTCATTATATTGAGAAAGTTTTTATGGAACACTCTAAAAACTATTCATATACCTTTCAGTCAGCCAGACACGTAGTAGCCAAACTTTTACCGACTTTTTTTATTTCTTTTTCTAAAATGTTGAGCCAACATTGACTTCCGGTCTTTAATATGTTTTCGACAGATTGACATTGATGAACAAAAAATTAGGCGAACCCAACAGCAGCTACTAACAAGAAACAAAACTTAAAAAAAAAGAACAAACATAAAACAAAACTGTTTGCCAACAAATTTTCCAACAAAAATGTCACCGAGAGAATTAAAAAATAGAGAAAAATGAAAATTAAGGACTATTTGCAGTGTTGAACTTTTGTAGACAGCAAAGTAAGGAATACAACAACAATAATAACAAAGACAACAACAACAAGGACACTCGCCTGTAGTTGCCAAAATCTTCCTGTTGTATGTGACGTATGTTGAGCGTGTGTCGATTTCCTCTGGATGACATAATTCGCCTATCTGTCGTTTGGATCGGAAATGAGTTTTGGTACCACGACACCTGAAAAAATGAGAAATGAAAAAATAGAAAATATATTAGAAAGAATTAAGTACAACGTAGACCTATATTATGTGTATGAAGTATTGAGTTTTTAATAGTAAAATGAAAAAAAAAAATTCGATACTTTAATTGCCATAAAAAGGTTCTCAATTTCAGTAAAGCTTCCGCTTAATTTTGAGTAGAAACTTGATTTATGAATAATAAAAACGTTGCACATACTCAGTAAAAAACAAAAATAAAATTAGGTAACTTTAACTTCGAAAGGAAGAAAAATTCTTTAAGTAATTCATGCGATAATTATTTTTCCTGTCTGAAACCCTGATTCCTGTAACAATTGGTAACTGTTTTAAAATTTTTTTGTTTAATACTTTCTGCGTGGACTTAGGCATTGGTTCATAAGAAAAAAATTATTCTAATTTCCATCAAAATGGTGACCGAGAAAATTATTTTTAAATACAAGCTAGAACGTGCTAATTCTTAAATTTTTATTAAGATGGTATTTCTCCATTACACTATGTGCTGTCTGAATTGACTCAACATACCATGGATTAAACATGGCAACATTTACTTAAATTGCTCTCTGTGCAGAGTTTTGAAGATTATGTATGTTGCCACGCTTCTCACGCCACCCTGAACCTTAACACAAAAAATTAGTCGTTTTCTTTTAGGTAGCCGCCTGATATCAGAATTTTCAAAAATAAAAGTAAAAGTTAATCAATAGTTTTGAGTAAAGTCCTACAATTCAATTGTGGTGCCTTTTTTTACATGTGTTTTTCACCAATTTCAATAAAGCAAAAATGCAATTTAACTGTCACCGTCAGCTCAATTTAACTTTATTGAATTTTCCACGTCCGAAGCAATGCTGTCAATACAAAAATTTTGCAAATTAATTTTGCGGTAAGCGTTAAAGTTTCTGACAGATTCACTTTAATTCGTTATTTATTTCTTTTATACAGAGCATGTACGTATAGTATATGGTATAAGGGACAGTAATTTAAAGTTCAAAATGACAGTTTAAAAAAATTACTTTATTAAGGAAATGAATAAATTGAGTGAATTCGTAAGATAAATTTAAAATATCGTATATGAAAATGCTTTATGTACTTGGGCTGAAATTTGGTGCTTTATGTTAACTTATTTAAGATTCATTAAAAAAATAAGACCAAAAAATGCATAAATTTTAAACCAACCGTTGCAACAGGATCAGCATATACAATGCAAACAAGCTTTGCCTCAAAACCTTCGCCGGAATGTATCCATGACTTTTCTACTTGTATATCCGGTGGATCTGAAATTAAAGGGATAAAGGAAAAATGTAAATATAACTAAAGTAAAGTAATGCAAGTAAAAACAGTTAAGAAGTTTAAGTTTCCGCTATTTTTTGCTTCCGAAAAAGTGAACCCAACCAAGCAAATGCTCAAAAGTGAAATCAATATTCGACTGTGCGCACATTTTTCTGAAGTTAAGACAGCAGTAAAAAAGTTTCGACGGAATGAGAGAATTTTGCCATTTTTCATACATACTACTACAATATATATTGGATTCATTTCTTTTATGCATCAGAAATGGAGCTAATAAGAAAATAAATTTTAACTGACTGATTTACACGAATATACATAGCAACTTGTGCCACTTGCTTTCTCCACACAGTCGTAATAAATACGAGCACATCGCAAATGCATGTTTGCATACACTGGAGAAAATTGCAAGCTATTCGTTTATATAATTTTTGTTTTTAAAATATTTGGAATCAATATAAACTGAAAACTCTGCTGCAGGAATTTTCAGCTTTCATTTTCAACAACACTCAGTATGCCATGGCTCTCACTGTTCTATTGACGGTTTCTTCAGTGTTTTAATGGATCTACCTGGAGAACGCTATTACTATTCTAGGAATCTCATTCAAGAGCGAATGCGTAACTCACATTCCATCTACGGATGACTGGAAGCGAGGACTCCCGGAAAGGATGGCTCCAAGCTAAGTAGTCAGGTGAGTTATGGTATTTACTCTAAGGAACTGAAGAACTGCTGCGAGGTTACCAGAGTGATAGAAGTGGTAGCATCCAAAAAGGATATAAACATTTATTCAGATAGTCAGGCTGCTATAAAGTCTCTAGAATCAGTCTTCCTAAGCTCACTAGTGACCCAAAAATGTCACTCGTTTCTCAATGAGATGGCTAAGCATTTTAACATTCACCTCATCTGGGTGCCTGGGCATAGGATGGGCATTGATGGCAATTGCAAAGCTGATGAACTTCCTACGCAGAGGTCTACTACACAAATTCCTCGGGGCAAGGAATGTGTTTGCATGTCACTTGCTACCTTTAAGTTAATACTTGAAAAAAATACACTAAAAAAGGTTTACAAAAAAAGGACCCATGGGTTAACTTGCAATATAACTAGGCAAATCTGGCCGAAATAGGACGCTAAGCGTTCTCTAGAACTGATCATCCGCACTAGACATAGTGTCTCCTCAGTTGTTGCAGTCATAACTGGCCACTGCCTCATCGGTAGTTATGCGTAGAGATTTGGTGTTCGGTCTTTTGACTTCTGTAGGAGCTGTAGGGATGTGGAGGAGGAGGAAAACTTTAACCATTTTCTTTGCTTCTGCCCCGCACTTGCTAGAAAATGTCACAACACAACACTTGGTTCGTTTTTATTTGATGACCTGGATGACCTAAGACATGTTGGTATAGGTCAGCTAATTAGTTTTATTACAAAATCGGGTTGGTTCAATGAGAGGGTATATTGAAATACCATGTGATACCCCAATGGATCACATTTTGTCTAAGTGAGTCGGTTTCATAACTGACTGACACTCCTACATGACCTGACCTGACCAAATTTCATTTAGACCAAATTTCATTTGATCTAATCTAATCTAATCTAATCTAATCTAATCTAATCTAATCTAAACTAAACTAATCTAATCCAATCCAAACTAATCTAATCTAATCTAATCTAATCTAATCTAATCTAATCTAATCTAATCTAATCTAATCTAATCTAATCTAATCTAATCTAATCTAATCTAATCTAATCTAATCTAATCTAATCTAATCTAATCTAATCTAATCTAATCTAATCTAATCTAATCTAATCTAATCTAATCTAATCTAATCTAATCTAATCTAATCTAATCTAATCTAATCTAATCTAATCTAATCTAATCTAATCTAATCTAATCTAATCTAATCTAATCTAATCTAATCTAATCTAATCTAATCTAATCTAATCTAATCTAATCTAATCTAATCTAATCTAATCTAATCTAATCTAATCTAATCTAATCTAATCTAATCTAATCTAATCTAATCTAATCTAATCTAATCTAATCTAATCTAATCTAATCTAATCTAATCTAATCTAATCTAATCTAATCTAATCTAATCTAATCTAATCTAATCTAATCTAATCTAATCTAATCTAATCTAATCTAATCTAATCTAATCTAATCTAATCTAATCTAATCTAATCTAATCTAATCTAATCTAATCTAATCTAATCTAATCTAATCTAATCTAATCTAATCTAATCTAATCTAATCTAATCTAATCTAATCTAATCTAATCTAATCTAATCTAATCTAATCTAATCTAATCTAATCTAATCTAATCTAATCTAATCTAATCTAATCTAATCTAATCTAATCTAATCTAATCTAATCTAATCTAAACTAAACTAATCTAATCCAATCCAAACTTATCTAATCTAATCTAATCTAATCTAATCTAATCTAATCTAATCTAATCTAATCTAATCTAATCTAATCTAATCTAATCTAATCTAATCTAATCTAATCTAATCTAATCTAATCTAATCTAATCTAATCTAATCTAATCTAATCTAATCTAATCTAATCTAATCTAATCTAATCTAATCTAATCTAATCTAATCTTATCTAATCTAACTTAATCGTTTGATGATGTGGGCATAATGACAACTTGCTGTCAAGAAACACAGAGTTGTCAAAAAATATGCTATATGATTTTTGACAGTTCATTTGCAATAGTAAAAAAATGCGAAGCTTGATAATGTATTGATAACTTTCATGAATAATCATAGTCTTTGTGTACTTGCTCTACTAAAATATAAATTAGAAGCTGTTAAGCATAACATTTCTTTAAGAATAGCATGCTATTTTTTCAGTGTATAAATATCTTTGAGCATAAGCATCTTTATATGAAAGAAGTATACATATGTACGTTACCAATAATGTTACTTCTACTGCTTTATTTTTATATTTGCATACTACGCTGCTTTAGCTTCTCAATTTAAGCTACATTTCTCCCCTGCAACTGATATACAGTTTTTTCGCTTGTCTTCAGTTTTTCACACACGATTTAATTTATATGCAAACTTATCTACGGCGCACATCAACACTTCAAAAGAAGTGAATTTTTTCAATCCCCTTCAATGATTTATGCGAATTTTATGATATTTCAAAATTGTGAAATACAAAAAGAACAAAGAATTAGAATATGGAAAGGATATCTCACAAAGATATTTGAATCCGATAATTTATTATATATAATAACATTGCAAAATATAATTTACGGTTTTTTATATAATATACAATACATATATTATGATATGTAGAAGATTTTTTACATTTCATCACTGTCATGGTTAAGTCAAACGGCAGTTATGGGAACTATTGCAGGTTCTATTCAAATATAAGCAACGATACGAAAAAAATGTAATGAAAAGCAGATTAGTTCGTAACGCATTCTAGGTTCATGGTGTTCAAATTGAGTTCAGTGAAAGATACATTCACATCGTTTTTCATTTGAAAATTTAAGACAAAACGGCCAGGTCGAAGATCAGTAAATTTTAAATTCTTATGACATTTTTTATAAAAAATTAATTATTTTATTGAGTTAATGTCAGATACTGATGTATCAATATTTTGTTTGATTTCCATCTCGTTATTGAAAACTTCATATAAACCAACGCTGAAAAGCTTCATTCCACCTACAAAAAATACTCACATAAAACATCCAACCGCATGTCAACTGTTACCGCCTCGCCAACTCCATTGTCTGCGGTACATTGATAGACTCCTGCCTGTTGACGTTCGAGTTTTTCCAATGTTAAAATTGGACCATCGCCAATGCGTGCTGAGGACTTGCCAGCACCACTCTGAAATGAAAATTTTCAAAAGAAGTTGAGACACGTATTAATTATGAATAATGTTTTCATGTCCAAATAATAAAATGAAAATAAAAAACAATTGCACTGCAATAAATGTTTGTTAGCACAAGGACGAGAGGGAAGTACTCCTACCACTGAAAAGTTTATTTTGGTGGTTCTACTGGCCCAGTACTGATTGCAGCTTTTCAGTGGGTGGGACTGCATTTGGCGGACAGTTGAGATTTATTGCAAATATTAAGCAAAACAACCCCAGGTGTTATTTTTGTTGAGGTTAAGTTTATGACTACGGTAGAGTTGAAATGGAATGAGAGGCAATGTTTAGAGCTTAGCTCGGTTTTACGACTGGAGCTTTGATATTTATGTGTCTGCTATGAGAAAATTTTTGTGAACTATTGCAAAAAAACTACAAACGAATTGCTATTTTCTTAAGTTACTTATTTAAGCTAATAGCATCAATTAAAGCTGTCTGGATTCGACCAAGATTAAATGTAGTAGTTGTATGGATAATTTTTGCATGGAATTATACATTTGATTGAAATATTAATAGATTTGCTTCGAGCAGACATTCTTTTAAAAGACGAATAATATTAACAAGAGCTCTCTTCCTGATCGAGGCACCAGTTGCTTCGAAGAAAAGTTTCGAGTGTAATGTTTACTTATTTTTAGTGAATGGTTTTCGATGTTTGTATGTTGCAAGAGCAAGATATAACCCACAATAAAGACAAACGTAATAATGTCAATAAAAGACTAAAGCTCATAATAGGCTAATTACAAGGAAATGAGGTGGCATGTCTCGTATGTGTCACTATACTGCACAATATAAAGACACACACGAGACTTGCGTGCTCTTGTCATACGGGACTTTCCTCTTCATGTCATACGAGACATGCCACCTCATGACACAGGAGAAATGCCAACTCATGTCTCGTATGTGTCTTTGTACTGTGCATAAAAAAGTGCTTCTTAAGGCAGTAGGTAGCTTTCCTCATGTGTGACTTAAAGCTGTACATAAAAAAATGCTTATAAAGACATGATGTAGAATTTCTCGTTTGTGTCTCTATACTGTAGATATAAAGTCGCTTGAAAGACATGCACTTCATGTCTCTTTAAACATTTTATAACATGATATATCGCAGATAGTCTTGTGGAAAACGCATTCATTTAGTCGAAAAAGATTCACGTCAAGTAAGAAAGTCATCGCCGAAACAATTTCTAATTATATGAGCCATTCGAAATTTTACTTAGTTGAAGAAACGTTAAGCAAAGTATATGGTATATGAATTAATCCAAAATAATGTGTTTTTCTAATTTACTCCCCTCATATTAAACTTGTTCTTCCAAATTGGTAATGTCTTCTTATTAAAATTTATTAGTGAAACTATTTTTTCTATTGAAACTTTAAATTAATTTTTGACAAATTAAGGAAATCTATTACTGTTAAATAAGTATGGTAGTCGTATTACCATCGAGTAATGAAATAATGCCTAACATATTAAATTTTGGTGTACCAAAATCGTACAATACGTTGAGTGTCATTTGACAAAAATATTGCACAAACAACATTAGTCAGGGTCACTAATTTAAGCCACTGGAAAAACACGAACACTGCTATATTGCACCAAACAACTTACGGTCCTTTCATGCCATTTGTAAACCTTTAGACAATTTTATGGTATGAGCCAGATACAGAGCCAAAATTACATAACACACTAAAACACACAGGGTTATTTTGCTAGTATTTGTTTGTGAAAGTTTGTAATTGTGTTATCGTGTAGTCGCACATGCATGCAATACTATGCAATCCTCTATGTTGATTTAAGGTACTCGTAGCTTCTGCTGTAAGTCATTGGCATTTCACCTGTGTTTCAGGGAAATGACATATTGACTCTATTGACAGTTCTGAACCCAATCTATTTGTGTGGCAATGATTTATTATGCGAGTATGTACTCGTATTTTGCATAAAAAAATTCTTTTCTTGAGTGATGCAGAGCATTGATATTGATTTAAGGAAATACAGAATATGCAATAGAGAGTATAAGCAGTTTTTTTTTTCTCTTTAAGGTCAAGTTAGCTGAAATAACTCGATAATTGTGCTGGAAAACTTTTACAGCAAACACTTTATGTCTTTATTATGGTCGAAAAATGCAATTTGAAACTTCCGCAGTTATATAAAGCAAAATTTAAGTAATTTTCAGAAGAAATCGTTAAAAAAAGTCCAGTTGAGAAAAATCAGGGAAACACTATTTTGAAATGGTGTTGTTAAGTGATGCCAGCAGTATTTTAAGATGGTGAAAAGGTAGGTAAAAAAGTCTTTGGTACCTTAAAAAATAGCTAAATTTATATATTTTTAATTCATGGACATTAAGTTAATAACATGTTTTTCTCAGCCAATATTTCTAATTATTTTACAAAGAGGAACATTTTTAATTCATGGACAAAAATTAAAAGAAATCAATCAAACACGTAATTAATAACATGTTTTCACAATATTTCAATATTTCTAATTGCAGATTAAACGTAAAAGCAATAATCGTATACAATAGCGACCTGAAAGAAAAACTTGAAGTACAGGCCCGTACCAGCCCGAATTTGAGTGGGGGGGGGGTGGGGGGTGGCCAATACAATTCCAATAGCATGATTTTTTATTTTTCTTCTTCCAAAAAACAAATTTGCATCCGAATGAGACGCGTAGGGAGGCAAAGGCCCCCCTTGCCCCTATGGTTGTTATGGACCTGTTGAAGAAGCATCACTTTGGAGATTCAAAATAAATAATCTGAAAGGTTCGCATTTGTATTGAATGAAGATTCGAAAGTGAGCCAACCCAAAAAATTAAAAAAGCAAATTCACATATTTTGAAGTTTATTATTTGTAATTTAAATAATTTTCTGATTTTAGAAACAAGACATTGCACCAGCAACCCATAAGAAAATCATAAGAGTAATTTGGGTACAAGTATAAGAGGAGAAAAGTATTATCATCCGTTTGGAGTAATAAACGAGTATTTAAATTAATCCTAATGAAATTATTATTAATTTTTCCAATGATTTGACTTTTAAATTTCGTATGCTCAAATCATTCTTCAGACAAATAATTTTTATTTAATTTTATTATTTATCGCCAGAATGATATATATTCTACACATACCTACATACATATATATGTGTATTTACTCTTTCATTTATTGCGTATTACAAGGTTTTGTTATTCGGCAACTGGGGGTCATTTCATGGTCTATGAATTTGTAGTCATATGTTGTGTAGAGTCAAGACCTAAACAAGTCTTGTTCAATAAAAACTTAACGATAGACTAAGTTCTCGAATGTCGATTACATTTAAGTCTACTCGTTTTTGCCCGAAAGCAAGTACTATTTTGAGCACAATTTTTATTACATTTTGACACATTTCACTCACTACTTCCTTAGTACCATCAAGAATACTTTGTTTGGGTTGCTCAAGCCTTGCTCTTCAGATATATCTAAAAAAATAAAAAATCCGGTGGACTCAAGTCCAGGGAACGTGGAGGCTAATAAATATAATCATTTTTTGAGAGTTGGAAAAGTTTTCAATTGTGTCACGATATCGCTCTGCAGTGACAATTCCCTGAAGATGGTGTCGAATTGCGGCTGATGTATTGTTTTGAAAACTATCTAGAGCTTCAGTGTGAAGCTTGAGGCTTGTGCCTGTCATTTCATCGAAATCATTCACTATGTTTTAATAACTAAAACAATTGGTTTTTCGAATATTTTTCCATAATAAATTGGCCACGTCCGCGATTGCTAAATATTAATGATCAAAACTTATATGTATATCCCAAAATTACCGCAAAGCAAAGTAGTATGACTTCCTGGCGAACACTCTGCACATGCTCAAAGCTTTGAACTACTCGTGGCTTAAGCGATCTAACCTTAGATCCGTTTAAATGGCTGCAGCCTCGTCGGTAATATCAATTATTTCCTTTCCTACATAGAAAATAGCTGCACGAATTTTCTATTTCAATTTCATCCTAAGTTATTAAATCATTTCAGCTTAACAATTCTTACGTAGTGTAAGAAATTGTTAAAATTATAAGAAGAAAAACACAGTGCTTAATGATAGTGATAAACTGAATAAAAAAAGTCAACGCAAATCCAGATAATGGTCCAGTAAGAAAAAAAAGAAAGAAAAATAAATAATAAAAAATCCATGCCACTGCAGCTGTACTAAGAAGATCCACGTAATCCCTGGTTGAAAAAATTTCTAATTTAACTTTTCGAATCACTTGCGAATTTTCTTGTTAATCTCTTGTAAATGAATTAAAATTAAAGTGAAAAGGCAAAGCAAAAACAAATTTCTAGGCAAAGCGCCAACAAACTGAAAGTAAAATGATGCTTGGAAAACTTTCATACCATCGAACACTATGACTACCCCGAGCACTTGCGTAAGTAAATAAGTTAGGGAAAGTGAGTGTAGAGGGGGGTAGAAAATGAGTTAACAAATAATTAAATTTTGGCAACTCAAACAAAAAAGTTACAAAATAACATCAACACAAAAAGGGAGTATTTAGGCAGTATCCTGCTGATGTTGTTTTTTCTGCTTTTTCTCTTCATTTACAAACCTTTTTAGTCCAGTATATCGATGGCACTGGATTACCGGAACCCTTACATTCCAAAGTGATGGGGCCGCCTTTACGCGCTTGCAACTGACCGGAACTTGGTATGGCGCGTAAGCTCGGTGGCACTATTTAGAGAAAAAGAGAAGAAAAGGAAAGAAAAGTTAATAAACTGTGTTATACGTAGTACTAAAGTAAAATTTTAAATCAAATAATTTTTAAAATGATGTTACTGAGTTAATTTACATTGGGCAACAGTAAATTTTGGGAGTCAATGATTCTGGTAAAGGCTTAAAACACTAGGAAGGAATTAAAATACTTAAGCTTGGACTATGCTAATTGTGGCACGCATGTATGCACTTCAATTTTTATATCTCATAAGCGATTATAGATCCCATATTCAAATTTTTAATATATTATCTAATAAGCTATTGAAAATAAAAAAGAAACTAAAAATTACCGAAATTTGAAATAATTTTGATTGGAAATGCTTACTCAACCTGCGGTTTTCTACAAAAAAATAAAAATCAAATTACGAATCTGACTTCATAATCGAAAAGAACAGTCAATTTTTGATTTTGTTACAATTTTATTTATTTTTCTCCCAGGTGCTGTGGGCTGCGAAGCAATTTTTCATGTGCAAATGTAATTGGCACTTTTTGCACATTCGCTGTGTAGGCTTATGGCATACTTTGCAACGTCTGGTTTTCCTATCGGGCTACACAATTATTAGGTGATTTCCCGTAACACGGAGAAATGGATGGCATTATCGTGAAGGTAAATGCCCACCCATGAAACTATTATAATTGAGGATAAAAGCTAATAAATAAATAAAAAAAAAAAAATTTTTTGACAGAAAACATTATAATATAATCACTTTCATACTTTGCGAACCCATGAAGTAAAGCAGAGCTATTTCTGAGTGTAAAATTATCTAACAGATCGCTTACAAACACAAATTTTGTTGTGAGCTGTGTTTCCACCAAACCGCCATTGTTCGATTTTTCGAACAGTCACTTTTGCGAGTGCACCAATGTTTCCTTGTAGAAACAGATCTTGTGTAGAGTAACTTTTTGACTATATTCGATCTTTATCTACAGAAAATATGTACTTTTGGAAATGAATTATTTTTAGTTATATATTACTTAACTTACTAAAAATAGGTCTGCCAATAACGTATTTTTCAACTATAAGCTGTAGCCCACCACGGAAAAGGAGCGTGGCCAATACATTTTTTTTTCTTAAAGCCAATTGAATTTACTATAATATGCTGTATACCATTCAGCTTCTTTTATGCCTCGACATAGAACATAAATTCGGTGAAAATGAGTAAATTTGTTGTTCGAAAACTCGAACAGCGGCAGAAAATGGGTTAAATAGATTTCATGCCTTTCTTAGTAAATAATACACAAAACAAGCATAATTCAAATGAAACTTTTGATTAAAAAATTAATATACCATAACAATTAATTAGTTAGATTTTTAAAATTTCATTATTCATGATTATTTATCAATTGAAAACCCCAAGGCTTAACGAACAGCACATTTTGTTAGAGATTGTTATTATAATAAAATTTCAATTTATTTGTATTAAAACCTAAGTCAAGTTAAGCCAATTTAATACTGCTTTTACGTGAAAATAATAACTTAAAACCATTTGTAAATTTATTTGAATCCTTTAATCTATTATTTTGTTCTAAAAGGAATGGCGAGAACTTTACAACTCCTTAAACTTAAGTATGATTTGACGCATCAGTTTTTTATTTAATTAATAACATTTTGTTCGCTGGCACATTCTGTTTATTTAGTTTAATTTTCTTTTTTTATGTCTATTTTTGCTTACCCAGTATTTCGACTGTGTGCACTTGATCACGATTTATTTTGTCACTGATTTGACATACATAATCCCCAGCATCCTGCGGCTCCAAATCAGATATTTCTAAATTATAACCATCTATCAGTCTTATGCGTTCATCCCTTGTCACCATGATGTTTGAGGCGGTGAGTACATTTATTCCGCGTCGCCATAATAGCACAAAATTTCCTGCAAATAGAAAATGAAAAATTGAAAGTAGTGAATATAAAAATTTTAGTCATAAAATTTTCTTAGTACATATAGCCAATGAGAGTAACTCAGCGAGTTGCGAATAGTAGAGCTTCTACTTAACGTTTATGTTAGATTGATGTTTTTATGCCCTTCACTTTGTTATTCTGTTTGCTAACGCATAGAAGAGCAGATATAGAAGAGAATATATATTCTATATTCGAACTTACAAAAGTTTTTTATCGATGTTTTTCATATCAACCGCAAAGAATTTTTAGATAACAAAATCTAAAAATATTATTGGGTTACCCATTTTGGCCTTTTAAGCAACTCACACAAAAATGTGTCTAACAATAAGATTAAAACGAAAAAAAATATTTGGAAAATTGCTCGAAAAATGTGAAGACATTTAGATTTTTGCAAAACTGAATTCAAGTCAAATGTGAATGTGGTAACACTTCATCACGCCGTATGTTTATGTGTGTGTGAGTAAGTAAGTATATTTGATATTAGTTTTTAGGTTTACAACTCTGTCTGGATATTAGTTTTTCATGTATTTATATTTTACTTTTTCCTATGCCTTTTGAAAGATGAGCTGGGAAAATTTTGTTAGTTTTTTCTTTATTCAACTACTATTAACTTACACACATGTCGTAAATGCTTCAGTGTGTGCGTTAGTGCCGTAATGTATGCGACACAATTTCACAGATGCTGTTACTTCCTGTTTTCTTTTATCGTTGAATTCTTCATAAATTTCATTTTCAAAAAGTGAATCCGTTAAATGGAATTAAGCGTTGGAAAATATGTCTGCTATGATAATACATTTGAAATATGACATAGTTTTTCTTTCCGTTCGGTCTTCATTATTTGTATGTATTCACATTTGGAATATTTGCTTTCGACAAATATAAGCATATTAACTGTTGAGATATGAATTTGGCTGTGTGTGTTAAAGGAACAATTTAAGATCGTTCGCAAATAAATATGATAGTGCTGAAGCAATCAAAATAAGCGCCAACAGTAGTATCAACGATATAAGTACTTGAATAAACTTTATAATGGTATCATAAATTATGGTTTAGTTTAATCATATTTATATAAAAATAATATTAAAAATAAAAGCCATTGTTGCTGTACTTTTTTTAATCGATGTTCTCTAAGAACAATTTGAAAATGGGAGACTTCAAATTTTTATGTCAGATTTCCTATTTTAATAGAAATTCATAGTCGTCAGTAGCATTTTCATACAAACATACTACATTTCAGAATTTTTGTGACTTATCAGTCTTGCTCCATCGATGAATCGCTATTGATTTAAAACAATGTCAACACTTTCAGCACCAAAACTTCCTTTCAAGTTTGCAACAATATTTGTGAAGATTTATATTAGTTTGGTAATGTTCCGAAAGTGCCGCGAAAGAAATTGATTAAGATGTTACTCTCAATGCTCAAACTGTTTTGACTTTTATTTTATCACCTTCACCCAAAGCTTTTCCCCACACTTTCCGTTTCTCCAAAATTTCCGCGCAAACAAATATTTTTTCCCAAAATTGCAAAAAAAATCCACAATCTGATAATCCTGTTGCCATTGAGCACATTTGTTTTCATGGAATTTTTCATACGTTAATATTTTTTTCGATTTAATTTTCTTTTGTTTTATTATCTTGTATATTTTGTTGAATTTTGTATGCAGAAAATCAAATGTATGCATGTACATACAAATATGGGGAGAACTCATGAAATGGGAATTAAATTTGATTTGCAAAACAGTTTCATAATTTTCATTTTTCATCGTAATAAAAATACCACTCGCAACTCACATTTTGTGTTCACTATTCGACTAAACCTAATATTCGCATTTTGTGTTCTTAATTTGAGGGGAAATCGGTATGAAAAGTGTTTTTAACCCTGCCGGATTTATCAGAAAATACACCCATACAGCGAAACAACCTCTGTGCACACTCAATTCAGGTTCCAGAAAAATGGATCAATTCTGTACTTTATTCGCAATCCAGAAAATATTTTCATTGCACATGGAGTATGTAATAAAATTTGCATTTTTTACTCATTCCAGGACATTCAATTTTTAGGCTGCTTAGTCCCACATCTGGGAGTCGCTGCATTTCTCAACCCTCTCGGAATAATACTTTTAGTATTGCAGTGAGAGCTGAGCATTTTATACATATGGATTTGTCTCTGAACAAAAAATTACATTGGGGTATCAGCATACATACATAAACATATGTATGTCTTAATCTTTGATTTTCTGTGCTCGTCAAAAAACCAATTTAGTACTCTCTTCTCAGATATATTTCATTAAAGCTTTGAGTAGCACAATACTCCACTGCAAAGTATTTATGACCTGGATGGTCAAAAATTAATAAAGAGTATCACCAGATGTACAAAATCCCCCATGCCGCATTTTAGGACTGGCATTCCTCGCTGCATATTTTCCTATCTATATTTGACCTCTTCTGAAAAATTATAAGGATAAAGAACTTTATATTGTAGGTCCCTTTCAAATAAATTAGATGTATACGTTCGGCCTTGCTAGTAAATGTTTTCTAGCATGCAGTAGCTACGAATTGTGGGACAAATAGAACCTTGCATAATGCGCACCGAGATCTGTGCACACTATTTTCCCCATCTCTTGAGATTTCCCCATATACGAGTTTGTTGATAAGCTTGAATAATCAATGAGGTTGTATGTATGTGAGCACTTAAGCGTATTGATTGCTTATGGCGGATTTATTGCAACGTTCACATCTGTGTAAGAATGTGCGCAGTCTGCATGAGTAAATTAAATATGTATGTATATGTACAAAATTAAAGACTCTTAGTGATTTATTTGCATACAATTGGCTGAGTTTTGCATATGTATTTAGCTTGCTCCGATGCAGTGAAAAACAATAAGGTCAAAATATCTTTTAGTGAATTTTTTTTTTATTGAATTTTATGCTAGGTGTTTTCTTGTTTTTTTTTTCCGACAGCTTAAGAGTTACAAGTTCTTAAAACTTCATGTATTTATTGCTTTCAATATTAAGGAATACTTGCAGCTATCATTTTATCTTTTAGGACAGTGATGGCACTTACATTTTGCACGAATGTACTAAATGTACATTTTGGAGACCACGCGTAGTTACTTTTTCTAAATCTTTGCAAAAATAAGCAAGCAAAAAAATTTTAACTAAATAAACGCAATAATTTATGACATTGTTTACACATAAAAAACAACAATTTCAATATTGAGAATTTTTCCAAAATAAATTTTATCACAAAAGAATGTTGGGAATGTGCTCTCAACCAAGCGCTAGTGTATTGCAAGATGTGCAATTGTACAAAAAATGTTATCACTGATCTCAATGCAATTTGTTGTTTGTAAACGTTAACATGGTACAAAACTTACAACTGCTCAGGTACTGGTGTTTTGTCGTCAACTTTTGCTGAGAGATGTCAAATATATTGTACAATATGTTTTACAATTTAAGCCGAACATGGTTTTCCAATTTGATATTGTTGTGGACGAAAAAAGTTTATGATGTCAATTTATTGAGTGTTAAGTAAAAGTAAAATAAAATGTACTGAAGCTAAGTCTAAGCTTTAGTGGCAGATTGTTTGTATAAAAATAATGAACTCTTCATTTAATTTTGATCACCTCACATAAATTATCAATTCATGTGATTAAGAAACGCTACAATTAATAAAATTTGTAAACTTTTGCTATAAATCTTCAAAGAAGGATATACATTTTATTTTACGAAAACTGATATCAAAATCATATGTTTAATTCATTAACGAAGCTCCTTTGTTTTTATTTCCTTGACTGAAGCCTTGCATGCAATGTATTTGTTAATTTTTTTCATTTCTTTTTGTTATTCCAATGAAAATAAATAACAAATTGCATGAAATTGCACACTTTAAATCTCTGCAAGAGTTAATCCTTGCAATAAACTCTGCTTTCTGTAAGCTCAATGTTATTGAGTTTACTTTTGCTTTTATTGTTCTTACCATTGTTGTTGTTGCTGATATTGCTGTTGTTTTTTTTTTTACTTGTAAAATTGTAACTGCAGGCCTATTAAGCGCAATTACAAAAAAAAAAAATTAATGACCAAAAGAACAACCTATGTGCAGACTTAAAATGAAATCGTTAAAACTGCAAAAAAAAAACAACGTTAAAACAAGGAAGGCTTACGACTGTAGTAACCGCAATTGAAATTTAATTAACAACACCAACACATAAACACTTCACTTCAACGTTTTGTTGTCGTTAAAGTGAAAAATGCAGTTAATTCCATTTGGGATTAACTTTTAATGTGCACGTATGGGTGCAACAAACAAATGTAACAAATGGAGCAACAACTGCAGACAACAAAAGTGTGAGAGCGACAACATTGTATATATATAAGTAGTACATATACATATTATAATTTAACAATAACAACAGGTGTAACAACAACAGAACGCTACTAAAAGTCGTATGTAAGTACCAACTGGCACAGTGGAACTTATTGTATATTTGAGAAAATATAAACCAGTAAGGTGTCATTTTACCGGCCCAAAAAGTTAATAACCTGCATCACCTTTAGAGTGCAATTGAGTGCAGCAGTCAATTATTACCTTCGATTTAATTGAATAAAGTGAGGTTCTTACAATTACGTCAAAAGTGTTCCTAAAAAATATCAAATAATATCTAGGACTTATGTATATGTTTATAATTTCTTTCAGTTTGAAGGCGGGACTCGAAATTATCTCCATTTACTTATTTTCAACAGAATGACTAACGTTCAGAGTATACTTACCCGCTAAGAAAAAATTAGAATATAAGTATCGCATCTAATGGGTTTCTCTCTTGAACTTTGTCACAGCCAACATTGATACTTTTGATATTTTGTACAAAATAAATATTTTTTATGTAAAAATTTTCAAGTAATTTGACATACGCTGATAAAAAAATCGACCATGTTGAAATTATGCGACTATATTGGTTCGAGTTTTTTATATGGAAGTGACGTTTTACAATAACGCTTAGTTAGTGCTGACTTTATTGATATACTTTGGCACCAAATATTGGCTACATTTATCAACTTTTTCCAAATTTTGGGCTGCTATTAATTTTTTCGATGCTATTCGATGCATTTTCAACATGCTTCGATGGTATAATAGGTTACAACCCTACATTTTTCGGCTCTTTTTGATATTCCAACATCTTGATGTTGTTCGATACTCTGTATTTTTCAACATTCACAGACTATTCCGACATCACATATATGTATGCATTTTTGATATAAATATTAATTAATATATATATCAATATAAATATTCAAAATTTTCGAACTTCATAGACTTTGTCGACATTTTTGACACAATTTTATACTATATCTCGACTTCTTTGAAATTTTTTTTGAAAATATTCAATTATTTTCTACATATGTACATTTTGTACTAACTTTTAGATATTTTTCGGCATTATTTAGCATGTATACTAAATTTTTCGACGTTGATCAACTTTTTGCCATTTATTGACTTTTATCAATTTATTTGTTAAGTTTCAAATTTATCGACATTTTCGACATTATTCGACGACTATCGACTTCGATAACTGAAAATACTGTTTGAGACCTTTTAAAGATTTAAACTTGAATGGAATTTTTCCTTAATATTCGATACCATTATTTAATTCAATATTTTTTGACTTTTGTAATGCTTGCTTATTACTTTTCATTGAGTATTTTCAGATATTTTTTACCTACAAATGAGACGTCCATTTGCAAAATCGACCAAATCCAAAAAAATCAAATTTTGACAAATTCTCATTTATCAAAATCTAGACCATGCTTTATCTTTCTACTATGTTTTAAGTTAAAAATAATTTTTCTGACAGAAATATTACATTTTTAAAATTTGTTTTTGATGCATAGATATCAAAACCGGTCAAGTCCACTTTTTTCAAAGAAAATTTGTAGATTACTATGTCAAAGCCAGCCAAGTCCATGTTCAATGGATCATAACCCGTCAAGTCCAAAATTATTTTCTCAAAAACGTAAGCAGCTGAAATTCGAAAGGTCTGATCTGACATGTTTTGAGTAAGAAATTTTATAAGCTATTATGTGGGAAATACGTTATAATTTTTCAAAGAACACATACATAGATGAAGATAACCGTTTTTCATTATTTTTTCCAAAAGTATGAAAGGGGGTCGGCCGGTTAGGCAATTGGACGCCTCAAATGTTTACTGTTTTATGCCATTTATGAGTTCGACTTATCAATATACTAATTTGATGATTTTTGGAATTGTCCAGCACTTCTCATGCTGAACGCCCAAACCAAGACCGAATGCTAACCTTAAAAAAAAAGGAATTTCTTGCGCGAATGTTATTTTTTGTTTAATACTTATCCTATTCATAACATTTATACTAACGGATGGTAGAGCACAATTTTTTGTATCATAATAGATACCATTCCAATTGACTCATCTCATACGATCCCAACGATCCCACTCGCTGATTTACTAAATCTTTCATAGATGAGGATAAAATTTGCTGTCGAATAACACAACCTGATTAGTACGACAGTTGGCGAAGTTATGATGAAGTATTGTTGTATTCACTGTTGAGTACCATTCATCCATCCATATTGAACGTGTACTCAATTCAACGTTAAATTGGATAACGCGAAATGACCCTTGAAGAATGAATTTGTTATAAATGATTTTAATTTTTTTTTAACTGCAGCATGCAAATGATGAATTTTATTGAACTAAACGTAGAAGAATACGACTAGCGAAGGTGGGCTTTTTTTCTGTTTCGCACATTTGTGCTCTAGCCGACATTATTTTCGATGACCTTCAGTAAAATTTCAGTCTTTATTGAAAAGTGGAGTAATCAATCCGATTTTTTTTTTAATTTTACAAGTTGAAATTAAAACTTAAATATCTGCAAAAAATTTAAACCTATCTGTCACCCTGTACGTACCTACTACGCCTTTATTTACACACACACACACACTTAAATCCATGCAAGCGATTGCTGAAATGCTTAGTATGAAAAATAAAAACAATAGATATAAAAATGCACACTTTTTAATCCAATAAAAGAAATTAAGTGTCAACGTGTAAGTGTCGATGTGACTCATGTACTAGCTCATTTACACAGTCACACACATCCACGTACGTATGTATGTATGTATTGCCCATGTAATAAAAACAATCAAATGTAATCCAACAAAATTTATAAGAAAAAGCAAATTAAATGCGGATACTGTTGAAGATTGATTGCATTGGTGTCGTATTTATTGTGTTTTTGTTGTAAAAGTACAAGCAACAGACGTTAGTGTGTGTGTGTGTGTATCTGCCTGTTTACGTGCATGTCCGCTGGGGCTTATTTTTTATGTGTGTGGATACATTATCATGGCTTCCTCTTATACCGGATATTAAATTTTATTGTAAATAGAATTTTAATAAATTAAATTTGCCACTTGCAAGATCCACTCAATATATATGTATGTATATTCCTTTACAGTTTTATTTATTTTTTATTTGTTCTTGTTCGCTGTTGTAGTAGTTTTGTTTTCGAACTTTGAAGTTAATTTAATTCTTCATTAAATCATGATATCTATGGAATGTTAACGCTTAACGATTTATTTAAAGAACTTGGTCGTGTTTTTTTCTTTACATTTCGCCTATTGCATTTTTTCTTGTATCCCATTATTTTGATCATCAGTAAAAGATGAAAATAACTTAAATATTGAGACTGCAAAAAAAAAAGTTATCATTGATTTACTTTTGTCTCTGTTACTTTTTATATAATTTCTTTTTGCAGTGGAGTGCATAGAGAGCACTACATAGTAAACGCCACCTGGTGAGCGGGAATTAAGTGACATTTATTGAAACTCATTTCAAACACGAATTGCTGCAGGGCGGCCAATTTTCAACAAAAACACAAAGTCACATATGCAAACGAACACATGTTGCGAAAATCGACAATACTGGTGACAGCAATCCCATTTTTAAAATTGCTAGAACCGTTTTTAACAAAGAACTCAAAACCTATTGAGACCTGCTGTGTTGCACCTTTGGGGGTGTTTGCAGCTTTTTTTTTTGTTGGCCATGTTAGTGAAAAAAAGAAAGTGGCAACAGTACGAAAGAAGCGGGCAGTAACAAGCACAAAAATAATATGTGGGTGTAGAGCTCTCCAAAACCTAAGATATCTATATGAATTTTTATGAACTGAACTGAAATTTTTTATCACTTTTACCAGGCAAAGATGAAATTTATTGACTGGAAACGACATTTTTTGTTTACAAAAAGAATTTCATAAAATGGAAATGGAGTAACAAATATGAAAATAATTAAATATTTTTAGAATGAACAATACGGAGGATGAGGAACAGATAATTAAAATAAAACGTTGATAGATATTAGAATTGGAATGGATATAGAAAAGAAATAGGATTCAAAATGATTGATGAAACTGAAATAAATTGAGACAACAAAAAACTTAATTTAATGCTGCAGATTTCTAAGCAAATGTAAATCTATAACCTTATGGTGTTGAAACATTATAACGAATATCAGTCGTTGTAGAATTCTGAAGATTGTTAACGCCATTTAAATCAAATTGTGGGTCCCTTTAATACTTGAAAATTTTAAGGTACACTCCAATTTTTTTATTTTTTAATTTTCAAAGTCAACCATATTGGGATCAGCTAATATGCACTACACTCATACTTGTGCTTTTTTTTTCTCAAAAACATAGTGACAGCTTATGAGATTTTTTTCATACTGTGTTGATACTTTTTTTCTCAAGCGCAATTTTGCAATGCGGAAATCTTTTTATTCAACACGCTTGGAAATTTAAAAAAAAACTAACAAAAAATTGTTGTTGTGCATATGAACAGTAGTGTCTTGCTATTGGGGCAACAAAAAAAAATGTAGGTATTTTTATACAACAATTGACTTCCGGCATTTGTTATGCGCTGGGGAAATTGACTTTTTCTCATGTTCAATTTTTTACACCCTTTTTAATTCCAATGGATGGATGTAGCGCTGTTCAATTAAGAATCTACAGCACGTATTTCGATCGAATGGCGGGAATGGAAAATAGAGAAGCAATAAAAAATTGTTAGGAAATATAGTAAAATCAATGAAATGAATGAATGAAAATTGTACTGGAATTTTTGAAGAAAATAGTATGTAGGAGTTGTTCAAAATATTTTGAAGACTTAACTTAAGAAATGGTCTTATGTTGTTTAATAAGATGAGAAGGGAGTTTGAATATTGTATAATATTAAAATCATATTAATCCAAACTAATGATTCCTGACATTTTTGTTATTGGCCTGAGTTCACAATGAGACTTTTGTTGATGTAAGAGAAGACACTTTTTTGAACTGTTTGAAACCACTCTAATTATATAAGTATATGTATGGATAAAGGCAATTTTTTGATACAGAGTAATATTGGCATGAAATAGCCTATGAAATTGAAATGACTTCAAAAACTTCGAGCTCGTAATGCCACGCAATATTAAATAATTAGAGGATGACTTGAAATTTCAATGTGATATTGGCTGTCACATTTTGAGTTTTAAAATTTTGCAGAGCAGCCTACCAACAGCCGATGTTACTATCTTCCTTTGAAATTGCAAAATGCAATATCTTTAAAGTTCACTCTTTGAACGAAAAGTATCCTTTCCTCTGAGCTCAATTTAAATAAAATGTTAAAAACGTATAATCGAGTCCTCTCTGCAAGTGAAACGGAAGATGTTTACCTAGATATTAATAAAAATTTAATCTGACACCTAACTTATATTGTAGCACATGTCTATTAAAGGGTTTAACAAAAAGGCACAGTCCAGTTGTTTCCAGCAATAGGACATATACATTTTTTTCCATTTTTCTCTGCGAGTATTAAAAATTTTTGATAGATTTTTTGGGTCTGAATGTGCTTAAATATTTGCACAAGCTGACATAATCACAGTAATCAGTTCAGAGACATAAACAGTTGTTTGCGATTTCTGATAATTTTTAGCAACTGAACATGTGCCGTTACGTTCGCCCACTTCTCATTCATTGATGAGGTTAAGAACAATTTTTAATATATAGGATGATATATATTTTTCGTGTAGTTTTTAGTAATATTGGCAAAATAAGTAATTTAGTATTGAGATAATATTTTTCAAAATAAAGCATATGATATTGAATCAGTGATGGTATTGCAAACTTTTTTTTAAGCACTACAATAAGAGACAAATAAAGCCAAAAATGATAATAATTTCATGTATAAAATAAAATAAGACGCTATTATGCATTGAAAATGAAAATTGAATATCCATAATAATATTATAATATTAATATCTTCTGCATTGCACACTCGTTAAATTGCAAACTGTTTCAGTTTTTATCAAAAACTCTACATACATACATATAATGTATATGTATGTATGTAAATTTATCATACCCATATGAGATCTTAGAATGGCAGAAGACATCACTTGTCAGCACGCCGACAACTGATGATGTTAATAATGAAGTTATAACTGACGTTATGATAATGGAGTTACACATGATGATGATCAAAATTATTACGTTAATATGAATGATGACAACATACTATCAGTATAATATTCTGTATCGTTTAACTCGCATTGTTGCATTTGTAATGCAATTTTAACGTGTATCTCCGTTTGCAAAATGCATTTGGGCGTGACCGTGTAATGTGAGCTTCCGCTTTTTATATTGCAGAGCGATACACATAAACTGATATAAAATTACGAGTGCCGCCTGCTATATTAAAATATATGAATAAATTGAGTGCATATAAAGAAAAAAAAAAAACGTCCATTCATGTACAAAAGATTTCTTCTAATAATGTATTTTTTTGAAAGTCACTTGTTAGCTATCTGGACATGGAGTGACAAACTGTTTGACAAAGAAAACATGGTTGTACTCAGCAAAATGAATGCACAAAAAAAGGATATTAGTGATTGACATCATCACTTGACGTTGAACATAAAAGTATGAGAATATGGATACGGTTTTAGGTGTGCCACTCTATATAGTATACGAGTGTGTAGTGTTGTTTTGCTTATGTGACTGAAGTGTTACGACGCCAGTATTATGCACAATAGTGATATGAAAATGCAAAAATATAGCAGTCTTCGTCATGCTCTATGGTTCTTGGTCTTATATTTTGGAAGATATGCTGGTCTAATTGAATTTAAAAATTTTCATTTTCATTGGAATGGCAAAGAGGATGGGCTCCCATTCCGCTTTTATGTTTGTGATGATGATTTTTTTCTGTTACTCATAAAACATGATGAGAGTGTTCTCCCTCAAGATCTACCTGATTTCAGCGATGATCGTATGTCTGTGTTACATACAGCGCTACGATTTGAGTCGTTTTAAAACTACTTTTCAAGAAAGCGATACTTAATTTTTCAAATTTCATTCAAAGTTATGAGGTCACTAAATATAAATTTTAAGCGTACATCTGCAGACATTTATCAAAAATATTTATTTACAAACGTAATGACACAATTAGTATGCCCTACATTCAATTCCAAGGTATTTTTTCAGTTGTTTATTGAGAAGTTTATTAGTTCCATGCAATTTATTAACCTTATGAAGGTTTTTTTACTGTCCGCAAAAGCTGCTAGCATAATTGCTGCAATATAATTTTTATCCATGCAGTGCAATAAATTAATTGATGATTATAAATTACATATTGACAACTTTAGCTGTCATTGACACTTGTTCTGGTTATTTCACAACATTAATTATTAATCTAGAAAAAAAAAATAGTTTATAACTTTTTTTTAATTAAGTACCTATTTATTTGTTTTATTTTTAATTGTTTTTATAGTTTTTAATACCCATATACGATTACGTTTAATGACTTTTTTAATATCTACAAATTAACAGCACAAATGGTTTGTTGCTACATATAGCTGCATTACAGATATGAGAATAGATTCGTTTAAATTTTTATCCTTTTAGTAAGCAAAAACAAACAAGGATTTTCAAAGTTTAATAAAGGAAATTAAAAAATGGCACAATATTTAATTTTTATAGCTTTAAAAAACTTTTTTTTATTTCGATTACCCGATTACACTGATTGCTTCGAAATCCCAAATGTTATGTTATTTTAAAAAAAAAGTCCTTGTTGCTATTCATAATGGCATTGACTATGTATGAAGTAATGCAAAATTATTATTATCCAATTTGGATTACGATAATATTTTTCAAACACCTACGCATAATAATAGTAGGTATTTATGAGAACTATCATGCAGAAATTAAATTGCGTATATGATGGTATGTGTGTGCTTGTGCTAGCACACAAATTAACTACAAGCATACCTATGCCAAAATGCTAATTAAAAATCCACAAACACAATTAGTGTTTCACAATAATCAATCATAATAACAAAAACATGTACACCTGAACATGGTTACATGATCTAACCATGATTATCAATATTAACATTGACAACAACAAAAACTGAATAACCATAAACAAGCATAACCAGATTTGTTAATTATGAATAAATCACACCACATATTAAATATGTATTGCATAAAAAACATATGGTAAGTACGTGGAAGTACCATTTTTCGAATAATACTGCGACAAATGTTTTGATTACATTAATGTAGATATCTGTAAAATTATAATGCACATTAAATATCTCATTTACTTTTTTTCTATATGATAGATCTTAAGTAATTTTAGGAAACTTATATATGGGTAAGACTGAAGTTTGGCAAATATATATTATGTATTTAAATGTAACAGAGACAAATTTATACAACTTTAATAAGGATCCTTTGACTTAGCACAACGTCTGAAAGCCTTACGCATATAGTATGCTCTACATATTTAGCAATATTATTTGACAAAGTTGACATGACTGAATACTTCATGTCAACTTAAAGATTCATAAATTACATATTTTATAATTCAAGCAGCAGAGTTGAAATTTTTGGCTTGAACAGAAATTAAGTACCATAAACTTCTTATTCTGGCTTTTCTTGGCTATGATGGTAAAAATTGGTTTAGTTCAATGGTATAAGTTGGTTTTTTCAGTTCCATCAGCTTTCTGCTTATGTGGGAAGTACCACGCTCTGTACTGATTTGTGCGAAGATGCCACGAACACTCGCTCAACCCTGCTCACTTTTTAATCAGCACTTTCATGTTTCTCATACCAACAGTGGTCAAAGTTTTAAGACCTTTTCAAAAGTTATAAAGAACGACAGAGATAAAAATTATTCATTTTGAATCATCCATGTCATTACTTGACGCGGTATTAATTTTATATTGATATATCCCTAATAGTACACACCCTAAGTGCTCAAAACCATCTGCTTTCGAAAAGCAGCGCTGATCGTCTGCCTTCTCTATATACACGTTTTTTAAAAGTAATGGAATAATTCAGTTTTTGCGGTACATTTGCCAAATTTTCAGCATATTTTCAGTACAATTGAAGAATTTATGATAATTGCCTTTTATGGATAGGCTAACAATAATTACATATTTTATTTTAGTTTAGAAAAAATAAAAAAATGTATATTAATTACTTTTTATTAATGAAAATAATCGCAATATTTGTAATCTCATTTTGGTAAGGTTTTTGGATGGCAAAAGTGAGAAATTTTTTTTTTAGTAATTTTTTTATGTATATTTTAGTAAAATTGGATGTTGAATACAAAAAAATACATTCGGCCTACATTACATTTACAGTCTCGATTCAGTACAATTTCACAAAACCCAAATGCCATCACTGATGAACACCCGTGCGATCGTAATTATTGTTTCGGCAGTTTAATATTGCTAATCTTCAGCGATTAAAAATATTTGCTGAGCTGAATTTGATAAAATTTGCAAGAACAGTTCTCTACGTATAAGCAAAAAATATTTTTTTATCTTAAGTAACTCACTCAGTGATGGGTTTGTTTTTGGGGAGCTGTCCACCCCGTTAAAGTAACACAAACTTCTGCAAGATATCAAGCATGCTTCCTGACAGTGTTAAATTTTTTAAATTTAGCTAAGAGAACGTCCATTAATTACGTGAAGTTAAAATAGGGGGGGGGGGAGCGGTCCGGCAAAATCTCACCAAATCTCATCAAGGGGGAGAGGGGTCAAGGAAAACCTCACGTCAACTTTTTAATGCATTGAAATTACACTAAAAATTATAATTTAAATCTCACGGGAGGGAGGGGAGGGGTCCCGCCAGATCTCACCAAATCTCACCAAGGGGAGGGGGGGATCCAGATTTTCAAAGAAACACCTCACGTAATTAATGGGCGTGCCCTAAGTAAGTAGTTCCTGATGTAATCTCTATCAAAGGAAAAAATTTCGGAGTACATAGGCTTAGAATAGTATTCACGAGCTAAAGTGAAGTATTAGTCTAAGCCTATCTCCTACTTTTATGCGTTACAAACGAAAGGAAAAAGTTAATATACTTTATATGTAGGGTGTAATTAATTGTTGTCGTTTGTTGTCATTAGAGTTGTTGCTAAATCTGATGCTATAATTTTATAACAATATTCACTTAACATAATTATAATTATGTAAATCAGTAACATTCAGTTCGCCTACAAAAATCGCAGTAAAATCAATTTTAATGTAATGCATATTTTCGGACGCATTTGATAATTTAACCCTAGGAGGTTCAACCAGGTCTGTGCATACCTTTTGCATACAAATGTGTGTATAGCTTTTTTATTTTGCGTCTTAGAGATGAATGACTTCCTAGAAGCGACTACGGAGAGCCCACTGAGCATAAAATCAGTTCGCCTATGCGTTTGTATTCGGTTTTATTCGTGCTTACAAACGAAATGATTCATACGGAACAAGCAGGTCTGTGCAGACAGTTGTATATAACTGTGTGTGTAGCGGCTACGGAGAACCTCTTTTTCCTAGCATTCAACATATTTACACACACTTTTAGCACACCTGCCTACACAAATCCCACTTAGGTCTGCGCAGACCTAGTTGTACCAGTTTGCGCCAAAAAAATCCCTGTACCTCATAGGGTTAAACGTGCTTACATACAAACATGTTAATATAATCATTTTTAATGATTCAGCACAGAGTAATATTGAAAATTGTAGTGTTTGCACTTACCCAAATTTTCCACCTGACATGGTAACACCAGCGTATCACCGACAACAGCACGATATGTATGGCCACGTGATAGAAATCGTGGCAATGATCCAACCATAGATGATGCGGTCTGTGATGTACTCATCGGTCGGCTGTTGGAACCTGCAAAAAGTTAGGATGGGGGATAATTAAAAACTTGTTTATATAAATTGAGCAATATCTAAACTATGTTTTTAGAACGACCTCTTGGGTTCATTTAAAAAAAATTTTCTTTTTTTTCGCATAAGTGTGGAGACAGTGTGGAGACAGTTCTTAAGATTTTATCTCATAAAATGTGTTGATTTTTGGTTGCTACGAAAATCTTTAAAATCGCACCTAGGTTTCTCAGAGTTTTGTTTTAAGGTTTTGCTAAATTAACCTAATTTTTCATAGAGTTTACAAAGCAAAATATTTATATGGTAATTGGAGCTGCTTAAACTCAATTTAAAGCTAAATTTTTTTCAGATTTTAAAATAAATCGAGATATATCAATCTCAATTTATGTTCAAAAAGTCAAAAAATAATGAAAATGTCGAAAAATTATGGAAAAGCCCAAAATGTTGATATAATCGATATTGCTAAAAAATTTTAATATGTTGTTAAAACGTTGAAAAATATCAAAAAGCCGATAAAAATTTAAACATGTCATAAAATATGGAAAAGTGTATACAAGTTAATATAATACCTACATACAATATATTAAATTAAACAAAATGTAGCAAATCATTTTCTACAAAATATTCATCTTTCGACAACACCAAACCTATATGACCTTTTCCATGAACTTATCAATGGAAATTACGCCCTTAAGTATAAGTAATGACACACTGCCTTGCCTGTCTGCATGCCATCATGAATGTTGGCAACCATGAAAGCAACATACAATTGAATGGCCTTCAATTTTCGCAGATAGCAACAGGAATTGTGCCGGCCTCTAACTATGTGAGCTAATGTGGCCACTCTACGCACGTATTTATGAGCACTTGGTGAAAAGTGTAAGGATATGGGCTAAGTGTAATGCTTCGGTTGCTTTTTTTTGCTTGTACACAGGCAAAGAAACTTTTTATGCTAATTGAAAGCAATTCGTGTGACAACAAATTGCTATCGATACGAGCATAGGATATGCAATAAAGAGAAAAAGGACAAGAAAATAAAGCCAAAGTTGAAGCTTTTTCCCATAGCGTAAAACATAATAGAAAAGAAAACACAGGACTTGTTTTTAAAGAAAATATTTGTTCTCCTTCAATGCATACCAAAATTTTGCAAGCGATAAGGGACAAAAGAAATTTATTAAATTTTTATATAATACATATGTATGTATGTGTATGAATGTATATATATGTATACTTATATATTAAAATATTAGTACGATCTCTTAACCTTTTTAAGTAAGTCAATTTTAATTTTACATTTTAATGCACTTATTACATTCGCAGCTATGTAGGTACCTACATATTAGAGATGACTAACCACAAAAGCCCGAAAATTATGAGCCCGAGGAGGAACGGAAAAAACACGACATAAAATATATTTTTACAGACATAAATTTTATGCAATATGTAAATATCGTACTTAGGTTCATCTTTCGGGAATGATAAAATACAGATCTCCCGCTCTGCCAATACGTTAAGTTGCTGTGAACAAGGCGGCTGCAAAAAAAGGCAGTTCGTGGTGACTACGTAACTAACCTACATAGGTGTGGATGAAACAAAAAAAAAAAAAAAACTCACATGTTATTAAAAGTGAGCTCTCACGGCGAATTCAATTAAAGATCAGGCAGTAGTAATAAGTATAGGAATTCTCGCAAAGGTTTGTTCTTTTCAAAGTTTCGACACACAGAGTTTTCAGAAATACCTGTTAAGTGTGTTCTTTAAGGTTTTCCAGAGGGAAAATTTAACTGACTAAATTTAATTCCCCATTCCATTACCCTCAAAATTTTAATAATGAAAACAATTAAATGCATTCTAAGTACTATATTTTCATACTGTGCCTCATAACAAATAACCAAAAAGGAACAATATTAATAACAATCACGCTGTGAGACAAAGTAATCAAATCAACAGATTAAAAAACAAAAAACCAAAGAAAAATCAACACTTACGAAATATAACAACAAAAATAAGAAGAACTGCATGCAAGTATTATTAAAAATAGCAACAGCGCAGGAAAAACAGCAACATCAGCAAACAACTTGTCGTAGTTGTCCTTTTTTTATTGCTGCTGTTGTTGTTGTTGCTGTAGTTGTCACTAAGTGCTGCGTTGCACTTTTCTATCAAAAGCAGCAATAAAGACGACGCATAGTACTTTTTACAACAACAACAGTAGCAACAACATCATAAAAATGTAGCACCACGTTTTATGTTGCTCTTTTGTTACAAATAGCAACATTTTTTTTTTTTTTGATGGTGTCTGCATTTTTGTTGCTGTAGGTGTTTTGTTTATTTTTTTCTTTTTTCTACCTTTGTTGTCTGCTCTGCACTCTGAAGAGACACTTTCTCGGGTCCTTAGAGTCCAACAACCATAAAAGGACATTTTTCACAGATCATCATTTCATGATGTAAGTTTTCATTTACCTTTTTGCTTTTGTTTTTCACTTTTCTTAACAACTCTAGGGGGAGGGCATACGACAGTGTCGCTATTATCTATATAATTTCGTCTTCTTCTCCTTCTGGATTCATTTCATTTTTTTTTTTCGCTATCTTTGTTTTGCACTTTTGTTCTTCACTTACACGTGAAATTGAAGATGTAAAAGTGTTCCTTTATTTTTGTTTTCTTGCACAGTCTTACTGTCTTGATGGAGACTTTTCACGCACAGTGGGAATTTTTCTTAAAATTTTTGGATTGAAGAAAATTGTTTTAATTACCATTCTGTTAAAGGTATAAGGCGCTTAAAACCAAAACTTTTTTGAATACACTTGGAATATTAATACTTGAAAAAATCAACCTCGTCTTTAAAACTAATTTTTGCTTTGATTCTTAGATCTCAAAATACGTATGAGCACAATTCCAATCATAGCTATGATATCATGATCTCTACAAAATTACTCAAATTTTATTTCATAATTCAAAAATTATTTTTACATTTGTCATATACCAAGGACTCTCTTAGCCATAATGACATGTGTCAGCATGTTAGGGTAAACTTTGGGCCCCAATCTCAAAGCGGTCCATTAGTAAGTAACGCTTCAATTTACTGGCAAAACGAGAACCCATTGAAGACGTTATATTTTGCATTTGGAGCAGCCACCGAAATGTGGCATACAATTCATACGGTTTTTTTGAACAAAACTTTAACATAATCCTTGCAGATTTTGTTAATAGTTTACTCATGGTTCAGAATATGTGTAATCAGGAAAATTAGACCATCCTAATTTTTATCGAAATGTTGAAAAAATAAAATAAAAAAAAAATGTTTCATTCTATTTCCATTCCACTGTACCATTTACATCGTACATCCTTGCAGCAGTGAATTTTGCCTGCTCGTTGAATTTCTTGTTATTTATGAAATAAAGTGACGCTGTGGGAGAATTAAAATATATAAAAGAAACTTTGATTACAAGTAAAAGATGCTATGTAGATGCAAAACATGAATAAATATAAAATTTATTTTTCTCAGAAAAAATTCATTTTTAATTAGAAAATTACTTACAATCTGGAATTTGCATATGAAAACTGTTCTCCTAAAATTTTTTTTTTTTTTTTTGGTGTAAAACTTTAATTATCACTCATTATGAAAGTATCAAAAAACAAATAAGGTAAATGCTACTGAGAATAAGCGAAATTGAAATTTACAAGCGATGTTGTAGAAGGGAATTAGTAATACATGGCAGAGAAAAAAGGTTTTCTGACTAAATTTTTACACCAATACCAACTTGGTGACTTGGTACATATTTTTCATATTAACTTTTCATTATATTTTGTTGGTTTTTTAGGTTTGCCACAATGACAGAATTGTGATATCTTTGCATAATTGTTGTTTTTATTCTCTTACTTTTTGGTAAAATTTATTTTTTTAATTTTTGGTTACTTTTTGTAAGAATCTTTCTTTTGATATAATTACAAAAAGTCAGATAGCATTGTTGAAGCTATAGTGGTTAACAAACTTTGAAAAAATTTACCTACATATTGTATAAGACGCTAAAGACCAGTTATAGGATATTTTTGGCCTGTTGAATCCAAAATTCAATTCGAGTTCGAGTTTCTGAAAAATTTTTCAGAATGGAATCCAAATATTGATAGGAGTATAAAGGAAGGATGTACAAGTAATACATTAAATTATGAGTTAATCAATATCCAAGTGTTTTGATCGAATTATGTAAGTGTAATCAAGTTGAGACGCAGTATGATGAATCGAAAAAAATTTATATATACATGAGTATATGTACATGTGACCTCTGATCGAACCCACCTAATTTGCGAAAATACATATTCGAGAAAATCACACTTTTATCAGTATGGCTAATGTGCCCTCTCGTGCTTCTTTTGGGAGAACATTACTTCTTTTTGGCTCCTTATACTGAGTACTTCGAAATACAGGCATATGTATGTATATACTTCTTTATACTAATTAGAACGTATGCAAGTAGTAGAAAAACATTTAAATTTGATATGAATGACCTTTTTATTTTATTTTATTTTTGGTCATCATTATTTTTCTTTGTACAACTTTTCAGATTGTTTTGAATAAGCTCATAAAAATGTTTTTTTGGCAATATTTTTCAGATTGTTTTTAGTAAAATGTAATATATCTTGTACTTCTTTTCAGTGCGGTTGGTACTTCTTTTGGCTCCAAAATAGATTGTCGCGTTATGTATACCGTTACATTACCTTTACACGAAGCGCTGATTTTGTAGAAAAAATGAATGAACAAAGTGTGCATTTACTTTTGTTCAAACACGGGATGCCATAAGCACTAACTCTTTTCACTCTTCCTATTTGTTAAAATACAGAGCGATAGATATATGGTTAAAGTATCAATATGTATTAAAAAGTAGTGTCTGCAGGCTTGTCAACTTTTGGATCATACAAAAGCAGACATATTAAAAACCGCAAAAAATTAAAACAAATTAAAAATACTTCGTTCCATAACCTTGTCAGATAACCGAACATTTTATGTCTGGTTGAGTTTGACAACAGGGCAAAGCTTTCAAAAACTGCATTGTCCAGGTGAAAGTCAAACGGTTGGTTGGCAAGCCTGAGTGTCTTTGACATTATTAAGCCAGAAATTAAGCTTACGAATGAAGTCAAATGTCTAGGGTTGGGATGGGGTCCACAAAATAAAAAAAAAATAGCTGGACAAGGGGTCCGCGGTCAACATAAGTTTAAGAACCTCTGAACTAGAGAAATGATTTCATTTATAGTTAGGAGTATGTTAGTTAGAAGTCGACTTGTGGTTCCTGCTTTAGATTCTATTCAACAACAACATGATGTATAATATATTAAATGTCCAGTGAATGCGAAAGGATAACTGCAGTAGTAAGGTTTCCTTTATGAATTACATACTCTTCAAATAGCTTACTTAAGTTGAAATTAATCATATACATTTATTATCCTAAGAGTTAAAACACCAACTATTTATATTTCAGCATCGATTGAAATAACTTAATCTTCTACAGCAGATATTCATATATGTACATATATATTTTATTTGCTTTCGAATAGCAAAGAAAATAATAAAATAGAAAATTTATTCAATCAAAACTTTAACGAATAAAAATAGCTAAAAATCACTTAAATACTTGCTAACGAAGATTTATACAGATAAATATATGCACACATATGCATATGTACTTATTCCTGCACAAAATAATGCAAATGTGTCTGTATACTGAATGAGCAAAACTTTAAATCTAAATTCTCTCAGAAGCTGAAAGCAAATGAACTTAAGTTTGTTTTTCTTTTTTTTTTTTTTGGAATAAAGTTTAGAAATAAATAACTAAAGGCTGCAATAAATGCTTGTACTGAAAATAAGAAAGTGCATCGAAGAATTCCATCAAAGTCTTCAAAAAAGTGCACACATGAATTTAAAAATAATCGCATATGCAAAAGATAGGGTAAACAAGCGAAAGAAAAAATACGTTGGCAATAAGAAAACAACGAGCTTGCTGAAATGGTGCTTGGACACAAGACAAGAAATTTTACTAAGCTCTAGGAAAAACACTGAACATCCAACTTTGCTACCCAGTTTCATCAATATATATATACATATTTCGATTTCGCTACGCTGCAGAATATTTTATACTTCAATATATTTTTATGATAGTTGGTTTCTGGATGATTTTTTTATCTCTAATCCAAATATCTACATTTTTTATTCAAGTTCAAGTCTTTTTAAAACGTTAAAGAATAGAAGTGTTTTATGCATGCTTTTACACATGCTCCGTTTTCATGATTGTCTGATATTGATGACAACTCTCACGATCAATTGTAATGTTCCTGGAGCACAAACATTATTTCAATAAACTTTCTTTGGGCAACAATGCCACTCACTGAAGAATATTCATTCCAAACAAATTTTTAACAAAATCTTTTGTTTACTATCTATATTTTTTTAAATTGATTAAGATTTATCGAACGCTGGGCTTGAGTGCATATTAAGAATACTTCTTCAAACGTATTACATTATTATTCGGTTAATAATCTTCGTACATTTTGCTGAATTCACCCTAAATATATACCTACAAATATGCATGTGACGCTTGCAAATCTATTTGGTATTCAACCGAGGAAAGGTTTTTCACCACAAATACGAAGAAAGAAAGAACTGAAATAATTTTAAACGTAATGTTGGTGTGGTTCGCTCATTCATATACGTTCACGCATACTTACATGCAGTTAAGTTGCTAGCAACCCAGTAGGCAATTGAGGAAAACCCCTCACAGAGAAGGCATGCTAACACAACTCAAAGTAGCTCCAAAATGCATGCAAACATTGCGGCATTCAAATATGCCTTCTAACTGTTAGTACGGTCAACATCTGCTAAGTGTCAGATTTCTTAGACATACCATTGTAGCAGATGACACTATAATCCTTTAAATCCTTTCCCGAAGGACGAGTTATTTGTACATATTTTAAATTACTTTTTCAAACGCAGTATAACATAGTTTCAGTATCTTAGAGCCTTAACGATAAAACTGCCGATTTTCGAAGATTTCCAGAAATTTTCATTAGCAATAATTGCACCCGTGAAGGTCTGCACTTCCTTTTAGCCAGAAGATCTATTTGTCTCTCTTCGCCTTCTGACCTTCTTCGGAATGCTCGTTCAATCCAGTCATTTCATAGCAAAATGAATATAAGTTTAAAAAGAACTGTGAACGCCTGCTAAAAGTGCTTCTTAGTCCTTACAATTTTTGCCCACGAGGAAGTAATGATATGCAAATGATATGGGGAGCAAAAATCACTAGCATCGCAAAGTTGCACAAGTCTGTAAGAAATTTTAATGCACGAAGTTTCAGTTTGTGCTTGTTGTTGTGTTAGTGTTTGTGGTGTTGGTGTTAGCTCAATTGATGCTGCGGATGATGCAATTGTTGCTACTGATGACGTTTGATTCCTGCTGTCGATAACAGCAGAAGCCGCTGAAGTGCAAAAATGATCGACAGAAGTGAATTTCAAAATCCATTTGCATGCGTTGTGTGAAAGTCTGCAAATGCATTGCGGTTATATGTGGTTGTACAAAAGTGCATATTTATGTATGTATGTGTATGAATGCGCTACTTGTGAGCAAGTACCGTGAATTGGCTTTGTGTACTTGGAATGATGTTCTTTAAATTTTTTTTTTTTTTTTTTTTTGTAACTGAAAGCGCTAAGCAAACAGATAATCACCTGCATAAATAAAGTTCCGTACATCTGAATGTACATATTATTTTGATGCAAAAATATTACTACAACCATCCTTTAACATTATAATAGGTTTGCTTGTAAATCATCAGGGTACCTTTCGAAAATAAATTTTTATTTTCAAACTTATATTGAAAATTTGCCAGCTTTAGAGAAATTTGTCTCATAAAATAAACTTGATTAAGAAATATTGCACATTTACTTACTTCTACATTTTATTTTTGCTTTCAACGTTGCATTAAATATTTTGTGGAGATTTTTGGCAAAAATATTTTTTGTTGAAGTAAATTTTTTATGTTAAAATTCCTCAACATACGCTTACATAGCCAAACACATATTTTGTCTTATTCGCTCGAGCTGCATGTTTGCTGCATGTTAACAAAATTTGCTGCACTTTACTTCAATGGATACTAAATAATGTACATATTTCAGTTTGATGCTGCAAAAGCAACAACAGCAGCAGTAAGATGCAAAGTCACTAGTACTACTCCTATAGTCTTGATCGGAGGTAGCACGCAACTACGAGCATGTGTACTTGGATGTATTGTACGTATAAATGATAGTGATATAAATTTTTTGATTTTTTCACGAATGATGCCAAATTTTAGCTTAGCTGTGTAACCGCAAAGTAGGCGCGGCCCGAGACTGAATATAAACAGTTTGCACTTCTACAATCTTTAAGAAAAATATTGGATAGAGCAATTTTCGATCAAAGATAATTCTAAGCTGTAAAAGACTTTGCAGCAGAAGTAAAAAATAATGTTGAAGCAGTATTAAATTATAAATTATTTTTCTGTTTCACCTCAGGAGTAAAAATTTACATTGTCAGTTGATGTTCCTAAAAGAAAAAAAAAGACTTGCCGAAAATATGGTTTTTCAAATGATTGCTCTTCCTTACGAATATCTCGAAGAAAGAAACCAACTGACTTCAAAACCAAAAGTTATCGATACTTTCACATTGAAACGAATTTTGGTTACTATACAGATATCGCAAGTTACATCGTTGCCGTAAAAAACTGTAGCACAATCAATGAAAAAAAAAAAAAAGTTGAAGGTGATATACAGGATATAATATACATATTTAAAATCGGTGCACAAAAAACATGAAAGAATATAATAAAACAACACCAGCAAGAGTAGACAATCAAGTAAAACAAGTAAACAACAACAGAAAAACAGATTCTTTCCGAAGGGCTTATTCGGGGCAAGCAAAAAGTGTAGGAAGGAGTAGGTGATGTGGTATGAAACAAAGGAGCTGCATGACATGTAAGAAACTGCAAGCTACTTAAAGGTGAAGCAACAAACAATATAAAAAACAACAGCAAAGGTTTGCATGTATGATTATACACACATATTTGTATGTACAAATATGTATTCATAAAGAAGCAAAAGTATATGAAAAAGTATGCAACGAAGACAGCATTGCATCTAGAACTTATAGTCCTGAAGGTAGCATCACAATAAATTCACTCATGTACGCAATTTTCAAATATGTCCACTTAGAGTATGAGTATCTAAACACAATACAGCTGGCACATGGTAGAACAGGAGCGCAGAGTGAGACTGAATTTAGTGTCCTTGGACAAAACTTATTTCACAGCTCAAAACTATAAATAACTACATAGCTTAAACTTGGTATCTTGAAGGTATTTTGATCGCTGAATATGAGTTACAAGTTTTTTGATTCGAACACAATCGAAATTTTTTGCTTCTTAAGCAGAAAAGTACTTTTTCATTAAAACTATGGAGGAGATAAAAATACTTGATTGAGTGGATACAAAGTTTTGCTTAGTTATACCCACATCGGAACTAACTAAATAAGCATATCAGAAGAGCTAGCATATGAGACATGTTTTGTGACGGTATTTCTCAGAGCGACGGAAGATGAACCACCGTTTATAGCTGCAAAAGCTGCACTAAATTGAAACAAAAAGTGTTCAACACACACACACACATGCAAGTAATAACAACCCAGTAGGCAAGGGCAGGAGCTAGCAGTGCTTCTAGCAGGCTTTCCTTGGTCAGATTAAGGCCTCCTTTCAAACTTACTTTCTTTTTTATATGAAATGTCCCGATAAAACAGGCCTTCTTAAGCAGGCCTTCTAAGAGCGCTTGCCGTAGTAGGGGTGATAGAAGTACTCAGAAAAAATTAAATTTAAATACGCCGTGAGACTCTGAGTTAATTTTTTTTTCACCTCACTTGCACTTGAGTTGATATTTTTAATGTTTATTTGTTGTGACGTTTTCTTGCTTTATAATTTGAAATTTGAAACAGACACTCAATGCATTGGAGTGTAACTATTCTGCTAATTAAAATTTCACTACTAAACAAAAAAAATAAACATCATAATAAATACAATTTTATTTGCATGAAAATTTTGTTTTGGGAAGGCATCTTACAATCGCAGCAGTGCTAGAAGGCCTTCCTGGAGAATTGACTGCTGGGTAATTATCCAGCAGCTATTAGTAATTACTAATAGTGTACTTTTTAACAAAAACGATAAGGATAAAAGTAAACCTAAATTTCAAGGTTAGCTATGGAGTAGAGGTTTCACAGCTCTATCCGTCTTCTTGGGATAGAGCTCGGTTTGCGTACCCACTATGAATATATATACATAACTAAATATACTCGCGCTATCACTTTCACCTAGCAACGTGCATTATAAGGCATCACCGCAGGCATATCTTAACTAATATCCATATCTGTACAATTGCACTGTAAATGATTTTAGTATAACAACGGTAGGTAGTAGTTATACCATAAGACAAATATTTTTACAGCAAGAAATTTTATAAGGAACTTCATAATTCAAAGCGTAACATGTGAGGTCCTTTGAATTGGCCAATTGAATATGCTATTTTAAAACATCTTATTCTTAACCTTTAACTTATTTCACCTTTTGAAAAGCATTCTTCATTGCTTATGAAACATCGCTTTATGCTTATGCTCACCGCTCAACTATTAAGTTCACCGATCATTGCAATATTGGTACTATTTTAAAACGAATGTTAACCATGTCTCAAATGTGATTGCAACAGATAAGAACTTGACACATACTCTGCTCGTGCGATTTCCAATATCTTTATCACATCAAAATGCTTAACCGCAACAAACAAAATTCTTGTAAGGGTGTTATCTTTGGCCTCGTCAAAATGCTAAGTACACTACACAGCATCAACATCAAACGTACGCTTAAGCCTTTTCTTAAAATATTTTGTCTAAACGTAACCATTGAAACATTGAATTTGGCAACATTTACTTCAATAGCTCTCTGTAGCGTTTTGAAGCTTTAGCGTGTATCAGAGGTGCCGCACCCACTTTTTGCTTTACGTTAAACTGAAATATTTTTTAGATTTGTTTGAAATAACTTCTTAGTAAAAGGTTACACATTTTATGCTTGTAGAGTAAGTGCCACGCCCTCTTGGTAAAATTAATCGAATTTTTGTCCAGAGCTTGTCAGAACTATTCTTAGTATTAATGTAGATTTTGGCTATATTTGGTTACTAATTACTTCAGTATAACATTTTAAAGTTTCTAATCATATCCTTGGTACCACGCCCTCCATTTGAAAGCGTAGCATATGTGTGTACTTTGGTTGTCTTAAATAGCTATCGCGCTATAGCGTTTTAAGGTTTTTGTTTGTTTGGGGAGTACTACGCCCACTTGCAAAAATTCACATATTTCTTGTTCAGAACTTTTTCGTATCATTCCTACTGTTTGTGTGAAATTATTGTGATTACCATAAATTATTCTCGCACTAAAGCATTTGGAAGTTTTTTGAAGAAGCGACGCCCTCTAATTGAAATATGTCAACTTTTTGTCTGATGTTTAGCCGAATCATTTCTTGTATTTATGTGATATTATGAGAAGGCCACGCCCTCATTTCGAAAATTGCCAATTTATTTTCCAGAGTTTGACTAAGTTATTTCTCCGTGAACCGTTTCCGCACACTTACAGTCGCAAGAGCCTTATATGAAGTTGTAGCCAATGTGTTCAATTTCAAGCACTAATCTTGCTTGGTTTTCCAGTTATCGTCATTTCCACAGACGGACATGGCTAAATCGAGTCGGGTGGTGACGCTGCCGAAAAATGCATATATATTTTTACATCTGTCACACGCCTCCTTCTATAAGTAACAAACGGAATGACAAAGTGATTATATACTGAGAGTAGGGTATAAATAATTGCTTATACATAAATACGTTTATTTTTCAACACTAGAAATCTTCTGAGAAACTTAGTTTGTTGCGTACACAACAACAACTACAACAACCTAACCTAACTCTAATCCCATTTATGTTTCGCTATAATGTATACAATTTATTTTATTACAAGAACGCATTGACAATGTTGCCAACTGCACTCAACACAACGTTAAACTGAACGTATAACAAAACTGAACGATGTAACGATAACAGCAACAACAACAACAACAACAACAACAGCAACAACAATGACAATAAGTTTATCCTTTCTGCCAATGGCAAGAAAATGCCAGGTTATGCACAACAATAGTTTCTGAGATACAGTAAACCTGGATAAAACATAAGAAAACCCATTTGCTGCAGCAGCCTGCAGATGAAGTTTATGTTTTGTTGCTGCTGATGCCTCTTATTGTTCTTTATGAGCTTGAAAACTATCGCGGATGTTAACCTGTATTGCTGTTGCTTTTGTCATTGTTTTCCGGTTGAAAGCAGTTCCTTATAGTGAAAATAAATAATTGATTTTGTCCCACTTTTCGAGCTTAAATGACAAAATGTGGCAAAAGTGCAGAAATTGTCAGCATTTTGCGGAACAGTTAAATAATGGCTTTAAATAAATTTTTATTGGGCTGCACTTGGCACCTGGTATTGTTAAATGTGATAAAATTGAATATAAATATTATATGTAACTTGCAATGAATAGTGAAAAGAAATAACGATAAGTGCCACAATATTTAATTTTTATTGTTGTTTGCTTGTGTTTAGTATTCGTTTTTTTTTACCACTTGTGAAATCTAAAAATTACATTTTTCATTTAATTTATATGAGAGCTTATCATGTTTGCAAAGAAGTCGTAATAATTAATTTTTGTTCGACTTTGACATCTCTGATTTATAAAAAGAACAAAAATATTTCTTTGCTTTATTGCATAGTGAAATATTTCAAAACAAATTGCATATCTACTCGCATAATAATGACGCAAAGCAATTTGCTACATTTGTAACCACCAACTGACTTCAACAAAAAAGCAACTGTAATTTATGGAATTTAAAGCAGTCCTTATAAATTATTAAATTTTATGTTTTTTAATCCATGAAATGTGTATAAATTTTAACACAATCATGCAAAATGGTTATGCACATACATACATACATACGAGTACAAATGCATATATATACATTTGCATACCTAGCAATGTGTATTTTTAGGTAAAATATTTATTACACATGAAAGCACTAGTTTACATACATACATGTCCACATATGTATGTATGTATGTATGTATAAATTAGGTGTACCTTTATTTCCAAATTTTAATTCTTATCCAAACTGGATCGGTAAAAGTACTTTTTGAATTCATTTCCAGGAATTTCGAATTCGAATAGTTTGGAATGAATCAAATTTTCTTTTATTCAAAATATTGATTCCTGGACAGGAATTCATTTTGCCATGAAATGAAAATCTCAGTTCCATATAATTAGAAATCTAAATTCAAATCCCTTGAATGTACATATATTATCTATAAGAGTATCAGTTTTTTTTGCCATGGAACTGAAAAAAGAATTGTGAATACTTCGGAATGGAAGTTAAATTTGTTATTTCTAAGTTTTGGTATTGCTAAATTTTCGAAATTTTCTTTTTCGTATCATATATTAATAATAATTTTGAATGAATATTTTGCTAAGAATTCCAAAACTTTAAAAGTCTGCTGACTTTTGTTTAATTTTTATTTCATAAAATATTTTTCCTTTTAGAAATGGTGCCAAATTTATATGGATCGGTTAATCTCGTTTTGTTGATTTTTAAACAAAATACCTAGCATTTTTTAACGCCATAAAAACTTTAAATTAATGACCTCTCTAATGTAAGTATTGTATTTTACTTTACTTATAAATATGAGCAAAGTGTCAAAATATTTTATAAAATAAACTGAAAAATTGTTTCAGACTCTGTATTTCCCCTTGCCTGTTTGTGCTATATATTTTATAGTTCACCGCAAGTTAAATTGCAAAGCACAATGACTTTAGATATTTGCAGTTATTTTGTGCATGACTTTTATATGATTTAAAAATGTCAAGTTCTTTTTGAAGTATCTATATGATCAAAAATGTTTGCCACCTCTCCAAAAGAATTTCATTTCATTTCAGGAAATCAAAATAAAGAATCAATTTTCTTTTGACAAAATCATATATATTTTCATAATATTCCAAGCAATCGTTATAAGGCAGTTATTAAAGAATTAAAAAATTTCATTCGCACATTTTCCTAAAGGATAAGGAATTTTAATATTTCATGAAAACTTATTTGCAAAAGTTGATATTGAAATGCCGAAAATGTGCCAAAACCGGAATATTTGTGTTAAGTGAGCTGCCTCAAATGATGTCCGATGAGTGTAAGCCATTGTTTTTTTTTTAATAATTCAATGAACTGAGGCTTTTGAAAAATCAGATCTGGTATTAACCAAAACTAATTTTTGACCCTTCCGCACTGAATTCTGCAAGTTTTTCTACGATTTTGTTTGAGACATATGTGCTTCTGAAATTCCTTGGAATGAAATCAATAATACTTAATTCAATTCCTTTTTTAATTTCTTGAATAGATACAAAATGGAACTGATTCCATTTGCCAAGAAATTGAATATGAAAAAAATCTCATAGCAGTTCTCTAGAACGGAATTAAGATTTTTGAACTCAAACATGTGTTCTTCGAAACTTTAAAATTTTTCTGAAATAACGCATGGTAAAGAATCGCAAAATTGTTTGTTAAGATATTATGTAACTACATATAAAATTTCAATAAGAGATAATCTCAGAGCATGAGTGAAGAAATCGTAGCATATATTTTATAAGCCTCACAAATAAAACCTTCAAAAAGTTAGCCCAATCACACTTTGATCTATCACGAATAAATAATGCCAATAATTTGTTATAAAAGTATAACGCTATAAAAAATAGCTTTTAAGCACGAAATTTTTCGAATTATATGTGACACACATTATAGATTTGGGATCTGAGCAATAAGAACACAAAAAGAGGGAACATATTTTGAAAATTTTTAGTTTCACTGAAAACGATCTGATACCAAAAAAAAACTTATAAATGAGGAATCAATGGTATCAAAAACAATTTCGAAATTGGCATATTCTGCATGGTACATTTTTGAGCTTTCTCCAAATGCACTCATTGAAAAATTGGCTAATTTTGCTTTGAAAAAAAAAACAAAAATACATTTCATTCACCGATTTTGTTTTTTTTTTCTCAAAATAAAAACGAAACGAATGGAAATTTCAGTTTTAACATTTTAAATGATTTGAACATACAGCAGTGGTTTGAGTGCCTTAAGCAATTACTTCCGTCAATTATTCTACGGTGAAATGTTGGTATGCAGAAAGCAAGAACGATTTGCAAAAAGTACTTTACTTTACTTTATGTTGCTTATGTTTATTTATTTTTGAATAGAACCACAGACAATGTTGAAAAAAAAAATAAATTTTTATTTTTAGAAAAAAAAAATACACCTGACCTCAAATTGGCTCGCCTGATGTTCTTGTCAGATTTGCCCTATATTGATATAAATATACTTTTTAGCGAAAAAAATTAATGGGAGTTTTGAGAAAATCAACCTTGTTTATTTTCATAAAAAATGTTATAATCCCATTAATTTTCAACCATTAAAAAAATTTTTTTAAGATCCAGATAGAAAATGAGAAGTTCATTAGAATCAAATGAGGAAAATTAATTATTTTCATTTGGATGGAAATGCCGCTTATATGAAAAATATTTCGGAAATTTTTCGATTTTTGACAACTAAATGAAACTTCGTAAAAAATGTTTTTCGTTCAAATCGGGGGAAAAAATATCCTCTTATTTCCTCTGAAAAGAAAAATTAGTCGGCAACCAACTCCGCAATTTGTAGTCAGTCAGACTGCATGATTTGAAATGGATTCGGTCTGCTGTTTAAATCTTCACTATTCGGTATAACTTATCCCAAAAAAATACGTTTTTTTGCACTTTATCATTTATTTGGACATATTTCTATCAATCAATTTTTTAACCTGAATCGGTTTCACATTGTGCACAAGAGAATTTGCTCTACTTTTTTATAGATTGCTGTTATTAAGAATTGGATAAAATTTAATGGAGTTGCAAGCGATCAAAATTCAAAAAAAAGGTGATTTTTTTGGAGTCACAAAATTTCAATTGCACCGTTTAGAAGTAAAAATTTGTTGTTTCAAATTTTTAAGATTCAGGATGAAAACCCATTCTTTTACAAATATTTTAAGTATATATTTGCTCAAATCGGACAAAAAATTTAAAAATTATTCGAAAATCAATGCAGAAAGGTTATTTCCATATTTTCATACATTCCCGTATATAGGCCATGGACTATGTAATTGAATATGGAACTAAGTCGTTATTTTATTGTCTAATATATTCAGTTGTACCCTAAAAAAGATAAATCCAAAAGTGCTACTTATTAAATTTAGGCTTGGACTTTTGAGAACCGTGCATATTTGTCCTTTTTTTTATTTTTTCGTTATTACTCAAAAACTATACACTTGGAGGCAATTTCTTTGTAAAGCTGACCACACTCAACCCTAAATGGAGAGTGCTACTGATTTGATTTCCAATAAATATAGTTGCGGTGGCATTGTAATTCATTATCACAAAGTAATTTGTTGAAATTGGGTTTGATTTTGATATGTTTCCCACTACTACGCAACGTTCAATGGGTAAGGTTTTATTATTCCAACATGGACTTAACCTTTAGTAGTAGTAGTGAAAACGATAGTGTAGGAACAACCCATTACTCTCCACTCAGTAAATAATGTAATAATATTTTTATTCTTACTTTCTTTAAAATGTATTTAAATTTAAGTATTTTGTTCAAAAGTTTTTATAAAACAAAACGTTGTTTTTCTTTGAGGTTATTTTAAAAATAAATCTCTTGACTAATTTTTGCAAATCGCATCAACATTTTGTATAAATAATCCTAATTTTAAGTCCTTTAATACCAACACATGCATGTAAACTTTAAAATGTATTTTTATGGCTTCGAATGTGTGCATAAGCCACCGGGTTGTTGTTTTTTTATCAATTATTTATGTATGCTAATGTGTATGAAAGAACGAGAACGTAAATTTCTTTTGCCATGCGTTTATCATTGAAATTGTAAAATGATTTATTTTTTCCAGTATTGGTTTCCTTAAGTATGAGTGTATGCTGAGATATTAAATGCCATTGTCAAGAAAAAATTTAATTTCAAAAATTTTTGTTGAGATACATATATTTATGTATGTTTTACTTAAATCTACTTGCCATTATACGAAGCTTTTTGTTTTCAGAATGCTAAATAAACTGTCAGATAGTGAATATTTCCGGAGAATATTTCGTTTGAGATTTGCATAAGTCAAGATAGGTGAGAATATTTATTTTTTTATTTACCTACATATTAAACTTAAATACTACACTGACAAACGCAAAATCTAGATGAAAATCAAAGTTGCATCTATAAACAAACTAACAAATAATTTTTCTAATTATAAAAATATTTTCAAAACAATACCATATTTCAGAAAATTAATAACCTTAGCAATGTTGATAAGATAATCTATGTAGGTGTCATATCCTTGCACAATTTTTTCACATTATCTCTACGAGGAAAAATTACAAATTTCAAAACCTACAACATCGTGGTAAATTAAATTAAATTGCTGTTCGTGAATGCGCGTAATTTAATTGCGAATGGATTTCTTGCTAATTCATTTAATGATGGGGAAACTGTCGGCCGTTGGCATGACAATTAAAAATGGTTTTAAGATTATGTCTGCTTACCACCTACCCATCGACCTGCCAGCACTGAATGAAGCGCAGTAGGGCGAAACGCAATAAAATAAAAAAATTTCAGCGCTGGATTAGCATCATTTTAAGATAGTAAGTTGACCTCATTCAGGAGTCCACATTGATTTTACCATACTTACGTTTTTTATGTTTTATTTTTCTAGAAATTCGTAAGGACCTTTTGTTGTTTTAATTTTTTTTTTTTTTTTTTTTATAAAATTTAATTAAATATCCATGCATTTTCCTTCATTTGTGTGAGTAGCAGCAGCTTCTTTTTGTTTGCTATCATGTAAAACACGACATATTATTCTCAAGTTACCTCCTACGACTTTTTCCTTTGTTTCTTATTTCATTTTTCATATTCTTTTTTTTAAATTTCCTTAATGGCCTCGTAGCTGTCTTTCGCTTTTGTCTTGTGGGAAAGTAAAATGAAAACTAATTTTTTTCTCTTTGCTTTTTTATTTTTTGTCCAAGCTATTTCCATTTTCTTCTCATTATTCTTGCGTATTTTCTCAGTTTCTTTTATCAACTTCACTATTTTTATTGTTTTTTGTCCTCAAACTTTCGCTAACGCTCTTTTAACTTGAATTTCATGTCTAATGCACGCAAGTTAGGCGACATCTCATTTTAGCTTACAAGTCCTTTATTCCTCCAGATTTATGCTGTCCTAAGAATACTTTTTTTTTTTATTACGAACCAAAATAAAAGAAAAACGTAATTTTTTTTCACGTTTTCTTAAATGCAAATACTTTGCTGTTCTTTAAGTCCAAAACGTTGTTTCAACAGCAGTGGATTGAATGACTTTCAGCGTGAGTCAAAAAAATTTTCTATGGAATTGATAAAATAATTATGCGCCATTAGGATAATATTCACATTATCCTATCTAAGCTTCGCTCTGACGCTGAATAAGTTTACGGTGGGATTTTGGTGTTCAAATCGATTATAGAGAGTATTACTCTGTTTGGAATTGTAAAACTTGCCATATCATGAAAATTACAATGTTTGCCCTAAATGTTCAAAACGAATGAAATTTTTTAGTTATTATAAGAAGATGTGTAAAATTTATTCAGAATTCAAGTGTTTAGATTTCCAACAAATTCTTTTTGTTTTAAAAATTATTTGCGCTCAAGCGAATTCTTTTTTGCGAAATAAAGTCACAAAAATATAGCTAAGCTTCTTGTGATGTTTTGGCACCAATTTGTAGGATTCAATTAAAACAGGACTCAATATAAATTTACAAGCAGTTAAATTTAAAGTTTATTTGAATTTGACTTTTTTATTTCAATTTAGCAGATTTGTTACTTTTCATTCTTTTAAAATGCAATGCATCTTTTTTAATTCCAAATGCTCGCTGACAGCAATTTTCATTACCTTCTAGTTTTTCTACACTGAAATTTATATGTCGCTTGTTTACAAAATCTTAACACGTAAACAGTTCTGGTTTCTGGTCCACAGAAGCGTCTTTTTCGCAACAACAACAGTAGTCCTAGAAGTTCCATAGCAAATCATTACGCCTGAACGCATCACTTCACGCGCATACAAATAATCTCTAATGCGTCTTTTGTGGTTTGCTTACTAGTATGTTTTGTTGTTGCTCTTGCTGTTGTTGTCGTCGTCATCGTTGTTGAACGCCATCCGCGATACATAGTGCTTTTTGCTCCAATCCAAAATCCTGCATGTCCTGCTTATCCTTAAACTCTCGGCTTTTGGACATGCTATTCATTTTGTTTTGCCCTGCGTGTTCTACACAGATTTTTAATTATAACGCAGCATTGAGGTCAGCCTTGATCATGCTTCAGTGCGCTACTGTTGCTGTTGCTGTTTCGTGGTTGCGCAAAGCAGCCAGTTATTATCTGGATCAAAGTACTTGGGGGCTACAACTATAATACTACGCCTTGTAGTGCAATCACAACATGAGTTTGCAAGCAACGTAATAGTCGTCTACAGTGGATATTTTTCATTTTTTATGTTTTCAAAAATATTTTGATTAAAAAAAAAAAAGATTTTATTAATCATTTTAATTAAATGCAGTAGCGTCACTTCACCAAAACCTAGGAAGGGGGGCGAGAATTATAATTCCACCACTTTTAGATGATTTTATTGAATTGATGTATTAAATAATCACTAGTATTAGATCCTTGAGTGGGGGGAAATGCCCTCCCCAGCCCTACCGAATTGACGCCTTTGATTAAATAACATATGTATGATCTATATGAATTTTTCGTTACCTAATCTAAAATAATCACGAAATTTAAAGTTTATCAATAAAAAATTTTATGGTCTATTGTCATGCATTAAGTCCTCAAACTTCTCGAGTTACTCCCAAAAAAATGTTTTGTTTTAGACAACTATATACTGCGCCAAATAATGTATGCAGACATTTCCTATACATACAGACATACATTATATAGTACGGTCTAGTATTAGTTGCACATTAATGGGTTTTCCGAAATGGCTTTGACATGTAGCTATGTGAAGGTCTCCATGGCATTTTATAGCCAATGTGATTTCTTAACTCCAAAGGTAATAAAAAACGCTCACTGTACCGCAACAATAAAAAGAAATAAAAAATTAAAACAATTTTCTTCGCAATTTTAGCAAAAAAAAAAAAACTAACAACAAAACTAATAACAACATGGTACACAAAAAGCAGTGAACTCTTAATCTTCAGAATGCGACTAAAGTTGCTGAGTGTTGTTCTTGTTTTTTTTTGGCATTTCGTACCAAATTGCTTACCTACCTTGTATTCAGGGATAACGCAAATTCAACACACATGTACGCATATGTATGCCCTATGCACCTCCACACAAGGAACGTGTGTTCAAACACCTTTTGATTTCCAAATGAAGTTTTCGCGCGCAACGAACGTCTCTAAAAGCATTGCTTGCAGCCTCAGTCAAAACTTTTATTACTGTTTAGTTCCATTCAGAAACGCATAGGTCATCTGGATCATCATTTTATTTTGCGTTAGAGTTTGGAGGTATTGTTTTTCAAACTATTTTAGCAGCCCAGTGTTTATTTGTTTTGAAAAATGAAATTTTTTTCGCGAGGTCTGCTACCTCTCATGTATAGCTTAAAGACGGAGAGCTGGCTACATAAAAATGAACCGATCGACTCGTGATTTTTGTTTTATAAGTTGGGTGGTCGGTCAAACATGCCAAAGATAAGATATAATTTTGAAAATTGATATAGTATTAGATTTTGAGTATACAAACGACAAAAAAGTATTCCCAGAAGGACGTGGTGGGGGATTAACCGCTCCCAGAAGTGATCAAATGGTAAGCTATATGTCGAAAATTAACTCATAAGATATATTTCTGCAAATTGTTGTTGTTTCGATCATCGCTCCCCGGGCACCAAAAGTTTCGTATTGATTCCAATAAGAACCACGTAAAATTTGATCCATTTCAGAAAACATTTGATGGACTCCGACCATTTTGAAAACTGGAAAATGGTCCTTAATCTATCGAAAATCATTAATATTTCCCCGAAGCTACCTCGTAGAGGGATCAAATACATGACAAGTTACTAGTATTTTTTCTCCTCCAACATTTTTTTCGAACAAACTTTCCTCCTATCACCACCCCTTAGGGGGGCTCCCCTGCAAAAATGACATTCTTGTGAAATCATAAAATTGACTCCAACTCTACTCAGACGCCTCTGTAGGTGTAAAATGTCCATTTGACCATTTTCTATTATTTTTACTCTCCAAAACTTTTCTCTCGACACACCTACCCCCTATCTGCCACACTTTTAGGGGTCCCCCTACAAAAATACAAACAATTTCGAAAAATAGTTGACAGCTCTCCCGGAGTGACTCATAGAGGGTTCATATGTATCACCAGGTGCTATTATATTTTTTATTCCAATATTTTTCCCGAAACATACCTACCCTCTATCTGTTACCCTTTTGAGGGTTCCCTTACCAAAAACAGAAAATTAAGAAAATTTCTTAATTTTTTCAAAGGGATCTTCCCAAACGGGTTGAGATAGGGGGTAAGTATGTTCGGGAAAAATGTAGGGAGGACCTGGTAATACATTTGAAAAATAAAGCTTTAAGAAATCTGTTTTATAATGCTAGTCCCAAAAAATAATATTTTATCTGTTAAAGATCATATCGGCTTTTACGTCAGTGCTTCTTAGCACATACCTCTTGGAAGATTTATTGCAAATGGCGCTATCTCACGAGAGTCTACATAATTTTATTTCAATATAAATAAAAACAAAGCAGATCTCCTTAAATAGTTTGGACAACAACATATTCAATTTCAACGCACTTTGAAATAGTGACCCGAATATATGCTGTGTTTCTGAATGGAACATTCCTACTACTTGTGCTTGTTGATGTTAAATTTCTTAGTCACGTGAGTATTCTTGTGTGTTTCGTGTGTGTGTGTGCTAATGTAAGTTTGTTTAAAAGTTTAGGAATTTATTTATTACAGCCCGCATATCGAGCGTCACAAGCACACAAACGTACATATAATACATAGATTTAAATACATATTTTCACTTACACACTCAGCATGCCGTTGGTGACTTTTGTTTTTCAACTTTGAAATAGCAAAATTTGCCGTCATCTCTACAATTGTGCGATTTAACCCAATGGGAAAAGATTTAGTGTTCAGAAAGATCTGGTCGTTCATGTCTGATTTTGGTATGTTAGGAGTAAAAATAGGATTTTAAAGTTAATTTGGGATACATTGTCATGTGATCGATAGGAGTAGCTGCTATATTAATAATTGTGTTATTGTTGTAGAACTTTCTGAATATTTCCGGACATACTTTATGTTGTTCTAAGTATGCATTGAAAAGCGCTGATTGATTTTGGTAATTTTCAGATCAGAAATGTTACATACATATGTACATATCAGTTATTCTTAAAATAACTGCATACATTTTTTTTGAGAATTTTTTGAAACAATATATCTCTTAAAATATGGGGAATAATTGCATAAATATAAATGATTAATTTTATTAATGCTTCTCAAAATGTCGTCGATATGACATCATATTTTTTACATATCATATAAATTTTTTTTTCCATTTTTGCATTCAATCAATCCATAAATATATAGTTGCTTTCAAATGAAAATTCCCAACAGAACTTTGGAAAATATCATAAAATTAGACAGGCGCGCTTGCGGTACAGTAAAATTTGTTTGTGATCCTGCGAAATTTTCCTACTGACAACCCTTGATGTTTAATGCGTTTATCGTTTCGTATACCACCCATATCTATCTCTTGCTCTGTATTATTCTTAATCCTATTATATTATTATAGGTCGCAGGAATTGAAAAAGTTACCTTTTAGAGTAGGATTTAAAAGTTTTGCACATCATTTCATGATTACAACAACGTAACGCATGTCAGCGCAACTTGGAATTACGTTATAAAATATAATGACAACTAAAAGGATTTAATCCATGAGAACGAGTTAAGAGTACTAAAGGGTATGTGGTAGTGCTCCTCCTGACTGCCTGTGTAAGTGTGCGCATAAGAGAGTTTGTATAGTTTGCTTACTACCGTTTAAAAGGCCAACCAGACTTTCGTGTTGCAGAAAAAGGAAAAACTTTGGTTAAATTATTATTGAGCTCAAGTAATGTCATACATAAATTACGGCATTAGTTGGCTGGATAAAGTTTTAAAATAATTAAAGGATAATCAGAGTTACGTAAAATCACACAACAAACAGTGATTAGCTCTACTTTATACTTAGCAAAGCATGACAGCTTTGGCAACAATTGGAATACGGTTTTAATTCAGCAATTAGCAAAAAAATATTCGACTTTATTATTGTTTTTGTTAGTATAAAATCGAAAGCTTAAGAAAATCTAGAGTAACAGTAGAGACTTTCAATAACTTACCAGTGATATCACTGTGAAATTATGGAAGTCCAAAATTTACAATATATTTAAGTAGAAAAGGACAATTTGTGAACATACACAGGACTGAGGGAAGCAATAATTACACTGGAAGTATTTTTACTTTTGTATTAGTAGAATAATAAGAAGCGAAAAAATTAAGTTCGATTTAGCTATGCTCAAGAAAGCATAGCACTAAAATCAACACCGAGCAGATTTTCAGACAATTTTATGTCACCTTTCGTTTGATATGAACCAACAGTTTTGCAGTGAAATGAGCATGGAGGTTAAGAGCAGCCAAGCTATGGAGTGCCATAGGACATTCGTCCACTTTATAAAGCCAGCACGATTTTCTGGTTGGCTGTATAACTCCATCGCACGGCTTAAGAAATAATTTCACAACTTTAATGCAAGGAAGAAAACAACGAATGAATAAAATTTGGAATAACAACAAACTACTAATATACAAAAAGATACTCAGTCAACATATTTTCAGTAAGCTTTGAACCGCTAAGGCTAACTTCAGGCTTTCTGAATAATGTTAGCTTTTCAACAGAGTATTAAACAGTTATTTCTTCTCCATAATTATAACCCATTGACATTTATATTATAAATTCCTTTTTTGTTTTCTTTCAGCCAAAAAGTATACTACATAAAAAGGACTAATTTACAAGGTTTTATCAAAATTAAATTCATTCTGGCATAAAGCACAGGATATATAAAAACACAATTGTTCTAAGAAAATTCCCTGAATTCAAGTGTTTATTCGACTTAAAGGTTAAAAAAATAAATGAAGTTAAATAAATTTTAAATGCAAAATGCACAAAAAAAGCAAGTGAAAAGTAGTTGTGTGTGTGTTGTAGCAACGGGAAAGGCGAAACTACTAAAAATTTACGCTTCAAACGAACGAGCAAACAAAAGTTCAATGGGTTTTTAAAAGCTTTTCGCCTTCACTAATAGCTAACTAAAGCCGTCGCGTAGAGCAGCACAAAGCAGAACAGAAGCAGCCGCAAGTTGGTGGTATTGGTGCAAGAAAGTAGTAGCTAAGTAGTAAAATTTGTAAAAAAAACTAGAAAAAGTAGTAAAACACAAACATCAATTGTGTGAGGAGGGGGGTGGGGAACTCCCCATCAAAGTGAATAATTGAACATAATTAGCTAGCGCTATTTTTGTTGCTGTTAGTGTTGTTATTCCAACAGCTTCTGTAAGTGCGGTTTTTCGTTTAACTTTCTCTTATGCTACTTATATGCCATTGGTCAATTTGTCTGCGTTTGTATAGCATTTTAAATAATGTTCAGCGCATTTAACAAATGATGGCATACATAGCCTGCTCAAAAATAATGGTCGAAAGGAAAGCTGCTAAATGCAGGAATACTACTATTAAAATTTCGTATGTTGCCTAATTTAGAGTTAGGAGTCTGATTTGATTCAGTGCAGATGAATATAACGAAATTTCACGAAATTTAACTGTTTGTTCTGTCCTACAGTAGACTATAGGTTTTGAACACTCACTGAAAATTGAATTATCTATGGTACTGCTTGTCATTACAGTCAACAAGAGTTTAGCCTCTGAGGGATGGACCCAAAGTCAGTCTTTGTTAAACTAAGTAAAAAATATGAACTGAAAAGAAGAACTTAAAATATTGATGATCAAAAAAAATTCATTCAAAGTATAAATGTCTTTCTACTGTTCATTTCTTAAATAGTAAAAGTACATTTGACTGTAATTCGCGGTTCGCAGTATTACGGGCCAAAAAGAAGTTCGCTTGGTCACATGACTTGTGAAACATATTACAGCAGCTGACATCTAGCCAACGTCTGAATAAACTATTTTGCAGCATCAATCGGTCTTCCGTTCAAGTCGACCGCAGGTCATCAGCAACAATGGCTTTAAAATGTTCCCTTAAGGAACACCAGACATTGCAAAATGAATGATAGATTTAAAGTTATTAAATGCACAAGTAAGACTTAACCCATTTCTAGAAACTAGAATGAAAACCTGAAGATTAAAATTTTTTTATTTAAAGAGTATAAGATATCCTATCATGCGCTTTAGAGAAGGCGGTGTTAATCGCATCAACCTGTGATCCTCGCAAAAACGCCGATTACAGAATTCACTTAACTAAACTAAGTTTCTTCTTCTAAGATTCATCAAAATCTTCAGCAGCCGTTTTTCGAATAAATCTTAACCATTTATATATTATATTTATTTATGGTACAGACAGTTTTAGCTCGTTTAAGAATACTAAATTTTGTATTCGATAACTTAATGATAAATGGCTCCAATTGTAGTATTTGTACATTAATGCAGATGACAACACGAAAATTACTTATGTTCTGAATTTTTTTCCGATATTTAGATTTGGTCATTTCGATATTTAACGATATTTAAGCTCATAAAATCGTTTCATAAAACTAACGCAAAAATAAATTTATAATAATTGATAACTTATTACATAAATTCAAAAGAAATCATAAAATAATTTTTAACCAAAACAATGATAGTACATATATCAAATTTAACGAAACAACCAGAAAAACAAATGAAACTGATGCCAGCAGCAGCAGCAGCTACTAAAACCATGAACTCTGGCAAGGAAGTGAGTCGAAAGTTTTATAACTCTTGCAGTTTGTTTGCCTTGACTTCATAAAAATTATTATTTTTATTGTTGTTTGTTTTACTGGTTCTTTGTTTTTGTTTTGTTACTTTTCTACTTCTTTTCAGAGTGTTCTTATATCTCTTCCTTTTCCTTAGCTTTGCTTATTTCATACTTTATTGTTATCTTTTATTTACTTTTTGCCATTTAGCAAACGCATTTTATTCACACAACAAAAATTTTGCTGCTCTTTCAAGTGGAATCCTTTCTTAATCCTTTTTTTCCGGTTGCGAACGTGTAGAAAATAAAACAATTTTCAACATTTAAAGCGTTTATGCGTACGTTACACTACATTTTTGTAGGTTAGATGAGTGTGTGTGAATATTTTCAATCAATTGTCATAACTTTTGGAACGTTCGTATGCTGGTACACAGCCAACATTTGGAAGATTGCTGAAACTTCCACACATAGCTCTTCTAGAGATGTTCAATTGCCATTTTAGGCATTTCTAATATTTGATGTTTTCCAGTGATAACTTTTTTCACTATCTATATTTACACACGACATCAAATTATTTACATCAACATATTATGTATGTATGTTAAGAAATAGAGGGAATTTTCCATGCTCTTCCCATTTTTTACTGTTAAAAGCAGTTATGAATTATAAATTAAGGACTTCACAAAAAGCAAACACTATCATATATTCATTAGTGCTTAACACAAAAATCGCTTGAAACTCTTCATAATGATTCATGCGCGTATTGCTCTGGCACAGTTTCTAAGTTGTCATTCAGAATATAAGATATAGCGCAAGATTCCACCACGATGAAAAATGTTTGCTGGATATATATTTGTTAAATCCTTATATTGCGTACACACTGACAAAAATTTCAAATCAAAACAAATTTGAGCGCATTGCTGTCAGTGTGGATTAGATGTCTGCATGAGTGCACTCGTAACGAATGCGATAAACTTCGATGGCTTGAACTAGTAGAACAATTCATTTGTGATGTTTTTGCAAGTGCAGCACTCACCTCTCCTGCTCTCCTGGTGTTTCGATTTGTTTTGATTTGAATTTTTTGTGCAAAAAAAACTCGATGGTCTCGCAACGTGGCGCGTGGCGTGCGTAGACTCGCGTTCACTCATGCAGACCTGTAGTGTGCATGTTGTGAATTGAAATAAATGCGATCCGTTCGTCGTAGATTTTGTTTGACTCAAATTTGCTAAGTGTGTGCTCTAATCTTTTATACGTATGTCTGCTTTTAAACAAAAAAAAAGCCCTTTGAGAAATTTAATAAATTTTTATTAAACTCTGTACGAGTAACTTCATCAAATCAAATAAGCATATCAATCATTCTGTTATATTATCAATATCTAATTAAAAAATTTTATTATCACACTGTCACATTTTCAAATTAACATATTTATTGTAAGAACACCATATAATGCCATTTATTATAATAACTGTCATCAAATCGTTTCATATTATGTATATATAATTCGTATTATATATCATCAGTCATCATATCATTATATCGTCACTTCATCATATAGTTACATCATCACTTGGTATCAATATATCATCATCAAATATTCTTATTATCATTATAATTTGTATTATCATATAATAATATTCCATTATCTTAATTCCATACCATTCTCATGTTTTCGTATCATCATATGGTCATAGCTTAATATCATCCTATAATTTTATCTGCATTTAATTTTGTAATCGTATTCATCATGTTTTCTTATCATATTCTAACATCATGATTTCATCATAATTTATGTATGAATCTCTGGTGCGACATATCGTTTCAAAGATATAGTCTAAATATTTGTGATGCTTATACTCTTGTTTCTAAATTGAAGATATATTCGGCTTTGGAACTAACTTTCTGCATAGTGGCCTTACGTATCATGCAACCGTAATGAAATTTAGGCTACAAAAACCAAATTCATCACTTCAGGATTTCCAGATATTTATTTCATAAGTGCCAAAAATAATATTTTAGTGTAATACTAGTAGGTAAATTTAAATATAAGAATTTTCCAATAGAATTCCTGTGTTTTCAAATCGACAGAGTGGCCACATATAATATTTCAAAATCTTGTGTCACTGTCAGTTGGCTTCCAATTAGCTACACGCCTCAAAACGCTTGGAAGTTGGTTACATTTACTGAATTTCTGAAAGGTCAACCTAAGGTTTGCTTAAGACTCAGATGATTTTTTCAAACTGTGACAAAATTGTTGTTCTATCTCATTTCAATTTTGCTCAAAAAAACTTTGCTAAAAAAAACATTTAAGAGTTTGTGATATATGTAAGATATACATAAATTTATCATTTCTTAAAAATTTTTTAACGCTGAGTCCGTGAAATTTTTCTATCAGCTCATAAAGCCTAAATATTAAGCCCTTATGCAGAGTCGTAAGAAGACTATGCAGGGCTAGAAACTAAGAAAAAATAACATTTTTGGCACGAACGAGTTATATGTATGTATGCATATCTCAAATTCCTAACTCGAAGAAAAAGTTCTAAAAATAAGTTCAAATTCGGGTTTAGAAGCTTAAATGTGAAAGAAATTTTTGTGAAGTTTTTAATATAATTGTGCGGTTTTTTTTTAAATATACTATATTTCGACAAAGGAATACCTTTGTCTCTATTTTTCGAATAGATAATTATCTATGTTTCGAGTATCATGCTATCATATCATCGCGCCTTAACATCACATCATAATATCATATCATCGTTTCATTTCAAAACAAAAGTTTTTATTAAATTTGAGCAGCCTTTTCTTTTAACAATTTTTTTTTCTATGTGTGCATCTTTGTCATAATGTGTTTGTATCCTCTGAATGTATCGGGTGCCATGCCATCATTATTCTGTGTTTATTGCATTTGTTTGTGTGATGAACGAAAATTTTATGTGAAAATTGTTTTATGCACACAAAAATTTTGTGCTCCGTTTCGGTTGGTGTTTTTTGTTTTTCTTGGCCCCCCTTTTATTGTCTTATAAAAAATTGTTTATGGGCGACAAAATGGAAAAAAGGATTTAAATTCAAAGAAGGAATGTTAAAAAAAAAATAAACGAAAAAGAAGGCAGCATGGGATAATAAACGATTCCTGAATTTATTTATGGTTAACTGATGCAAGAAGTTATTTTTATGATTTTATATCGTTAAGACTGTGTGAGGCAGGATTGTAGCAGTTGCTTTATTGTCAAATTACATACAAAAGTACATTTAAGTGTATGTGCGTGTACTACCGAAGCTTAATGTAATTGATTTTTTTTTTTTATTACGTTCAAAGAATATTTTGCAAATATGTTATAAATCAAAAGAAACTTGGGTATTTTCATTTGTGTCTTTAAGATAATTTTCATTCAATTTGTCTTAATATAGAAATGTTATTTTGCATATTACCAACATTTTAAAAATGACATATTTCCAAAGTTTTGTACGGAATTTCGATTTGAATGTACATACATTCTTAGGATTGATTGAAAATAACATTACAAAAAACAAAAAAGAATTTTATATTGAAAAAACCTGGTGCGCGTCATTTGTAAAAAATTTGTAGTTTCCAAAGTTATGGCGGGAATTTCGATATGTAAGCACATGAATTCTTAAGATTAATTGGGGAATAACATATAAAAAATCAAAAAAAAAAAAAATAAAAAGGTGTTACATATATGTATGTATATTGAAAATATTTTGAGAAAAATTTTTTTAATTAATAAAATTATTGTTTCAACAAATTTATTTAAGTCTTTTTAATTTTTTTTTATAAAGTTAGAGTATTTCTTAACAAAAATGATTAAAAGATTTTTTATCCTATCTTCAATAGTTTTTGAGATATTTATCTATCTATCTTGAGCAGTAAAATGGAATTCAAGTTTCAATGCATTTTCATATTAAAGTGCTTTAACTTTCAACATTTAAAAAAAAAAAATGATTGAACCGAACGAATGGCAGGTGGAACTTATAAATTTTCATTAATGTTTGTAAAAATGTGCATACAAAACAAACAAATTAAAAAGTGCACTTTATTTAGTGCTAAATAAAATTGATATACAATATATTGTCGCACATGTGGTGTCACATTTCTTTACCGCAGTAGTTATTTTCATCAATTTAAATACATACATATGTATGTATGTTTGTGAGTGTATGTTACCGAAATAGAGTATTCCTTTACTGTCTGCCTGTGTGTGCATAATTGCATGAATTTTTGGTAAAACTTCAATTGCATACAAAATTATTTAATTTAATTTAATTGAAGTGCTTACATGTGCTCCATATTCTATATATTCAAATGTAGTTTCAAATTGGGTAATTCCACAAAGTGGCGAAAAAAAAAACAGAATGTTAAGTAAGCAAAAATCTAACACTATTTTTAAGGTACAACTTAAATAGGCGGAGAGGAGAGCCCGCTGTAGAAAAGCCCATTGTATAAGATTTCAGGATAAAGTATACGGAAAAGAAAGTAATGCATTTTGGTGAAACTAACCAACCAGGGTTGCCTTGCCAAAGCCCGTCCCGATGCCCGAATTTTGCCCAATTTTGTTATTTTAATTAAAACTTTATAATATAACTACTCGAAATGTATGCCAAATGTTAGAACTCGAAGAGGCCTAAGCATAGTACATGGGGTTGCATTGTTGAATTTTGTCTCAAACATTGGTTTCCACCGGTTTTTTTAGTCATTTTTTTAGTTTTTAGTGTTACATTTGCTCTCATGTGTTTTTCTACTGTTTTTGGCTTGAAATATCAGTCGTTTCGTCATCCCACTCTGAAAACCTCTACAGAATTTAAAGTTTAAAAAAGTTGGTTTTGAACTCTTTCATCTCATGCATCAATCAATCCATTCTGTGTCCTTTGCCAGAAATAAGTTTCATTTTAAGGACTTTAGTAGGTTTGGATCACATCTCATATCCGTTTTGAAGCTCAAGAGTTACCATTGCTTGTTTAAGATTCAGGATCACGTTGTATAAGTCAACCTAAATCGAATGTCGCTCCATATGCATATATATCCATTTGAACTTCTTTGAGCATTTTAAGAAAATTTTCCGCAACTATCGCACAGGTTTTATAGTATTGGCTCTCGCTACGAACTTCAAAGTCTTATACATATCTTATACATTCGCTGAAACAAACACTGCTTAAATAAGGCACTTTGATGTCCTTTGTTAATATGAACCAGGAAAGGAAAACTGTCCGTTCAGCGCATTTGAAACTTTTTTTCCATTATTGGAAATTCATAACATTTTTCTTTATATTATCATATTATTTTAATTGCATCTACGGTGGACCATTTATAATTTGGAATTTGATTTTGCTAACTATAAATAAAAATCGAATATTTTTTTCAAAGTGTTTTTACTACTTGAAAGCACAATGCTTCCGATTAATTATGGAACACTATTTCATTCAAATGACTTTCTTCACAGTCCGATGTACTCAACATTTCAGTATATTTTCAACTGTAAGGAGCTTTATTTGACCGATGGCTGCTGCATCCATTTCGTTCTTATGACTCTCAATATTAGCCAATGCACATCACCAAAATGGCTAATAACGCGACTTTCAAACCTTCCACTCATATGATCAATTGCTGTATGCCTGGTGTGCCGCGGCGTGCCATCCTGTTGTGAACTAGATGTTGTCCAAGTCGCTATCTTCAAAAATAGGCCACAAATAATCTGTTATCTCACCATTCACTGTAGCCTATCTTCAAAAAAAAAAAAAAAATGGTCCTTTTTTATCGCTGATCCAGAATTTACAGAAAACTGTGGTGGATTGGCTTCTCAACAGTCACGTGTAGATTTTCTGGGCCACTGATCAGACAATATTGCTTATTTACATAACCACTGAGGTGAAAATAAACTTCGTTAGAAGAAGTTATTTTTCGGTAAAAGTTCTCATCTTTATTTTGCAAGTGAATTTATATTATTTTAACAAAGAACGTGGTAATTTTTTCTCCGTGTAATAGCTACATAGTTGTGTGTGAGTGTTAGCATGGATTTTAATTCAATTAAAGTGTAAGAGTATATCATGCAATGCAATTTGTTTTCATTTGTTTTTTGTTATTTTCAGAAGCTCGAAATTTTATTGAAATATACATACATATATGTAAACATAAAATACAATGCAATTTGTAGTTTTTTTCAATGAATTCAAGTATACAGTTACTGTTCTACTGTTTAGATAAATTTAATTTGTGTAATGGCTGAAAATCATTTTTAAATGAATAGTGTATTTATAAAGCCGTTCTCTAAATAAATAGGAATACAAACATAAGATTTCAATATGAAACAAATATTTAAAAACACAGGACGACAGAATACCAAAAATTTGAAGTGGAAATTCTATTAAGCAAAAATTTATGTCATCGTTATGCGCAGTCTGGTCTGTTCTTCCAAAGAGGAAAAGTAAATTGCCCTTAGTAAATAATAAAGTATTTTAACAGTTTCTTTAGCCCAGACCAACAGAAAAGGCAGAAAAGGCATAAAAAGCTGTTCAGTATTTTTCCTCGACGTGAAATTGTTTTTTTTTTTTTTTTTTCAAATAGTTTCTCTAAAAAGTTATGTAATTTTTAAAAAAAAAAAAATTCAATATCTAATTCAGTTTATTTCAAAAATCCGCATGACAAATAAAAACTTTCTGCCGCTATTACTAATTGAAATTATAAAAAGTGTTTTCCGACCCATCCCAATAATACATAGCTACATACATATACTCTTTTCATAGGACGTATATATGTATATATGCATTTTATGTTACAAGCTAAAGCATCCACTTGTAAATTTTGGCTGTAAATATTTGCATTTTAATTTGATTGATTTTGATTTGTTATTAAATAAAAAGGATTGAAAATTCAATGGATTTTGTGGTTTTATGCCGCTATTTAATTGAATAAAAACATATAAATATGCATTTAATTATCTATCTAAACATTAAAAATACATATGTTGTAATGGGATATGTTGGTACCCGCGAACAACAGCAATGAAATAATGTATGTAGGTCATTTGAGAGTAACTATTTAGTAGATACAATGTTTGCTACATTGAGCTAGTAATACATATTATAGTAATATTCTCAAGTTTCAAGTAATTTTGAACAATGCATATGTAGTATCGTTTAAATATAAGAAATTACTATCAAACCATTTGAAGCACTGCTTTGAAAATTTGTTATTTTCTTTCATTTAATTTATATGTGGCTTTAAATATCTGATATTTACTTAACCTGTCAACATTCTCTATTTTAAGTGAAGTTCTTATTTTATTTTTTCTCTAGAAACTCATTCCTTAAATTTACACCACACACATTCAATATACATATACTTATATATTTTTACCCTTAACACAAATGTCCTTTTGGCATACTGTAAACCTGCATATGAGTGCATTCAATTCTATTGTCTTCCTAGTGTTTATTCAAGCAATCACTTCATCATCACAGAAGCCTAATCCTTTAAAGCGTGTCATCAGTATTTCACTGACATACAATACATACACACATACATTTGGCACTCTCAACACATACACAAACACTTCACTTAAATTTCTGTCAAACTGCAGATCGAGGTTTTCTGTTGCTTCTTTTCGTGTGATATTCCTTTTGCCACAAACGTAGCGACAGCCAAAGTCGTGAAATTTAGACAAATTGATGCCAAGACAGGAAGAATTTCAATTTGTAGCGTGAAAATAAGACAAAGGAGGCTTTAACTGACAGCTTAATGTAAATGTGCATATGGTATGTTTGTGAAGGAGGTGTTATGTGTTATGTAAAATTTATTTTATTGCTAGTGAAAACACTTCCATATATAACTTTAGGTTAAATGCAAATTTTTTTGGTTTTAGGCTGAAAAATCATTTATATGTATATATATTTGAGTGATACATATATAGAAATGATACAGATACATAGCTTTATAATGTTTCAAAGTTTAGTGTTCAGCGGAATCAGATATGTAAAAATTATCAAGTTATCCGAATCACTCATACATTTCTATGGTTAGCTCTTATTACATTTAAATGGCAAACTTATTTAAGCATTTTTTTAAGCTTAAAGCCTGAGTGACCAATATGGCATACAACCATCAAATTACAAAAAAAATCGAAAGGCTGGATTTGATCCATATTTTCCTGATGTTTTTAAGAGAAAAACTTTATACAAAAATGTTTTATGTAACTATGTAGCCTTGCATGAAATTTTTTTACATGATATATGTATATGTTTTTTTCCTAATAGTTGCTTTAAGACTCTACCCTCAAAAATTGATTTAAAAAAAATAAAAAAAAAGACGAAGGTCTGAATTTAACATTGAGCATTCGAGAGCGATAAAAAATATTACAATAAAATTTGACCGTCGGAACCTGTAGGGCTTGTGTATGAAATTTTCATAAATATGATTTTGATATAATTATATGGAAAAACTTTAACATATGTTGGAGGCTTAACGCCTAATTTTCCTAACCTTTCCACTTTGGGTACACTTAGAAACAAGCATATCTCTTGAACACACTTAATATCATTTCAATCGGAAGCATCGTTACTGCCAATCAAAAAAAAAAAAAGATCATAACAAAGATATCTTTCATGGATTCTGATCCATGAAAAACACTTATTCTCTAAGAAATGATGACGTCATCTGTAGCTTTACCTAAAACTAAGTACTCTACACTGCATTAGCTGTAGAATTGCGGAAGTCTTAAGTTTTTAAGAGAAGGAAATTTTGACATTTTTGTAAGTGGAGCGTGGCAGAGTTACTCCGCTGTGCTGCATAAAATCACCAACTACTTCTTTATTTCACTAATAACCAAAACAACTTTTTTTTCGATTTTATCCCATGAAAAGTTATGGAAAACACAATAAAAATTAAAAAAAAAATTCTTAAATTTTTAATATTATTTTTTTTTTTTTTAAATTTACATATATGACAACTGAATCAAAATGGTTGAAATTTTCCTTACAGATTAGAGACTTTTTTTGTAATTAAAAAAGTGTTTTTCCCAAATTTTTTCTCTGTGTATGTCACCAGAACGTAATTCGTTTACTAGCCCACTTTTTTTTTAATATAATTTGCACAAAAAACCATATTTCATATTCTGAGATGCGCGTAAGCAAGAAACTGTACAAATTGTGCAATGGGCAAGTTATGCAAGGAATATAAACTCTTAAGTTCACATAACTCTAATCAAACCAATTTAAAGATTAATATAACTAAAGCTTGCAATATTATTTCCTTAAAAGAGTAAATCACCTTCGCATAAGGATTAATTAAAATACAAATAATAAGTAAGTTCTTTTACATAACTCCATATCATTATTATGCATTTTTGTTCATTATTTTATTAAGCAAGAAATCCACTTTATTCATAAGATATACCACTCACTTGCTTATGATTTATGCCACTCCAACGATTATACAGCATATTTCTATACTTTAACTCACCTGCAAAGAAACGAAAGCAAAATAAAAATTCAGCATTAATTTTTTTATACATATGACCACAAAGGTAATAACTTATTAATATTTTAGAATAGTTCACAACCCCACTTTTTATATTATACTTCCAGCTTAAAGCTTTTAAAAGAATTTTAAAATAAATGCAATCATGAGGTCATTAAGTAAAATAATTTATGGAGTGACTCCAATGCTTATGTTTATGACATGAAAGCAATTATTTTTTACTTTTTTTTTTTTTTTAGTTTACTTAACCTATTTGGGTCTCATTTAATTTTATTTATTCTCACTATAAATTATAAAGGCTAAACATGCAAAACTAATTTGAAAAAAAAAAAAACAAAATATTTGCATGCCAAAGCAACACCGGAATTGACTTTACAATGATAATCACGATGATGATGATGATGATGATGATGGATCTGTGTGATAAGTGTGATTCGCACAAGAACCACAGAAACTTTTTTTTACAATTACAACGACAACAACAACAATATGCTTGCAAACTATTTATAATTTTAATGAGTTCCATTCTAAATGTCAAAACAAAAAGAAAGTATGTATGTGTAAACAAAAATTGTGTGTCAACGAAACTACTGTCACATTAATCAAAGCATAAATGGGTCAGCAATCAAGGAGGAGGTTAGATGTGAAAACAACATTGTACATACAACAAATTAGTTAAAATAATATGTAGTTTTGGAAAACTTTTGTATAAATTATTACATTTGGCTTACAGTAAGCATATGAAGTATTTAATACTCTTAAAGTGCCTTTAAAGGATGTTTATATATTACATAGATATGATATCTGAACAAGGAAAAAAGAAGTTCATGAATTTGTGATAAACTTTTACATAGGCCATTTTATTTTTTATTTGCTTAAATTTGTGGCGAAATTGATTTGATTATGGAAATCCATCACACATTACTCTAGGATACGGAAAAGTTCTAGCTCTCTAATTTGCTACGATTAAGAGAATACTGCAGCATAACATTCGCCGAATTATTTGCTAATTTTTACGAAGTTTGTGCCAAGGTTTCACCTTCTGATAAACTAAATCAAATCTTTAGATATGAAAATTACGATCTAAATGTGCTGCTATACAAAGCATTTGAGTAAAAAAAAAAACTTGAAAAGGTTGTTTAAATGAGATAATAAATAAAGGTTATGACCTATATAGAAACAGCACGTATCTTTAAAATTGGTGAAAATATATATTTCCAAAATTAACGCTGTTAAAAATATTTGGCCAGCAATTAATCTGTGTAATACCTACTGAATTTGATATTTTTAACAAACAGATGATATTGACATCATTGCTGTTTCCTAACGATCTTTTTGAGAAACGAGTTGCACTGGCTATTACCGAGGACAAAACCAAGTACATTTTGTTTAGTAATAAACCAACATCTGTCCACGAATGAAATTACTATCGATGGTTATAATTTTGATGTTACCAAGAAGTTTGCGTTTCTAGAAGTATATATTAACTCTACTATCAACTTATCATAAGTTCAGAGAATACGACATTTATTTTGCACGTTGTTCAAGAGTTAAAGGAAGAATCGTTTATTTAAAGTATGATCCCTCGCTTTTCATCTTTCAGGCAATTTGTGAACTCCACGCCAATAGAATTCCTTGGGTTTTACGGTTTTCAAGCCAAATTTTCACATTTTCGTACGAATCGAAGCGCTGCTCAGCGAGTGCGTGTCCCATCGATGCGAACAAGTGGTAATCGGACGGGGCCAGGTCTGGTGAGTAGGCCGCATACGCAAGCACTTCCCAATTGAGTGCTTCCAACGTATCTCGAACCGGTCTTCGATGCAATAACGACTTTCTTTTGAACCGTGCGAGCAAAATTTTGACATGTGTTTTGGCGCCTTTCCAGCTGCCATGTCTCGTAAACGTTTGGAAACGGCAGACTGGCTCACATTCAACTTTTCTGCGAGTTCTTTTTGCGTTTGGGAATCGTCTTTGTCCAATAACGCTCGCATTTCGGCGTCTTCGTGACTTTTCGGAGCTCCAGAGCGTTCTTTGTCCTTGTCATCGAAATCACCACTTTTAAATCTTTGAAACAATCTTTCACACGTTTTAACAGTCGCCACTTGTTCACCGAAGGCTTCAACAAGCATTCGGTGCGATTCCGCGGCTGTTTTCTTCAAATGAAAACACAGAATTAACATTGTCCGCGATTGCTGTTTATTCGGAACGAAACTCGACATGTTGACTGCACTGAGAGTAACACGATAATGACGTTCGATTGGCGCGAAACTTTGGTGGTATGATAGTTAAGGTTGACGCTTCACACTGTCAGACTTTCAAGACATTCGATAAATATTCAGGCTTGGGCAACATCTAAATGTTCGAACCGACATTACTTAGTAATACACCTTGTATATGGATAATAAAGTAAATTAATTTCTCAGTATCATCAAATAAGCCCCAGATTCGGTATAAAAATTCAAAATGAAGCAAACTTTTTCGCAAAACTTAAGTGCTATTCCTAATGATATTGCTAATGGTATTTGTAAGTACTATAATCTGAAAGTTCGATATGGAGCAGTAGCTAATTTTTTCAAATTTTTTGTATGTACATACATATATCAGAGTGGAATGAGAGTAAATCAATCCATTTGAGATTTTAAAAAAAATTGCATATTATATAAAATAGGTACAATATCAAAAAGTCCTGCGGCTAATAAGTGACACGCGTAGTTATAAAATCAACAACAACAAAAAGAATCAGTTAAAACTACTGCAACAAAAAAAAAACTTCCTCTTTCTGAAAAAAAAACCCTTTGGCTTGAAGTCAAAGTACGAGTACTGACGGCATGCGTTACACCAGCCATCATGTGGCCATTTTGCTGTAATTAACTGCGGCATGTGCCGTTGTGCCTGTAAATGATTTGGTGTGCTTTTCATTTCTCCATTTTTTTTTTTTTTTTTTGTAACTGTTGTGCACAATTCCAATTTTAAAGTTAATAAGAGCGTGTAAAATTGTTTTTTTTTTTTTTTTTTTGCCAAGCTTGAGCATTAATTAGTGCATGTTGCGCTTGATGTAATGGGAGTTTATTTTCTTTTGCATACACATAACTGACAGGAAATTTAGTTATGGAATTCAGGAAAAAGGAAAGTTTTTTCATATTTGTTACAAAGTTGTATTAAATTTTATATCTAAGTGTTAAGAGAGATTGAAAGAGTATATTAAAAAATTAAATTTTCTCATAAAACAGCAGGGTTTTGTTATTTAATGACTTTTGTAATTTAATAAAAGCTTTAATTTTAGTTCGTGAATTTTTCAGTTTTAGCTTGCCCCGATCTTTTAAAAACAAATAAAAACAAACCAATACATAAGTAGATGTAAATGATACTTGAAATAAAAATACTTTGCTAAGGTAATAAAAAATAATACTAAAATAAGCTTAAGCCACACTGCACTGTAACTTCAAAGTTTTTTTTTTTAGTTAAACATTTCTTTAACAATAAGTACTCATTAGTTAATATATTAAGCACAGCAAATGTTTTCCCATTTCTAAAAAGTGAATAAATTCTTCTTTCAATGAATTAACATTTCAGTTGCTTTAATAAGAGAATATCCCATGAAAAAGTTAGTACATTGCATGAATGCATCAAATTATTCATGGAAATTTTCTTGCAACATAAATTACACTCATTACCTGATTCTAGTGCTGGCAATTTAAAAGTGAACAAGATACAGTAATGGAAAGTAGAGAAAACTTTTATTTTTTTGATACAAAAAAAAAAAACAGAAATGAAAATGAAAAGGTTTTTCAAAAATGGTTGAAAGCAAGCATTCAATAAAAGTTTTAGTAGTATGTTAAGAAAATCTTAATGCAAATTTTTATATTACTCGTTTACATTTGCAGTTAATGTAATGAATGAGGGAGAGCTATAATAATAAATTTTAAACTTTAAATATAATTTTTTATCTCTATCTGGGCTACTCTTAAAGAGTCTAATGAAAGGCATGCTTGCATAAATAAAATAACGCTCAGATTACAAATTTTCTTTTTAGATTATCCATTTAAAAGAAAAAAGTAGTACATTACAAATGCCACTTTAAGTGATTAGAAATTTAATTAGCTTAAATTACTAGGGTTGAAAAATACGATATTTTATAGGATTATTTATTGAAATGGATTACATAGCGCTATAGGAACCCAAGAAATACTACGGTAGTTTAGTTACACTTGCTTACGAAAATATTAAGATGCACATAAAAAGTAAAGATAAAAATTATAACCCAGCGTTTCAGTCTTTCAATAAAAGTTTACAAAAAGTTGTCTTGAAAATTGATTAAAAAGGACATATCAACAGTATATTTTGTTGCTGAATCTTAACCTTTTTTTTATGTGCTAATTCTGTGTCCTACTATCAATTTTAGATATTGATAGTATCACATGAGTAGAACTTGAAGTTACAAGTATCACCATACGAAGTTCACTAACAAAAAAAACTTAAAATTGAGGTATAACTTTTTGAAAGTTATCAGTAGGTATTTAGTTATAAGCCATGAAAATTTAAAAAAATTCTTTCTTCAGTCTTTGTGATATTGGATCAAAAAAAGAGCTGCAGAGCATGTACCACTTAATGGAAAAAATATTGAATATGCAGCAAACAAAAAACATTCGCAAAAACTGCATATCTTACAGTTTTGAGCAAGGATATGTTATGATCCTGTCTTGATATGAACAAAACTGACAACAGATTTGTATTAAGCTGTGAATCTATGAAGTTCTGGCCATAACTTATATTTCTTTTGTCTGTATTAAGAACATGATAAATATTTTTTTACTCATTTAACTTAATATTATAAGGAAAATATTGCGATAGAGCCGTTTTAGTTTATAATGAAATGAATTTTTTATTATCCTAAATTAATATTAACACTATAACATAAAAAATTTAAAGATTTTTATCAACATAGGGAAATAAAACAACGAAAAAATAAAATTATAGATACACATATGGCAAATCGATCAAGGCAGACCCGAAAAATGTCATAGATTTTCTAGAAACCGAAAGATGAGATGTTTGTGCTCTAACTTGCTGAAAATGCATCCAAAAGATCTGATTTGTTGGTGAAAGTTGCAGATATTGAAGAGATAAATAAAACCTCAGCATCAGATGCAATAAAACTCAGTTTGCTTTCGAGATATATCGAAAAAAATTCAAATGTTCATTTCTCAAAAACTTAAGCCAACTTGAACAAACTGAGCCAAATTGTTTCTTGTTTTGGCCTATATTTTCATCCCGCAGCTTCAGAAATAAATAAATAAATTTTGTTTCACAGAGTTAAACACATAGAATTTCCGAAATTTTTTTCCAAATTATCGCTATTCCCTTAATAAATAATGGATTTTCATAATTATTTTTTTAGACTCTTCATAATTTAATCGATCTTATGGGAAAAGAAAGGTTTAGTGCCAAATTGTTTTGTGGATTATATTGCTTATATTGTAATCAAAAAATTTTAAATTGCATCAATTCTTATTTTTTGAATTTTTTTTTTTCAACAGGAAAAGGCATAAAGTACATTTGATAAAAGGCCTAACTCCCAAACACAACTTGTTCCAAATTGAGAGCATTTCTTTTTTAAAATCAAATATTAACAACTTCAATTGAGTAGTTGGATGGAATAAGCGCACTTTTGCGGAAATTATTTTTTTCCGTAAATTGCCTTTTTGTAAACTGGAGACCCTCCTCCATCTTCCACCAAAATATCATATCGATATATACAGTACTAGTGTCACAATAGAGCAAAATGTTAACGCTACTAACAAATAACGTTCAGCAATAACCGCGGAAGTTGCAATGACGTAGTCATAAAATCTTAGGTACTCAGATTTAGAAAAACATTAAATATAAAACAACGTCAATTCATCAAAAGAAAATCACAATTTTTTTTCTTTAGAAACCATTTTTATGAACACTTTTCCCTCCAGGATAGCGATTAAGCGAGGAAAAATTTGTTTGAAAAGTTGCACTGAGTCTGTAATGAAAGAAATTTACTTGTTGCGAACATCGAGAAGTTGGATTTATCGAGTGTTGCGTTTATCGAGGTCGTACTGTACTTACAAACCAAAAATTATTTTCTGCTTTAAAAAATTTTGTGCCAGACTTAAGACACAAATCGCGTGTACCTTAACACATCTAAATCAATCTTTGGGTAATATAAAAACTATGAAAAATAGCCACGTGCAAGCTATAGAAAAATAACGTCAAAATATACAAATAAAATTTCATCGAAACACAACAGTTAATGTCAACAAAAAAAAAAAAAACCGTGGAAGTTAAGAGAATGAAACAAATTTTACCACTAAAAATTTATTGTAGAATTTGAAAATAACTTTTGGGGTGCACCAAACAAATTGAGAAATCATTAATGAATGAATGAATGGCAATGGTTTTTTGTAGAACTCGTAAAATTTTACAACACTTCTCACGACATATTTCTTATAATAAATGTATGTACATATGTGTACGACTTGTTAACAAAGCATCAACAAATTCAAATTTTCTCTTTGATACACCCTACCATTTTGTAGGTGTGCAATGTGAGAGATGAAAACAAAATTTTAGTTTTAAAATTTATTTTAGAAGACAATCTTATCTCAACTTGGCAAGTATGTAACTGTGCAAGATATCGCCATGGGGAGTCCGAGGTTGCTGGCGAGTGTGCTACATGACAACAAAAATAAAAACCACATGAAGTACGTGCAGTCAACTCTGTCTCAAGAAACAGAGTTCAGTTGAAACTTTTTACTGTCCATAGCGAAGAGAAAAAAAAAAAACAAAACAAAAGCTCTAGCAAGCTTGCATAAAATCGTAAAAAAATATTTTTTAAAAATAAAATGATTTTTTTTTTCCTGCATCATGCTTGATTTGGAAGAGATATGTAGCTATACTTAATGATGATAGCATGCACATTTTTAAAAAGAGGGTGGTAGCTTAGAAAAACACAGGAGAGAAGAAACCGAACTCACTCAAAACTATGTACATACATATACAGGATGCTAAGGCAGCATCTCAACTGACCTTTTGCAAATTGCGAGAAATTGCTGCTGAATTTCTTTGTTGTTGGTATGTGTAGTTTTTGCTATTGCAGCTATCGTACACAATTTTTATTTTGGTATTGGATTTTATGACTAAAATGTTAGACCATACAAGTGACATGTCCCTGAAAATAGTGATGTGAAGTTATCAAAAACAGTTACCTGGATTTGATGAAATATATTTTTTTTTTGTTTCATTGCTATACTATAGGACTTTAAAATTTACAGTTCATTGAAACAAAATATAAATAAAATTTCAATGCTCGACTAGTACATAAGGGATACATTTTGCTCTATCGTAACGCTAATACTGCGTATATCGATGTGATATTTTGGTGAGAGCTGGCGGAGGGTCTCTAGTATATATAGAGGTAATTTACAGATAAAGGACACTCCCGCAAAAGTGAACTTATTCCACCCAAGTATACAATTAAAATTGTGGAATTGTTGATTTTTAAGAAAAATGTACTCAATCAAGAATAAGACATTTTCGACAGTTGGGGTTTTTATCAAATGTAGTTCAAGCCTTTCTGTGTTGATAAAAGAAATTCAAGGAAAAAAAAAACTGATGCAATTAAAAATTTTTTAATTTGAATAAAATGCCTCTGGTTTACGATATTTGCAATATTTTCCACAAAACAATTTAATTTACTTTGCACTAAATGTCATCTTTTCATAAGATCCATTACGTTATAAAAAATTTGATAAAAAAATTATGAAATTCCGTTATTAATTAAGGAAATATTGACAATTTGAAAAAAAGTTCATTCAGAATTTTTTTTTTTTATAATTTTAAAGGACAAATTTCAAATGACCATAACTTTGAAAATTCGGTCTTTCAGCGAAATAAACAAATATGGGTCTCCTAGAATTGAATGCAGAATAATATCTATAAATTTCAAGGAAATCAATGACATGCGTTAACTTTTTGTTCGATTTGAAAAATAATGTCCCATTATCGATTAAATAAAATAATCTCAACATCACTGCCTTGAAACTTTAGATTGCAATATTGGCACTCATTTGATGGTAGCCAGCAGGTAAAGTGAATGCTGTTGGCTCTGTTACATGCTCCTATCGTCCTTTGGCCAGAGGCGGTATCTGTATTTGAGCTTTAAAATATTTGCAAAATGCAATGAATTACAAGAGTGTGTGCATCGCTGTAAAGCAAAGGAAACGAGCATCAAGCTTAAAACCACGTGCATGTTAGATGCAACAGAGTTTACAATTCGATTTTATCGGCTTTCAACTTTGCAAGGTTTTTATGAAAAACTTTTCTTTTTAAATAGTTGTGTTATATATATTTTTTTAAATGTGGGTATCCACCTTTGTCGTAATAGCAATTTACTTTCATAATTTGTTAGTTGAGGCCTTGAAAATTCAAAGAAAAATACAAATACTTTGATTTTCTAGTGTTGTAACTTTGATGGTGTATTAAATTATCGTGCGTTATATTTAAAGCGTTATCAGCTTATAAAGTGATTAAGGCCGTAACTTCACCCTTGGTTTGAGTCGAGATCTATCTTTAACTTTTGCCCTTCTTGAGTACGACCACCAGGTTGAGAAAATGGAACTCCACACTGAGTGCAATATTTTGCTTTCCATAATAGCACCATAGCAGCTACGTTGCGCCCCCGAAAGGGCGTACCGCATGCGATTCGCACTATTGGGCTTTACGCAACTGCCAGGCTAGGACCGAAATCCTTTGGTCTACTGACAACTTGTGGCACCAGATTGGTGTGAGCCCTCACCTCTGGTCAAGCTTAGTGTTAAGTAAAAGTGCTAACAAGCTAAGAAAAAATTGTGAAAAAAAAATCAACTTTTTGATATTCTTTATTAAGTTTATAGTCGGATTTTTACTTGATTTAAAGCTTCAAGCTTAATAGCTTAGAGGGTTTAAAGCTGTTGTAGCTTAGTTCTATTATTATGAAATCACAACTTAAGTTTTCTGTCCTTCTCTGCGTGTGTGATTATTCCCTTGGGTTATATCAAAGACAATGACAGTATCATATTTATTATTCTCCAGCTTTATTATCTCCAAACAAATCATACTTCGCCATACTTGCGACATTCGTAAAACATCCCTACCGCTGCTTATCTCTTGTACTCTTTCTTCACTCGCGTTGTTTCATCATATCTCAATTTAAAATTCTTTATTGCGACAAATTCGCGCTTTATCTACAATCTCGTCTCGTCCCCAGACACAGACACTACACTAAGCTATGTAAGTTCGTTCATCTACCCTCCTTGGCCAATTTCGGTATCTTTTTTTTTTTTGCATGCACACGTTGCTTTGGCATTTAATACAAGTCAACATCTTGATTATTCCCAGCAGAAAGACAAGTACGAGCGCAGATAGATAGATAGAAGATACCTTCTCAACGTTTAACGCAAGTTTAGACGTCATCTTCATCAACTTCTGCTTCGATTGTCTCATTTGTAATTTATACGCTTTTGTTTCAATGTCATTCACTTACGCGCCAGAATTCTTCAACTCGTCTTCGCGTTTGCTTTGTTCACAGTGTTGCATGCGCCGCGTCGCTAATTTAAGCGGCAGGAGTTATTTTGTTATGTTTCAAACGTAAGCCTGTTTCCCAAAATCCCACAATGCTACTTAACATATAAAATCACTCCACACCCACACCAATTGCCCTGTGACGAGTGAGATGTCTTTTGCGTCTGACGTTCAGTTTTTCCGTTTTTTTGGTTTCCCAATGGAAAGATTAATTTTTTTTGTACATTGTTTGTCTCTCTTGCGGTCTTTTTTACGTGTACATTTTTTACAATTTCCTTTAATATCAGTCACGTGTCCTTTTGCCTGAGGCATCCCTCAGTTACCTATTTATACGGATATGAGTTTATCAACATTTTTGCTTTGATTTTAATTTACGCGTACATCTTGCTCCCCTGGTCTAAATTCTTATTAAGGATTCGTTTTTGTTTTTCTTCAATGTTTATTCTTTTTCGACGTTTGATGTTTCACGTAATGTGATTTATCTCCTGATGTGTTTTGCTTGTAGAGGCGGAAATTTTTTTTAAAGTTCTAAATTAAGCGCTGCACGGTGCTTCGCAAGCAGTTATGGATTATCGAAATTTTTTCTAATAAAAACGCTACCGGAAACGGTTTGTACCTTAAGTGATGATGACTCAACTATCAAAGTTTTACTAAACAATAATATTATTATTGATGATTTTCAAAATTGACCCACCAAATATTAGTTCATGCTGATAAACTAGAAATGGGTCCTTTGGATAATAAGCGCAGCAAACTGCCTCCAGTGGAATACTTCGACGATGTTAATTTCTTGGATAGCGAATGTTAATTGGGACATATACCCACAAAAACTCAAATTTTCGTAAAAAAATTTAATTTTTATTTAAATGGTTTTTCTACCACCAGACTACGTGCTGGTTGGTTTGACTAAGCGTACCCATATTGAAAACACGTTGAATTTAAAACTTGTGAAAATTTCATTCTGATATGTTTAAAAGTAATGCTCTTTATGTGTCAGTTGTCGTCAATTCACTGTGCCGCAAAATTGCCTCTAGAGGGAAACCGTCTTATGAGCATGCGTATATTAGAAAACCTTTTAATATGTACATTTTCAAGCTATTAATAATGAATTCCCATCCATGTCAAACAAAATTTTAGAAGTCTTTTGCGTTACAATTTGGCAAAAAAATAAAATTTAAAACTTTTTACTAAATTATGGAAGGGAAAAATATTTTCATTTTGAACGTACATATAAATTAGGTCAAATGTTATCTTCCATTAAGAAATTAAAGTAAAACTTTTACCACAATTTCTATTACCGCCAAACCCTTGAAAATACTTATACGAAAAAAATGTTGCAAATATACGGCGAATGGACTAAAGTTTTTTTTTTTTTTTTTGAATTGTATGGCAAAAATTGATCAAGGGACAGCGTAGCAAATGCATTTAATTTATCGTTAGAGAAAGAAAAAAAAAAATTCGAAATCCAAACCAAAAAGTTTATAACAAATCACAGAATAGTATTCAAAAAGAAAAAAAAAAAATCTTTATAAAACTTTTCTAATTTGCTTGGTTAGTGATGTAAAAAAAAGGAAGGAAAACCAACAAATTCGTTGTAGAGTTTACTTCAACATTCAATCTTTGCAATACGATTTCTTACATTTTCTTAGAAAAAAAACCACAAAAAAGCGCAAATTTCAAATTGTTCAATTCGTAATGTGCAGCGACATTTACGCTGAAGAATTGGCATATAAAGTCAAATAAAGTTAAGGATTCAGTTCGAAAAAGTTTGAGAGTTTAAAGCAAATGAAGATGGAAATGAAAATGTATCGGGATTTAATGAAGCAGTGCAAATGTAATGCACTCTGAGTTTTGTTTTATATGTAAGTATGTCTTCTGTTTGCTTGTCAGTTGGTGCTTAAAGTGAATTTAGTTATTTCAAATGCGAATATTTTAAGCAAACTCTGCGAACCTCAGATAACTTCGATAGTTTAACGATTTGAAATTTATGCTTGTGGAAGACAATTTCAAATTCTATTAATGGAAGTGTCAGCCTCTAAAACCATTTTTATTATTTGTGAGTAATTTGGTAATATTATATCAAATAAGTAAATTTCTTAGTACGAGTATAACTTTTTGAAGAATTTGCCTGCGTCTACTTTTCAAAATTCCTCCAGTTTTTGCTTAGAGTTTTTTCGTGCTATTCCCTTTTATTAACGTGAGTTTTGGTTGAACTCTACCGCATTATATTACTCTTAATATAATGTTTTAAAATTTTTGCTAACAATTTTTGTCAAGTGCTTTTCCTAGGTTATGTTAGGTTTTGGTGGCGGCCATAGCCTCACATAGACCACAGGGGTCTATAGTGCTACCACAAACTGTCTGCTGTAGTCTTCTTAGTAAATTCTGTTACTTTCATTGTGGTGCACGGCCAACACGAAGTTGACTCTTGTTACAGCGAATCTTTTGATTTCCCTCAGGTGGACTTTATTTCAGTGGCGTCAATTCGGTAGGGCTGGGGAGGGTATTGCCCCCCCCCCCAAGTATCTGATACTAGGTATTATTCAATACAACAATTCAAAAAACTATCTAATAGTGGTGGAATTATAATTCTTCCTCCCCCCTCCCCCTCCCTAAGGTTTTGGTAAAGTGACGCTTTTTCCTTAAAAATATTTATTTTATATTTATTCAGTACATCGTTTTGAAAGTTTTATTATGAAAGAGCTGTAGGCTTGTCGTGAGCCGATTTCATCTATATTTAATCCCTTGAGCTTTATTTAAACATGTAGCCAGCGTACTTAATTTGATTAAACTATCTCTTTTTTGATTTTCCTTTAATACACAGATGTTCGAACAGCCAAATAGACGTTTGTCTGAACATGGCTCAATTCGCTTAATAGGTGACGTTGATCAAGGCTATATACACTTTTCTTTACCTTCCATGCCAAATGGAATTATCTTATGATATAGCTATACTGTGTGAGGAATGTAGAAATATAAGAAATAAAGAGATTTATGCTAGTTATTTTGGTCCAAAAAAGCTTACTATAACATATTCCTAATACAGTACATCCTTTCTCTTTAAAATTATTTTTCTAATGGTCACGCATGCAGTTTCTTTGCAAAGCTAACACCATTTTAATGAGGCATGCAAGTAGTTATATGATCCCTTAGATCCCTACAATCTTAAACAGGCCGTTTCAAATTCATTTCACTTTAAAATTGCTATTATTCATAAATTATCGTAAAGGTTTCGTAGTTACGCCAAGCTTATCGTCTCGCACTCTTTCTCGTGAGAATAATTTCGGTACTGTATCGTTCACGTCTCGTTATTGCCAAACTTTAATGGTTATTCTCGTTCAAATATATACATTTATTACTAGTTGCACTAGCGGTTGTGCCAACGATCTCACCTTTTACGACCTCGCCTACATTTTTAGCAGTCTTTGCTGCAGTTGGTTCATGTACCTACCAATTAGCAAAACTTTATATATGTAAATACCAAAAATAGCAATTTTAGTATCTTTGTTGAATGAAAGGTGTCACGCCCCGTGGTCTAGTCGCGTTCATATTTTGGGAGCTGATTAGCATACAAAATATATATACATTCCTGTATCAAATTTCAAAATTTTTGGTACCATCATTTCAAAAATCATAATAATAAAATAATATTTTTTCGAAACCAGTATGGTGTATGCGTGCTCAATTTTATTTGTTAGCGCCTACGTAATTAAAAGCTATTTCCTTAAATGCCAATTCCATCAAAAAAAAAAAAAAAATAATAAAACAAGTATATTTCTCACAACAACTACGCATGTATGTATGTATAACATTACTTGGTTACATCTACACTAACATGGCTTTACCTGACCCTTTCTTCCATGACAATTTAATAAATTCACCTGCGGCCAATATCATACCAACTTTCTTACAATTGTTTTTCCTAATTGTTTATGTTTGCTTCCTCCTTGCAAAGCCAACAAAACAAAAAAAAAAAGCCCCCGGAAAACACTTTTTCATGGGCATCTTATTGCAACAATTATTCTTTTTTGCTCTTGGAAATGAAACTAAGACAATGATAAAAGAAAAAGTTTTTTTAACACCTTTTTTTTTGTAGCGCACTTTCAAGTGCCCTTTTACATCGTCCTTTTTTTCCCCTTATTCCAACCAACTACAAAGCTCGACACCTAATGTTTGGCTAAATATACAAAGCTATAAAGATTATTCATTAAGAAGGTGAACATATGCACACGTAGATGCCTGAAAATGAAACCCAGGCCGACACCGACATTAACACTAAGACCCTGCTCACAGGTTTTCAATTCTTTATTTGTTGCCTTTGAGTTTGTTCAACGCAGCAGTACAACACCCTTTTTGCGTTACATTATTCACCTTTTCCACTAAGCCGCCTAAAAAGATGCTTTGTTTTTTTTGCCTTTGTTTGACACGCTTTGTTTGTTTTGTCATTTGTCTGTCTGTTTTTAAATACTCTTTACAATTGTCATTATTTAAATTTTTGACATTTTGTGTATAGTTTTGGCGCCATTTTTCAATGCATTCTATGAAATTAAACCCCAATTTTCCTTTTCATTCACTATTTATTTGTTCGTTCGTTGTTGCTGTTATTTTAGTCATGCTGCTTCCTGGCAATTGTTCTTGTTAATCATAAAAGACACCTGATGGAAATTTTTTAATTGAATACATAAGCTGAAGTAATTTTTGTTATAAAAGTTTTACGAAACCATACAATTTATTTTACGTGATTTGAATTGTAAGTTGCGTGCTACGTAAGATCGTATGACATCTGATAAAAAAAAAAATGTTGGTGTGAGCTCAGAACTCAGAATCCAAATGTTATAATTTGTGCGGCAAGCATTTTCAGCACGAAGACTCAAGCTGAAATGTTTGTTTTTTACAATTAAATTGGATTAAATTAGCAGCGCTCAACTGTTTCTCAGAAATTTATTGCTGAAACTTTAATGAATATCGTAGCAGTAACTTGAGTGTCACAGAATGTTACTCTGTTTGTAAACTACCCTGATAGTACATTGTTTAAACTTACAAATAATTTTAAAGTTCTTACCTTATCATTAAATAAAATGTTGTTTAGACTGTTCCAAGAACATTTTTTTTATATTAACAATCGCAACCCTCCTTAATAGAGTCTTTCGGAACCGATCTTCGAAAAAAAAAATTGTATTACAACAATTGATGGAATAAGGCCGAAAATGAATTTTTTTTAGCCTCAAGCGAAGTCTCAGACTTTCTTAAAGCGGTGTACCGGACCGATTTTTAAAGATTGGAATAGGCCGAAAATGGATTTGAATGGAATATTATATTATTATATTATATCACTCTAATGTTTAAAAGAAATTACATTAAAAAGTTTTCTGTTAGCGTTATCATTTTAACCATTTAAGAATTGTCCCTAACTAAAAGCAACAATTTGACTATATGCAGATCCTTATGCATACATACATATTTTATGTCTCTCAAAGTCAAGTAAAAGAATACAAGTACACATTTCATTATATTCTCTTTTTTTTATATTCCAAGAAACTTCTAAGTAGCAGCTTAACTTTTTACTAAAGGATATTTAAATGTACAATAAAAACAATGAGAACTTAAGTACAAAGGGATAAAAAAGCACAATGTCGATTACTTTTTCTTTCTTTAAATGAAAGAAGCAATAAAGTAAAGAGATTTATGCTGAAAAAAAAATTTAAGGCTTTTTCTACAAGAAGAAAAGAAAGGGATAAAATGTTGCTTTAATGTTTTTCACAATCATCAATCAATTTTTAATTTTAAATTCACTTAAGCAAAAAATAATAGTAAAATAAGTTACAGATATACCAAGCACTGCAAGAAGTCTTTTTACTAATTGTTTCAAAATTTTTTTCAACTCATGTTTCATTAAAAATCTTAAACATACTTAAAAAATGCAAAACTTTTTAAATTTTTCTCAGAAACCCTTACGCAATCAAGAAATCATAATTGATTTTTTTGAAAAATTTTTGAAGAAAAAATACTCTGCCAGAGAGAAGCAAACTCCAAATTAATTAAAACAGTACAAATGAGAAACTTTTCGCAAGAATTTAAAATATTTTGCTCTTAAATTAAACGCAACCGCAAATTGATTAGAAAGCTACAATCGGTCCATTGGGATAACGCGTAAAAAGGATGTTTAGTAAAATGCAACAAAAACACAAAATTCTAACATTCCTTTTCATTGGTTGGTTTATTAATCTCTTCATTTGTTGGCTTGAGTATGTTTGTGTACTTTTTTTTTTTTTTGTTTCGTGTCCAACTTCTAAACTTTTTTCTGGCTCTTGCAAATAAACCAGTAAAGCGTCGCTGTGCAAATTTTTGCGTCATTAAATCTTTTCTTTGCTATTTTTATTTAAGCGCGCCGAAAGGATTCAATACCACTGGTTTGCTTTCTGACTATTTAACAGTGTTAAGTTTGCAAATGAAAAGGGGACTTTTGTAAATAATATCAATTTACTTAAGAATATTTTCCACATGTCTTATGAAAAAGAGCGAAAACCAGTGGTAACACAGAGACATAGATAGAGTGATGGAAAGTAAACCTTCATGACATAAACACATAGTGGCCACAAATGGGCGTGAACACATTTGATTCATTCTCTAAAAATGTTGTTTGATTATAAATTTTTTTTTTAATCAAATTGGTATCTATTTAGATAAAGCATTAAAAAGTAGCCTATGTGATGTCATTTTGAAGGTATGAATCCAATTTTTGCACTCTTTCCTTTATATTGATTAAACTTGAAAACTTTTTTCCTATGTAAATATATGGTGTAAGGGCAATATACGACAAAACTCTAAAATTATTCTAAAAAATTTTTGCATGCAAGATAAATATAATGCAAGCTTTTCGACCTCACGATACTCAGCTGCGTCTGCAGTACTCTGTTTACTATCAACAACTTTTTCAACAGCCTGATAATGAGCGATGGTGCCCATTTTCATCAATTAACCAAAACGCAGACTTTGGGGATTAGAACATAGGGTTCTAGGCAATTACATCAGCAACAATTCAACCCAAAAAATGCACGGTCAGTGGCTACTCTTATAACTCAGTCATTATACTAATTCGCAGGGTTTAATTCTTTCAAGTCTTCTGATGTCAATATTCACAACTTCGTAAATGTTCTTATAAGAAAGTTAAGAATGTTCATATAAACATACTATACTCCTTACTATAAAATGCGTGCATATATTTATTATTTTTTTTTTGAGAAAACTAAATTATAATATTTATATTATAGCAAAGTAGAATTTCAAAAATAGCGTGGAAAATATTCGCATATCTACATCATATTCATATTCACTTGTGAAACTTTCAAAAGGATCAAAAGGAAAAATTAATTGTCACACAAGCAACAAACCACTTATTAATAAATAATTAATTTTTCTTTGATATTTGACTTTGCCAGCATTTAATGTGATTAAGTTATGTTTTGTGAGAATTTCGGTTGAAAATAATTAAAACAGCGTTTCAAAGTAAATTAATATAACAACGGCTGATATTTAGGAGTAAGAACTTTTTAAGAATACCTAAGACAAGTAGCTTACATAGGAAAAATTTTAGATAGATGTATTTTCTTTGAAAATTATTCATAAGTTCTGTATTTACAAGCACTTCAATTATTTCCTTCGAGCAAGTTCAGAGTCCTGCCAAAACTCCAGAAAAATGACAATTTTCTTGAACCTTCTCTCAACAGTTGTCAATTAGTGTTTGACTGTAAAAAACCCATATTTCATATAGAGCAATTAATATTTGATTGAGTAAAGCATAAAATGCTTCAACCACCACTTGTCACTATTTGATCCAAATACAATCTATTTGGTTCAAATAAATATTTGATTGCTCTATATGAAATATGCATTTGTTATATTCAAACATATTTTTTTCTCAGTGTATAACACTTTCCTGAGTATGGGAAAAATCAACTGTTAGCAACATTCACATAACAATATTCCTATAATCATTTGATGACGATGAAAAATATTGTTGAGATAATTGTGATTAACCCCAAAAATATCATATTTTCAAATAATTTGCCAATTTCTGCGCGAAGTCAAATTAGTTTTAATAAAAAGATATTGAATGTAAGTTCACCAAAAAGTCGAAATATTCTAAAGAAATTTAATTTATTTGTCCAGGCCCCACAAACTCATGGCATGGCCTTGTATAATTTAAGTCGGTACAAGCTTAAGATCTTGTTCGTAAAGAAAAATCTTGGTAAAGGCTGAGTATCGCCTCATTAACGAATACATTGTTCTTTACTTGAGTTACAGCTTTTCATGTTTTTTTGGACATGTAGATTACTCCTAAGCTAGGTACCCAGGGGAGTTGTTGGTAAAATCGATATAAATATTTATACAGCGTTGGATACATTAAGCTTGAATTTATTAAGATAATAGCAGTTTGCAGTTCCTCATGAATTCATTGTCTCTGTCAATAACTGCTTATTTATTTAAACCTAGTTCGGCCGAAGATTTTTGTAACTCATTTCGGCCGAATAGTCACCCAGGAGACTATATTTGAAAATATGATAAATTTTGGATGATAAAAATTGGACCTATCTAAAATAAATATCTGGCAACACTAGCAGCTGATTAATTTGACAGATTATTTACAGAATATTCAAAATTGTTTTTCCAAAGCATTGGCCACATGAGATTTTCGATAGAAAATTTAACGTAGGTGACATTAAAAATTTGATACAGGGTGGGTGCAATTATTAAAAATCGATTTAAACATTTAAATTGTTTATAACAATATTAATTTGTTAATAATTTTTAATAAATTATTTTTTTTAAAGTTCATTTTCTTAGTTTTATAATGAAAATTATTTCAATTTTCTAGCTGTAAAGAAACCGAGTTATAAATTTTTGAAAGTGAGTCTCCAAGCCAAAAATCACGAAATTCTCAAAATTTAAATTCGCTCTATTTTGAAAAAACATTTTTTTTTTTAAAAAAAACCTCTAACATGTATCTCTTCCTCTTCGATACAGAACTCATAAAAAAAATTTCAACAAAATCAAAAATGTGTCGGTCAATTTTTGTCAAAATTCATTCGGCTTGTAAAAGAACGTCTCATATGGCTGCTTCGGCCGAAATGAGAATAAAAATCTTCAACAGGTAACATTTTCAAGTATTTTGTGTTTTTTACAATTAAAATTCATTAGTTTAAGAAGTCAAGAAAGATAGGTTAAACGAATTGATTAGAAATACATTTTTTTGCTCGTAAAAGTTGAAATAGTCACCCGGGTGACTATTCGGCCGAATGAGGGTTAAGAAAAATTGGTACATCATAGTTTTTAAACATGTAGTTACTTCATTTTCTATAAACTCGATAGCTATATCTGGTGACACAAAATATTCTTAAGTTCCTGTATTATAACGTACTGACTTATACTCAAAACTTTTCAGTTTCCATTTACTTCACACAAAGAAATTCCATTTTTTGCAAAACGTAGCCGAAGAAATCCGAAAGAGCATTAACCTTTTCTGTTAAGTTTCCACAGAAAACACTATTTCCGCATTGTACAACTGCGAGGTGCTTTATAGAAGCCACACGCTTCACACACGCGCCACTTTATTTTTTGTGCTGTCCATTTCCGTTTTGTGGTTTTTGCATTTTTTTTTTTTTTTCAATGAACATATCCTTTCTCATTTACTCTATAATTAAAATACAAACAACACGTTTACTTAAATGTTTTTTTTTCAAGATCTATTTTTTTTCATTTCGTCGTTATCCTGTGGTGAAAATGGCGCAAATGTTGCTTTATATTTTTTAATTAAGCCGAAGAAAATTGTTTTCGTTTCTTTTTGACATTAGGTGCAAAATATTGCTGCACCAAAAACAAAAAATTGAAAAAAGTAATAGGACGGTCGAAAAAGGAGGCAATTTTCAAAATGAGGATAACGAAAACGAAAATAAAACAAAAAATAACGGTGACCATTAACCCACAAACTGACAAAAATAATGACATTTGTTTGCATCTGGCCGTCTTTTTTTTTTGTTGTTAATATAAGCGCCAAAAAGTAAAACAGGAAAGCAAAAAAAACAAGGCAAATTAAAAATTTTGTATTCTGCTGCGGGCAACAACAGGGTTGCCAAGTCGCTTTAATATAATATCGTGCGGCTTGTGCTTAAGGCTGTTGAACAAAAATATAAAGAAAGTATAGTCGGGTGCAATGCTCACATGGAAAGGTAAAAATTTAATCAGTAAATACAAAACTTAACGTGCAACTTTTATGTAGATTATAGCTCTAAACGAAGCCTTACAATTTAATTACAGCAATTTATTTGGGCGACACAATATTTTATTGAAATCGTCAAAGTTTTGCAAGTACGGCATTTTGTTTTACAAAGTGAAAAAGTGCAAAATAATAAATTAAAGTTGGAAAATTGCAGCATTTGCTGCCATATTTTCGCCCTTCTGAACACAAATAAAGTTTTGCCACTTGACCCACGAGACTGTGCTAATATTTTCACAATTTGTTGACTTGTTCATAAAAAAAAAAAATAAAAAAAGAAATGTTAAAAGTGAAAAACTTGCACTTCTCAAAATTGCAACAACAAAACAGAAAAACAAAAACAATACCGAAGGAGTCTTACGACACACACACTCACACCCACACCCACTGAAGTTTAAATAACTCAAAGTTTTCGCAGGCAACACTATTCGCAACACAATGATAAATTATCATAAAACATAAAACTAAAAGAAAACAGCGATTAAACAATCAAAAACAAAACAAACATTCGAATACGAGTGCAAATTTTGTAGTTTGTTGCATTGCATTCGTAATAATTGAAATACGCAGTCTTTTGACTTTTGGCGGTTGTGTTGGTGTTGGCGCAATTTATAATTTTCATAATTTTCTTGCATAATTCAAGGCGCGTTACAGCCTGCATTTTTGAGTGTAAATTCATGGAAGTAGAGATGTATGTGCAGTTTTTGTTGTTGTTGTCATTTAAGGTCATGCTTTTCACAGAGCTCAGCCAAAGTATTAAATTCTGCGTAACAGCCGTCGCTGTGGCATAGTGTTGCCAGATGTGAAAAATTAAAATATTTGAATTATTGTCTGTGGTTTTATAATAACTTGAAACTCTTATGTTAGACAAGACTGTAAGCTTCGTTGCTAAGAATTCAACTTAATTCAACTAACGGTCCAGTATCCTTAGAGTTCAATGGGCACCGAAATGTTCGCTTCGAAAATTGCAATACAAAAAGCCAATGATAGAGCATTAGTAGCGCATAGCTATAATAGTATAAGATGTTTGAGAGTCATCTATATGTAATTTCTGATACACTGAACGTAGAAGTTAGGGCAGACGTTTATAAAACTAGCATTTTCCATTATCAAAGTCTGGCATCGCTTACATTGAAAAATGTTCCTAAAACGTGTCCTTGGGTCTCTTCGTTATCTTTGCTTCATTCTAGCAAGATATGGTACCAGCAAAACTAAACAACAGCAACTAAGTATTTGCCAGTTTCATCTTTGTTGTTGCATAAAATTTTTGCACAAAATATGAAACGTTGCGACTATGATGAAAAAGTGATGCTCATTAGTTGCAGCATTGTTTTGTGGTTGAAAATCATGTTGTTAGTTTTTTGCACAGTTTGTGCTTTTTTAATTGGCAACACTTGTGCTCAAGCTTACATTGTTTATTTTGTGGTATTTTTTCTTTTTATTTTTATTTTAAATTTTTAATTTTTTTTTTTTTTTGTTGGTTAAGTGGGTTTTAAATATTTTAGAATTGCAGCAAAAAATACTCAGTTCTAAGTGAAAATAGCACTCAAATTAAGAAACTTTTTATATTAATTTGCATATGATTTTTGGTCTGATACAATGTCACATTGAGTAGCGAGCCCGAGTGTGAAAGTTTTTGATTATATTTTTTTTTTGTTATAATTGTTTTATACAATGATATCCTTTTAGTTGTGGAAATATAAGCATTTAACTAATTAACTAAAATAATTATTTGCAATCATTTAACACATATTAACAGAGCTCCTCATAGTAGGTTCACAATAACCCCGTGTGCCGAACAGATCCGTTTCGAATTCGAGATGGACTCGCTTTTTCGTATATTTTATCCGAAACGAATCCCAACCGAACTTGTTTTTGTATTAAATTCCTCTCTAAAACGCGAATCATTTCAGACATATTCAAAGAAAAGCACGTCAACAAAAATTTAAGATAGCCGAAAATGGCAAATGAGATTGGAGGAAATCCTTTCACCACATAAAAATTGAAAAGTAAATATTGCAAAAGTCGAATTGACTTGAATTTACTTGTGAAGTAAAATTTATTGAGTCCTGACAACTATTTAGAACGCTAAATAATTCACATATTGAGAGATTTTAATACAAACTAAATTGCATAATGTCTATCTATTCCATTTGCTTTTCATTTTTATTTATATAACGAAAAAACAGAAGCCTATCAGTTAATGCCGTATCCAAACTGTGAAAGTAGCAAATTACGTACTCGAATCATCTTCCATAAATTTGATACGTTCGTAGCTTTGATAATTAAATTATGCAGCTGAATACCGGAATGCTCACACTCCAAACACTCAGATTTATTACAACAATACAATTATGTGCCACACTGATTTACATTTGAATAGAAAAATTACATTATGGCTAATGAAACAATTATCTTAATAAATAGCCATATCAAACATATTTAATTGTTATAATTTCTGAAATTAACAAAACAAAAGCAAGCAATTAAAGCAATTACATCAAACCATTTATATGTAGCAACAAGCCAGCATAACAATATTTAAATCGGATAACTTTAAACACAACTATATATATATGGAATAAATATAAATTTCTCGGAAAATAATATATTTTAAAATGTATAGAAGAAAAACTGGCTGAAATAGAATGATGCTTACTTTATTAACCCTTTCCAGGAAGTTCTGAGACATTCTAGAGTAGCCCCGGGCTGAGATATCTGGCATATTTTTTTTCGTTGGACGACAAAATAATAAATGATGATAACGAGATGTCTCATGCAATTGCTGGCTGATTTTAAACCGAATATATGCACGGAAACGAAAATGCACATCATCCAGAATCCCGATGATACGGATCAGAAACTGAACTTTCAGGCCGAAGAAAAAAACTGGTCTTGGCCACTTTTCACTAATGCAATTGATACAGCTATGGTTAACGTATGAAATTGACACTGCTTTTGGTGAAAATTTGATAAGCAACAGGTGATGTCCCCCCAATTCGATTTTCGAGTGAACGTGCGTGAATTTGGTTGCTTGAAATGTAACGTGAATTTGCATATCACTTTCTTCGAAGGCTACCATAATGGTGTTAAGTCCTAATATAAGTAAAATATCTTAAGCCCAATAAAATAAATATCAATAAAAATTGAATTCAAAATATATAAAAAATAGTTTTCATTTTCCCAAAAAACAAACATTTTTAAAACCAATTTCTGGCTGATGGGTATATAAATACCCATACCATATCTCAGATAATTGGCAAAGTACAAACTAATATTATTTTATCTGACAACTTCTTTAGATTAATATAAGCTCTACACGAAATTTAATCAAAATCGTATGTGCCCGTCTATGTGCAGTTCAGAATGAGTTAGGCTCGTTTAATCGTAAGACTTCAATGAAATCGGACACTATTTCTAAGCTTGGTATAAAAAAATTAAACAATCTACAAACTTTCCAAAATAAACACCCTAGTAAATATATGTATACATATGGATATTATATATAAAGCACTTTAAAGAAATTAACAAACCAGGGTTGCCTTGCTAAGCCCCGTCCCGATGCCCGAAAATGACCGAATTTTTAAAAATTTTGTTGTTTTAATTAAAACTGTTTCATATAGCTTAAAATGTATGCCAAATGATAGAACTCAAAGATGCTTAAATATAATATAGTGGATTGCATTGTTAACTCCTGTCCGAAGCATGGGTCTCCACCGGTTTTTTATGTCAATTTTCATTAATGAAGATAACAGCTTGAAATGAGTGCCAAATATTAGAGCACGAAGAAATAATTAAAAAAAAAATAATAATGAGAACAAGTAAATTCAAATAAAACAAAATAGAATTTAAATTTTGAAACTAATGATTTCGTTGATTTTCAATACCATCTACATACATTTATGATTAATAAGTTCCACATTTGGTGTGTGTTTAATTAATGCACTTCATTTTCATTTCTTAAGTAAAGATATTTTATCTCCAGAACACAAGTATTTCAATTGGTAACTAGGGACTAATCTTGATTTTTATTTGTAGAATCATGCGTCAAAGTTTTCCTTGGTTAGAAAATATTTTAATTAATTAAAAAAGTTTACTATGAAACTTTTGTGTTTGTGAAGAAATAAAATATTGCAATTAAAAGTGAGAGAAAGTGTTTATATATAGTAATAGTAATTCAGAATTGAAATTCTTGCCATATCCAATATATAGTAATGTATGATCAATATTTTGCTTAAGTTAAATTCAGAAAAAAATAAAACTATACAAGCCAAGTAACTTGAAACATTAAGCAGCAAAACAGAAAAAAAAATATATAAATGCAGCAAATCTTTTCATGCCAAAAATTATTTGATTTATAATAGTTGACTTGCAATGAAGCATAAAAGTTGAACAGCAGCCATGATGAAAATAAAGAAAAAAAGAATAAAAACTTTTCCTTCTATTCAGCGGCAGCATTAAGTACAAACTACGAGTGTACAACAAATAAAAAAAATACAAAATTACAATACACTTTATTTTCTTATTAGCAATGAGAGAAATAGACCAACAAAATGGGTTAAGTTCGAAATTTTAAGCAGCATTAACGACCACGCCCATACGCTCTTGCAACGCCATTTCAGAAATTATAAGAACTATACAGCTATACTGCACAGCTAATAGCCAATACAAAGTATCTGAGCATCTGAGTTCGTTCGTCGCTCTTAAGCCAAGTTACTTAGTCAAGAGTTCGACAACAACGGTCGATTGCAAGAATCGATGATGCTGTGATATAAAGTCGTTAATAGCTGCAACGCGAATCAGTTGAGCAGAAACGGCAACACCGGAAGTGGAAGTGAAAAAGAAACTCATAAGAAGAATTTTTTTCTTTTCATTTCTTTTATTTAGTTGTGCATCGAGTAAAGTTTTATTTATTTACCCATTTTATGCTGCTACTTCTGATGCTTTCACAAATGAGGCAATGAAAAAATTAAGCAAAAAAAAATCAATTGAACTTTTTTTTACTTTTATAAAGTTCGATGTTGTTGTACGAGTAAATAGGTTGCATATAATATTAATTTTTTATAGAAAACTTATGCTTTTTTTATTATCGATTAGGGCGATACCCAAAATTTTTATCATAAATTAATTTGTGCAGCGTTATAATTTTGTTCCATTAAATTTACAAATAAACCATTGTTCAATTTAATTTTTTTTTAAGCAATATTACGAAGTGCCACAGCGTATTCAGCACCTCAGATAAAATTTATTTTGTGTGCATTTATTTCAAACATTGAGTACTTCATACATAGTGTCACATATGGCTCTAAGCAAAATGTTCTTTAAGACTGAACTAAAATAAAAAAATTATGCTGAATGATTCCCATCTTTACTTCTGTTTTTGCAATCCTTTACAGAATGTTTCTTTCACTAATTCAGGAAGCTACTTTCCAACTTGAAAAAGGATTTGTGTTTGATTCTCATTATTTGTTAGTATTTTCGAATGAGAGCTAAATTTTAAGTCAATTTCACTGAGTGACACTTTCACAGGGTCCGCATTTCAGTAAATTTTGATTATATGTATAATAATATTTTCCAAATTGAATACCATATTTTAAACTAAAAAGTTTTCTTGAAAAGTCGCTCAGTTCGATCCAAAATTATTAAATTTTTATAAAAATTTGCACGGTAAAAAAACTTTGGTTGCGGCATAATTTCCCATATAAAACATTACAATTAGTTATAAAACCACCTTTTATTTTTTTAAAGCCTAAGCTAAAGCTATAAATGCAATGCACCATGTTGATTTAAAGAGGAGGGGAAACGTTAGAGGGAAGAGGAATAGACATTCGAGGGAAGACTGTTTTACAACTTTATCGTGAGGTCAAAGAACGAATTATTACAAAATTTTGATGTCCTGTTTAGCACCGGCGTGTTGCAAGAGGAATGGGCCTGATGAGACGTCCGGGTGCTGCAAGAGAAAATCCGGACCAATGGAACAAGTCAACATATGTATCTTTCTAGAAAACATCTCAATATAGTACCTGCAGAAAAACTTTAGCCACTCAATGCTATGCTAGTCGTGAAGGGAATCGAAAGATAGTTTTATCACACGTCGTTTTACTACACTTATCCACTTTTTTCGACACACCTAATACATAATCTCTCCACTTCAGGTCCGGTTGAATTGATATGTTCAGAACGACAAAAGTTGTTTACATATCTAAGCCAGCTATATTAAGGAGAATAATCTAGACAGATAGTGTTGGGTCTTACAAATATTATAATTGATGCATTTAGCAAGACTCCACGATGCAAGGGCGCGATGCCCTTGATTTATAAAATATTCAGCGCGACAACCATACTTCTAAAGAAAAAGTGCAAATTTTGAAACCATTTCTCGGTGAGGAATGCCATAAGGTCTCCAGTAGAGCAAAATTTACCGAAACCATATTGACGATCACTAGGAAATTCATTGTGCTCTAGATAATTAGTTCACAATGTGAAAGTTTATTATGATCTCCATAACTTTAGAGAGCGCAGAACATATCGAAATGGGAGGGTGGTTATTAGGGTTTTTAACACTAGCTTGACATTAGCAACATTCCAACATGAAAATAGGTAGCGAATTATCGGAGCTACATAGTCGTTTTGGATGACTTGTTTTGATAAGCTTACATACTTTATTTTTATATAAGTAACTAGTTACGTAACTGGTGATCATACGGAAAAAAATTCGAAGCAGACTTTTTTTTTTGCTTTGACACTTTGTTCATAGGTAATTGGAGATGTGTAATAATTACAGCAGAAAATATGGACAACTTTATTCATAACAATCGGTGATCAATGGTTTTTATATGTCTATGTAGGCATGTATGTATATATGTATGTGTGTATGTATAAATGTATGTATCTATGACTGTCATTTTGAATCAAAAATTATGGTATTGCTTGCCGGTTCCATTATGGGTTTGCTAATTATTGTTTGCGGCACACTCTTAATAAGCTTTTTTTAAAAGGATATGAAATGAGTACTTTCTAAAACTGACTCTGATCTTTTTTTTTCGAAAAACACCTTGTTGGAACTGCGATAGCGCCAATTATTGGAACGCTTTTAAACCAATTTATATTACTATCGGTTAAAACGGAATTGGTTTTTCTAAAAGAAATTTTCACATATTCTCTGTCGGAATTCGCCCATGAGAGTTAAAAAAAAAACCTAAACAAAAAATTGTGCAGAAAACAGTTTTGTGCACTTTTGAAACGAAGTGGGAGAAAAATGTACACCTACGACAAGGTTAAAGACTTGATTTCCATATACATAATAGCTCTATATAAAAATGTTATCGTACAATATTGGCAACACTGGTTTCTGCTAATAATGCTACATATATCTACATGTGTATGTAAGTTGTTTCTGCTTTTACTCATTTATTGTTCTTTTCATACATTTCACATTTTACTTTGTATTCATTTTTTTATAATTTTCTCCATCTGCTGTTAGAAAATTTCAAACAAATATTCGTATTTTTTTTTTTTATTTTCTTTGTTATTGAATTTGTTTCCGTAGGCGTCTAAGGACTTTTGTTTTTGTAACTCTTGTTGCTGTTGCTATCACTGCTTAACTACCAAAAAAAAAATTTTCTTTAAAATATTCATCAGTTTGTTTAATGTTCTGTTGCTACTCGTACCACTGTAGTAGATATTGCCTTTGAGTTTATAAAAATGATTGCCGCTGACAAGCTGTGCCTTGGCAATAAAAGTAAAAAACATCAACAATACTACAAAAACAATAAAATCAACAACAGCAATAACTGAAAGAAAAACATATTTTCCACAGCCACCAACAACAGCAGCAGGAACAACATTAAAAAATATCTTAAAGAAAAAAAACATTTGCAGAAAAAACCAAAAAAAAAAAAAAAAAATAAATGACAGGATGAGGAAGTCAAGACAAGAAATCAACAAAATAAAAAGATTGATTTATTAGAAGTCAAAGGAGATTGCGCTTTCATGAACTGTTTACCGAAATTGAAAATTGAAATCAAAATGACACATTTTTCGCTTCATTGATCCAGTTAGTTAATGGTTAAATTATTTCTGTTATGGACAAGTGTTGACATATTTATGTACATATGTATGTAATACACGTTATTTTGGAAGAGATCAATGAAAATACTAAATCAAGGTTCAAATAAAAATTATATTTTGTACAAATTGAAGTTAATTTTTAAATATTCTCTATATATATTAACTATAAGAAAAAAGTCATTTTCATTTTCAAGATTCATACCTTAAATTGTTCAATGTAGAAATTACAACTTTTTTTTTGTCATTCGGAAATCAAAGAAAAAGTTGCTATATATCACCATTACAACAAGAAATGTCGATGAAGGCGCGTGTTCACTGTTCTTCCTTATTAAATATCCCTTAAAGTGTGTTGCTCCGAAACACTTACACATACTTATAAATGTAATCAGTTTGAAGAAGAAAAAACCTCAACACAATTAATTCGAAAATCTTTAAGATTTGACTGAATAAAACCTTATTCTTTGACTTAATCAAAAGGGACTCTCGCATCAAATTACTTTTAAATATTTACACACGGAAGTTTATTACTGCTGCGCTTCCTCTTACGCTCTTATCCGTGATACAAAAAAGAAAAAAAAAAAAATAAAATTAAAAGGCTAAACCGAAAAAAAGGTCCAAATAACCACAAACATGCTTCAGTTAAATAAAGTTACTTTTTATTTGATTTGAGCCTTTTCACCAATACAAACAGAAAAGAAGATGAAGATGAAAATAAAAACATACTTACACACGACATCAAAAACTGTAGCCCAGGACGCACTGTACGAACACAAACACAACAGAGCAGTAAGTGCGCACTTGACTTGAAAAGAAAACCAACTTTTTAAAAGCAACAGAATAAAGGAGAAGAAAAGCAAAAATCAAAAGAAAATAAGGCGGCTAAAGAAAGAAAAAAAAAAGGACTTGATGGTATCGCACACAACTGTTGACGTTGTTGTAAGCGTGCGCGTAACTGTATATTATAGAGGGGGGAAATCGGGAAGGCGTGAGTGGGTTAATGTTTGTGTAATAAATACTACATGTGTTGCCAAACAGCTGCTTTCAATATCTTCTTCTCAACAACAGTTCGCTTGTTTTTAAACAACAAAAATTTTTAAGAAAGCAAAATGATTGTGGGCAATTCCATTAGGAATTGAATTTAAAATTAATGTATATACATACATATATATTTTTATTGATGCTTTCGAACGTTTACCAACTAAGAGTTTACGTTTTTTTTCAGCGTTCGTTGCTTACCGTAATAAATAGTCTAATTAAAAAGCACAACATTTTGGGGATACTTCAAATTATTAGATATATGTTGATAAGAGAAACATTGCGGAATAGATTCTAACAGCTGTCTAATAATTCGATAATATTTCAGGTTATTTCATAGCATGTTCATTGATTTCCGATCAACTTGAGTGTTTGACATTCGACTCGATCAAGAAGGTCTTAGCATATAGTAAGAGTACCACCCAGATATGCTATACTTTTGGACGATGTATGCATCACAGATCGTAGGCTAAATCAGATGGGAAAGAAAAATAGTGTGCAACCTTTTTAGAAAACAAAATCAACTAACACTCCATACATTATCTATGTTTCCATGATCAGAACTTCTACAGCGTATTCGGAAACCTTTCATCGAATGGCTGATTTCTGGTCCCGTGCGCTAGTGTGACCAAAAAAAGGCGTCGATATATGACAACCTTGACGTCATAGAGTTTCAGGAAGAAACTGTTGTATTGTATTGATATGATTTAAATTATAAAAAAACTTTTCAAAAAATTAATCTTTTCTTGACCGGACTGACAAACTCGATAGGAAATCACCCGGCCGATTTCTGACATCTCAACAATTTAAAAAAAAATTATGTGCAACAAATTAATTTCAGCGCAGAACTGTAAGTTTCTTGATAATAAAATTTGCATATATCTTCGTTTGAGGTTAAGTCGACATTAAATCTTGAAGTTTTGAAAAACGCAGACTATGAAATTGAGTTTAAGCAGCATTTGAATTTTTCATTATTTCCTTTAGTTGCATTTAAAGCATTTTTTTATGTGGCTTTGGCCGCACTTTTTTTTTCATTTAATTTTTCTTTTCCCTTCTTGCATAGATAGCTTTTTTCAAAGGATAATGAAAGACGATGCTGGGTTTGATCTTCTTTTTTACGAAAGCTTGGCACGTACGCATTTTTAAACAACTTTTGGTTTGAGGTTTGTGGGAAAAATTTGTTACGACTTAATACGTTATTGTAAGAACGAGTCTGTATTTGTGTGTGTGTGTGTCTGTGTATTAGCACATATTTATATATGTATGTATATTGTTGTTTCGTTTTATATTATTAAAGCAGATTTTGACCCTTTTTTTTTTAATGGCACAAAATCATGATAGAATTTTAAATTCGTTTTTATTATGTTTTAAACGTTATAATAAGGATTTTACCGATTTCCGTTTAGCATTATATATTTTGTAGCAATATTTATGATGATAAAGTTATTATGTGCAGAGATATAAAAGGAACACATTTATTTTGTAGTGTTAGTGCTATAGCACGAAATCAACTTTTTGAAATATTTTAACAATTCAAGCATAAAAACAGAGTTGGAACAATTAGGCAGCTACACTTGGAGAGCAGAAATCATGTTTTCGCAGAGTTTCTATAACAGACTTTTAATTTGAATATATCATTAGTGTCAAGTTACTGGCACGCTTTAATCTCTAAGTTAAGAATTTCATGTGATTAGCACTAAATATTATTAAATTTTTTATGAGGATACCTATTTAAATCTTAAGTTTGATATTCTCTTATGTCCTACATTCCCTTACGGTGCACAGGGCCTTCAAAAAACGCTTTCAACGTGCACAATCAGTTTCGAGTGCTTTCAATTCTATTTAAATTTTCCACGAATCACATAGTAGCTGTTGGACTGCTGCGTTTTCCGCTACCCTGGCGGTTATACTCCAATAATGTTGATCATTTCCGCAACGTGGGTCCTAGCCTTTTCCACATTCGCCATTTAATTTTTATTAAAATCGAATCTTGCCAGCATCTGGAAAGCAATTCAATATTAAATATGGCCCTGGACAACAAAACTTTTAGAGTTTGGCGATGACTTTTATTGGTTAACACTTGAAAATTGTGTAGCAGAGCGTTGTTGGTCAAAAAAACTGAGCTATTTCGCGAATCACGCGAGCTTTTTGACAATTGTGAAATTTTTTTTTCAGCTTTGTGACTTCATTTTATAAAAGCCATATATTTTTTTCTGGCTATCGCCTTAAATACAACTAAACTACAAATTATCTAAGCATAGTGCGTTTCTAACTTCCATACACATGACATGATGTGCTTGGTATTCAATTGCAACAATTTATTCAATATTGTTGAAAATTACTCATTTCTTTTGCATAATTAAACAATTTATAATCAATGTTTGTGTAATACAAATAATAATTTCCATATTATGATCATTGATTTCCGATTGATGCGCATGTTATCCTGATATTTTCAATACGCATGTAATAAAAACATTCTACGAATTCATAGAATTATGTTTAAGGATGTGTAATACTAAATTCGTTGTTCAACAACAACAACAAAAAAATCAACAATTTCACATTGATTTCACTTGATTCTATGAGGATTTTACTGTTGTTTCTATACTTAAACTTTTACGTTGGTAGTATAAGTAAATGTCTTATGTTTACTAATATAAGCTGCTTACTACTATTACTATTGTATTTGTGAATGTCCTCAGACGTTAGCAGACTATTGATGTGGAAATATTTTACTCATTTTATTGAAATTATATAGCAAGTGTGTCTTGTGTGTCACTTGAAGCTCTGCATAATTTCCAAATTAAAGTTACAAATGTGTGCTTCATAAATAAACGTCATTGAAAATAGGGTTACCAGCTGTTTGGAAGCACACATGACATTAAAGCGAGTAAACACTTCAGATACTTAAAGGCCATTCACGCTAATCACATCTTTCATATTATAAATAAAAAACAAAATATTTCAAGTCATTGCATGTCAAAGATGGGGACCTTATAGAAATTGAAAAAAAGTCGTTAAAAAAAAGAAGAAATAAATTTAATTTTGTAATAGTGACAAATTCAAAAAAAGGTCAACTTTTTCCCAAAAAAAGATTTTAATTTTTACCATTTTTAAGAAACATAATTTTGTTTTGAGAAGGTCGATAATTCTTTGTTTTTAACTTGGCAACCCTGTCTACTTTGCTATTTAAAATTATAATAACTGGAGAGCGATCATTGCTCGGTCAAACATTTGAATATAAATGTTTATATATCGTCTGAAAGATAAATGAAAATCGTGCTGAGTGTGCATCGCTTATAAGACTTAAATACTTTAGCATTCAAATTTTAATAAAATTTAAGTTTTCCTAATCGTTTACTCCTACCCAGACTTCGTTTAACAGACGCTTGGTTAAACAACCGTTGAAGTGAGTTTAAGCCACAAAATGGCTCAGCAGTTAATAGAGTGGAAAGTGCACAATTTAAATGGAGCCATAAAGTTGGTGACTTTTTGAAATGAAACATAACGAAATGTTATACAAAAAAAAAAGGAAAACTTCCATACCAACTGGAGAAAACTGAGAGGAAGCACCAAAAAAACAAAAAAAAAAAAGGAAAGAACATATGTGAGCCATTTAGTGTGTGCTACTTGTGTGAAATATGTTTGAAAATTCTCTAAAGTATGCGCATATATGTCATTTCGTTTGTGTTTGTGTGTATGCTTGCATTTGTATGCGACATATCAGGGTTACTGTCTTTGACGGCAACTCTATGCAATCTATCACAACTTTATATGCCTGGCAAAAAGTGAACCAAACAAATGAAATGACGACATAAAAAAGTTGAATTTCTCGTCATTGTATTTGGTGAATAAATTTGCGTATACGTATTATATACAGACACCAACACAATCAAAAATTCGTTAAATTTTTTTTAACAAAATAATTTTTAATATGATACGCATAAAACCCAGCAAATACCAACCTTTGGCTTAAATTGTGTTGACAGTTCAACACATGTATATGCCATAGACGCACACACAAACCTGATGCACTCGGTCCGGAATTTGATTTCGGTTGGAACTGCTGAGTGACAGTAGTCACTGCATTCATAAAATATGGCTGTATTGACTCTACCTAATAAAGCAACATACTGTAATTTGATGGTGGACAAAAATAACGCTGTGACACAGTGTATGAATCTTAAACTTAACTTAATTTCAATTTTAAGGAGAGTACAGCATTAGTCCTATAATAAAAAGGCTTTATATTGTTATTTATACTTTTCTGTGAATGGCGCAATTTTTAATTAGAAAGATGAGCTTTGAGACGTTTGAAAACGGGTCTACTCCTTTATTTCCTTTTCTTTTGATTTAAACCCTTTTCACTATTTAAAATATTCGAAAAATGGCACGGAAAATCGTAAATTACCTAAACCGGTCAAGCTTTTGAAGTGTTAAGAGTAAATTCATACACGGAAATAAGATTCGGTTTATCGGAACTGAACTACGTGATAATAAAAAGAAGACGAAAACGAAATCCTTGCGAATATTTAAATTAGTTTTTTAAGATATTCACCATTTTTATGAGCAAAAATTCGAACAAAATCATTTTTTTTTTCGATTTAAAAATTAGTGAAGAATTTCTAGGTCGAAAAGACTTATTTTTGATTTTTTCCATGAAAATCTGAACTCACTAGTTTTCAGTCCGGAAAAAATTAATTTTCAGCTATTATTTCGTTCTCATGTTTTTTTTTTTATTACCAGGAAACGATTCTCATAAGATAAAGCCGGGAATTCGACGATTTTTGTGAAATAAACTTAAACTTTTTGTTAAATGGGCATAGAAAAAAAAGGTCACAAAGTTTTCGCCAAAAAAAGTTTAGTTGTAGTTGAAAAAATTGCCCAATTTTAAAGAATATTTTTAAAAATAGCTTTTTAATTATTATTAATAATTATTAGTTTTCAATAAATATTTTTTACGTTGATTCATAAATATTTTGCATAAGAAATTGTTTTTCCATTGTCCATAACTATTCTATTATTTCTAAATGGATTCTTTTTTACGTTGAGTCATAACTATTATGCATAAGAAATTGTGTTCCAATTGTCAATTATTTTTTAATGGTGGCCCCGAGTACCAAATATGTCCGATTTTGGTCCAATTTTAGAAATTTTTTTATACACCAATAGATAGGGAGAGGTTGAAATTGGACTTGGCCATCACCAGAGGTGGTCCCTAGTCCCAAAAATTTCCGATTTTGGTCGAATTTTGAAAATTTTTTTCCAAGGTCTGGAGCCGCCCTTAGGTATGTCCAAAAGCCATTGCCGCCCATTCCTCATCGGTTGGAACAAATGAAATTTTAGGGTGGTTCAAAATTAAAAAAATTTTTTGCTTCAGATTCAGATTGAGCTCGGAAATGGCCTTTCTCTATCGATTGATGCAAAAAAAAATTTTATTTTGAACCACCCTTAATTTTTTTTTTTTGCTCCAACCGATGAGGAATTGTCGGCAATAGCTTTTGGACATACCTTAGGACGAACAAAAAGAAAATTTTCCGAAAATGGGAATCCTGTATGAATTAATTTCTCAAAAAACAATTTTTTTAGCTTGTAGCCAATTCGACACACAACTTAAAAGGTTATTGTCGAATTCAGATATTTGTTTATTTTTTATAAATTTATTTTTAAATTATTTTGGAAAAAACTTGTAAGTTGACTTTAAGTAAAATGAATTAAAAAATCTATCTAATCAAAAAAAAATCTAAATCATTCACCATAAGCCCTAGAAGATTGCATTTCGTTTCTTTCCACGTTAAGAAGCACTGTGCGTCCAAAACTAATGAAATTAAGTGATTTAACCATTTATGGTGCTGCTTATAGCTCATTCAAATTCCAAGCAAACATTTTAACTGCAGCTTAAGTCCACAGTTCATTTTCTCATGATTTCTATTTAATGCTTGCGCTACTCTTTGGTTTCTGTTGACACATACAAGCAAACTGTTGGATAATCCGTGTTTTCGTACCATATTTTGAGGCTTACAAAATTGCTCATCATATTCATGTGTTGTCCTCATGCTGTAGTTTCTGCTGCTACTATTGGTTCGCATTAAGTGCTTCCCATAATCTTTAAAGTGTTTTTGGACACTACTCTGCTTGTTGGTGCATTTAAATAAAGAACGATAGCTGACGTTTTATTATATAGTTAGTTTGAAATCCCTCAACGAGTACTTTTAATTTAATTGCATTGTAAAAAAAAGTATGTGTGTACAGTAAAGTAAGTGGACACCATTCCAACATCATTTTTATTTTTTTTTTTTAAGTTTTACTTCCTGGCTCAGAAATCGGATTATATGCAAATGGCAGTGCGACCAGACACAGAATAAACGTCACGACTTTGTTTCGAGAACCTTGAGCACAGGCTCAGTCGAAAGACTATTTCTAATTCTTATAACATGGATTTGAATATTAACAGGTCCCTGTGTACCTGACGTCGCTAGTTTCGAACCTGATACGAATCAATTTAAAGTATCAGCATAAATGTACATTTCTACATATTTGCTATTCATTAGAAATGGTGATGTAATTGAATTTCTACATCAACTATTAAAAAAAAAAAAAATAGGTAAACTCTCATCAACACTCTCATCATTGCCGTCATCATCATCAATTTCATTATTTTAATACTTGTTATGATTTTCTTCATCAGTATTATTTTGCCTCATATCACATTGGCATTCAGTTAAAGTGTTGGCAACACTGGCTGGCTGTACTCCTATGTTGGCAACGATTTATTTTTGCGCTCTGTTGAGTACGCATAACTTTATTATTAGAAAAGTTTTAATGTTTTGGCAAACACACCAACAGTAACTCATACAAAAGACCGAACATATTCACAATCATATGAAGACATGCAATTATGGTCTCATGTATTCTATTCGTGTGGGTAGCATTTGAGTGTGTGTGGATATGTCTTGCTTGTACCAAATATTTTGATTTCTTTAAAACATTTAATAAGCTCGATTAAACTTTGAAATGCTTCAATAATTTTTTTTTATTTTGCAAGTTCAAATAAAATTGATTTTCTTAAGAAGTCCACTTAATGCTGGAAAATCGTTTAAAAAGTTCTTTGAAGTTCTTAGTCATAAAAGAACTAAGCCACAAAGAAATCTCGAAAATGAGTATTTTCTTGAGAAAAAAACAGATATATAAGTGATATTAAATATAAGTATTATTTGATATTTGGCAATTTTTGTGTATGGTGGCCACCTAAACCAAATGCCAAACGGTGTGTTCCTACAACAAACTAATGTTAATTTTCTTATTAAGATAAGTTTTGTGCAAGTTTGCTTTAATGAAATATAAACTCATGCGCTATTTGTATGATAAAAAAAGCAAAGATAATAATTTTATATTGCAAATATTTTGACTATATTAAGGCACGTTTTTGTTGAAATTGGCTAACACTTGAGTTAATTTGAGATATGCTTAAAGAGTTGCGCAAAGGTAATCAATATTCTCTTTCACTAATAGGTTGATACTATTACTAATTACGGAACAATATTGTCTTCAATGACAAAGATACATACAGCCTCAGATCTAAGAATCCTTAAACTCTCCACATGCCATAAGCCTTACACATAATATATATTAGTAAAAATATTTATAAAAAAAAATCTATTCACTCATCTTCTTCACTTTTTTTTAGATTCAGATTCTGGAATAATTGAACCGCAACTGGATATGAATTTTTGTTAGAATAACTTTTTCTTAGCAGACGAATATTTAAGAACTATGTCGACCAGCACGCTGACGTACAAATGTACATATATGGGCGCGTCATCTGAGAATGGGCCGGCCGGCGCTTAGATTGTCCCATTTTTTAAAACCAGCGAGTGTTGAGCAAAAACTAATGGCGCCTTCGAAAAGAGCTGTCTGATTTACTTTCCGTGTGAGATTCTGAAAAACACTATTCGTACGCTACACTCGAAGAAACAGAAGTCTAAAGACGACCAGTTCATTTATGTGTATTATTTACTACAAACATACAGTGTTATCATATCATGTACACCTAAAAGGGTCCACTACAATTTCTCGACAATAGGGATGTTAATATTTATGGTAAGTATATACTTACAAAATTTCTCCAAAGCCCAAAAAAAATTAGGTTTTTTTGTTAAAAGAACTAAAAACTTTAAGCAAAATCGCAACAACTTACAAAGACGTTAGTTACATTTAATGTAAACCCAAAAATACCAAAGATTAAAGCAAAGTTCATATTTTGCCAATACATGCACGTTATACATACAAACATATTTTTTTTTCTTCCGACTAAACGCTATAACAAAGTCATGATGTTCAAATAACACACACAAAAATGCGAGTATTTTGGCAGTATTCCCACACTTGCTATAAAATAAACGATCAAGTGACTGACCACTTTATTGCAGGCAGACGTCTGACCCAAAATTTAATATTTAATAAAAAGTTATGCCGCAATAAATTGCAGAATATTGAATTTTTAAAAAAGAATGTAGTACATAATACAAATTCTATAAGTTCTATGCAAAAATCGAACCCAAACAAAAATTAGCCTTTTAAAATCCCTTGCCTCACACGCTACTCTTTCATCCCTTGCAAATAAAGAAAATAACCAACGGCGCAGCAGCGCCACATGTTTTGCATGCTGAACTGGGCAAAAAAGTTTATGCCACAAAATGTCGGAAGAACACCGAAATGTTATGAAGTATTAATAGATTCGATGAAATATTGTAATGAAACTATGAGAGGATGATCAGACGGGTGTTACACAAAAAAAAAGACCAATATAATAACATACACACACTGACATACATAGGTATATATGTATGTAAAATATATGTAACAAGCTCCATTGGGCCACACATGTAACTCAATTGTATATGTTTGTGTAATTGTGTTAGTTTATGTGGATGCATGTGTTTGTTTCCTTAGAACGTCAAGAATGTACAATATTTAGAAAAAGGATAAAACTGTGTAAATATTGTTTATTATTAAACTTAAGTGAGGGTCTTTCTTTCGTCTTTATACCCTACACTCGGGGCATACTCATTTCGGCATTCAGTCTGTAACGCATAGATATGATGATGTAGTAATAAAATATAAAATAATATGCAGCACCTGACTTTGTGATTTCGCAATTGCGGAAAAGCAATGCGAAATAGTCTAAGCTACAATCTTAGAGTGTCTGAAAATAGGTGAAATCGGATCACAGATACCTACGCTTAGCAAAAAATTGTGCTATATCTCAAAAAATGCGTTTCGTGACAATTGATGTTTTGCTTATGTCCTTTGTTGAAACACATGTAAAATAGAGATGAAAGTCCCTTACATCGATATATGTCGATCGATACGCGTACCAATTGAAAGTTCGGAGTGAGAGCATTATATAACAAAATATTTTCCCATGGCTCAAAATACGGTCTCCTACATTGAACGTAAATAAAATGTTAATTATAATATTATTAGCAATAAATTGTGAGATTATTTAAAAATAAATATAGTTTCTATCATAATAAGAATAAATCAGTAACAATTGGTAGGTACACTAGTTTTGATATGCAAAATTTGCGATGGATGGAGCCACAAGCTCTGAAAGATTTTCAACCATTACCACGTTGAGTTCAGTCAATTCCACTATGCTATTAAGGGAAAAACTGAACATCCAGCATATCTCGTTTAAACAATTTAAATTCGCAGTTTGGTTGGCTAGTGTAATAATAGTTTGATTGTTCTTTTTTCCAAACACACACATAAACACAGGCACATACACGCACATAAACACAAAATTGCTGACCATAATTTCTGAGCGCCTTAGTCATATCAGTTGCACCTGCCACTATCCGGGTGCGCACAACGACAGACATTGGCCGTTGTCGTTACTCTCCTGCTGCTTCCTTGGACTTGTGTGTATGTATGTATTGGTTAACAACCACTTTATTCTACTCAGTTTCATTTTTTGCTTTGACCTGCTTTTTTTTTAGTAGTACTTAAAAACGTGTTTTCGCTTTCATAAATTTTTCCATTGAGTCTGCGAGTAAAACACAAAAAAAAAAAGATTTTGTAAAATTTAGTGAAAGCTAAAAAGGACAAACTTGTGCGGAGCTAACAAAGTGCAATAACGATTTAATACCAGCTTCGAAAACTGCTTGCAAAAGGACAACAGCTAAACTATGATGGAATTAATAATCTAAGTTCATTTTTTTTTTCTGTAAAAAGGTGTTTTTCAGTCAAAGTTGATAAGGTTTATAAAGTAGAAAAAAAGGAGTAACGTAAAAAGGCTTTAACAGTTTTGCGCTTTTCTATTCTTTTTCCTGAAAGTCGTTAAGTTATTAGATGCTTACGTATACTAATGGTTGTCTATCGAGCGTTAAAGAGACTTTTATACTACTCAGTAGTAGGAAGCTACTTGTGAGGAGGCACATATCCACACCAGGGACCGTAACGATTATGAATTTTATGATAGAAATCACTGCATAAACGTTATTCTGGATTTAAATTTTTTTCGATCAAGAATAATCGTTATTTTAGATTTCTATTTGTTTCGATCATAAATAATCGTTCTTTTGGATTTATATTTTTTCGATCAAAAATAATCATTATTTTTAATTTCTATTTTTTTCGATCATAAATAACCATTATTTTGGATTTTTATTTTTTCGATCAAAAATAATCGTTATTTTTTATTTCTATTTTTTTCGATCAAAAATAATCGTTATTTTGGATTTTTAATTTTTCGATCAAAAAAAATCGGGTGTTCAAGACAAAAAGTACATTTCAAGTCTCGATTCAGTACATTTTCACAAAACCCAAATGCCATCACATAAACACAAAGAGCATTTGTGATCGATCGAAAAAAATAGAAATTAAAAATAACGAAAAAATAAAAATCTAAAATAACTATTATTTTTGATCGAAAAAAATTTAAATCCAGAATAACGATTATTTTTGATCGAAAAAAAAAAATAGAATTTAAAAATAACGGTTAATTTTGATCGAAAAAATAAAAATTCAAAATAACGACTATTTTTGATCGAAAAAAATTGATATAAAAATAACGACTATTTTTAATCGAAAAAATAAAAATCCAAAATATCGATTATTTTCGATCGAAAAAAATAGAAATTAAAAATAACGATTATTTTTGATCGAAAAAATACAAATCCAAAATAACGATTATTTATGATCGAAAAAAATAGTAATCCGATATAACAATTATTTTTGATCGAAAAAATAAAAATCATATATCTAGGGTTCTCGTCAAAAGAAATTCATCTGTATACTCAAACTCACATTTCGACTTTTCCTTCATTATGATTTTTTTGACTTTAATTATAGAAAATAACGATTATTTACGGTCCCTGATCCACACTTAAGAGTTTTGTAACAGTAACAATTATGTTTCGGTTTGAAGAAAGCCCAATTCTTTTTTCTATTTTATTTTATCAAATCCAGTCCAGTAATTGAAATAAGTCATATTCTTAATGAAGTGTTAAGAAATAAAATCATCGAAATTCTATTGTACGTTGAATTCAACTAATTACCATTTTCTCGAAAATCATTTTAATGTTACAGCAGCTTAAAATAATTCCATAGCTTTCTTTAGTGAATGTACTTTAATTTTTTACGTAGCAGTCAGTTTTCAGCTTTCATATTTTCGAATTTCTTCGCAGGCATAATCGACTCTCATTTTGACTTTCAACATTTTTTAAATTTAAATACAAATATATTTTGCAAAATATTTTTCTAAGAAATTTTTACATTATGGTATATCATTACAACAATATAATATTCGATGTTGCGGCTGTTGCAACTGCTTAGTTTAAAATGTTTTTTTGATGGTATCTGCAACTGCTGTTGCTGTTCGTTTTGTAGCGTTTGTTAGCACAAAGTTTTTCTTTCTTATTTTCAGAAGTTAACAACAAAGCGTTCTTTGACTGTCTTACCAAGTTTCCTCTTTCCTTTCCTTTCGTTATTCTTTATTTTCATTTCCTTACGAAATTTACTTTTTATTCAACTCAGTTGCAGTGGAAAACTTAAAAGTTGGCGGCAATGTTTCTGCTGAGTTTCCTGCTGTTATCGTTGTTGCCGCATGTCGTGTAGAAAATAGCGTGAAAATAATGACGCACACAAGGAAACAAAAGAGAGCAAAAAACAAATTGTGTGCGTCAAAAATTTTTATAACTTGTAAACGTGATGACATACAAGTTTTCTTCCAAAAATTTGCTGTGCAAAAGAAAAAAAATTCCTTTTTAGTAAATGTTGAATTTCATTTTTGGAATAAAACAGTCTTTTAGATGATGAAAGTTGCTGAAGCCATTATGAACTTTGTATCGCACCTCAGAACAAAAATGACACAATTCAAGTATATTATATTTTAAGATATCAAATTTTTACGTGTTTTCGCCCATTGTGAAGAAAAAAGTTTTATTTTGCGAAATACTCGAAACTTAGAAAATTCAGAGAGTAACTTTTTTATACGAAAAATTTTCAAACTCACCTTGGGTATATAAAGTTTCAATGAACCAAACATGAAATAGTTTCAACCGAGATGCTATTTGAATATAAGAAACTACAGCTTTCTTAACTTTAAGTTCAAATCTCTAAACATAAGCTCAATAACTTGTCACCTGAAAGTCAACCTTGCAGTTTACAGAAAAAACGGCCTTTCCAAGTATTGAACTTTTCGGCTTTTTAACTTAAATCGGCCTTAGTAGCGCTAGAAAATGTCTTCTGTGGATGTAATTTTTTTATGAGAGTGACTGACTGAGATCGAGTATGTCAGAGTGAGAAGTTGAAAAAAGGCTAAATGCAAAGATGTAAATCTACATGTACTATTTATACACTTTTTTGCATTTAATTCTTGCTGTTCGCGCATCGTGTACAGAAGTAACATAAAAGAAAACATAAGTAATACACAGACCTTCCACATTTAAACATAAATATTAAGACAAACTTCAACTAAGTGCTGAAAAATTCTTTTGAATTCTTATCTTTACTACTGTCAAGTCAACACACATACATACATACATTTAATTCAATTTCAATTCCATTCAATGTTAAATTCATACACGAACAATTCAACAATTTAATTTTGACTTTGTCAAACCATAAAAAGTTAAGAAACTTTTCGAGCATAACGCAATTTTCAAATAAATTCCAACATGGTAGCTGCCACAAATGTAATGCTCAATTGAAATGGCATCAGAAGTGGAAGAAGTTGAAGAATTCTATAAAAAAGTGGCAGTATAAAACTTGCAATGAAATTCTTAAAATTGAGAGGACACTTCGACAGCTTCAGACTTCTAAGGACATTTGACTTTGTGTAATGCTGACAAAGAAACCTAAAAATAAATTGAAATAGAACCGAATCGAATACAAGTGAAGTGAATTCAAATAAATTTGGCGGCAGTCTTTACATACAAAGCGACACCCAAATCAATGGCGTAACCTTAAATTCAAATGAAAATTTTTAAACTATAAAAGAAGAGACGACGCTAGGCCAAATGGAGCATAAAAATATTTTCAAAAGCGAGACGTAAAAAGGGTCATTTAAATTATTACCCAACTAACTATGGTTAGTTCATTGAAAGACTGTTTGTTTCGAAGAATTTGTAGGTAACTTTTGCAGTGTAGCATGAAAACGATTCACTTACTGTCTGCCTGTCAGTTAGTCTCATCTGCATGTCGTTCAAATTGCCTGCCAGTTTATTTGTTTGTTTGTCCGTCTGTCAAATGACGTTTAAGTATTTTGCATTTCGAAACGAAACGAAAAATTTGCAATTTAAAAGAGACTTCTTTGCACGTTCGTTAAGGTTTTTATTTCAGGTGAAACGAATTAGAGTATACAGGCAGTTCAAAGCATAGAAAGCAATAATATGAACTTAAGTGTAAGGAATACAAAAAATGTTTTGCAATTAAATTCTCTCGTTTCAAGAGGACCTAAGCAAATTATTTTATGAACAAAATAAATATGTAAGCTGCTTATTAATATCATTCACTTCAAAGTTTAATTTCACAATTGCATTTTTTCCGCTGACTACACTATCCGACATCAAAAATGTTCCATAATATTTCTTGTTTTTTATGATGTAATAAGATCCACTAAGTTCAAAAAAATTTTTGATAGATTTTTCTCACGGTTAAATTTTTTTTAGTGAATTTTCAGTTTTTAGGCTATATCCAAATATAAACCGATTTTTTTCGAATAAATTTTGAAAAAGGGTAATATTGGATAAAAAAATTGGATACAAATTTTAAAAAAATCAATTTTTTCATATGTGTCAGCTTTTATCTCGTAACCTGTATATTAAAACCAAAGTTTTCTTTTACAAGAGCTGTGGGGAATTTTATTACTGAAAATACACTAAAAAAATTTAAAAAAAAACTAACCGTGAGAAAAGTCCATCAAAAATTTTTTTGAGCTTAGGGGACCTTATTACATTATAACAAATTAAGAAAGTTCATGGAACAAAAAAAAAAAATGTCAAAAAAGTCGGATAGTGTTATTTAATATATATTTGAAATTATAATGGATGTTCAAATAATCGCATAAAATTTGCAATATAAAGCTTAATTGCTATATACTCGAAACTCTTCCCTCAAAAGAGTCGGTTAATAACTGACTTCGCCTATTGCTCTCTTTTATTTTGCACTCATTTCCCAAATATTTTTTAATAAAAATCACTCCAAATAACGAAATTCACTTGCACAGCATATCTTCTTATTTAACTGGGATTTAACATACGGATCTCAAACTTTCATTTCATAGCCCGTAACCAACCAGAAAAAATCCCTTACATAGTGCTACTGGAAGGTAATTTATACTGCAACTAAATATTTAGTGGAAATGGGATTTTATTTCCACTAAAAGAAATGTTTAGCTTCTACTAGAATTCTATTACCATTAAATGGTAAATTTTCAAATGAAATAAAAGATCACGACTACCAACGCTTGGTTTTTTTTTAAATCTTCAAGGTCTCTTATTTTTAAAACCGGTCGTTAAAAACGCACAGATTGCATTGTGTTATTTGAAAAACTTTCATTATTTTTTATGCACAGTGAGCTTCTATTGATTTAATTTTGCAAGCTTAATGACAGCATAACATTTTTCGTTAAATTTTGTCACCTGTTTGCTTACTTTTTAACTTTAAGTTAAACAAAATTAACACCATTGAAGTAAATGAGCTGCAAAAAGCATTTCACGCAGAACAGAAACCTTCGAGCAACAACCGCATAGCAGAGGACTGATGTAACAAAAAAAATATTCAACAGGATAACAAAAATGTGAAAGTCAGTTATTTTTTAAGAGCTTAATAAACGTTATCATTATAAAAAGCTACACATTAAAATTTATTCGTACGCTTATTACGCAATTATTAAATATAAGAAAAAAAAAAAAAAAAAACTTAGGATCAAAAGGTATCATTACCACGTTAACATGAAATTTAACCTGCTGTCGCGGGAGCAGTCGCATAGTAAATGCTCTTTGAGTGTTCGGTGATACTGGCAGTTGGTGGTGATGTTGTTGTCAGCGTCTCACTAAAATATGGGCTGCAAAAATAATGTAAATTTTTGCTTATTTCTACCAACGACAATATTGTTTTTGTACTTTGTATATAGAGAAACATGTTTATTATGCGATATTTTGCTTAGTACGAACTATATGGTTCGGTTTATAATTTCCTGACTCTTCTTAGGTAAGTTGGATTATCGAAAATCGAGGTGGCAGAACTGAAAGCCGTAGAAGCAGACTCAATATCTAGTGGCAATCAAATAAAATTCGATAGAAATTAGATTATTCCTTATATAAGCTCCCTGAAGCGCACCACGAAATGGACATAAGAGAGGTAAAGCTAAACAGTCACCCAAGTCAAGTTTCTCCAAAGTTATGAAAAAATGGCTGTTGACTAAGAATTCATAGGGAAAAATGGCGTAAAAACCAGTTTGAAAAAGTACCCACATAATAATTCGAATAATCACCCATACTCCAAATGAAATAAGGTCCAAACTTTTATGAAATCTATATCTAAGCTTAGCACGTGGAACAATTTTGAAAATGAAGTATCGATACTTATTACTTAACACCACGCAACTAATAGTGACTAACCTTTTATTCTAAAATTATTTTTGCCATTATCATAACTGGCTTTTTTTTCTTTTCACATTTAATAACAACATTTTTGCTGTCGCGCATCCTGTTGAATTTCATTTCATTTCCTGTTTTCTTCTATTTTTTTAATAAACGACCAAAAAAAAAAAAAAACGAATACCAAATATAGAACGCAAATGTTAATGGCACCAGTGGCTGTTAGTTCAATGCTGACTTGCTTGCTTACTCAACAGAAACACATTGTTGCCTCATTGCATATTAGAGAGCCCCTTAGCAAGGATATCCAACTATACTCGTAAGTGTTACTGAAGAAAGACAAACTCGCTTATTATTGTTGCTATTGTTGCGAGCTGTATTTTTCATTTGCTTTCAATTTCGCGCAACATATCCTTGACTGATATTGCGGCCATTTTGCCATATTTACGTATTTCCGGTTTGCATATTCAACGAAATGATTATCATTATTATTGTTATTGCTACAGGATGTGCTTGACATTCATTCAGCATTCACAAAGACTATCAAGAAAATGTCAGTGAAGGCTACACCAAATGAAATTAGAAGCTTTAGTGTACTTACTGAATGAAACACACACATACACAGAGAAGAAAATGAAACACTGAAAAAATAACTATGCTGATTTTGTTATTTTCATTGCAATCCTTTTTAGTTTCATTAATAAAAATGAAAACCTAATCCTATCAAATTACTTCTTTAAGTATTAGTATCAGCAATTTTGAGCGAACACATTGTTGTCATAATAAAATTTCTGTGCAATTTCTAAGATTAAATTTAAATAGAAAAAAAAGTATAGTGTTGCCAACTTAAAACGTAGGTCAGTAAAAGAAGTTTTGTTGCAACTACCTTTGGAGCCAACACAGCAAATATTTCAACCACATTTCACCTTTGGATGGAAGGTGGGCGTGTCCGTGAGCCCATTTTTTCATATACACATATTTTGGTTGTTTTAACCTATATCTAAAGCTGTTATTACTGTTTATGACCGCCGTTCTATACAAAGCCATCCGCTGTGCGCCATTAACGTGATACCTCCCATACAAATAAAATTATTATTGAGAATAAACTGTTGAAAGAATCAGATTTTAACTAGGGTCCAATATTAGAAAAATCTGTTATACTACCTTCACATCGGAGAAGAAGGAAAAAGACTTTTCCCTGGAAACGGTTGATGTGTTTCATATCATATACTATGCATTTAAACATACCATACTTTGAAGTAAACGTATGTACTACATTCGCAGAAATTCCGAGAAATATTCGCTATTTCAACGCTACTCCACTTATTTCTTCATTGACGTTAAATTGAATTCAATTTCATTCAAGGTTAAGTTGAACGTGTCCTACTGCCATTTTCTTTCTTCAACGCAATCACTATTGTGTTGCCGTTGTTATTTTATTGAATTTTTCAAAGGTCCTTTAATTTACGTTTAATGCACGTCGATATGTTTCAATTGAGAGGACAAGTAGCAGCAATAACGACAACAGCAACGACATATAATCATGAACATAATAATATAAATAAAATACAAAATTGTACGTGTATTCTTGTTATCAACGTGTGTTTGTCACGTGGTAACTTTTGCCCCATTTTAGCAATATTAACACCTGTAAAGTGAGCAACACGTAACATTGAGCCATTTCGTTAGACACATAAATGCCAATTTGTTGTTGTGGTCACATGGTTTATGAAGGCTCTTGAAGTTGTACATAGGGATTTTTTGCATCATTTAAAAAAAAAAAATTTTTCAGTTAATTAATGATTAGTAAAACAATGTGCAAAAGAAACATGCATATTGTGCTAAAAGTTTTGTTAAAGTACGAGTAGTATAAAAACAAAATGAAAAAAAAGTTTATATTTCACCAAAAAATTCATTAGTAAGCTTAGACTGAATCATGTTAGAAAAAATGGAATCATGTAATAGAACCACAAGAAAACTCTTGTTGAAACATAATTAAGCCAAGAGTTCAATAAATGCAAGAAAGAACAATTTAGATTCTTAAATAGTCGGCTTCAATGTTTCTATACAACTCGTTGTATTAAGTTTAGTCGAAATGATCGTGCAATTAATTTCAGAGGCATAACTTTGAAAAACAAAATATTCTAGCATCAATTATCTTAAGATTATCAAAACCATTTGTAGATCAAGCCACGCGTTAGAAGTGAAACTTAATCAAAGCTTTGTACTAAAGTACGAACTAAATCAAACCAATAACGAATGAGTTCAAAATTAGATACGTAAAAACGAAGACAAATGAACACCACCTGAACGCCGATCTGAGTCTCTTTCCTTACACAAATAATCAAAAATATTGAGGGATATTGAAAAAGTTCATGAACATAAAAATAGCGGAGAAAGCCGTCGAATAATGCTCTGAAATACGTAGAGAAACTAAAAAAAAAAATAAAAATATTTAATAGTTTTCCTATACGCTGAAAAAGATCCGAAGAGTATAATATAAAAAATTGTAAAAAATCAAGCTGTATAGTACCGAAAAATATTGACGTCGTAGAGTCCATACCGTCAAAGAAGTCGGTAACAGTTAAAAGGTTTTTAATAGCAATTAAAGCCTAAAAACTGTATTGAAGTCAAAGAATATCAAAAAGTTTGGAAAAATATTGAAGAAGTCAATATAAGTGAGGTAGCATCGAAAGGCTATGCTGATTAGAAGGAAACCTCAAAGGAAGTCCAAAAGTATTGAATTATAAAAAGGACTCTTCGACAATAGTTGGATAATATCACATATTATCGTAGATAATCAAAAAAGTTGATAAAAATTATGCAGTTTCGAAAAAGTTGGAGTAATGATTAAAAGTGTCGAATGGTATTAAAAAACCTTTTAAAACTGTACAGAGTCGAATAATATTGGGAAATTGGAAAATATCAAGTAGTATCGAAAAATACTAAAATTGTCATTTATGTCGAAAAGTATCAAACAATAAGAAACCAAAAACACGGAAAGTTATGAAACATAACTCGGGAATTAAAATAACAGTCACAATCACAAAAACTATGAGATCATGCTACTTGGGAGTATGTACTAATATTGTTGGATATCGCCATGGGAGTTTCTGATCGTTTAGACTTTACTGAGGACTTATTATATTAATAGATGGAAAGTATCGATACTATCATTTTTAAATTTATCCAGGGTGTACTATAAGCTTCCGACCACAGCACGTGTCTTGGCGCTATTTTTTTTGAATATTTTAAATACCAACTGATGAAAAAAGATTGGAAATTTTTATGGTGTCCACATCCTTTCTAAAGTGGTAACTTTGGACCCATTTTCGAGGGAGCTGTAGCAATTAAAGTCGTCTGGATATTTCTTTTACTTTAGTGTACTCTAAAATGATGTGAAAGAAATTAATAATGTAAAAGTACACCAACTCTGCATCTTCATAGAATCACATAACTAAATTGATTTTGGTTAATAAAACCCTTGTCCCATTACTGTTGGAACTATCTTTCACAATGACTCAAAGAGCTTTGCTTCCAAAATAAATTTTCTTTAAAAAAAAAAAACTCAGTTTAGATGAAGTTGATGTCTCTTGAAACGTAAATATAATAATTTATAGTTGTGACAAGTAAGTAGCTGAGGTTAAGTTTAGAGGGATATTTCATCTAGTGGGCTGCTTCATTTTTAGGTATTTATCGTTCTCCCTCACAGTTAAAAACTAGAAAAATGTAAAATCTTATCTTGACATAAACAAATGTCATACAAAGCATTGGAACAGATAACATTTTTCTTGTTTTTGTGTCATGTTTCAACACAAAAGTATGCAAGCTATATTCAAATATCTATTTAGAGGAAATACTCGATTTTTTATTCATATAAAAATAAGTTTTGATTATTAAGCTCTTATTTATATACATTGCCATATTATATAAATGTGCATATACTTATTAAAGCTGTGCTTTATATATAATTTTTGAACCTTGCAAAAAAAAAGTCAGAAAAATTTCAAGAAAAGCCTAAGCTTAACATATAAGATAAACAAATGTCCCAAAAGAGGTTTAAGTTTTATATTTTACCCAAAAATACTAAGATTTTAGTTATACTGTGATTTGGTAATCATTGAGTTCAGCTAAAAAAAAATTTAAAATTGTTTTGACGGGAAGGTCATGTTAGCTATTCTTCTGCTTAAATGAAAAACCGTTTTATATATACATACATACATATCAATACCTTTATAGTTGCAAAAGCAATAGCTGCCAATTTCACTAATGTAATTACTGTGAATTGCTGATGCTTGATAGAGGTAAAATTAAATTAAATTTAATGTTAGTGAAGTTCGTAAACAAATCAAAATAAAAAAGCAAAGGAAACTTACAGCAAACAGCAAACAACTACAATATTATAGCATATATCAAACAACAAGCAAATGGGAGGAGAAAAGGGAATTCATTACCTAGTCAAAATAACAAACATCGACATCTATTCCACAAATAATGTGGGTGGTACCATTAGGCATTATTTATATACATACGCCCACATGCGCTTGTCAAAAGAGTCAGGCAACAACGTGATAACAGGGATTAAAACTATTTCAAAACTAATAATTTGCTGAGGATAAAAAGCATGCCCTAAATGCTGGAATCAAACTAGCGAGTAACATTTTTCTAAAACAAAATCGCTTGAGTTGAATTTGCACTGGAAAAAATTTCATAGCCAAAATATTTTAGCAACACTTCAAAGGAGGAATTTATAAAAAAAATTCTTTCAGGAGTGCTTTGAAAATTCGCCAAATCTGAGGTCAATGATATACTAAGAATTTGAAGTTAGTGGCACAAAAATGTCTAATGCTAACTTCTCGAAAAAAAAAAGTTATGGATGATTTTGAGTCAAAATAGCTTTTGTCAATTGTTGATTGTTTTCAATTTGCTGTGCTTTAAGCAACTCGAAAAACTCAATCGATAATAAAAATCGATTATGCGATCATTTATGGTACTTGGTTTTATTAATTTTAATTTTCTCTGTGTATTTTGGCTACCTTGCCCTATTTCAAAGATTAAACTCACTAATCCATCCCATTTTCGCTGTGCTCCCACAAAAATTACTCTGGCTGGTTCACGTTCGTTAGCCAATATGGTGCCGCTTTTGTTGTAAATGCTAACGGCGCGTTAATTATGCGATTAGTGTCGTGGTCGCTGTTTGGAATATAATACGAGTATAGCCGGAAATGGTAATGGGTATGGCAATGACTAAAAACGATAATTATACAAAAAGGCTCTTGACGGTCGACATATTGGAAATTTTGAATTTCGGAAAATTTGTTCTAATTGTCAATAGCACATTGCTGCTATCAGAGGCAGCGAGGCAAGCAGTCGGGGATTTATGCTTAAAAATATGATGGCCTGATTTTAAGCTTTGCATTTGTGTCCTCCGCGTTGCTCATGTCCTTTTCATAGCCATCTACTTACTATTCGTTCTGGCTAATTATTGAATTTGTTGTGCGATTTCTGTTGCTGCTGCGGTTAATTGAGTGGAAATGTTTTGTTGGTTTTGTAAAAGTTTTAACTGGTTGCGCTTGTCAAAGCGGAAATTGGAGTTTGAAGTTTAAGTACACATCATTAGTGCAGCAAAGGGTTGACGTTATTCTTGTGCAGAGAGCTGAGTTTTGGAATTTCACAAAAGCTAATGTGAAAAGTTTGCTCTAAAGATTAAGCAATCAAGATAATATTTTTAATTAAACTCTTATGCATCACTTAACTATGCTAACTTTAAGGTCTTTAGATATTTCTTTATTTCATTCTCTTTCGTTTTATTCTCTTATGATGTCAATTAACTATGTCTGATTGTATTTTATCTTAAATAAGCATAAGAAAATTTTGTTCTTTTGGGCTCTTTTTCGTTCAATTAAAATTAAAGTATTGCATATTAGAACTCTGTGAAATGTGAAATAGTTTTAGTAAGCCATAAGCATAAATAGAACCTGATCTTTATTTTACATCTAACTCTATTTCTTTCAGTTATATTCTATGATGTCACACATCAAAAATAAAACTCAAAACCCATCCTTGTTACAAAAAAATCGTAGTTGTAACAATGCAAGTCCATTTTCTTATAAATACCTTTTGTATTTTTAAGTCATAAACTTAACCGAACAAATGTGACACAAACGTGACGCTACTTCCACTACAACTGCAATCGCTCATGGTGCTAAGTTAAATGGACAATTTTACTGAAAATGTAGAATTTTATTGTGCGTGGCCAACTCCGAAATCGTGTGTGCGACAACTATTCGTACAACTATGTACAATACAAAGCTATGGCAATAACAACAATACAACGCACATGCAACATTCTCAGTAAATTTATGACAACGACAGTCCCAAAAAACAATAAAAATACTTTGTTTTGGGCAAAAATACAAAAACAAAAAACAATAAAAAAGTAGTAGAAATACATGTGGCAAACAAAAAGAAAAACTACGAAATAAACTCCTATAAAACAGCAGTAAGAAGCAGCACAAACGTGGGTGGGTATATGAACAACAAAGTTTGAATGCTTCGTTTTACGTATAAAAAAAAAGAAACATGAAGTTTTGCGAAAACTTTATTGCTGAGGTGAAAATGTGCTTTTGTCACTGATCATAAATTTCCGTTGCTTTCGATTTTTTGTGATATTTTTTTTAAATTTATTATTATTATGGATAACTCCACATGTCACAGCGCGCCATAGTCAACGAAAAGCTGTTGAAATTTTTTGTAAAATTTTGTATACAATATCGACTGCTTAACTCGAAAAAAAAAAATTTAAAATACAAGAGTACAAATATTCAAAACACTACTATGTAAAAGACTTAAGCCGTTCACCAACACAGTGATTTGGCTTTATCAGTTTCGGCTATAGACCTCTTAAGTCCACCACGAAATAGATATTTACACTACGTGAAATCATGAAAAAAACCACGACGAACAGAACGATAGCCATAAGCTCTTCATCGATTATAAAGCTGCTTTCTATAGCCTGATTGATATTGCCTATATGCCACCATGTGTGAGTGCAATATACCTGCAACGTTAGTGCGGCTTTGTAGAATGACGTTGAGCAAAACATCGAGCTCCTTCAGTGTAGGGCAGCTCCAGACCGGAACATTTGATACTATACCAAAATTTAAACAAGGTATTCCACTATTCTGCAGCCTTTTCAACTTTGTTATGGAAGGGGTGTTACGCAAATGCGTAACATATAGGAATTTATCTTGACACCGCCGTTAACACTCAAAACGATGTAAGCCTAGAAAAAAAAGCGAAGTCTCACTCCTTCGAATAGCTGGCAGCCACTTTGAGTAACGTACTAGGTACAAAGCTAAAATTTTGTCTATGATTGATTTAGTACTAGTTAAATAAGAAAATCAAAATCTGGCTGCATTGGCACGGTTGCGAAGGTACACCCTAAAATTTTCAAAATACAAACTATTCATAAAAAAACATACACGCACAACTAAAATTTTGTTTATAAGTAATTTAGTACAGAATTGTCGCGATCGCGAAGGTACACCCTAAACGTTTCGAAATGCAAAATATTTTTGAAAAAATCTTTATAACTGGAGAACGGCTGAAGCGATTTCCAAAATATAGATGTCATATGAAAGATAATTTAATAAGCTATAATATTTGTTCACAAAATTTTTGAAAATTTTAGGGTGTACCTTCGAAAATTTTAGGGTGTACCTACGCGACCGCGCCAATACTGCCAGAGATATATATTCTTATTTGACTAGTACTAAATTAACTATACACAAAATTTTAGCCTTGTGCGAATATGTTGCTCAAAGTGGCTGCCAGCTCTTAGACTATTACTAGGGGCTTAGGTAAGCAAATGAGCAGTAGAAACCTCTCTCGCTCAAGAAAACTGACACTTTACACGACTACTCATCTTATCTGTGGTACTCTACGGCGCAGAAGAATGGGTTGTACCGCAGACTGATGCAGCAATTGCTTGTAGTGTTTGAGAGAAAATTTCTTCGTAAAATCTTTGGACCTTTCAGAGCCGTTGACGACCACCGTATTTGAACGAACCACGAACTGTACGAACTCTACATTGACATAGTAGAGCGTACCACTATCCGAAGTCTGCACTAGCTGGGAAATGTGCGTATTGTGCGACATAGAAATTCCGGCGAAAAGTGTGTTTGAAGCAGGAGACGCTGAGCGTGGACGGATACAATACCTGCGTTGGAAAGACCATGCCTAGGAAACCAAATACACGCTTGCTGTGACTGATTGGAGAAGGCGTGCGCAAAGCAGAGCCGCCTAGAGAGAGCTGTTGGGGGTGGACGTAAGCCGGTAACGTGTTGTTTTGCCACCCAAATAAGTAAGTAAGTAATATTATACGTACATAAATACTTAAATAAATAAATATAATAATTTTATCTTTACTAAAAAAAGCTATTACAAACTTATACCTTAGAGATCTTTTTGTGGCACCTTGCACTATTTGTCAGTAGTTAAAAAATAACAAATAAAATATACAGCAATTGGAGGTAAGACAGCAACATTACAGGAGTTTTATGCTTTGATACAAAAAAATTGTACCATGAATTTGATTCCCACTTTCTACTTTCTCTACTATTGTATTTGTAGATAAATATTTATTGAGCAATATCGATAAGACTAGTGGAAGGAAAGGGAGTAGCACTTATATGAGTTGTTATTGTTGTTGTTATTATTGCAGTTCATATGGGACCTTAGTCTGACTGAATTCACTAGTTCGGTTCATAGTCTTAAAAATGAAATAAAAATGTTATTTTTGCAATGGTTAAATTTTACTTTTCAATTTAGAGCGTTTCCTGTTTTTATTTCTGTTTGAACAACAACGGCATGCGAAGATGCAATAGATATATTTTTTCTAGTTTTTTTTTATTGTGGTAGATACGAAGTTTATGCTCATAAAATTGAATGTGCAAAATTTTATTGCATAGAGCTATTTTTCAGTCATACCTTTTTCGCAATAAAAATACATAAGTTGGTATTTGCCGCCGGTTGATTTAACACCAGCTGCTGTTGCTATTTCCTTCTCACACTATAAGAAGTATGTATACCAAAGTAAGAGCTTCGATTTAAAAAATATATATATATTTTTTTCGGAAACATTTAAAAATTTTACGTAATAGTCTTTAAAGACCTAAAACTTACTTTATTTTATACAAAAGAAAAAAAATCCGTATCTTCACTTCTTCGTCTCTATTTCAAGTTGGTGTTACTTGAAATAATCAATTTCATAAAAGAAAAAAGAAAAAAGAAAAAAAAATGAATCTGTTTCCAACTTTTCACTTTCATGTCATCCATTCACTTTTGGGAATTGGCTACGAAATCTGTCCTACTCCTGTTCCATTTTGTCTGTTCCAATTTTGAAGAGCCTCTCCACTTCACGTAGTAACAAACTACTGTGGCAGTGTGTTTTTGTCACAAACGAATATTTGCAGATATTTTCTGTTACTTTATCCCCAAGCCCCGTCAGCTCCATAGCTTACTGTTGTATTGTGTGCTGGTGCTTTTGCTGTTGCTGTTGCTGTTGCTGGTATTCTGAGTTTTGTGTTCTCCCTATGGAAATGCGCTGCAATAAATTTCCATCAACGGCGGTAGCCACTTTTCGTTTTTTTTTCTCTCTTTTTCTTTTGCAACAAATCTACACTTGTGTTGTTCAATGCCAGCAGCAATCGAAGTTCCATCGCTATCAAAAACCTACCAAAAGCTTGGAAAATCGTCAGTAAAACAGAAACAAATAAAAAAAAAAGTTGTAGCTTTTTTTTTTCCCCCCATTAAAATGAGGAACTGATGGGGTTTTGGTCAATAGCAACAAATCTGATGGCTCAGCTGTTGCGAATGTGTTGCGGTTACTTTGATTGCTATGCTCTACTTGATATTCACTACGTTCATTTTTGGAAAAAATATGGCAATGTTTGTAGTTGTTGTTGTTGTTGTTGTTCTTTTTTTCTCAATATGTGTAATACTCGTAGATACACTAAAAAAGTATTTTATTGATAGGGTTTGTGCATAAAAATTTTATAAAATTTAAGAGAGCATAATATCAGCCCATGTAGGCAACTGTAAAGCCTTCACTCTCAGAACAGAGTGTAGGTTTTTATGAATCCACCAACTGGATAAACTAACGAAGAAATTGAGAAAATTCTTCAACAGTGCACTGAAAATTAAGTCGTATTAAGCATCGAAATTGTAGTTAGTAAGAGCAAGAAAGACAATTATATAAAGTAGGACCTGTAAATATAATGATAGCTCGGGGTGAAAAACAGTTCTAGAAGGAATTCTTTAAGACTTTCTTGCTACACAACTCCTTAAATGCAACCTGGCTGTGACGTCGATATTTTCTGCTATCGACGTCACAGCTCAGAACCTGGAGATTGGCGGCTGAAATGAATTTCAAATAGACGCTTGATGACTCCTCCTCCGGTGTGAGCCACCTGAACCATGCAGTATTTATTTTATCCTTGTACAGAAAACATTTGAGGCTATCCAATTTAACTTTAATTGGAAAAATTTTAAGAATTTGTTGTCTTTTAACCAAAATGGATTAAAAGTGACTACTAAGATGTAAAAATCTTTCACATTATCAATCTTACATTCTTTATTTGAGAACCTCTTGAAATGCTGGTCGACGTCTATATTAGAATGTAGTTACTAAAGCTCCACTTCCAAGCAATCAACACGGTTATCAGAGAGCGCAATTTGCCGAAACTGTTTTCTTGAACTGACTGATCTGAGTACCGAGAAGAGCAAAGGGGAATTATCCAGGGTACCTCTTTTGATATAAAACCATTGGAAACTGAATTACTAACTGTTATACCATATATTTCTTAATTGACACAAAACAGAGACGTTGATGTTAAGTGGGTTATTATTAACCCACGAAGATAAGTGACAGAATTCTAAACTGGGCCAAGCATATCGATTGGAGAGTGCGAAAAGAGATCTCACCATAATTCGGAAATTAATTCAACTCTTAATTTACGTTTGGCCATAGATTAGTAATGTGCGCAAAAGTGAACTTTAATAGTGAAGGTTTAGTATGTATTCAAATAATTCATCATCATCATCAATCAAGCTATAAGATTCTGTAACGATGTTAAGTTCCGTCTCCTGAGCCAATAGTGCCTGGAAAAGTGCTGAAGTTCCTTTAGCTTACAAACTATCTTTTCAACGACTTGCAAGTCAAATAAGAAGTAAGCATATGCTAGCAAGCTGGGAGTTATGAAGCAAAAGGCTTTCTTTATTCTTGGTAAATACGTGTACTGTAATTTGAGCATTATGCGAAGAAAAGCTTTCATTGCACATAGTATGCGCGTGTACCGAATTTGGCAAAGCATTTTTGTAATATTTAGTAAAATCAGTGTATGCGAGATTTTCTTTTTTTTAAATTTTTCCTACATTTTTTCCCCTTGTTATTTTTCTTTTGCTATATATAAAAAATTATGTGCTACTCTCATAATGTTCGCATTATATTTTATTTCGCATTGGCAAAATAAATCAAAGCAACCGCAAACAGTTTTCCTCGAACTGTTGTCATAGAATTTCCTTTGTGCTTGGATAAAGAAAGCATTCCTGGTATTAGCTTCTACCTAATGCTATATAAAAAGTTCAAAGAGCGTTTTATGGCGTTTATTTATACTGATTCTTAAGATTTGTTTGCTAAACAAATTTTTGTATCGGAAGAGTCGTATTTCGATCGCTGAGCCGATGGTTAAGGTCAGGACTGAGCTAATATCCTGATGATCCAATTTTCGCGGAGTAAGAAAATATCTGAAATCTCATTTTGCTAGGGTTTTCGGTGAGTGAGGACCCCATTTTCTTTTAGTAAATATAAATAATTGGAAAGAGTCAATATATGATTTTCCTTAAAAATAATAGGAAATATCTAATTTGCTACGGTTTTCAGGATGTGTAAGTGAGGACCTTTTTTTGCTACATAAAATTTTTTGCAGTTAAAACAAATGAATTAAGTTTTCATCAACTTTTTTCTGCTCCTCGTTTTGGTCAAAAAACAATTCCACAATAATTCCTGAACTTCATTACGTATACGCTATTAGAACTTTGAATAGTTATATCTAAAAATCACTAAAAATGGAGTTAACTCGTTTTGCTTATATGTATTTATTGATTGTTGGTGCATACCAGCAGGCGTAATTAGATGTATGATACTCAAAGATATTTGCATAAACATTGATTAGAAACTCTCGCAGATTTAAAAACTCTAGATTAAGTTATTTTCAATTACAAACAAAAATTTGTTTCACAAAAACACGTTACCACGTTTGAGATTTTCCTTCATCTTATTTCAAAACATCTCGAAAAATCCCTGGGGTAAGATGTTTGTAGATATACATATATTGCGAAAATTTATTTTCTCGCAGCAACAAAAACAAAAATACTCGCAAAATAATTTTTTCTTTCAAAATGCCCACAGAGTTGTCTATTGCTAAGTATTTGTATGCTGTCTTTTTGTGTGCATATTAAGGATATGTCAATATGAATCATAAATAATTTTCTTATTTGCTCATATTTTCCTGTGTTTATTTTGTGAGGGAGAAAATTTCCTTTTCTGGTTTGTTTTATTTGGTTTTGTTTTAATTTTAATGGAAATACGTGATTTCTGTATATCTTTGAGTTGTACATTATGTAACTTATTTTCTATGAATAGATAAATGTGACTTTGATGTTCACAAACAGTTACTTTCATTAAAAATAATTTGAAAATTTAACTGGAATATAATAGTCATGTTTTTGATTTGTGTGCTTTAGGGAACAGTGATTAACGGAAGACTTTTATGGGTGATTGTAAACAATTCCGGAATTTTACGCGCGGAATCATTACTATTACCCAAAATGAAATTTGCACTTAAAACCAATGTTCTTGTGTATATTTTTGAGTGTTCTAACTACCGTATCTTATTCTTAATGCATATTTTATGATCCCCCGGATGATCTTTTATGGTAAAAATGCATGTACCATGGCATGCCTTAAGTGACGAAAACTTTTCGGTAACGCTATAGATATCGCTTAAGTTATAGCTGCGAGTCACTTACAGCGTTCAAATTCAGGGGCATTTTTTAATTCAATTTGAACTATGTTTTGTGCACTAGTTCGCCAGCAGGCATCGCAAGTCAGCTTCTTCAGACTTGCTCACTTTATCTGTTTACTTTTATCTTTGAGCTTGAAATGGGGGCAATACTGTTGATGAACTCAATAAAAATATTTTTATTGCTTTGGTCTTTGAATCGTTCCATTTGCTCCAAGCATCACTGCGTTCTGCGTAGTCCCTGTGCATCGAGGACTTGGTGGGCTTACCAGATAGTTATTAAAAAGTTAGGACACTTTTCCTTTTAGTTTTGGTCATTACTTTGAACAGTTTGAGTAAGAAAGTCATTGTGTTCTAAAGTTTTAGTTTTTTATAACAGTAAGAGTGAGGAACATTTCTTGCTCATACATTTTTAAACAGTGAGTATATTTTTTAAAAAAAGGCCGTCGCAAAAAACATTATTTTCAAAGTGTAGCCCCCAGCCCCGACACTTTCACGGGTCGGCCTTGCATGGAACGTCTTGTATTTGTAAATTGCAACTTAAATTTTCGTCGTAACATTCATCAACCCTACCTCCACTCTTCGGAACTAAGTCACCATTTTTCTTCTTCTACTTCACTCTTTACAAATTCCACTAAAATATTTATGGTATAAAGCAACTGAAGATAATTTAATGGAAGCATAAGAATTTTAAAAATCTCTTAAAATAAACAAAATAAACTTTAAGTAGAACATAATCCGCTTTCAGCACTCACACATGCAACGACAAACTGCACCCAGCGGGAATTTGTAGGAACGAATCAAACTTTAACTACAATGGAGCACACAATTTCCAAGGAAAAAGTGAAAACAAGCACTTGAAGAGCATCAAACATCGATATATGGTACTTTAGCTCCTGCCAACAACGAACTTTCAGTCAGTTCGCAACGATCGATTTTCCTGTAAAGTTTTACAAATCGATGCTGCCTCTTCGAATAAAGAAATATGACAACGAAGAAAAACTTCTTTTAATTAAAAAAAAATTTTCAAAAAGAAAGCGTTTAAACTTGTCATTCTAACATAATTATTCTAAAAAAAGAAATCTAACTGTTTCAAAGTATGTATGACATTTCGTAATAACAGATAGTTGCAAAATATTGAAAAAATTCAAGAATGTTGAAAATGTTCGCAATGTATCAAAGAGCGATTTATTTTCTCATTGGGCACTTCTTAGTAACGTGACACATTTTCCCATGCACAATTAATTATATCAACACACACGCAAACATACAGCTTTTTATCTGGCAGTGTGCAAAAACCCACAACTGATTTAAGTTTTAATTGCATAATGTTTATCAAGTTTCATTTGTAATTTCGCAAGTTTTTGCACATTTTCTTCTCATTTGATGTTTTTGCACTTTTGGTGCATTTTTTAAACAGAGATAAGAAATTTGACTTTCTGAAAGGGGTCCAAAATTATTTTAACAAAATGGCAACACTATGCAGCAATAGCATAATTGAAGAAGATTCATGTTTCAATTGCCGAGGCGATGGTTTGAATCCAAGAGAAGGTTGCGATCCGCGTGTGAATCACGCGAAGAGTTTTATTCAATTGTTGTTGTAGTCAAAATAAAGATATTTAATACATCATCAGACTTGAAGTCATTACTTCATTTTATTTCACCGTAAAGCGCGCGGATATTTTGTTGTTTTTATATATATTTTATGATTTTATAAAGGGGTGCTGATTTATCTTGAGTGTCTGAAGTTTCTTTGTGCCTCTTCAATTTTTGTGTGATTCGATAAGCTCAGAGAAATTTCAGTTTATATTCTCTTAAATATTTAATGCTATACCTCAAAATCAGAAGAACCAAATTTACAAAAGAGGTCCTGAGAAAGTCTTAGCTACATTGAAAAATAAGAAAACCGTAATATCAAAATATAATGCCGTGAAATATATGAAATATAATAAATGCAGAAGTTTCTAACAACGAAAAAGGGTTCATCGACTGAAAGTTGGATTCAAATAGTGTAACAGAAAAATTGTAATATGATATCGTATGTTTAAATTAAAATGAATTATTTAATGTGTTGTTATTTATCTTCTTGAAGAGCGTTAAAATTTTCATTTATTAAACGCGCTATAAGCTGATCGCGTAAGGCTCTTCCAAATTAGTTATAAATTCATCGTCAGATTTAAAATCTTCTGAGTGTTTGATGGGAGGGATGCTTGAATTTATATGCTTACAGCTTCTTCTTTCTCTATGCTATCGCACATGTTGATTATATCATTCATCATTTCATCAGAGCTGCCAACTATGTGTAGTCATTGTTGATGTGTATTTGTGCCACAAGCGCAACGAAGTAGGATTTTGATGTTTAAGGACATTGCGATGTACAGTGGGTCGAAAGTAGGTAAATATTGAATATTAATTTTTATTCAAATACAGTCATTTTGGTTCGTGTATTGGTTATCATTTGTGGAGCAGATAGTGTTATAAGAACATGTCTGTCTGTAGAAATTAGTGTTGGACAAAATCTTTATCAATGATGATGATATTTGCCATTAGGTAATAAATTTCTCCGCAATTTGTAAAAACTTCATCGAAGTCTGTACGGCATATTTGGCTTTTAATTTAAACTCAATTTCAGACCTCATTCATTGTTTGTGAGTTTTCACAATATTTATCGGACTTACTTATATTATCACATACATAGATTTTTTGCCGAAGTTTTGCTAAAAATCATTGCACTATGCAGCTGCATAGCAGTAAGCGCTTTTAGTTGAATTGCAACGTAAGAATTTGCTGAAAGGAATTCACCTGGAAAATGTATTATGTTGCATTGCTCGTATCTCTTTGTTTGAGTGTGTATGTGTGTGTATGTGTGTAATACATACAATTTGTGCAACACTGAATGTGTTGAGTACTGCCATTTTCATAATATTTATACGTATAAACATGAAGGCGAACAGAATCAGACAAAAAGGTTAAATAGGTAGATATGCATTGAGAGGGGAGGAAAATACTTTTGTTATTTTGTATACCTTAAGTATTTTACGCGCTAAGAGATTTTCAACTTCCACTTGATACTTTTATATTTACAACACCATAATTTTAAGTTGTTACAGTTAATTGTAATTCAACAATAGCCACCCCACCCGTTTTTTTCACCGTTCGTTCTACTAAACCAAAAGTAGCGCACGTGTCCCTGACTGACTGAGATTTACGTGGTTGCATGCGAAAATAGTAGCAACAGCAACAGCAACAACAACAACAACAAAATAAGGAAGTAAAATTTTGCTTGAAAAGTTGGGTACCTATTTTAAAAAGAAGAGGGGAGATGACGTTCAACAAAACTGCAGTGCTGCAAAACAAAAGCGAGTAAAAAGTTTTGAAGCATAAACCGCAACAACAAAGCTTTGGAATTTATTTTTTCATTATTTTTCTGACGGTTTTTGTTTTTCTTTTAATTTTTGTTTTAGTATGGCAACATTAACAATTCACTATTTTTTTTTACATCACTGAATTGTAGAAAAATGTAGTGAAAAAAGTAGTAAAACAAATAAAAGTTTAAATTTTTTTGCTCCTTATTTCTTTTCATATCAACACACACACACACATTTGTTTTGTTTTAGTTGCGGTTTTGTTATTTCCTTTACTCACAGAAAACCATTGTGCTGTTGTTGTCAGCGCTATATTTTTACTTTTTCTATTTTGCTTAAATTTACACATTTTAGAAATTGCATTTTTATATACTTTTTTTTTCTGTTTTTTTTTTTTTTGAGTTTATTTATTTTCTACAATATTTTATTTACATTTGCATCGAATGTGTGCAAACATGACATTTGTGTCAATTTACTTGGTGTGTGCGTGAGTTTGTGTTTGTATTTGAATGCGTTGGCATCGCTGGTTGCCGAACAGGATGTTCATGCGAATATCATGCTGGCAGCGGAAGTAAGCTTTTGTTTTGCGCGCGTAGTCAAATAGAAGATGTTTGTGCTACTTCTGACAGCCGTTACAAATTGCATTCATGAAATTCTTTGAATGTAACAATCCAGGATTTAGATTCTTGAAAGGCTTTTAGGTATTTACATGGAAAAGGGTAAAAAAGTTTGATTAATAATTTACACTATTTGTGATGAAATGTGGTCAAGAAAATGCCAAACATCCACGGTTCAAAACATAACTTGAATTATTCAGTCTTCGTTATTAAGTTGTAAAACAATGCTTCTAGAAAAGATGCATACTTTGGTCAGTTTTTGTAATGTAGAATTAAATTAACATGCGGCATCACGATTTTTAGCTGAAATTTAGGCAGAAGCATAGAAACATATTACATTAGAAATTATTTACCGTTTTAAGTTTGCTTTCGACACTGGTTGTTGGGTGGCGAAGAAACACGGGCACTGCTGCATCCTGGAAACATTGCCAATAGCACTGGCTAATCACTCAACCGATTTAGATCTGCCCCACACTCAACTTTGAGAAGAACTTTCAGGTGAATATTACGGAGAGGGTTGAATAAGAAAAGGGCACTATCAAATAAAATTTTGAAACCGCCATGTACACCGATGGGTCAAAGATGGACTGCGGTGTAGTTGCGGGAGTTAACTCAAAAGACCCAGAAATTTTTAAATCTTTTCCCTTACCTAACTCAGCTAGCGTTTTCCAAGTAGAGTTTTTTGCTACTTTAGCAGCCTGCTGGCTAGTGGGCAATACTAATATGGGAAAGCTTCAATCTTCTCCGATAGCCAGGGTGCCATCAAGCATTTAAAATCGGAGATGATAAAATCTAAGTTAGTAGTACAATGTAGGAAGGCACTAGCTAGGCTAGAATGTCAGAGCGACATAACTCTTATATGTGTTCCAGACCACAGGAACATTGAGGGTAATGATAGGGCTGACGAATTGGCTATGCACGGTTCCTCTCCTGATGAATCAGGAGCCTCAGATCACGTGCAAATTCCTATTGGTATAGTTAAGAAAAAAGTATTCTCGCATTTACTTTCTGAGGCCGCAAAGAACTAGCGAACACTGCGAACCTGTAAAATATCCAGAACAATATGGCTATAATATAATATTTCAAAAATTACTGACTTAATGTCCAAGAGCCGCAATCAACATCGCGATAGTCACGACTTATACTGGACACTGGACTATTATTATTATTACACAGCTGAATAAGTCAAAAGTCAAGTTAGAGGTTAAAGTGACTCCTGACTCCTTAACTGGCTGCGGCTATTCTACACCAAGCGGGAATTCGACCTTGAAATGACCTTCAAGGGTCACTTTGACCTCTAACATGAATACATATTTGAACGTAGAATTTTGTGCTCTTCCGGAATCCGAGCTCAAAAAAAGGGGTTTCAATTTGAAAAACTAAAGTTGACCTTCAAATAACCTTGCAAATGTAGGTCAAGGTCGTGGGTTAAGGTCATGGCTGGATCAGCCCTTTGATACCCACCAACTTTTATTTGAAACATTCAATTGAATGACTTGCAATTTTTTGACTTATTCAGCTGTGTAATTGAAAATGGTACACCCAGTATATGATTTATTTTTTCGAGAAATTTTGAATACCTGTTGCTCTCGTGGTAATGTAGGGAATTATAAAAATTAAGTACAAGTCTTAAGATGCAATATTACTGCGCTGTTTAGTGACTACACAATTATTTGCATGTAATAACGCATTAACTAACCGCATACCTAGATATGTGAAAGCCACCGCGCGTCTCCCTACTACCAACCAACAATTGTCAACCACGACACCCTCCCTCCCCGCAACTAACCACAAGCAATGTATTTATTCTACATGCACACACACACACACTTACCTCGATTTGAAATTGCAGCTTCCGCGGCGGTGTTCCTCAACAGATTCATATGCAAAAGGCAGCCGAAGCTAATTATAATCAAGAGCGGGCAATTCATTCTGCGAAATGCAGCAGTGGCTGCTTTCGTTTTAACTGCAGTTACTGTTGTTGCTGTTGCTGTTGCTGTTGCTGTTGCTATTACTGCAGCTGCAGTTGTTGCTTTTGCGGCAGGCCTTGCACCATAACATATGCCATGTGAAATTATTTTCATTGTGTGAAATTCTCTATTTTTCACTTCCGTCTTCGTTGTCGTTTGTTCACAAGTTTCTACAGCGATTTCCTGCGTTTTTCCGTTCTATGCTTTTTATCCGCAGTTCTATTGGCTTTTTTTTTTTTTGCTTTACTTTTGTTTCACTTATTTTTATTGCGGTGCGCGTTTTGTTTTTTACACACACACACACACACACGGAGGGGAAAAAAAGTTAAAAATTAAATGCGAAAAACAAAAACCGTTCCGTTGAGGAAAACAAAAAAATTAAAAGAATTTCCGACGTTTTATTTATTTATTTTTTCTTTTTGTTTTATAATGCACGATTGAGATGCAGTTGACTTTTTTCACTTTGCTTTGACTTTGTTTTTTATAATTTTGCTTTTGTTTTTCGTAAAATTACGAAAAACAGAACTAAGCTTTTGAAAAAGTAGAATTAAATACATCAAAATTAACGATTTTTACAATGCACTTTATATATATTGTCTATTTAAAGAGTGCGCGTTTTTACGTTTAAAATAAAATAAAATTTAGCAAATTATTTTCTGCTTTATGGGTTTTTCGAGTGCGTTTTTTTATCTATTTACTAATTGTCGTTGTTGTGTATTTGTTTGGTCTCTTTTGGTTTTTAATTAATTTACCCGCTTTTCACACTTAAATCCCGCAGCAAATATTTTGTTTATGTAATTTTTTGATTGCATACTTATTGGAGTGTTAGCAAATTGTACGTGCTATACACAATGCTGCTCATGGTTGTTGTAATAACTATTCACTACTGTGTTGTGTTGTACATTTTATCACTGATTTATAAAATATATATGTATATACATATGTACATATGTATATAAATGCAAGAGTAAGCATAATTTAATATAATTTTCCGCTTCAATGTTTTGTTTGTATTTCTGCGTCACTAACGCTCGAGTTTGATTTTAATTACACAAATTTCATATGCACACTTTATTTAAATGTGGGTTTTGGCACTTACACCGCTCACTAGTTTTTGGGGCTTAATTAATTTTACAATTGCATTCATAGTTGTAAGCTTTTCGAATGGCTGTTATTAACTATAGAGAAAAAATTCGCGCATCAGCTCAGATTGTAACCTGCAAAAGAGAAGAAAATGAAAAGAAATCATTTAATATTATAATTAACATATACAGTTCTTCCTCAAAATATTAAGTTTTCAACTACCATATCTGTTCATCTTAAATACTTAAACAAACCACGTACAAAGGCGTGTAAATTTTTAGTTAAATTTTATTGCACTTCTTATCTTAAAGAAAGTTTTTACTTATATTTTCACTTTCTTTTCTCAAATTTAAAAAAATTTTCCTCTGTTTAAGCAGGATAAATATCTGCATCACAGTGAAACATTTGTAACGATTATGTTGTGTTTTATTGCAAGTAAAAAATTACATAAAAGGGAAAAAACAAAATAAAAACAACATTAAAAGTTAAAAAAAAATGTAATAAGAAAGAATTGCTGGAAGCAGAGGAAACCACAAGAAAATTAAAAAAAAAAAAAATTGAGTAAAAAATATTCATCAGAATGGGTAAAGTATTCAATGTAGCTACACTCACAAAAAACGTTAAGTATAGTAATGCAATTCTTACAAAATATTTCTTCTAGTCAAGATACTGGATTTAATATTTCTTTGAATAAAATTTGAACTCCGTTATGGGTTCTTAGGAGTCCTTTATATTCTCAATAGCAAAGCTCAATAGAGTTGAAGTTTTTTATTGAAACAAAGTAACCAAAAAGTAGACAATCTTGAAGAAGGGCGTTGTCCTAAATTATATTGCCGAATAAAGTTATTATTCAGCGTGTCCTGTTTTTTTTATCTGCATTTGAAGGCTTAAGAGGTCATAAAAGATTTAGAAGGCTAACAGTCGGCGAAGTTTCAAAATAGGATAACCAGCAGTTTAGGAGCTAACGGTTTCTTGCGTTTGTTCTTTTAATTTTAAAATTTCATACAATGTGTTGTATTTTTTTCAAGTACATATGTAAAAATTTTATTTTTACGAGTCCTAATTAAATTATCCTCTCTATTTCCTATGATCTCTTTAACCTTCAAATGCTGATAACAAAAAAAAATATATACAAGTAGTAAAAATTTTTTCGCAAAAAATCAAAAGGTGTCTCTCACGATTACGCTGTGGCTCTCTACGCCGAAACACTCTTGGATTGCGTAATTAAATGAGAAATGATATATAAAATATAGTTCTTTATTCAAAAGACTTTTATATGTCTCGCAAAATAATAAGTTTATTCGAATGATCTTAAATGATATTTTTTATTGAATCATTTATTACTGAAACAACAAAAATTACATATTGTTCGAGAAAAGTGGTGTTATTCTTTTTATTTACCTTTGTAATAGTAATATTTTTGGTGTTTTAACACAAAAAAGTTATTAAACTGATTAGCTCAATAAAATAGCTATATAAACATATATATAGTATAACCTGCAGGCCATCAAAATTTTGCCTCAAGTAAATATAAATTTCGGAAATTATGTGCTGCTTGTGCAAGGCCACCAAATATTTTCCAAATAAAAAAATTTTCTATTATACTAGGCTCATGTTCAGAAATACTTTGAAAAATGCTCTTAGTATTCCTATAATAAGAGAAATTAAAAATGTATAATTGTAAGCCAAGATCTTATATTGCATCAAATCAAAAAAGTAAATGACTCCATAAAACTCGAAGATTATCTTACGCATACATATATAAAGTCAAAAGATATTGAAAAAATCGAAAAAAAGTTCATATTAAACAAACTGATTTCAAAATCATAGAAAAAGACTAGTAAATTGGAGAGTATCGAATCGCAACGAAATATATAAATGTTTTGGTAATGAATGTTTTGAAAAACATCGAAAAACTTGGAAAATATTAAGCAGTATGGAAACATATTGCAAAAATCAAAGAAATAATCTGCAGAAGTCAAACAATATCAAAAGATATTGGAAATTCGAACTTCTTAAATTTTTAAAGAATAATTATCTAGGTCGCTGAGTACTTTTCTTCTGGAAAATTCAAATTTTTTTTTGGAATTTTGGAATTTAAAAAAAAATTTCAAGCGCAAAATGCATTAAAGAAACAAAAAATGGGCAATACAGCTGCATATACTAGTTTCAAACCACCGCTGCTACATGGTGTCATCAGCGACCTTTGTTAGCTGATTTTTTTATAAATTTTACTTTTTACATTAACGAATTAAGGATCCTAGCTAAAAAAAAATATTACACATTTTTTAACGAGTGCTCCGTTGAAAGCTTATCTGGTGATACAAACGAAGTTACAAGTGCTCTATTTCTAGCCTATAAAAGTCTCGAACAATTTCTTAACTTTATATGGCAAGCTTTCAGCTTATCAAATCACCATTTACATCACACTAATTACATTCAAATTGGATATCAATTCATAATATATAGGCAAATTTATTTGTAAAAATTGAACCTGAAGTAGGATGTTTTGGTTTGTTCAGATGGGATGTGCTCAGAAACTTAACTTTTATTTCAAGTTAACTCTTAATTTAATATTTAATAAGTTTCGGAACTTAGTTTCTGAAACAAATATTTATTACTATTATTATTATTATTTTTTTTTTTGAGTGTAAGTATGACTTGCAAAGCATTGTATCAAAACGAAACACAAACGTTGACAGATGAAGTTATCACAAATTGCAGACAGAAGCATATTTTATTTGCAAATTAATTTTACGCATACTTTAGTGATTTAGTTTCGTCTTTAAAATTCATAGCTGATAGAAAATTATTTAAGTCTTTGAAGAAGCAAAGAAAAAATTTGGTATTAAAATTTTTAAGCCTTTACAGTATTTTTTTTTTCTTATTAAAACTTAACTGTAAGCAAACTAAAAATTTTTTTTTTTGATGTTTGACCTTAAAATTTTCCAGTCATTAGCATAAAATAAAAATAAAATAAAAAAAAAAGTTAATGTGCCACGTTTTCATTATCAGCAACACCTTCTTGCTACTGTTGTAATAAAGATGCATAAAAAACCTATAAAAATTCATAAAAGTTATAACCTTTACCGTTAAAGGTACAGTGAACAGCTTCATCGGCCTGCCTTTCAAAATAAACAGCCGAAAAAAATACCCCAATGGGAGCAACATTTGAGTAATTATGAATGCTGTTATATCTGATTTTTTGTCAACCCACCCCTACCTTAAGTCTGCAGAAAGATAGCAGTATTTTATTGCTCCAGCAGGATATGCCAGCAACAACAACAGCAAAACGAATAACAAAAACAACATAATCCGGAAAAAAAAAAGAAAAAAATTGTGTGTACCATAAGTAATGATGTTGATAATTATGACTTTCAGACGACTTTCCAAGTGACTTTTAATGGCAGTGACCAAGGGTACCATGTTCTGTAAGTGAATTCTGGTGCTGCGTCTGTTGCCTGTATGCGGCTTAATCTAAATTTATAACACTTTTTGGTTATGTTTTGTTCATGACGTTGTTGTTTTTGCCATTGCTGGGTCACCAAAAGTAGGGTAACAAATTTTATGCTACATGAATTATTATTTAATGAAATAATTTTCCAGTGAAATATCAAAGAACGTTAAAAAATTTTTTGGTATTCTTAATAGATATGGGAAACTTAAGAATATTTTCATGAAACCGGTTGCTTTAAACATTTAAAATGTTCAAATTTATAATCGGTATCTGCACGTAAATTTTACCTAAAAGGTAGTTATCAAGAACAAAACAAAATAAAATAATTTTAATTTTGCGTACCCTTGATATCAAAATAAACTTTGTTATTGAATGCGGTTTTTTTTTTGTGATAAAGTTTTGTTTATCTATCATTCATGAGTCGTTGAAACATCGGGCAATCAACCAGATTTGCCTGGGGTAGCTGTAGAAACAGATAAAATTATTAGCATATTTGTAAGTTTTTTGAAGTCAATACTTTTTGGTTGCACATGATATTCTTGCCCTTAAGAATTTATCAGAGTGTCCAAATTCACAAAGCGCTTACCGAGATGGGCGCCATACGACAAATCAGAAGTATGGACTGTGGTCTGAAACCAATAATTAATTTTATTTGAATAATTCCTTTTTTACTATTTTCGAAGAACTTATTTCTCGAAAACCTACATTTTCAATTCTTTGATTTTAATTGCTTGTCAAACTGAGGGAGGTGCCACTTGAACATTTTTCTTTCAATTTTACATGATCCTGAGATTATTTACGTATATTCTTTATACTGTGGTTTTTCAAATATTCTTATGAAAATTTCGACATTATGCAAGAACAAGATATCTTTTCAGACCACAGCGGTATACAACAATAAAATATTTATGTTTCATGCAATAAAAATGTTGGAGAATTAAATCTGAAAAGACACAATTAGCACCAGGAACTTTAATCATTCTGCACACAATTTAATTTTTTTTAATATTTGCGTATATAGCGCCTCTTTGTATATTCGTGAATTTACTGAATTAAGAATTGAAAAATGAAATAACATTTCAAAAAGTTTTGTGCAGAAAAGAGTTATACAAAAAGAAATTTATTTTTGGAAATTTGCATCTCATTTAATTGTCCCTTAATTATTTTCATCAATGAAAATGAAATAAATTTATTGAAATTCAAATTTCCAGCAAATTTAATTATGCCTACCATTCGTTGCACAGGTAATTCCTTTTTACATTGAGGAATTTTATGCAAAATATTGTAAGATTTTTTCATTAGGTATTTTCAAAGCTTTTGTAATGAATTAGTCCAAATTTAATTACCTTGCTATAGGTTCTGAAAATTTACTTTGTGAATTAAATTGTTGACATTGCATAAGATTTAATCTCCTGAACATTTTATTTAATTTTTTATTTGTCTAATTAATAAGAAATGTGTAAAGTTTTCATAAAAAGAGTTTTCAATATTTCATTTAATTAGAATAAATATGTTCTATTAGATTAACGTATCCACTTTGACAACTAAAGATGAATATTATCTTCTGAACTCAAAATTAAATAAATATCGAATTAAATTTTTGTTTAGTTTTTTGTTAAATTTACTGGCTTAAGTCTACGTAGTTGTCAATTGTACTGTATTGGTTGAGAAATTTGACGAGAAAAACAACTTCGTCAATGGCAATAATTATATAGCTTCTTAGTAATGTGTAAATAGCGATTTTGCGATAAAAAAAAACTTTGTTTTAAATTGTGTTAAAAATATGATAAATTGAAATAATGAATTTAGTCGGCATACCTTTTATCTATTGCACATATAAATCGAGAGTATTGCCAATTCCTTAACTGTTTGTTTATGAAAATGTGTGAAATTAAATTAAGAATTTTCATTACCAAAATGAACTATAATTAAAATTATGGGGAGATTTAAATAATTTTTTGGAACTGTTCCCATGCCCCTAAATGGCAAAAAATGGTAATTTGGATCCGTTGGGGTATTTTTTGGCCACTTTGGGGGGTGGGACCACAGTTCCGAAAAAGTTCTTAGTACCGCCATCGTGTTCAGTATCCTCAAAAGCGGGGGATAACAAATATTTTACCTCCATGCGATTCCCCCATTTTGGGATGGTTTTTGGCCCCTTAAGGGGTGGGGTCAACTCCAAAAGAATTTTAAATAACACTATCGTGTTCACGAAAACGGGGGTGGAGGTGGTCTGGTTGCTGCTTTAAATATTTATATTTTTCAAGGTTTTTTTCGACTCAGAGATTCCACTATAAGCCCAGTGCGCAGAGTTACAAATATATAAATAAAAATTACGTCAAGAGCGATCCTTTTTTTCTCAACGAAATATTGTACTTTAATATTTTTAACATTTATATAATTTTTTTCGTTTTTCGATCGGACAAGGAAGACTGTTTTTTTCCATTAACATTTAATAAATAAACATTTTTAAACATTGAAGAATCCATTATTTAAAATTGAAAAAAATCTCACTTATACTCTATTGCAATACGAATCACGAACACCGTTAAGTTTATAAAAATTGTCGCATACGTTCAAAAGTTATAAGCTTTTGAAAATATTTTGTTCCCGAATTTCAATTGCCTATAACAACAACAAAAAAATAAAAATCATTTCAATTTTAATTTCTAGCACATACCCCTATCTAAATAACAAAATTTCATTAAAAAATAAAAATTTTTTTTTAAAAGTGGCCCAGTTGGTAAATTCTGACCCAATTTCAACATCAAAAATTTAAAAATTAATTGTAATTAAAGGAATCGTAAACAAAATGGTAGACTAGACGTTGATTAAGTGTCAAATTCACATTCAAATGGGGATATTATTTTTTGTTCTTAAGTATAACATTTTTTCTCTAGGATATTTTTTCAGTTATTTCCGAAGAAAACATCATATGTTATCTGTTTATTATCTATGTAACAATATTGCACATTTAAAAAAAACCCAAATTAATGTGCATAATGCGCTTTTTGTCACTACACACAAAATCATAATTCAAGTGCGAAAAATTACAAAAATTCAGTTACCCAGTGTACTTGTTACAGGACTCGTACTAGTTATGCAGTTGTGGCAAATATAGAGTCAAAAGTTTTATAATTTAATATTTGATAATTGCTCGCTGTGGAGTCATTTAAATAATGTTATTTTAGCTGTTGCCATTTTCGCAGTCACAGTTGTTTTTGTTTTGTTGTGACCTATGATACCAAACTTTTTATTGAGTTTTGGCAAAATTTGTGGCTCACAGATATTTTTAAAAAATTAGTAGTTTTAATAATTCTACGAATTACAAGTTTTGCAGGTTTATATATTTTATGGGAGGTTAAGTTCAAAGACTTTCTAAGATCATATTTTTTTTTTATTAAAAAACTTTATTTTTCAGTTTATGTTTTTTTCCCTAATTATCCAAATAAGTGAGAAAAAAATATGCTTTGCTATATGAAATTTGTTGGTCATCGAAAAAAATGGTTTGTGTATAATTTTTTGTCTCATATAATGGAAACTATAAAAATTCATGATCATCCATAAATCTGTAAGATAAAAAAATTGTAACTGGAATTTTTTTTTGTTAATATATATGACGCCTTTGGTGAAACAAACTGTTATTTTAAGTATCACTAGAAAATTATATAAAAACTGAAAAAAAACACTTTTACTTCCCAAGCTTCCGAAAATGTGCTTCCATTAAAAAAAAATTGTTGAACTACAAGATGGAGTACTTTCTTTCAGGTGTTTGACGTCATAATCTCATTTTCATGAATCTTGTTGTTAATCTCATGTAACACTAATGCATTCATATATTTTCCAACATAAGCAGAGCAATATGTTTTAGTGTGTTATAACGTAATATTCGAATGCAAAATTTTGTAATCTCACTTACATAAGCAATATTTATTACTTGCTATGCTTTACCTACACCTTTCACACACACACACACACCGCCTACCAGCTTTTCCATTTGTTATTTATTTTAATGGCTACCCCATGATTTGTTGATTCTGTCTGTTTTATTTTTTTTAGGTCAAATTGTCCTTGGGCGCTGAATTTTATCAAATAAAGCTTTCACTAGGTCTTATGTTTGTCAATGTGTTCATGTTGCTATTCTCGTATCCACCTAAAAATGTCTTTATGGTATTTTCTTTTGCTTTATCAACTTAAATTTCTTATTTTGGATATTGTTTTTTGTAATATTTTCAACTAACAACTAATTTCTAAGCTTCAATTTTTTTAACTAACTCTCGCATTCAGACTTAATTCCTTTGAGAGTAGAAGTTTAAAAAAAAATCAGTATTCGATTTGGTATTTCTTTTCGCATAGTTAACTAAAAAAAAATCAATAAAGTGTACTGTCGATTGACGTCTTCGAAAATTGAACATTTCTCGAAATTTATCCCCTAAAAATAATATCTCTTACTACATAATTCTGAATAAAAACATTCACAAATTGGTATCCCTGCATTTACCCACGCTCTATGGCATTTGTTTGTAAAGCTCCGATCGATTTGTTTATTATGTGCGCCTAGAAGTATGCACTTTGAAATGTACTTTCTTTATCAATGCATGCATTTGCTTAAACACTGCATATGTTTAGGGGCCACATGTCGAATGTGTTAGTGTAGTTATGTAAATGTATGTACATCAGTGATGGCATTTGGGTTTTGTGAAAATGTACTGAATCGAGACTTCAAATGTACTTTTTAGATCCCGAATGTACTTTTTTGTCTTGAACACCCAATTTTGCACGAAATTGTTCTAAAATTGACTATCAAAAAAAAAAAAAAAAAAAAGGTCCTCACTTTTCCCATCTCAAAAATAGACATATTTCACATTAAATTAATTACAAAATCTACACATTGCGCGATTATTTTCATTTACTAAGAAAAAATCGTAATTAATATAATAGGGTAATGATATTATATACAGGTAATTACTATAAATCTACTCATTGCGGTTATTTTCATTTACTAAAAAACAAAAAAAAGGTAAATATTATAAATTGTCCAAATGTACCGAAAATGTACCGAAAATGTGCTAAAAATTTGGCGAATGTACTGAAAATGCCCCAAATGTACCGAATGTACTGAAAACTTGTCGAATGTACTGACAACGATTTTTCAGGACGTAAATGTACCGAAAAAAGTACAAATGTACCGAAAATGCCATCACTGATGTACATATGTAGGTAATATGTGCAGCAGCAACTTTGCAAAATCCTTAAACTGCACCAAACAAAAATAAAATGAACAGGATCTATTTTCAATTTTGCTGAAGTGCACATAATTTAAATAAATTTTCCATCATATGTAAGGACATGCACGCCAGATCATATGCAATAACAAGAGTATGCAATGTTTTCGCCTTCAACTTTTATCAATATACTATTTTCGCTCTCTCTCTCTCTCTCTCTCCTTCATGCATATACACACACATTTATTATGCCAAAATGGATTATCCTTTAAGCCGCCTGGGAAGAATTTTTGCTTGTGCTGCCATTTTTGTGGACAAGTTTGTATGTAGTGCTTCTTCTTTGTTTGCTTCAACGATGTTTGCTTGTTTTTTTTTTTTGTTTGCTGCATGTTTGACTTATCATCATCATCGTTGTTATCATATTCGTAATGATGATAATCGTTTTGTGCTTTAGGGATAGCAACAACAAAAAAAAAAAAATCGTTCTCCACAACATTCCCTGTTATTCTGTTTGCATTTAACGTGCATTTAAGCGATTTTTTTCTTTAGCTTTTTAAGATGCAGTCTTATGTTTTCTGTTGAATACGTTCTTATTATGAACTGTAATTGATGTGGAAAGTCTTTTATGTGTTGATATTTAAAAAGGGGGAGAGTGTGCTGCAATGGCAGTTTGAGTAAGGATGCTATATCAATTTGGCTATTATTGCATAACACTTGTAAGCCACATGCAAAGTTTAAATGATGCAAGCAAAAGGTAAATCATTTTCACTTTCGTAATGATCAAGCACAATTGTTGACGTATGAAAACCTCTCTGAGTGACAGGTAGTTATAGATAACCAAGTATTCCAGCTTACATCAGGAAGCTTAAGTCTCTATTGCTAGAATATTGTTATGCGCGAAATATGGGCGCAGGTCTCTTGTCAGACATTCTTTCATTTTGGGTGTTACAAAGACGTACTACTTTGGTCTGATTTATACTTAGGATTAATAAACTTAACATTGTTTGTTGTTTTATCATGTGATTCATTATTTTCTAAAGAGTAAACCTTAGGCATTTTCGGGGTGCAAAGGCTTAAGGGACGGCAAAATCTTACTTCATCGTGGGAAATGTTTAGGTAGAAGGCGGCAAACTCCATCTTCGGCTGATACGCTACGGACCAGATTTCAGCTCAAAGTGTTAAAAAAATTTTATCAATTTTTGCTTATACATATATTATCAATATGTATATTGGTTGAACTTTCGACTTTTTAGACATGAATTTTTGGACTTACTTAAGGAACATATACAGTTCTATATAAATTTTATCTATAATTTTTCCTTAAGATTTTTTATTAAACACTGCTCAACAAGATTTTCCACAACGACTGGTATTTTCTATAGTGATATTTTCCGTAGAGTCCGAATTATAGAAAATTTTATCGCCATTCGCTGTGGTTGAAAGTTTTTGTAAATTTGTAGAGTAGTGTAATTGAAACAAATGAAAGCTGAATTTCTATTTTTCAAATGATTGAATTGATACTAAGGAGAAGCTTCACATCTAAGAAATTTTTAGAACTATTAAATTCCATGCCAACTTCTTAAAGTTCGATTCGATTTTAGAACTCCAATGAAGTGGTTGTTGATGTTGTATTGTCAAATCCTTCACTTTCAAATGTAAGCAATCGAAAATTTTTGTTTTTTTGTTTTGAATTTGTAAACATTTTTCTAACTACTTAGAAGTAGGATATTTCCCAACCCATGACAGCTACTTCTACCCTATAAAGTTGCAGCATACATAGTCACTTTAATGAATGACTTTGTTACAGCTGCGTCTGTGTGTGCATTTGCATGGTTGGTTGTGTGTGCACTTAAGTATCATTTTTCCATTTAATGCATTTCTCTGTTATCTCGATAAATAAAGAATAACGAAACATTTATGAGTTATGCTGCAGGTTATTTCATTTAATTGAAGAACTTTTATACTTTTACTTTGTATACAAATATGTTGACAGATATATATATATATAGCATTCAAGTCAATTTATTTTATAAGGACCGTAGTCATCTTTAATGAAAGCTTTAAATGGTTTCATAGAAAATTTCTAAATTCTCCTAGTAATTAAATTTAATTTGCTATCAAAAAAAATTTAAATTTTACAATCGGGTTTTAAATTTTGTATTTTAATTGTCAGACTTAAGTTTAACGAGCTTCTCTTGAGTTGGAAAACTTTTTCAAATAATATATCTATTGCAGCAAGGACTAACGACTTAAATCTATGTTAATAAGATCGTTATCTCGGAAAAAATGTCTGCAATGCCGATAGACACAACTACTTAAGTCATTAGTCCAGGAAGTCACAAGATGTAGGTTTGATTTACAAAAATTAAATTCAAATAGCAGGCCGTTAATCCTTTGAAGCTAAATGTCTTCTAAAAGTAAAAAAATTATTTATAATAAGATTTATTGTAATTAAATAAGTAATACTTTTATAAGCGTATGCAATGTAATTGTTAGTTTGGCATTTTATACTCTTCTAATAAACAATAATAATATAATAAGTGAAACAATAAAGAAAATTTTTCAAAAAATAAATATATGTAATATATCATATGTTTTTGAACTTCTGATACATATCAACAGCATAAAAGATACTAACCCTTATATCCAAATACCAATAGGAAAATTCAGCAAATCACAAAGAGCGATAATATGTTAGTAGAGATTATTACAGTTCAGGATGCATAACCAAACCTGAAGAATCAAGTAAGTGCCTGCCAAGAGCAATATTATGTAGCTCTATTCCCGAACTGATATCTTTATAAACAGAACAGATCAAAATTTCGACTATCTGAGACATATCTATCATTTGGCATACATTTTGAGGTGTAATATTATGAAGTTTTAATTAAAACAACAAAATTGGCTGAAACTCGGGCATTTTTGGGTAACGGGATGGGCCTTGGCAAGGCAACCTTTATTCAATAATTTCACCAAAATGCATTACAATCTTTCCCGTATATCTTATCCTGTAAGCGGGCTCTCCACCAATCAGAACGGACTGTAGGTATTTTACTCGTCTATTGATCATCTGGTAACCCAAGCTTAGAGTAAATTTTATAAAATTATAATTGCTATGACATAAATTTTTATTGAAGAGACAGTATGAAAATTTGTATTACTTAATCTATCTGAATCTAATATATAAATTGAACCAATTTCAACATGTTTTGAATTAATGCCAAAGAAAGTGCAAACAAATTATCCACTGCTGCTATGACTGATTTTCTTGTTCAACAAATGCAGTTTGTTTTAGCTATTTTTAATTTTTGAGGAAAAACATTTAAGCTCTCATTAATTACTGCATAAACCAACAGAAGAGAAAGAGACATCTATCTAAAGTTAATAGATACAAAAACGTTGCATTATTCTTCATTTGCTAAGCATGTGAAGGATGCATTTCAAATGCGCACAAGCAAATGCACATGATGGCACACACGTACACACACAAATGTCAACATAAATCACTCTTTATTCATACTCATTCATTCGTTCATACATAACCAAGACGGATAATAACAAATTTCAAAAGCACTTTGACTCACATGGAGTCACATTGTAGTAGCGTATAAGAGTACGCATAGTGAAGTTGAAATCGTTAGGAACTGATGTTGTAAAAGAAACATGCAAAGCGATGCAAACGCTGCAAGTAACTTTGTTAAAGTTTTGAACCCTATTTCAAAGGACATGAATGGCATGACGTGTAACGAGCTATGTGTGTTAGTCCTTTGTTTAACTATATCTGCTTATTTGAGATTGTGTGCGAATATGTACATATGTGTGAATGTGTGTATGTATATCTGTAGGTATTTTATTGGTAAGGACATCACTGCAGATCAACTCATATGGAAAATTTTAATAATCCTTTATCGAGGACCAAGCAACGGTAGATATGTATGTATATAAAAGACCTAACAAGTATTCTCAAGCTTGACATGACAAACGTTGAACTTTTATCTTTAGCTTCTGGATTTTTTGAGTTCAATGGATTTTTAAAGTAAACGGAAGGAAGTATTTAAAGAATTCTTGATTTATAGTTAAGTTTTAAATATGCATCTCAACACTCAACAATGTTCAGTATGTTCAATGAATAAAACCAAAAAAAAAAAACTTCTAAAGTTAATGTCTAAAAAAATTTGCCATTGATGAAACTTTGAACCACTACAGAACAATAGTGCATGACTGCTCTTCAGATTTCACTTCCTTGCATTGTTTTAAGCAATATTTTTTGAACCAAGGACCAATGTATCAAAATTGATCGCCTCACAAATTCATCATTGCCGAATACTAGTACGAAAAGAAAAGTTTAGTCCAAGCGTCCAGGAGCTCCTACGACATAAGACTTACTAAAGAAAAAATTTCTTAAAAGTTCTGAATTTGGTCTGCTGAATATTTAACATTATAATGCACCCACATTGACTGGCACAGCGTGGTTTCAGACTTGAAAAATACTTACGCCATGATCCAATTTCTTTGCGTCTTACGTTATATATCTTTCAATATATTGGTGTAAAATATTTAACAATTGGGATTACCTCCGATAAAAATGTCTGTCATACATATGTATGTCAAGTTGTTTTTTTTTTCACTTTTTCGTTACATTTAGAAATTATAGAAACTCCATCTTGAAAATCACTCAAAATTCATAAAAATTGTTCCAGTTATTGATCGCAAAGTTCGTGTGACTTAACAACTTCGAGAAATAATTAAGTTCGTAGATGTAACCTAAAAAACTCGAATGTTTGAAACTTCTATTTGGATATTAAATTATATTTATTAATAGTTCAAATAGAATCCTTTAGAACGTTACGAATAGTTTACTTTGAAACTTTGTAAATAGTAGATAAGATTCTGTTAAAATTTAGATGGATATTATATACATTTATGTAAATTTTACTTAGTTATTGTAAGCCCTTTTTTTTATTTCTCAACATACATGTTCTCCCTTAAGCTGAATAGATTTTTTCCCTTGATTGTCCATTTTTTTTGCATTGAAAGATTTTTGTCTTCAATCGAACAAACAAACTTTTTTTATCGAACTATTTCTTAAAGCTTGTAATGTAATAATCAGACGGAGCCAAAAAAAAAAAGAGATTTTTGTAAGCCACGTTTACATATAGCATTGATTTAATAGTGGTGCCATATCGCAATATACCTATTAGTCTCCGCCCGGTCTCGTAAATGATTTTAAAATTTGAGTTTAATCTATACTATCAACCACCACGTATATTACTCCTTCAACTGGCATCTGAAAGACCTCGCCTGTGCAAGGGCCTCAAGCCCCTACCCCCCCCCCCCCCCTACACTCACATGCTGTGGCATGAAACAAAGAACAAAGTAAAAATTAAATTTATTATAATCGACCATAATGTGCTCCAGGAACTGTTGAGAACAGCTGGAACTAAATTCCACCAAAGGATGGAAGGTATTGTTTTTATTAAAAAAATTAACTTAACTAACGTCTTTAACTTAAATAATTTTTTTCTCATTACATAATGGTACATTATTTAATCTGACTTTGAATATTAACAATATATGCTAAGATGACATGGTCAGGCCGTAGTGACTCAGCTGCTAATGATCGTCACTCAAAAGAGATTTAATTTTTCTTGACACCTCTGTGGTTAACGAGCTATTCTTAAAAAAGTTAAGTTCGACAAAACTGGTTTCTAGTTGAGTATAGTGTTTGGAATGAGTGGTTTTGCCTATCTTTTCGTGGGCGGAAAATCAGAAAATTCCATAATCATCATCGTATTTATTTCTATTTAAATGTAGATTTTGGAGCAGTCCTTTCAAAATAATAACATACACAGAATACCAAGTTATAATGAGCATAAGAATTACTTTGAAATGACTTGGCTATTTCTTTGAATCGACAACTCATCAAAAAATTACAATTAAAATATATGACATCAAAATTATTCTTCACAGAATACAATGCAAGCAAGGAAATAAAAAACAAATAATTAAATGGGAAAGCATAGAACATAAATGTGTTCCACATAGAACCCTACCTTAGAACAACTTTTACCGTTAAGATTGTTATAGCTTAGTAATTTGCTTTCCTTTACCTTAATATAAATATGGTATTTTATGGTGTTTGGGAGAAGTTGACATTTCAACAGTTACAAAAATAAATAAACCAAAAAAAGCTATAATTGAATATTTGGTAGTTTGCCTATATCTTGCAATTATAGATAATAACTGTAATAACAACAACTAGGCCAACAACAATAAAAACAAACTACAAAAGACACAAAAACAAAAAAACAACCGGACTTATGTCAATTCTCGTACAAATCGAAAAGGACGAAAATAGTATGTAAACAGAAATGCACACTAAACAAAAATACTTAAATTTCCGACAACAAATATGGACAAAAAGGACACACAACACTTGGAATTAGGGTAAATAAAGGCGAAAACACGCACATAGAACCACTAAATCAAGTTCAGTCAGTAGTCATTTAAAAGTATGCGTACGTGGACAGTGTGTACAATATAATGTTTGCATAAAAAATCAATCAGAATGGAGGTAACTAAATCAAAGCGTTGAACATATACTTACATAGGTATGCGTATATTGTATATGTGAGTGATTGGCAAAAAAAAGTGCAAAACAAAGTGTCAAAATAAATTCGAGTGAGTGTAAATATTTCAAAGTTTTATTGTATTATGACAGCGAGATTCTCAGAACTATCAAATTAAAATTAAGAAATGTAGCTAAAGCGTCATTAAAGAGGTTTGTGAATTTTTAAAAAAAATGGCTTTAATATTTTCACTTTTATAAGAACTGACGGCTTACTTTACCCTTAGTATTAGCTTATTTCTGCAAATGCTGAAAAATTAGCTTCAACTTCAACTCCATATCAACTTCACTGAAATAACTCAGTTTTTATCGAAATCGACGTTGTGCTACTGTGCAATACACAGTCAAGGCCAAAAAATAAAAAAAAAAACCGAAGGAAGGAAACGTGCGTGAGAAAATCTAGCCGACAAGCCACCAAATTAGAGGGCGCTAAAATCGAAGCGTCTTAATCGAATTGAAACGTAGACAACAATTATTGAGTTATAATATAGATTGTTTGTATGTACGTTGGTAAGTAAGTATATACATGTAAAATGTGTGTACTATTGCGTGGCCGTGTGTAAGTATTTGTTTGTTTATTTATTTTTTTGTTAAAAAGAATTTTCTTGATATTTTTTATACTGTCTTATTATACTTCTTGCTGTTGTAATAGCCTTATATATAGGGTGTTTTTTTTAGAGGTATAGAACTTTAAAATGGAATAAAACAAAGATGAATTTTTTAAATAGACATGAAAATTACTTTATTCGAAAGATAATCTTCTGGCATTATAATTTAAATATGACTTCTGGCATATGAACGCCACGGCTAGCTCGGACGTAGTCTAAAATGGAGGTCCAATTTTCAAGGTATATCGCGAATTACGCGAGTAATGTTGGCTTCGAAGTATTGAATCGTAGCTGGCTTATCGACGCATACTTTTGGCTTCACATAACCCCAAAAAAAAAAATTAAGGTGTGATATCACAAGATCTAGGCGGCCTTCTTGACTTCATAATTCCAAAAATCATGTGAATTTTGAGTGAAAATAAAGTTGAAATTTTAGTGACTATAATAAATTTGCACAATTTGGACGCGTTGTTCATGCGTCAACCTGTTCATGATGAAGTGGCAAACCAAACTGAATATAAATGACATAAGAGTTGCCAGATTTGACCACAAAATCCCAGTTTTATCTCTATTCGAAAAACAAACCTCTAAAAAAAACACCCTTTATATATATATAATTTTTTTTGTAGTTTGTGTTAAGATTTTTTTTTTTTTACTTTAACAGCTTGTGTCCTGCAATTAGCCAAAATAAACATTAATTATCTATTTACTCGATTTGTTTGCTGTTTTTCCTTTCTTTTTCGATTTTTTCCTTACGCTGTTCGTTTTTCCAGCAAAAATTTTATTTATTTACTTTAATTTCCGTTTTTATTATGCGAACAAGCTTCATTTGTCAACTGCCATAGAGACAGACATGTTGTTTTTTTTATTATTTTTTGTTATTTTAATCCTAATTCGGATACAGCAATAGTTGCCCGACCTTTATTTACAGTTGGGTCAGCAATCGTTGCAAAAATATAGTGCCAATCCTAATTTTTATCCAAATTTTGAAAAGACAGTCACTTGACGGGTAATGTTATTTTCTCTTATGCTCTCTGTTTCGTGTTTCCCTAATTTTATGATGATATTTATAATTTTTGGTGAGTTTTCTTATAACAAAACTTTATATTACGGCTTGTTTTAGAAGTTGCTTATTTTGACCATATTAAAACCAATTTAATATTGCCACGTGTAGATGCCGACTTAGGGCATTTCTACTTGTTATCGTCATACACATTCAGTTGCTACTCGCATGATAGTGTGTGAGTATGCTTGATGGTTTTTGTTGGCGTTTGTGTCTATTCAACTGTCAAACATAAGAGTCCTTGTCCACGCTCTGAGTTCAACGTCAGTTTTGACAATAATTTTTTTGTCAAAAAAACAAATCAACATAAACGTTTGTTTTTTTTTCCTTCTACTGTTTTTTTTTTTTGTCGCTACCGCTGAGTGTACAGGAAAAGGCAGTGGTGACTTTTTGACAGCACACAGTATGGGATAGTGGTAAAATAAGTTGTTAAATATTAAAGCATTGAACAAAAAATTGTTTAAATTTTTTCACTGATATTTTCCATTCATTTGACAGTTCTTTCATGAAATTAAAGAAGCCTCAAAGTTAATCACATTCTATTGAAAAACCGCAGGAAACTTACAAATAATGACATATACTATTAGGCAATATTCCATTAAAAAAGCCATATAAGCTCTTTCAAACAAATCTTTGTGGTAAGTAAACTTTTAACTATGTATAAAAATTTTGATTGGTCCTTAGAATCGTCATTATTTCTTAAATAATTTTCCTTATTTATGTAAATTAGTTTTTCTCTAATTTTTTGCAATTTCTCATTGTTGCTGCTACTCCATTTGCAATAGTATTGTAGTATTCATGCAAGCTTGAGTGGAGCATGAGGGCATGATAATGACAACTTTGAAGTTCTTATATTTCATCATCTTTTCATATAAAAAAGGCTTCAGAAAAAAACAGCTCATTGGTGCATAATGATATTCATCCTACTTACCATCTTTGCGTTTTAGATAGAAGGCTTTACATTAAAGCGTTAGCTTTTAAAAAGTTAAGAAATGTAGTGACATATATAAAAGAGGCTATATGTATTTATTTATACTTTGATATGATGTAAGATAAATTTTCTTTAAGTCATGCAAAAAAGGCGCTTGTGTCTAGAGAAGTGCTTCTAAGTTATTGTCTTTAACACCTCAATCGCTAAAAAATACTCTCGCGAGACCAAATGGAATAAATTTTTGTTATCAACTTATTCACATTTTCATGATCTTTTGCGCAATTTTACTTATATACAGTCGTGTCTGGATATAGTGAACACCTTGATATAATGAACACCAAAGTATTTACATTGAGTACTCTAAATAGTGAACAAAATTTTGAAAGCCAATTGAAGCAGAAAGCAATAAAAAAACACAAAAAAAAAGCTGAGGCCATCACTACTGATTATGCTGGCGATGTATACGCGGGAAAGCGGTTCAAAAGTCAATTTCTGAAGAAGTAAATATCTATTCGCGAATTCTTTTAATGTACATTTCTATTTTCCTACAAATTTATTCTTATTAACTAATTTACATATACAAATGTGTATTTTGAGCAAATAAAACGAGTTTTTGAACAAAAATGTCAACCTTGATTTGTGAACAACCCGGATACTGTGAACAGGCCTTGCAAAAATTAGCTAACTATATCCAGACATGATTGTATGTTAACTTTTGCAAAATGTCTCTTATATTTATACAATTTCTTTTTGGAAAAAGTGGACCCAAAACACTTAATTGAGCTAAAGAACGGTCTTTTTTGAACTCTACTGGTATCTATGTTGATCGATCGTGACTGAAAACACTATCACTCCTAAACGGAATATCATTCCTCTGTATAATAAATTTGAGCGACTTGCAAGTCTATCTGCACTATAGTTAACTTCTTCGAGACGAAAACTCTTTCGGGAAGTGGGAACAAAAACCCCTTAATATATTGAAGTAAATTTCTGTATAAAAATTCTAACCAGCTATTGACCTAAAAAAAGGCACACTTAAGGTGAGACATGCCAAAGCGTTATCAGTCTTAAGCTCATATGGAATTCACATTTTAAGACCAAATGCGCTTTTTTGAAGCCATTTGTGAAAAAAGATGAATGGGTTGAAGGCCTACATATTAAAATTCCTAAAAAGAGATGTAAAAATAATATACCCAACCCTGATGGCCCTATATGATCTCGAAGTACGAACCCAACACGATCAGGAAAGACGATATGGAAACTTGTCGATCAGCTACTAGTGAAACCCGTAGCGAGATGGACGCAAAGGATGGCCCAGAACAAAAGGGCAGTCGATTATAAAATCTGATATGTCAACAATTATATTCGAATTTGCGCTCCATAAAACAACGAGCCGGGTATTGAGACAGATTTGAAAATTTTCGAGAGTTAGAATAGTAGTAGTATTGCTCTTTAGAATCTTTATATCATTCAGTAATAAGGAATAGAAATTTTCGTTGATCGATAAAATATCGAATAACTTTTCTTTATTAACTATAACGGATTTGGAATTTATATAAAATTGTGTATAATTTGATATCAATAAAGTTTTCTTATGGACAAACAATTTTGTTAAAAGTATTAACTGAGAAGTACTGATCGACCGATAAAATTTATTTATATTCCCCGAATACAAAAGATAAAATAACTTTCAAGACGCCAACTTAAAAGAATGAACGAATTTAGTACTTAAGCTAATACTACTACTGTGCAGTGTATCCACTTTGTATTTTTATTTGAAAGTGCCTTTCTTTTGTAATTGTTGTTGTACCAACCATAAGATACTTTGTATGTGAGTGAACTTGTTGTCACTTGTCATTGAAATTAATGACGCTAATGACAGCTCAAGCAGTTGTATGCATAGACACAGCTAAGCAAAGCCAAAGCGAGTAGTTGGGCCAGAATGAATGAATTGAAATATTAACGCGCCCAATATTGCGGATGGCCAATGTTGACATAACAATGACAGTTGCTTGACAGTGCCTTCGTGAGTGTGTCGTGTCGTGTGGGGAAGCATCAAGATGATGACAATCAAAATAAAATTAATTTACTAAATCCTTGGTGGTTCTTTGTCAAGTAGTGCCTTAAACAAAATTGAGTTGTTCATTTTTTTTTTGTTTTTTTTGTTTTTTGTTGTATTATGTAAGGAAATTAATGGTTAATTTAAGAAAACTCAATTTTATTGCAGTATCTTGCTGCTTTAAATAAAACGAAAACAAAAAAAAAATGTAACTTACGAAAATATTTTATAAAAATGTCAGCAATTTTCACGCATCAGTGAACAAAACAAAAAGGGACATAAATCAATTTAAAAAATAAAAAATTGAAAAATATATACATACATATAAACAAACAATAACGTTCTGGAATTTTTAAAAAAAACTCCAAATAAAGAGTAAAAACATTCCATGCACATGAACTGTCAACAAAAAAAATCTATAAGTTAGCAAAAGTCAGCAGTTTACGTTGTAGACATAGTGCGCGTTTATCATTTTGTTCTTTTTTATTTTTGCCTGATTCGCCGAACAAAAAACAGTCACTCAGCACCTACGATATGGTGATAAAAAAAAGCGATATAAATGCTTAATAAAACAAGAAAATAAAATTTCATCCCCCTGAAAAAACAACATCACATGTCCAAGTAAATAATACCTACTGCAAAACTGTGCAAAAACCTTGTGTACGCAACAAGAACACAACAACAGCAGCGAAAATAACTACTGCCATGGGCGAAAATACTGAAGAGATAAAAATTACTGCAAACACCGAAGTTTTATTTTCCTTAAGATTTATCAAAATTACTTATTCTTGTTTCAAGCAAAAAAAAACCATATTTTTTTTTACAACTACTTAAATTAAAAAGAAAAACTGTCAGCTAGAAGGGGATAGCTGAACTGCCTCAACTTAATTAATAAGTCCCAGTAACTTTCGCAATTTTTCCAGGTGAACCTGAAAGTTGTATCTCCTAAGCGCTTAACTCATATCTTAGTTTGGAACTTTGCCAGCAGTCATTATTTTTTATTTAGCGTGAGATTCAAAGCGATGGTTTTGGTTAAATTGGGTGCTTTCACAATTTGGTTTGAGTATTATTCCAATTGTTCCAAACGATTTCTTATGAGCTGGCTTATCGACTTGGCAGCGTCTTCATATTTTTGGCTACATTAATCGTAAGTGAATAAGTTTCTTCTTCAGAAATGATTATAATGTTTATCATATAATTATATAATATATATGAAATATTTTTATACGAAGAGGAAAAATGCCATACCTACAGTTTCTTACACGTTATCTTTAAAAGGCCATATCTTTGGTAAAAGAAAATCGTAATCAGACGATTTGAAATGCATAAGTGTATGAAGTTGTCAGAAAATTAACTTTTTGGCAAATTTAATCGCATATACATATATAAAAAATATAGCAAATTGAGCAAAATGCCGATGTTATCACTGATTTTTTTTCCAGATAAAATATTTATTTTTGAAAATTTTTATTTGAACTGACACATTTCTCATGGTGTAAACTGCATATAGTATAATCATGAAACAAACGAGAAGATAAAAAAAAAAAAAAATTTGAGTTGGTACCGAAATAAATGAATATAAAAAATTTATTGTTGCCATGTTGATTCTATCTACGTTTGTATGAGTTTTACAGAAAAACTTTTGCATAAATATGTATATGCGTATGTACCATTACGAGTGTGATAAAAAGTCATGTTGATTGTATCATGAGAACAGCTGATGACCTTTTCTCAAAAATTAAAATGTCACAATGTGATGAAAATAGGATGTAATTATTAGGATTATTTCATTGAGTAACTAGAGTTGACTACTTTATACAACCAAATTAGTAGAATGCTTTAACAACAATAATTGTTTACCAAAAACCGATTCGTACAATTAAAAAAAAACTAATTAGTCATTTATATTGCTATGTATTAGTAATTAATTTCAATTTAAATTAAATTAAAACCATATGAATTCCGAAAGAACTTTTGTTTATTTAAAGTCAAAGTTGACTTTCTAAAAAAATTTCTAGATCTCAAAGTTTCCTCCAGTCTTTTACAAACCGAACAAATTTTGACAAAAATTGACCGACACATTTTTGATTTAGCTGAAAATTTTTTTATGGGTTCTGTATCGAAAAAGCTCAGATACGTATTAGAGGATTTTGAAAAAAAAAAATTTTTTTCCAAAATAGAGCGAATTCAAATTTTGAGACTTTCGTGATTTTTGGCTTGGAAGCTCACTTTCAAAAACTCATAACTCCGGTTCTGTTGAAGCCAGAAAATTGATTTTAATGGGGAAACTATTATTTCTCTTAAATTTTTCGATAATTTTTTGATTAAAAATTTTATACAGGGTGGGGGAAATTCTTAAAAATTAATTTAAATCATGTAATTGTTTACATCAATATTAATTTGTTAATAATTTTTAAAAAAAGTATTTTTTTGAATAAAGATAATTTTCTTAACTTTAAAATGACACTAAAATAAATTTTCTGGCTTTTACAGAACCGGAGTTATGAATTTTTGAAAGTGAGCTTCCAAGCCAAAAATCATGAAATTCTCAAAATTTGAATTCGCTCTATTTTTAAAAAAAAAATGTTTTTTCAAAATTCTCGAATACGTATCTCTTCTTTTTCGATACAGAACCGATAAAAAAATTTTCAGCTAAATCAAAAATGTGTCGGTCAATTCTTGTCAAAATTCGTTCGGTTTGTAAAAGACTGTCCCTTATTTAAAAAATTTAAAAAAAAAACTCGGTGACCCGGACTTTTTTATTAATTTCGTATGATCCGCTGATCTCAAAAATCAACTTTTAAAAAATGTTTCTGATTAGGCTTTCGAGATATCGACCGATGATTTTTTTTGTTCTTTTTGGAAAAAGTGACCTAACTTAATTTGCAATAAATTACGTTGGATGTAATATATAATGTTTCACTATTGTAAGATTGAGTTAACTCAGTCTTATTATCTACCTATGTGGGAGAGAGCAGAGTTTTGTTTTTTTGAGGATCTCTATATACTACTGGCCAAGGGAACTTACAAAAATGATATTCGTGTATAAAATATTGCAGATCGGCTGAAAATTTCATAATTTTGGTGAAAAGTTGCTAGCCATGTCAAAAGATTGAAGAAAATTACAGATTTTTATGATTTATCTTTATAAAAATTGTAAAAGATAAAATTTGCATAAATCATTCAAATTCTACATAAGAAAATCAAAATACCAAAGCAAACTCGCTGAAAGGTGAGCTCCTAAACCAAAATTATCTAATTTTTCATATACTTAGATCTCTAAGATAATGTGCGCATAGGTTTTCATATAGATTCCTCCAGTAGCGCACGTGATGGTTTCTACAATTATTCCCAAAGCAATGTATGTATAATAATAATGTATGGAAAGCTTTTCAATATATTCTCGAATCAGTTTGTAAGAAAGTTTTCCCCTGATTCAGAGAGCACTGAGCTGGAATGTTTCCAGAACAATTCTGAAAAGAGTGAGAAGGAATATTTCCATGAACTTTCTTAAAGCTTCGAGGAGGATTATCTTTCCCCACAGTGACATCGTTCAGCAATTGTGATATGGAGTGTGATATTTCAAATATTCTAAACATTGAAAAAAAAAATAAATAATATAAGAATGTTTCGGTTCTTTGTGGTATGCCATAGACCAAATATCTGCAATTAGTAGCTTTTTAATTTAATTTTTTTATTATCGTAATTATTCGTTAAAATCAGAGTGAAACTCAAATACGCACAAACATGTAACAATGTAGTCATACAGAATGAAGTTATTTTATTGTCTTATAAAGAATTTCATTCCATAGACAATACACTAAATAAATAAATAAATAGATCAAAAACAGCAAATAGGCTCTTTTTCTAGGGACAAAAATCTTTTTCTTTGTTTAAAAAAATTGGCATATTTAAGTACTTAAAAACTACTCTAAAATTTCCAAAAATATAATTCAAGCTCTCTATTTACAACAATATTAATTTTTTTTGTAGCGAAAAATTAAATTTTTGAGAATAAATAAGACTCATATGTATATATTCAAAGGTAGTCAGGTAGATAAGCCTTGGAATATATTTAATTTAAGTGTACATATTTTATTTTAAAGCTAAAATATGACTGGTGTATTTTTGATTATATCCATACTACAAACTCTGAACGTAGGGCAAACAAATGACAAGCACACACCTTAAAGCACACACACAATACCATACCTGCCTGTAAACATATCCGAGCAAACAAATAAACAAACATAATACTAAAAAAAAAAATATTTCATTACACACTTGAATAAAGCGCTAAAGGCGCTGCTTAGATGTTTTTTTAATGTCTTTTAACATAGCGCTAAAGTTGTAGCTCCCAATTGGATTCGCGTAGGCCTCTTAAGCAGCTTTAACCCCCCAAGTACGTAAATTTACTTACTTTAGCTCAGTTTTCACCTTCATCCTATGCTAACCCCCCCCCCTCCGTCCCCTACTTCTTTTAGGTAATTATAGTAATTGCTTTTCTTGCAGATTTAATTTAAATACAAGCGCTACAGTGGCACAGCCTCACTGACTGACTGACTAACTGACTTTTGAAGCTTAAAAAAAAAAACATCTACCTACGTGTGCTTTTAAATCTTTTCATTCACTTTCTTACTGTTTTTTGTCAGAGTTGTGAGAAACTTGTACCTTTTCAAATTTTTTACACCATAATTGCGTTTATGTAGAAAATTGTAAAAATTGTGAAAAAAAAGGAAAAAAGTCTAAAAATGAAGTGAAAATATGATGAAATAAGAAATATGACCAGTACAAAGTATGCAAAATATTAACATACTCAATATAATATACTCATAATAATAATAATTACTCCTCAGAAGCTACAGTGAATTTTTATAAAAAATGTAGAATAATTTTTATATCAGAAATTTTTTCATTTTCTTAGACTTTTTTCTCATAATTTGTTTATAAAACAAAATCTTAACTTGAAGCGATAATACGAAAATTCTTAAAAAATTTAACACAACTCTTTTCTACAAATATCGCTGTGTACCAGTATCAGTACATAAAAGTTTGCTAGTAATTATTTGCACGGCATGCGGATTTTCTCTGTTTCACTGTTTTATAAAACTAAAATGAAAAGGTTGGGTTGATGCTGGTGGTGGTGGGAAGCAATTTCAATCAACGCTGTTAACTAAAACAACACAGTAAACCCAATGCAGCGCGCAGTGAACGACATTCGTTTGCGAATCTATGCGCTTAAGCAAATTGGCCTAAAAGTAGGCTGACTAGAAAACAAATTAAATTGAAACTGTCAACAAGATTTTAAGGCGATAAATCACACAAAATAACAACAACAAATTTGCTAAGCATGTACAAATTTTAAATGTTGCTCCAACACACACACACACACTCACACGCTCAAGTAAACATGTCGTATACGTAACTTTTAATTGAATACGTAAATAAGAAATGTGAATTACTCATACGACATGTATACCAACATTTTAGAGGGTTTTTCGTTTGGTAGTCGTATAGTTAGTACGGCTGCTACAGCTGTCATTGTAGTTTGTAACAAACTAATTTTATAAAAAGTTTGTTGCATAATTTGCACGAGTGCTGCGTTTGTTAGTGTATGTCTACGATTGTTTGTGTGTAAGTGAAAATTTAATGCTATATTTATACTGAACCCTTTTTTAAATATGAGCGCGACACTGCGTGCAAATGTTAAAGTCACACTTTTCAAAGTTTGTGATATAGCAAGCTCAGTTGTGTTTTTGCTATTGCTGTGGATTTGTGCGTGTGAATATTTTATAGATAAGATAAAATTGTAAGTCATGTAGGAATCGTGATAAATATAGTATTAAATTTTAGCGGATATATCACAATCACTGTGTTATTTATAAACTTTAGTAACAGCTGCCGATCAAAGTGTTAAGGATATCCTTTTGATTGAAATTAATGTCAAAAATATATTTAGCATTTTAATTACGTTCAAATAGGAGAGAGAAATATATTTCGTCATGGATATTCAGATGCCTACGTCACTTTTCTCCAGACAAAAGCTTATCTATGAGGTGATTCATTTAGAGGATCTTTTTTCATTCGTTTTATTTCGCACCTGTATTTTTTTCTTTGGGGTTATGTGAAGTCAAGAAGAGAGCATTACTTGCGTAATTTGCGATATACCTCAAAAGTTAGAATTTCCGAATGGAACATCTACGACGTAGTCGCGGCCAACATTTCAATGAAATTATCATTAAAAATTAAATGTCAGCAGATGTTCTTTGGGTCATAATGAAGACATTTATATTAATAAGCTAATAAGCGAAGGTAATACGGTTCCATCCCTTTTTAACTGACATAACACAATGCAATCGCATAATTTTTTTGTTGAATATACGCGATGCCCAAAAAAATTTTTATATCATACAAACTTTTGACAAGCTTATTTCTATTTAAAAAATATGTAACATATGTCGCTGCTACAAGTCAAAATTCAAAACAAAGTTTTGCTTAGCTATTTTAGCGCACATACTTATATTGTACTGAGCAAAATTCTGTTAAAAATAATTGAGAATTATAAGTTACTAGTTTTCCTGGCAGACGTTGCCCTGCCCTTTCCGGCAGTTGTTCCGGATGTTATATGAACTCATGCGATGGAATGTATAAGCGAAACAGCCCATTTTTCCAGTGAAACTTATTTTGCCAGGACTTTTTTTTATCAAGTTCCATTCATCTGCGTCCAGTACTTGATGAGATATGATTAATTTGACTTTGGAGGGTGCGTCACTGCCCATTTTTTTAAACCAAACTTTGCAAAAACCTTCCGTAGACCATTAGAAACATTTAAGAAATAATTATGAAATTTTCGTGAAAATTCTATTTAAAAAATATTTTTGTATGTGGCCCACCCTAAGTATTTGCCTCTAAATATAACAGCCACGTGGTGTAAGCTCCATGAGAACCAATTAAGAGGTTTTCGAAAAAAATATATTTTAAAAATATGTTTGTATGAGGGCCACCCTAAATATCCACCTTTAATGAAAGTTTTACAGCCAAAGCTATTCCTCATCACATAAAAGACATGTCGTGTAAATTACATGTGAATTTATTAAGTGGTCTTTGTGAAGATGTTTTTTTAAAAATATTTTTGTGTGAGGGCCACCCAAAATAAAAGTTTTGTAGCCTAACCTACATATGCCTCATAATATAAAAGCTACGTGGTGTAAATTCGGTGTGAATCGATTAACCGGACTTTGTGAAAATGGTATTTTAAAAATTTTTTTGTATGAGGGCCACCCTAAATATCCAACATTCATGAAAACTCCGACATTATCTTTGAAAAAAAACTTGTGCTTACAACATTTGATTTAAATTTAAAGCAAAAGAGGCAAATCTGAGCATAATAAATTTTGATTTTATTTATTATCAAGAAATTCGTTATCAGTATCTTTACAAATTTACCCTTCGTAACATAAAAGTAATAAATAAAAGTTTTTGGTAAAAGTGTAAATTTTCTCCAATACCTACATACACACAATTTGTGACTGTTCAACATTGATGATATTGCTTAACTGCTGTTTTTATTACAATCTTCTGCAGTTTGGCTACAAACGGTACACGTGACACTCGTATGTATAAACATAAATACATGCGATTGTGTACATAAAAGTGTATGTGTGTGTATGATATTCGATACACGCGTGTAATCGTATAAGTTAGTTTGTGCATATGCCCCAGTAGTCGAAATAGCAGCAGGACGAGCAAGCGCTGTCAGAAGGCCATACAAGCAGCTTCCATCTTTCGTTTATTTTTATATGAAATGACCCGTTCGAAAAGGACTTCATTAGGAGAACCGATTGAAAATATTCTCCAAATATCTTTTTCACTAAGTAAGAATAAATAAAATGCTCTACTAAGCCTTCGTGAGAGATCTTGCTCAGTAGCTTACTGGGGTATTAACGTGTCTTTAAGGCTGTCGTCATGTTGATATTACGCTCCTTTGCTGCATAATTTGTTCTATTGGTTTATTTGTTATTTTTGTGACGTGCCATGTTTGCTCTATAAATTTTTAGCTCTAAACTTGTTGTTGTTGTTGTTAGCCATAGCAGAGCAGAGATGGGAGAAATTTAAAAAGATTTTATTGTAATATGGTTAATTAATTTAGCTTTAGGGTAAGTAATTCCATGCAAATTTAGCAATATTTCGTTTATGGAAATTTAAAATTTTGAGAAACTAAATTAGTTTTGAATATTTAATTTGCTTATTAGCACTTCAATTAATTGGAATTTGCCTCAAACCTTAAGTGTAAGTCTTTTACCATGAAAAAAATATAAATAAGAGTTAACCATATTGTTTAATTAAGCTAAGGGATAGGTGCTTTGCAGTTAAATTCATAAATGCTTGTTATACTCTCATATATAAGTAATAATAATAATAATTATGTTGATGCAATTTTTCCTAACATAACAACGTCTTAACTTTTACTAAAGTCGTTTATAAATTGTTAAAGTAAAAACAAGCCTTTTTCGATAGCAAATTGCATAAAAACTTAATAATTATGAGACACAGATCAATTTAAGGACATTTCTAAAAGGAATCGTTGAAAAATATATGTCATTGATTTCAACTAGATGATATTAGTTTGACTGTTCAAATATTGTAATATGTCTCCTATGCCAAAGAAACTCTTTTGATTTGATACTCTCCTTAAAATATACTCGGCTCTTGTGCTGCCATAGATAGATAAAAATTAATTATATAAACAAGTCATTATCTATATATCTGCAGCCGCCACTACTTCTATAGATCTACATGATGTAGAGTTATTAATTCTCTTTATATGTATACATATATTTTGCTATGTTTTATTTAAATAATTAAAATGATATGTAATTATTATGAGCTGTATATATATGTAGACTGAATGAAGTAACAAAATAAATAAATAAAAAAAATACAAGAAATTGTATAATTGTCGGCCAATTGTTTATGCTGGAAAAAATCGATTAAGAAATATTTTTAACGTTTCGGATGGTCCATATTAAATTGCATAATTTATATACTCGACAATTAAAATGAACAAAATGTTAAATTTCCACACCATTTCTATTCAACAGCATATAACTTTCTACCGTCTATTCAAGAGCATATAACTTTCTCCTTTTTATTTTCTATATTCGATTTTCGGCATTTGTAGAAAGTTAAATAAAAAGAAAAAAAAATTGAACGCTGACTTGTTAAAATTATCAAAACAAAAAAGAAAAAAAAACTATAGATATCACTTTCAAGATATAGGGTGATAAGCGCACTGTAAAAAGTTCAACCCTTTTTTTTTTTTTTTTTGTTTACTTGACACCACTTGCTTTCTTCTGTATAGAACAAAAAAAGTTTACAATCATAGAAATCAAAGTTTAGCAATTCGTAAGAGGAGCAAAAAAGAATTGTAAAATACTACGAACTACTTCTCCATTGAAAAGATATCATTCGTCAACATGTCAATGCTTTTTAGAATGTCCTTTTCTTATTATTGCTGCTGTTTTATGGATGTTGTTCCATTTCTGTTTTTTGTAGTCATTGCAAAAGGATATACCAAATTGCCAGGAAGTTTGAATTTGGTTTCAATTGCTATTTTGTTTGTAACATTTAGCATTATAAATCCTTTTGGGATCATTCTAGGATAGGTCGGGTTGTGAAAATTGCATTAAAAATTTCATACTATATGTATAATAAAATCAAAATGCTTTGTAAGCATTTGAGGGCGACCTCATATACATAGCACAAGAAACAGTATACTATTAATTCCATAATCGTTAAACCTAAAAGATAAAATTGTTTGCCAAGGGTTAAAAAAACAGTGATTTATGTTAAATGGTATAAGCTTTAACTACTACGGAGTTACAAAAAAAAGTGAATTGACACATAAAAAGAAATAGGATGCTTCTCAGCTTGAATACACTTATGTAAATGATATTACTGGTTGTATTTTATTCTGGTGACTTTTATATATGATTCGTTATGACTTTTCAGAATTATGTTTGAAATTCAGCAGCAATTAGAAGCTACCAAGAGCTCTTATGCTTAAGAATTTTCTATATAAAGATAAAAGGAAAAATAAGTTATGAAAAAACCGAGCCGATGGCCTGGCTGCTGGTGCTCTTAACGAACCATTGCGGAGTAATTCATTACTTTGTAATATTAAATTAATAATAATTTTATTTGTTTTTAGTTGATGGATATTATTAATTAATTGAACATAATTTGATCGAATTTTACAGTCATTAGCAGAAATCGATATTCATTTGAAATTTCACAAATCGGTCAATGCTTTTTTTAACCAGCATGACAGAGACAAAAAATGATATAATTTAAACTGGTCATAGGTGACATATGTTTCGACTATAACCACATACATACATAAATACATATTCATATACACAGCCTTATCAGACCAGTTTTGGTTAATTTGTACAAGGATTTGAAATATTCCGAATTCCAAATATAATTCATGGAATGGTCGGGGTTCAAATCTTTGAACAAATTAACCAAAACTGGTCTGATGAGGCTATGTATATATATATATAATAGCCGGAACATATGTCACTAACTTTAAACTCATTTATCTCGAAACTACTTTTTCTGCTCGGCGGGATAAAAATAAAAAAAAAAACCAAACCGGGGTCTCCAAAAAAAGAATGTATAAATTTCATTATAAAATTTGGCTTGAATAGTCGCATAAGCGTTACGCACGCAGCCCTAGAGGAACTTATTTATTGCGCCATTAATGCTTTACATAAATATAAGTGCAATTGACATTTTCAGCTTAAGATAAATTGTTAAATCATTTTGTACAAAACAAATTGAAAGATAGTTTTTTTTTTTTTGACTTTACATACTATAAGCAAGTGAATAAGTGAATATTCCCAACTGCATATAAGCTATATAGTTAGGTATATTTCAGCAGCAGATAGCCTTTTCACTTACGCCTTTACCGCATAATCATAAATAAAGCCCACAAAAAGTAAAAAAATAAAAGTTAAAGAATAATACAATGAAAAGGAAGGAAAGAAAACCTCAATCACGCAAAAACAATTTATTTAGGCTTAATATAAGCAGCTTCCTAAGGAACCGAGAGGACCAGACCGTAGCAAAATGACGTCGTCCCATGCAGGAAACGACAAAAATAATAGCAAAAGACCATAAAAAAGAAGAAAGTTAAAAAATATACAAAGAGAATTCAAAAAAAGAGAGAAAAAGGATATTCATGCTTTTTCTAGTCCGTCAATGCAAAGGTTTTTTGGGCAGCCGACCTTTTTATGTGTTATAGCTTAGCTTTCAACAGCAGCTATACAATAGATTACAAAAAGGTGTTTGTGTGTAAATGATTTAATGAGCTTTTTGATGGATTTTTAAGAAAATCTAACGGTGACCATTTTGGACCCTTAATATTTCATACCTTTTGTTGTCAGCTGGCTGAAAATAATGAGTTGCTGATTTTTCAACATTGTGAAAATCATTTTTCTTAATAAACGTAATTTTTGAACAGATTGCATTTGTATACGTGCAGATTATTGTGTCGGTGCAATTTAACATATTATTTGAGATTTACTTCTTTCTCTTTCTTTGGACAAGTTTATGAAAAAAAACCGGACTCATTAATTGGTTATGAGAAATGGTGGAGAAAATTTATTTTACTTTGCTTGATTATAAAATTTAGTTAAATGAAATACAAGAGATCTAATATTGATAAATGTGCAATGGGTTATCTTATATTGTATTGAAGTATTGAATTTTTTTGAGCCATTTTGACACATTTCACATGTTATTTCATTAGTTTCATCATAAATATTTTAATTTTGTTGCGCAAGGGTTTGTGTTTCTCTTCCGAAAGCCTTGCTTTTCAGAATATCACAGAAAAAAGTGCTGCAGCAATCCATTTCCATTTCCATTTATATCCAATAGAACGCATACCAAATCGGAAATAAATTAAAATACATTAATGAAATTACATGCTGTTTCATAAAAATGTATGTATGTAAATGAAGGTATTACATGCAACTACAGCGTCCTTTCTTAGTAATCATTTAAAAAAAATATATGTAAGTACATGCCCTATGTACAGTAAGGTTTCCTTTAAAAAAAAGGAGAAATTAAGTACTAATTTTCTTGTACACTAAGTTTTTATTTTTTCTTAAGCTTCACAATAAAAGCGCAAAATGCAATCATCGTTGCAAAATAGCAGTAAAGTGCAATAAAGAAAAAACAGATAACGATGATTTGTTGCATAATAAAAATTTTATAACTTTTTTCTCAGTTGGCGATTCTCAATATAATAACTAAACTTTTTTCTTTTACAGTAGCTATTTCTTTTAATGTTTCACTTCGATAAATTAAACTTAAAGAATTTGCGCTTTTGTTAGCAGAAACCACACACCATTTATTTCACAAATATTTCCTTAGTTTAACATATTTATCTGATAATAAGTTTATCTCAAAACTTTTGCAAATCAGCCTTTACAACGAATTAACTATTAAAAACCGATATTCTGAATTTGAAAAATATTTGTTCATAAGCTTTCAGTGCCAAAAAATAAAACACATGGCAAAGGAGTAAATATTTATCAAAAGATTTATTTTTTTAAATTGCGGTCTGAAATGTTTTAGTATATGTATATTCCAAAGTGTTTAAAAGGTATCATGCCAAAAATTAATAGCCGATTCTACTCATTAATTTGACAGTAGATAGGACAATATGTCACTCGGAATATCGTTCTACATATCTACTCCTTTGTATTTTACATAAAAAAAATGTAATCGGGTAATTTTTAACATCAATTTAAAACGGTACCTAAGAAAATTAGATACATACGAAATTAATATAAAATTATCTCGACTCTAAATTATATATGTTTTCAAAATAAAAATCTTAAAAAAAGGAATGACGTGTTCATTAAATTTTTAAGGCTCCAAATTTATCTAAGCAAATTAAAATGACGGCCCAAGCCGATTTTTCAAATGAAAATATATTAGAACTTGGAGCTTACTCTCCGTACCACGTTTCAAGAATATACTTCTCACTACTATGTTTTTCCACCATTTTCGTGAATATTAGCATTCACAGTTCATATTGGCCAGTCGTGGAGGAAAGACATCTCAAATATATTCGATTATCCAAAGTTTTTTAATTATTTAAACATTTTATGTAAATTGTTCATAGATTACTGTCACAACAAAATGCACTATTTATTGTATAGTGAATGATTTTGAAAAAAAAGTTATGTAGCTGCTAGAAACAGCCCTGGACCATAACGTACTGGAATTATTTCCATGTTTCTTTAATTTTTTTATTTTTATATTTGTTGCAAAATTCAACTTTTGTTCTATGGAGCAAATTTTATATGAAGCTACAACAAGAATGCACTCTTGGTGTGTGGTATATTTATAGCATTTAAATTTTAAGTTATATTTGCATTTTGTTATTATTTGCTGAGTTCTGTATATTTTAAAATATTATTTTACACACATATTTATTTGTATTTATTTGTATATGTGTATTAAAAATGGCCCCAATATTTATGCACAACACACTTTTATTGTTAAACGAATAATAAATTGTTTGATTATTAAATATTTTTTTTTTACTAAATAGCTTTAAAATTAAAATTGTTAATTAAGAACGAAAATTCTGGTTTTATTTAATTAAATAATACAGTTAATGATTTTGACAATTTAAAAAAAAATGCTATAGTGGCATTCATTATTTTATATATTAAGATATTAAATATCGAAAGGAATATTTAACATTTATGTGGAACGAAAATCCAGTTGTTTTCCTCAAATCATTTTGGATAGTGTGAAGTGGTTGTAAATATCTTAGTGACGTTTTTCCGATTTACAAAAATAAAGCTGCCGCTTAGCCACTTTATACATGAGAAGATTGTTAACAATGACGGACACTTCATTGGACAACTCAATTCAAAATATTGGAGTTCTACGCATTTTGAGTAGCTATGGTAAAGTCAAATCTGTAGTCAGGAAGTATTTAACTTCTGAGCGCCAATATTGTAATTTTTGTCTATTATAATAAAATTTTTAGCCTTTCGAAAACTTTAACGGAAATTATTATTTCTTATAGGCATTTCAATGCAAAATCTGTCCACAGAACTTTAATAACACATCAGAATGCTATATTTTCTCATAGAAAACAGGCAAAAATTACAATTAAATCTTACGACAAGGAAAATTTCAAGAACATATTTGGATTCAGCTCAAAATACATTGAAAGTGAATGTCATAAGAAATTTCTACTAAACGATTCTTGAATTTTTGTGTTGCTGGAACAAGTCTTCAGAAACTTTAAAGTGGAAATAGAATTTTAATTACAGTACAACTTACAGCTACATAGTATTCAATAGTTAGTGGTAGAAGAATTTCAGTTCCACTACGCGTTGAAATCCATTACCATTAAATGCTATAGCATTGGCTTTCTATTAACATATAGTGCACCGAAAAAAAAACTTACTCGGTTTAAGGAAAAATGCCTAAATGTAAGGAAAGAATGTCCTTCAATACGAGCTAAAGCCATGGGTTCCTCAAAATAAGTAAGTTGGATTCCTTAGTGCAAGTAAATGTTGCTGCTTTGAAATAAGAAAAAGTTTACTCAATGTGAGGACAAGGTTATAAAACTGAGGAAAATTTTACTTTTTCTAAGGATGAAGGTATCCTTAAATGATAGAAACTTACTTAAAATAAATTCGTTGATTACAAAAAAAAATTTGTTAATTTTCTATTTCCTCTATTTTCTTATTTTTGTTGGTTACTTATTATTGTCAGTCATTCTTATTTTAATTGTAATACGTTTTTAAAACTTCAAAGAAGAACTTAAATTTTTTTTTGCCTGTCACCCGATCAGAGAAGCGGATGTAACAGCCATTGTCTGATCAGGATAGCTTCGGTTCAAATCCCGGCGACGACATAATTTTTTTTTTTTAAATTTTTTATTTTTTTATTTAATTAAAAAACAAGTAGAAAACTATAAATATATATGCAAAAACAGAATACTTACGAGAAGAATAGATATTAATTTCAGCGAGTAAAGCAGCGAGTGTTGCCACTCATTTATTAAGGAAAATTTTCCTACGTTATAGTAAATTTTTTGAAGAAACTAACTAAAACTGAGTACGATTTTCCTTAAATAAAACATTCCATTAGATTGAGGAAGTTTTTACTCAAATGAGGAACAAGTTGTCCTCAAAAATTCTTCCCAAAGAAAAATTTACTATTTCAAAGGAAAGTTTTACTAAAACCACAAACTCTATATTTGAGGAAGAGCGTTGACTTGCTTTAATGAAACATGAACTCATTTCAAAGGACTCAATTACTAAATGAGACGATATTTTCATCAATATGAGGAAAAATAACTTAGATTAAGGAAAATTTTTACACTAAATCGGAGGAAGGCAGTTCTTCAAATTTAGTACGGTCTTTTTTTTCGGTGTGGTAGTCTTCTCTTAATTTCGCTTAATTTTAAGTTAAAGTGAAATTAAAAATTTTCAAGTAGGCGAATACAACATATTGATCAAGGGATTGACCCATACTGATAAAAATTAATCTTGGAATCACAAAAACGGTCACCTGTAACAAACTTAAAGAATGCGTATATAAAAATTAAAACCTTAAATTTCAGTTCACAAATTTATAAAAGTTTTTATTTTATTTCATTATTAATTCTGGATGCATTTCAATGCATTATCATGTTGTTGATGATGGCCTGCAAATTAAATGCATTCAGAATTAATAATAAAATGAAATAAAATTTTTTTTAAATTTGTGAACTCAAATTAAGGTGTTTTTTTTATATAGCTACTTATAAAGAAGATATGACGGTTTTCTTTAATTTGAAATTAATTATAGAATGCGGTTAAGTTCTATGTTAATTAACAATATCACACTTGTTATTTTGATTAATATTTATTATAATATTCAAGTAACTTATTTTGAACAATTTTCCATAAAGCATTTTACTATAAAATATTTAACAATTGTTTTTTTTAAATATTAACCACAGATATGCACAATAGCATTAATGAAATTTCAATAGAATCTCAAATAACTAGACAAATATTAATTTAAGAGGTATATTCAAATAACTTTCAAGTACGTACATATTTTGTATACAATCCAACCCATAGCAACCCATCTAACCTCATTTATGAATAGCGTTTGATTACAAACTAGCGGCTGTTGATGTTGTTGTTGTTTTAATTAATATTCAACTTTAATATTCAGTACAGCAAATACAGATCGTAAATTGAAAATTTCGCACGTAGCACATCGTTTTGCGCGCTACTGTTGTTAAATCGTTATATTTTAATAGAATTTAAGAAATTGGAGCGATAGATCAACAATTTTGTTTCTTTTCTTTACTTTTGACAAAATTGTTTAAGTTAAAAAATCTATGTAAAAGTATCTATAAAGCAACATAGAGAAAATAGCTTAACTATAAATTTTTCAGCGTGCCACAAGCAGTAGTTGCCTAGAATATCCTTGCCGCTTGACAGTCACACTAACAATTCTAATGAAATTTTACTTCATACAGTGGAATGTCTCTGGTGAAAAATCAACACTACAAACTGTAGCAAAGTCCATTTTCGATATCGACAATAATATAAGGAAGGTTTAGATAATAAAACTGTGGTAAATAACTGTGGTAAAACACTTAAGTTTTTTACTTTGTTTGCTTGAGCATACAATTTTCTAATTAAATTATGTCATTCTGTATAAAAATTGTTCTAACCTACAAAATATTTAATCTTTTTTGAGAAAAATTAATGCAATTGTTCGCAAAAAAAAGTTAAAAGTGGTGGCTCTTATGTAAGAACAAGAACGCAGTCAGATGTCGAAATCGCATTGGAGAAGGGTATTCAGGGACTGACTTCAACAACCTCAGTACTGTAGATTGCACGGACAGACATGCCATCGACGATTTAGGATTAGATCTTACTATGCGGAGCTTGAGCGTACTTTGTATCAAATTTTCCGAAAATTCACAAATTGACGGTAACTGTCATTAAACAAGATTGAAAAAACGTGACATGTCATGACATTGTAGAAAAAAACAAATTTAAGAAAAAACTTTAATCACAAAACTTGAAAGTTCACTGGATGAACAGTGAAAAGCAGTATTTTTTATAATTGAATGTGCTGAAAAAAGTAAAATTGTACTGAAAATATCATCACTGATTTAAGCAGCCTTGGTGCTGAAATTCTCGCTACTTTGAAGTAAGAACCCAACAGTTTGGTTCTTTCTGGTTAAGACATTTTTCCCCAACAGCGCATAAATGTAAAGTTGATGAAGTTCCGACACTTGACCTTAACACCCTGCATTAATGTTCTTGAATATATTCATAAACGGAGAAAATTTATTTATTGTATATAACAAATGCATATTTAATATAGAGCAATCAAATATATATTTGAGCCAAACATATTTAATTTGCAGCAAATTGTGCCAAATCATGGTTGAATATATTTTTATTTTGTAAAAATTTATATACATAGTTTTTCTTATAATTTTTTTTTAGCTTTTTGGCATGAAAATTACACTAATCTATGAAAACTAAATTTTTTTTGTGAAAAAACTTCTCGTAACGACTTTCGAAAATGACACCAAAACGACACTTTAACGATATTATTTACAATACGGAACAAACATTCGAAAAAAAAATATTATTTTCACAGCTCGATAATTAGTTTGAATAATATATCGTTATAAATTGTCTTACTTAAAGATAGACTGGTGTTCATTTTTATTGCAAACGTTTCACTGTGCAACAAATTGTTTTTTAGTACAGATTCCCCCTACCATTCTGAAATCATTTAATGGCGGTTCCACCCCACACAAGTCATTTTGGTATTGACTAACTTGAAGTCGTTGCTGTCTTCATACATACAAATCGATTCGTTCGAACTCGGTCTGTTGCTCCTAAAAAGCTGCTCCTATTTCAGTCACAGCAGGATTTCTAATTTTACAAAAGGCTACAGCGTGAAACTCATCTTGCACGCACACAACAGCGGCAACGGCAACAGCAACAGCAGCAGCTTCAACAAATAAACGAATAAATATTCTTCACACAATTCCAATTGCCGAAATGGGTAGCGAAAATGAAAATAGTGGGCGTGGCACTGAAGTAACATGAATTTCATTTAAATACGTAATTAGTTTTAAAAATTTTGTTCCATTTTTAATCTTGTATTGTAGATACAAATACGAATACAAATGGGAATGTGGTGGGGGAGAGTATCTACGTTTTCGAGTGCGAATTTCGTACTTGCGCTCAAATACGACGATGGAAGCAAGTATCTATGACTCAGCAGTACCCAAATTATTTGTTGTAAAGTTTTTTAATTAAATTCTGTATATTAACTTTTACACATTTTAATGTATTCCGTACAAAGTTGTTTTTCGGCATTTAAGTTTCTAGAGCTCACAGAAAATTTCCATAAAGATATCCGAGGCTGAAGGCATTTTATGTGCAAATGGCATGCAGATGTTAAAAGGATGTCTACTGTGATGCTAGAGAAGAAAAAAAAATACAACAATGAGGCGAATTATGTAGAAAAAATGGAAACAAGGTCACGTCTTAAATTTGCCCAGTCTAACAAATAAAGTATGATAGAAAAATTACTTTTTCAAGAATTTGTGTACTTAAGTTTTTATTATTGAAAAAGATTTTTAAACTATATAAAATGTTTAAGTGTTAGTATAAGTGATGACAATCATAAAAAATTTAAGATATTTGCCTAAACTTAGATTACCTCGATTATATTAAGGTTCACCAAATTAACGGTGAATATGCACCAAAAGGTTTTAAAGACGGTACATAAATTAAAAATTTGATACAGGGTGGGAGCAATTGATTTAAACATTTAAATAGTTTATAATAACATTAATTTCTTAATAATTTAAAAAAAAAAACTATTTTTTTATTTAAGCTAATTTTCTAAGCTTTAAAATGACAATAAAATCATTTTCTAGCTTTAACAGAACCCCAGTTATGAATTTTTGAAAGGGAAGCTCCCAAGGCAAAAATCACGAAATTCTCAAAATGTGAATTCGCTCTATTTTGAAAAAAAAAAAAATTTTTTTTAAAAAATCCTCGAATACATATCTCTTCTTTTTCGATACAGAACCCACAAAAAAAATTTCAGCCAAATCAAAAATGCGTCGTCCGAAAAGGCTTTAAATTTTTATAATTTATTCACTTTATTTAAATTTAAACTTTCGTTAACTTTTTTCCCCAATGCAATTGATTTTTGCATTATAAATGGATTTTTCAATTTCATTTCGATTTCCATCTTCTTTGCCTTCTTTATGTCGCTGCTATTTTTTATTTAGGCCATTAGAGATCTGGTGGTTACTTGGTTTCAAACCAAATGAGCTGGTTTAATATTGTCAACCATTTAGTAGTAAATTGACAGACTTAATTCCATTAGTCGGCTCCTATTGCAGCTTTGGTTTAGGGTTGATTTTTTCTCTTTTATTTGTTAACTTTTTTGTTCATTTCAATTCTCTGCATTTGCTTTTTTTTTTTGGTCTCCATTCAATTGGTAATCAATTGTTGGTCATATGGCCTAAATTTTCGTGCGCTTGCTTGCCGTAAGCTTAGTGGCCATATGATATCCTAATCTCACTTATATAAATGATGATTTTATTTTTATGCACACTGCTTACATACCCGTAGTTTGGTATTTTGGCGCCTTTTGTCATTGCTTTCAATGGCTATATGGAGGAATTGGCAAAGAGAATTTCTTAAAGCAGCTAGCGAAGAAATGTTTCTATATCAAAAAGAAAACGAGAAGAGAAATTTAGTGGCTGAATTTATACAAAAAAAAATAAAGTTCTACGATAGCACTAGATCTTTCCAGTTTCTGGTAGGATGCTCATGAAAGTTTTTTATTAAATTCACTCGTTGTTTGAACTTAACCAATCAGGTTTTATTTGTATATGATGTAGTTACTGAAGTAATATCACTGCAACAAGTGTTTTAATTTTATCGTAATATAGGTATAACTATAATTTTTATTGCAATTTTTTTTCGCTTGGTTTTGATTGTATTCAAAAAATAAACATTTGTAGAATACTAGTTGTCCTATTTTTATACTAGCAAATCTCGGCGCGCCTTGCCACGCCTCAACAAATAAAATGTAGTGTTTTTTTTTTAAGTTGGACTAAATAAGAAAAATTTTTTTTTAATGAAATTTTATCTTAATTCGAGTGGATAAAAGTGTTTTTGGTTTTTCCATTTGGTGCATAAATGAACAACTACATAATGGTGGGAATCATTGGAATGCGTGAAATCAGCACCTTTGAATGAGTTTAATTTGGTTATAGTCCTTATAGTCTCATTCATCTGTGTCAAAAAGTTAAAGAGATATAAAAAATTATCTCATTTTGGAGGCGTGGAATTAGCCATTTTTTCATTGAACCTTACTTCTTTCTTTCTTCTCCAAGTTTCATTTATCTGCGTTAAATAGTTTATGAGATATGATGAGCTTAATTGTTCTCTTACATGTGAGGGCGTGGCATTGCCCAGTTTTCCAAGCCAAACTATGATAAAAATATATACCAAATCTCATTCATTTGCGTCAAATAGTTGCAGAGATGTAAAAAAAGTTGATTTTTTCTCATATAGAGGCGTGGCACCACCCATTTTTCCAATAAATCTTACTTTTGCCTCTCTTTTATACATACACACCCAGTGTCATTTATCTGCGTCGCATAGTTTATAAGATATGATGAATTTAATTGTTATCTTATATGGGAGGGCATGGCATTCCTCTTTTTCCAATCCAAACTATGCTAAAAATATGTACCAAATCTCATTCATCTGCGTCAAATAGTTGCAGAGATGTAAAAAAATGTTTTTTTTTCCCCATATGGAGGCGTGGCACTGCTCATTTTTTCATTTAATCTTACTTTTGCCTCTCTTTTATACATACACACTAAGTTTCATTTATCTGTGCCACACAGTTTATGAGATATGATAAATTTAATTTTTTTTTCTTATATGGGAGGGCGAGGGAGGGGAGGGTTTTCCAAACTAAACTATGCTAAGAAAATTTTACAAACTATAATAAACATATGTACCAAATCTCATTCATCTGCGTCAAATAGTCGCTGAGATGTAAAAAAGTGGGATTTTTTCGCATATGGAGGCGTGGCACCGTCCACTTTTTTTATTAAATCTTACTTATGTCTCTACTTTTCATATATGTAGCAAGTTTCATTTATCTGCATCAAATAGTTGAGAAGATATAATGAATTTTATTTTTCTTTTATATGGGGAGGCGTGGCATCGCCCATTTTATCCAAACCAAACTATGCTACGAACCTTCCCCGGACCATAAGAAACATATGTGCCAAATCTTTCGGCGATCGGTTGGACATTGAGCTTTATATATATAGATTGAGTAGGGAATATTGCGAAAAATAATTTTTTTTAAAGGATATTTAATGAGTGTCACTGAAATATTTTAAATAATTTTCTAACCACTACGAAAATGCAAAAAATACTAAATAAATATACGTAAACAGTAAAGAGGCTCCAAAAAAAAAAAAAAAAATGTTTTGTTTTATCGGATACAATAGCCTTATATGTCTAGACAAGGCTATCAAATTTTCCATCAAAAAGGAGCTGGTTTTCGAGCTGGTGGTCGAGGAATTTGAATTCATGATTAGTTTTTCTTTATCTTCTTTTTTTCTTTTCAAAAAATTTGAAAATTGACCGAACAACAGTCGAAAAACACCGATTTTCTACTCTAAAGTTGCAAAATCTTGCTTTTTTTCACCGCCGATCCCGTGGAACATCAGTTTTAATGTAATTTTATTTGCTTAAAATAATGCCTGAAGCCGGTCATTATTATCTTATTTCAAAACTAAGATATCTGCATTTTTCTGAATTACCAGACCTGACTTTCTTCGAATCGTAGTCGGCTATCATAGGGTGTTTTTTTATTTTTCAAAGCTTTGTAGATGGGTTATATATTTTTTTGCCCATATCTTAGCTTCTGGTCTAAAAATAATTGTCCCAAAACTTGAGCTTCCTTGCTCAAACCTGTAAACGGTGCGGACAGAGTTTCAGTCCGATTTCGTTGAAATTTTACGAAAAAATCTACTTACCAAAACGTAGAAAAAATTTACCTGAGATGCCAAGGTATACCATTCTAGGTATTAATTCTGCATCGGAGGGGCCTGTTGCCGAACCACGGCCACATTTTTCAAGTGACTGAAAATACAGACGAAATACACCCGAAGGTGATTTTTTTTTTAATTTGCGGTACCATAGGCCTATATTATAGAAGTGGATTTAAAGAAAGTTGTCCCGAAATTTCAGCTTCCTTACTCAAACCTGCGAACGTTGCAAACAGTTTGTTTCCTTACTATTACAATTCATATGGAAGCAACGACTTTTTTACGAAAACGCCAAAAAAATCTGTCGTAGTTTTTTTTCTGCTTTTTCGTTTTTCCATCTGAATTGTTGTAGGTACAAACCAATTTGGTTATCGAGTTATAATAACGGATATATTAACGATTAGTGAAATGTATATTTTTTGATTCCATTTTGTGCCGCCTGCACTTATTGAATTATCGTTATTTAATTTGGTCTTTTCGCTTTCCAAAATGCGCATCAAATTAAAATTTGTGTGATTCGTTATTGAGTTAGCTAAGGGCTTAGCGACCCATCTTTTTAATTGATTTTTCAACTCGACAAAATTGAAATTAATTTACATCCGAAGCCATAATTTTAATTATGAGGTTTTATTGCCAAAAACACAGCCTTTTGACAAACATATGTATTCATTTAATTATACTACGCCATGAAGGCATCCGCTTTAATGGCGTTTCCAAGTACATATGTACATACAAGCTTTGGCAGTCATTTGACATTTAATTTCTGCGCTTTTTTCACTGTTTAAATGTGGTTTCAAAATATGTTACAGTATTGATGTAAATACAAATATGTTTTTAATAATTTTGGCTGAAACTTTTTCTCCAAAATGAGTAATAATTTCCATTCAAATTATGTGATATCTTCATAGAGTTGATTTTCTCAAAATTGTCATTTTAACTCCGATTTTAAGACTTTAATCCGATATCTAAATTTATATTTACTATTGACAGAAGTAAATTTTTGCAAACGACTTACTACATTCCAATCTTTCTCGTCTAAATCCAAATTGATAGTATCAAACAAGGTCAAATTTGGTTACTCCGTTTTTAACCAAAACTATCTTTGTGAAGTTATTGGCGTTTGGGTCTCTGAATTCGTTGCTTTTTTGTCTATCACGTCGAATTAAAACAAAATCATTTCTATATAAATTTTATATTTTTTATATTCATAAGTATGTATTAAATATGATTTAATATATGTACAAATTTACTCTATATTTGAATTATATTGTTTACAATGAGAAATGGATTTATACCATTTCCACCCCATTTTGAGATCTGTAAAAGAAATGACAGGGCTGCTTTCACATTCAAAAGAAATTGAAAGGTATTAAAAAGAAAAGCTGTCTCGGAAATCTGAAAATATTCACTATGTGGGTCCTATGGGTATATATTTCAGTAATTTGGCTTTTGTGTTTCATGTAAAAGTTCCCTTTTTTAAAAAATCCAGGAATTTTTGTTTCTCGGGCTAAAAAGCTAAACACAACCAGGACGTGCGATTTAGCTTCTTTCTCAAATCGCACTAAAAAATAGAATTTGTTCAATTTCTCTGCGATAAATTTTGTAGTGTTAATTTTGTGCTCACTATTATTGTATAGGAAAAATCTGGACGATATCGCACATCCCAGTTGTGTTTGGCTTCTAAGGCTTGTAATTTTTTGCATACCATATATGCATAGTATATCCAATTAATAATTCCGTTTGCAATGCTTTGAAGGACTCATGGAAAGTACAGAAAAATACAGGAATAGAGCATATATTCCTGATAAACGTCACCTAATAAAAACCTACAGATTTCCTTCTGTCGATTTGCGCGCATTTCCGTTCATGGAAATCACGATTTCAGTAAACGATGTGGCTTAAATTGTTGAAATGTTTAACAGTCTTCCATTAAAGCTAGTGAGATTGAAACTTTAAAAAAATATTTAAAATTCTATAAGAAGATAATGCTATTAAATTATTCGGAATAGACTGAAAGTAGATGCATTTTGATATGGAGCCTACACGTGGAACGGCTGTGTACAATGCATCCTTCCTAGAAATTAACGGAAATTATCAGCCACTAAAAAATAATTCTGCAATGAAAATGACATAATTGATAGCAAAAACGCACTTTCGATCTTTCTTCATTGATTGTTGCAAATAAATCTTACAAAAATTTACCAAAACCGATCACTGCGGAAGGCTAATCTCTTCTTTAGTGATGACTTAAATAAAATTTGGATGTTTCGCTAAATACTGACACTCCGGGGATCCGAAAGAGCCTGTGTTAATGTTCAAAATTCTTATTCGACCATACCCATTGATTGATTGAAAAAGAAAATTACAATAATAATGAAGCCGAAAATAAGCACATTTGGGGATCCGGGTAGTCCCACGAAGATGAACCAAATCCACTGCTGACCTTCGTCGTGGATTGGCAAATGAAAACGTTACAAATAAGTGTCAAATTACAGTCTATGTGTTAAGATTATATCTATAATTTTATTTTGTATAATTTTTAATCGATCCCAGAGAAATAATTTTACCATATGCAAAACAAAAACTTCCTTAAGGTTTATAAATTCGGTAAACTAATGTATACGACCTGATTTTTTTTATTTTGATCTTGAAAAATCACTCATTATACTTACATTGTAAAATAAGATCGTCCTTATGATTCTAAAAAAAATTTCTTTTGGTCAATATGTATTAAGCAACGTCAAATATTTATTGAAAAAAAAAAAAAATATAATATATAATTTTTCTAAACAAAAGTAAGTATTACAAAGGAACTTAAGATAAATATACCCAGTCATGGGCATTGTGGAAATGTACTAAATCGATAATAGGAATTTGCTTTTTAGAGAGCGGATGTACTTTTTTTTTGCCATGGACACTAAATTCAGTTTGTCCATTGTACCGAATGTACTAAAAATTTGTCGAGTGAACTGACGCATATTTTTGACAACGCAAAATATGTACATATGTATGTATATCGCAATATTATGATTTTTTTAGAAACAAAAAAAACGGTAAAAGTTATTCGATACATAGCACAATAACTTCTTTTGTAATTTGAATTTCGACCTGTATTTTTGGGTACGTATGTATACTTGAAACGTAAAGACCAAAAATTAAATTAATACTCAAAAGAGTCATATGAATTGGACATCACAGTGTTTTATTCTATTCATTTCTATTCTATTCTATTTATGAGCAACGTCCTAGATTTCCTTAAAGCTCTTTATCTAAACTTAATTTCTGAGTAGTTCAAAAGTTTTGTTGACGATTGTACAAAATATTTTTAGCTTCTCTCTTCGACTTAAGTCTTTTCTTTAGGATTCGATATGTATAAAATCCCTAATGACTGGCACGAAAAGAGGAGATGATGAAAAACCTCTCGTGTTTATTTCGAAACCAAAAAAAAAAATTTCATAAAAATTATTGACACAGTGCACAGTGTAATTAAAAAATAAAGACAATCAATCTTTTTTTATCCTTTTATCGAAATAAAAAAAAAAATTTACTTTCACGCGCCGATAAAAGTTACCACCTTCTTATAATAGAAAATAATCGAAAAAAGAAATTTAGTAAAAACTTTACTACCCCATCTAAAAGTAGGCTATGATTCTTGTATTTAATATAAAATATATGTATGTATGTAGTAGTAAAATGTAGAATTAACTTACCCACACAAGAAAGCAGCTGTTTCCGTTTGCTTTATCACTGGAAAAGTTTTATTTGTTTTATTTTTTATTTACTTTTCTTTTCATGCTTTCACTTTCACTTTTTTTTTTTTTAACGAAAAAAAGTTTTTTCCTTTTTGCAGTATCACAACAAAACCAACAACAATCAACCACAATGGCACAAAATCACGTTGTATCCTACGCACACACCAGCACCAGAATTCTTAGTATTATTTGATTGTTGTTGTTATTTTAAGTAAATGCTTTTTGGCAATTTTTATCTTTTTTTATTATATTTTCTATCTTAGGCTTTTTACCATCTCTACGCTGGAATTTTCGGGGTAGCAGTAGTGTAATAGGAGCAAATGCTTTATGATGCAAAAGGCGCAAAAGACCAAATGAATTTGTGTTACTTTTGTTGAAAATTCACGCACTTCAAGAATGTAGCATTGTCATATTGGATTTTCTTAATGTAAGCACACGCAGGATGTATTTTATATATTTTTGTTTTCTTTTGAAATTTTATAATTTTTTTTTTTTGTTGTTGTTGTTTGTTATTTTGCACTTTGTTAGTGTTTGGAAACTTGTTTTTATATGGTTATTTCAAAACTGATATGCGTGCATCAAAGTCACATGAACACCAATATTAATCCTTTGACAGTTGACTGATTTTATAAAAAATGTTATGTGCTTTTTAAACTCCTGCTGATGTTCAGCGCAAAAGTATGCTGTGCCAAAATTGAAATTTTCTTAAATGTTTCACCTCATTTAGCACGGAAATGTGTCACACTTTTTACATTTAAGCAGCGCTAAGAAACTACTCAACGTTACACATTGAACACCCAAAACAAATGCTAAGTTTAAACTTTTTTTAAACACAAAATTTTTGAAAAATTTTACTTTTATTAATGTGTTTGAAAATAAATAAAAAATTGTTTTTTTCCTTAATTTTTTTCCTTAAAACACTCGCTTTAACGTAACATATAACCGTTCCGCGAAAACGTGTCAATTTAGCCGAAAAGTCTACTTTAAACTAATCGCTTTGGCTCGTCTCAAATTCAAACTCAGACTGACTTCGTGCGATACGCGCTTTTCCAATTGCATTCGACTGTTTCGTTCAGAGTGCACTGGCAACACCAACTGAGGGTATTTTTATTTTGGCTTTCGGATATTCTAACGAACATTTGTACTCATTGGTCTCAGCAAAATTCAAGTTGGAATCGTGCTACTTCGTAGAAAAAGCGAGGTTTAGTGAGAGTAACAGAGAATCTTAATGCACTTATTTTTTATGTCAAAGTTTTAATTATTAAGAAAGTAATTAGTTGGCAACGCTGGTTGGCGCAATTTTTAAATACATTTAAATTTTTAATAGACTGTTTAATATATTTAATGTAAAAAACGAATAGTAACCAATAATGGTTATTTATTAACCAATAATGGTTATTTATTTTAAAATTTACTTTAGAAGTATTATACAACCATCACTCTCTTTAAATTAATTTTAAAATTCCCAATATTTCATGTTTTAGACATTTCTAAGATACTAAATACTAATTTTACACAATTTACTAAGATATTTTATTTTTTAATATTTTTATATAGAATTTGTTATTTATTTCTCATTGCATATTTTTTTTAATTGAATTCTATGTTAACGAAAATTGCTCTCTTCTCACATACATCTCACGTGAACTCTCACTGTCATTCTCATAATGAAAATACGCATGCTTCGTCTCCAGTAGGGTGGTTCAAAGAATTTTTGAATTCGCCGCAAAGTACTCCGAAAAGTGGTGAAAATCTGTTTGCGATGAGAAATACATCATATACCGAGTTATATGTTGCAGCAACATTTAATATCAATATGTATCTGTTTCCGCAACACATTCTTTTTTGGTTTTCAATAGTCGAAGAATGTTTTTGTGCGTCAGTCGCTTTATGAATGCGAAGGTATAATATCACTGAGGTACATAAGTTATAGCTCCAGAAGAGTGGATGCAATATGGAATATATTTTGTATAACTTTCATTTACAATTCAGTCAATAGAAAGTATGAGAAAACTATTCCCATCAATTTTTCAAAAATAATATTTTTTTTTGATGTTTTCTTTAATGCATACGCTAATATACAATAAATTCAGCATCGAAAGTCTTAAACAGCTCCTTTTGTAAATGATCCGATGTGTTAGGATAAATCATAGCGGCAAATAGGCAGAGTACATACTCCGAAAATTCATCGATAAAAAGTAGTAGTATTTGTATGATTAGATTTGTTTTTGTTCTCATAAATTTTCCGATTTCATATTAACTTTTCAATTTCGTGATATTGTTTTTAAGCGATAATTAATTATTTACTAAAATTAAACAATATTTCATTAACGAATGTTTATTTATGTTTTTACAAAGTGGTCAATATAATTGAATTTATTTATTAAACAACCATGATAAAAATAACAAATTGATCAATTTAAATTTTTGACATTTGTTTCGGTTCCCTGCAGGAAAAGTAATTTAAAGTGATTTTATTTTTTTGAAGTACAACTAGTTGACTAGCTGACTTTTTCTCATGTAACCAACTGACTTAAATAACATGGTGATGTTATTGGAGTAAGTCAATTGCATGTGTTTTCAACTATTTTAAAAGTAGTTTAAAAGCAACTAGTTTTAAAGTAATTTATTTAAACTAGTTTCGAAGAACTTAACTTTCAACTAATTTTAAAGTAATGTATAAATTAAATAGCTGAAAGTATGTACTTTTATAATACTTTAAAAGTTGTTAATTTTATTTTAATTGACAATTTTAAAACAAAACCATCATTTAAATTCAAATACATGTTTTTATTAATTTAATATCATATTTCATTTTTACATTCACGTTTGATAAAAAATAAATAAAATTAGAAAATCATCTTTTTAAAATTACTGCTGTTTTCTTTTTAAGCATTCTGCGTAAAAATGCTGCTTTTTGATTGCCTGGAACGCTTTTCGGATGAGGTCCTCAGGATCTGCATCTTCCTCAGAGCCAAAGGCGTCTAAAACAGCGGGAATAAAGCATCAACAAGAAAATACTCGTATCATGATAAATTGTTTAGCTTTTAAAACTGGTTTTTGTTTTGGAATGAAATCGACATGTTTTCATTTCCTCTACAACATTAGTCTTAACATACTTTTTTACTTGTGGCTTACTTTCCGAGTTATTGGACGAAACTTGTTTCGTCGGCCACTCAAAACCAGACCCACCACGATTCTGGCGACTGACGCTTACTTCCATTAACAGCCTTATTTAAACTAACAATTGTAAAAAAAAACAAAAGCGGGAGGAAAATGACCTTCAGAAATTCAACGCTGCCTCCCCTACTACCTATAACCAATTATCCGTTCCAACATTATAACATACTTTTGCGTTTATGTAATATAGTATTATGTAGGTATGTACTTCAATTGCGATCCCTCGATGTTTTAAATACTGCACAATATTATTATGTGTTTTTCATTTGCGTTTAGCTCTGTATTTTGGCTGTAGAAATTGCCTTAATTTATTTTAATTTTCAATAAAAGTGAAGCACAAAAGAGGGTCCTCTTAAGTCTGAAGCTCCTTCAGTCGTGATAACAAGGCCCATGCTGAAAATTTGTCAGACTCTACAGGTTTAAATATCTGTAAATGTAATAGATTTCCAATGTACTCAAAAAAATACTAATGCTAATTTTAGTTAATAAGGAGATATGTATTGTTCAAAGAATTAACCTCAAAATTTTAATATGCATTGAAAATTGGCAGTACAACCTCAAAAATTCATAAATACAAAATGCAAAATCAACAAATAACATATAACATTACGTAAACTGACAGCTACTAAGCCAAACTAAAATTCGCTGCTAGAAAAAAAAATGACGTGTGTAACCAAAAATTCGAAACGTGGCGCACTTGCTGCTTTTGCATTTCAATGATTTTCGCTAGAACCAAGAGTGTGTGCTAGCGAATTGAATAGCAGCAACAGCAACAATTGAACTGACAAAAGCAACCTAATCGCATCAAACAGGGTGAATCCAGCAAATGAATGACACCACCATACCGTACGGTGGTAATACCCCATATAACTTGTGTGGCATTGCCACGTGTGTTTGCTGTCAATGCCTTCGTGGTGGCTCCTGCTTGTATGCGGAGGAGGTTGCCAATACAAACAAATATAACTACAACTACAGCAAAAACAACCGGTTCGAAAGTCATCAGCGCAAAACATGATTTGTGGTATTTATCCGATTTAAATGCCAACGGTTTTTGGCTGAATTTTCAATTTTCTCACTCACTCACCCACTCTGTCTGTCTGTCTGTCTGTCTGCTAAAATGTTTGGCTATGTGTACTGTCTGTTGAATTCTGTCATAGACAGCAAGTTTCATTAGCCTTTAGTAAAATGCTGTTGCTTTCATTTTTATTGAAAAATACATACAACCCAATAATTTATTCGAATGATAATTTTAATACGAAATACCGATTTTAACATACATACATACGTACATACACAGATAGATATGTGATGGGAAATGATTTTATTTTTTAAATAACAACATGATGAGTTCCTCATTTCATCTGTTTTTACGATATGTTTCTTTTAAATTGTGTGTTGCATACTGCGGCGAGGAGCTAAGTGTTAGTTGGAATGCATGATTGAGTTTTAGAATTAGTGATTATACGGAAAAAAGTTTGAAAATAATTAATTTCTGTAATACTGGAAGTAGTTACCTTAAGCCACTTGTGCTTCTCGTGTCTAAGGTTCGGCGTGAAATCTTCTCAGGGTTGCTAACCAAGTGATCAAGCATAACTGCATGTTTGCTTATCTATTCTGGTTCATGGAATATGGACAGCGTTCCAAAATTTTAGGTTGTATGGACAGTGGTGCTACCGCTTATCAAACCCTACCCACATTTTTTCCAGAAATTTTTTGTTTTTAATGTCTGTCAAAATGCGCCCAAATTTTATTTAGCGCCTGCTTGTTTCTTTTAATAACTTTGGTATATCGTTTTAAATATTTCCAAAGACGAGATGACTCACTTGTAAAAATGCCCCAACGGACCCAAATTACAATTTTTTGCCATTTAGGGGCATGGGGACAGTTTCAGAAAAATTCTAAGCACCGCCATCGTGTTCAGCATCCTCGAAAATGGGGGTGACTCATATTTTACCGATGGAAGGCGCGGAATATGCGATTCCCCCATTTTGGAGCAAGATAATAAATTCAGAACCCGACGAAGCACATAGACAAAAATCTAAAAAAGTTTTAATTTTTTTTCCAATTCTTCAAAAGAACAAATTCCATCAGCTTCCAAATTTGTATGATGGAATGGAACTGACAAGCCAATTACAGATTTCGATGTCTCGGAATTACATATTGTATATAGTACATGTTAATTTAATTATACTTAAACAAAACAATATTCCTTACGAAGAATTCTTGTTAAGAATTTTTCCTATTAAGAATTTTTTCTTGACATTTCTTCTGTAAGTCTACTTGTTTTCGAGTAAAACGAAAAAACAGACAATCTATATATAGTACATGCATATAAAAGAATTCATCAAAGTGATCTCTTACTCTCATCTTAGGGCTTCAGTAATTTCCCGACCTTTCCCATCTGTTTTATCGATTTTTCCCCCCTCAAGTTTAATAAATCTTTTGTTATCGTTTGCCTGCCAACCAGTGGCAGTGGTGTATGTTACGTTCATTTAAAAATTAATTTATTTAAGCCAGCTTTGCACTTCTTACTCATTTTTTATTTTTTTGAATTTCCCTTGAAGATTAAATTCGTCTCCAGGTTATTTTGAAAATATTTTTTTTCCTTAATTTTATACCTTTTACATTTTGCATAGTAATTTTTCATATTTCACTTTATGTTTTTCATTCTGTAGTAGTACAGATGCTTGATTTCCCCTTCATAGTTGGTCCTTAAGTCGCATATTTGTTACGCTTTTCCGTTTGTCAATTAATTTTTTCGTGTCCTGTTTTATTTGATGGTGATTTATTTATTTTTTTTATTATTTTATTTTTTTTTTTGTTGAAATGTTTTGGTTTTATTTTTACTTTTTATTTTCATTATAATAAATCGTCCATTTTTTATTTCATTCAGTTGTATGTTAGTTTGCTCTTTTACTCATAAGCTGCTGCTGCATTTTTGTACTGTGGGGATTATGTCTTTATATTTTGACATTTTATTATCGTTGACGTACTTTTTTATGATGGATTTGTAGATATTTTGTACAGCCTTATACCTACCTGGTGGAACTGTTTATGCAGCGTTAGTATTTTATTTTTTTTTTATTCGCTTTATACTTTGTAAGCTTGACTTATTGTTTTTTGTCCTTTAGACCATGTCATTGTTTTTCATATTTTGGTAGGTTTCTTTTTTTTTGTTTTGCCTTTGTTAGGGTTTGGTCGCAGAACTTCTAGCAGCTTAAACTGATATTTTTAATTACAATTTTATTTTGTTTTTTCTTGTAAGTCCATTAATTTGAGAAATGAATTGCCAGTCTATTTACATATAAAAAATATAATTAGCAAAATTACTTTTTTAATTCTTGGAGTGCTTGAAATGTGTAACTTTTTTTTGTAGTAAGCATCTTTGTGTTTAAATATTTCATGCAAATGTTTCACAAGCTCATTACTTAAAATATTTGTATTTGGCACTTTATACTTTACGAAATTTATTAAATTTTATTTTTGCAAAGTATGCAGCAAGTCCAGCGTAAGGATGAAGTCAACCTTCGTTGGTAAATTGCGGTATCTCTTTACTGGCAAATTGGCTTTTCGATTTCCGAACGCATCACATGTGACAATTTCGGTGCACAATTAATGGCTCAGATGAACATTTCGCAAATTGTTTCATAATAAGCTGAAGATGGTGCGAGGAAGACAAAATGCTGGGGAATATATGTAAATTTAAAAAAAATTTGTTCAACACTATTAACCTACATATGATCACAAAATAGTGAAAATTTATATTTCAATATTCTAAGAAAGCAGAAAACAGAAGTTAAACCAGAGAGAGCAACAATTGCATTAAAAATCCAATCAATTGATTAACGATTACTCTCTCTTTAATGCCTTGACGTCAATCTGGCGGGTCCCTGCTAAGTCCCTGTAATGCGATTGACTTGCGACGTCCAACAATGGAACAGAGTAGTACACACTGTTTAAATGGTCGATGTCTGTCGGCTTAAGTGTGACACGTGTGTTTGTGCATTTTTTTTTTCCAGCTACTGCTGTTGAAACAGAAATAACTTTGCGACGCGATTTTTACATTATTCCTCTTGTGCATTGCATCGAATTGGTCAAAGTGCATTGTAAACAAATAAACAACAACTGTAAATAACAACAATGCCAAATAGCAAGAGCAGCAGCAACTGCAGGACATTTCAGTGTTTAAGGGCAGTGACAGAAACAATGATATGTACGTAGTACAAGCATTTAATACGCACTTTGCTACAATGTGGAAAGTAAAACATAAAAAGTCATAGAATGATAGTGAAGTTGTGGACGGTGTCAAGTGAGTATTGTACAGTGCAGCAAAATCTACAGCCATTGATAAAAATAAAATTTTAAAAAAATGTTTAATACTTAAGTCAAAAACTTCAAAGTTTGTAATATTCGTAGATCTAAAAAACTCTATCTGTCAAAATTAAAGATATTCTTAAAAGCAGAACTAAGCTTTATACATATATATTATGGCCAAAGTTATTAAATGATAATTTTAGGTATCAAAAATTGAATCGCCATTATTCATATCGTCTTCATTTTTCTCAAAGGATAATCAGTTTAGAAATTAAAAAAAAAGAATTTTCTTTTAGCAAGCCAAAATAAAACTTTTTTTATTAAAGTCTCTTCCTTATAAAATGCATTAATATTTTACTTTTGCAATACAAACAAATTTTAGTGAATAAACAACATATTTATATTAGTGTTTGCAAGACTTATTTTAAAAAAAAATGTTAAGCGACAGTATTTTCGAAAACATCTCTGCTATAAGGGAGAGATATATTTATCAACAATGACTTTTGTATGATAATTTAGAAAAAAATTAATTTTTTTTTCATTTCATCCTACCGTACATATGCGTCTCGTTTGTTGCATATCCTTGTGGTGACGGTAATCAAAGCCATTATTTACCTTTTATCACTTTTTGCATAGAAGCACATTTTTTACTGATTTCAAAAAATTTTCTTTTTAACGCTATTTTTCAACCCTATGGCTGTTTTTGTTTGTGTTGTTTCATATGTACGTTTGTTTGATAAAGGAAATCACTGAATTTGCTCACCATCAGTGGTTGATTGTTGCATTTAGTTTTTTTTTATTTTGCACCCTGGGGTAAAGCCGCATCGAAGTATGAAATGTGTTTTATGTGCATCTGATCTTTTGGTTTTTGTGAGACTTTAACGGGTTTTTTTCATTGAACGCTTTTTGTTTTTCAATAATTGACAAATTTTGTCCCTTTAATCCTCTTATTCAAATTTTGAAAGAAGCAGTATTTTTTCGACGACTTTTTCACATGGTAACCAAATCTTTGATTGGTTTATAAGCTTAACTAAAATACACAACTGTTGTCTCTTATCAGTTTTGTAATAACAATATATGTATGCCCCACTGTGTTGACATTTTCGGCAAATTTATACTTTTTTCAGTATATTTGCGATGTGCTGAAAACGTACCGAAAATTTACTGAAAATACGCCGAATTTGCTGACAGTGGACCAAATGTAACGAATGCACTAAAAATTTCCAAAATGTACTAATGACGATTTTTCATGACTCAAATGTATCGAAAATGCCATCACTGATATAGTTATATTGTAAATAGTCATGATTTTTATATTAACATGAGGCAACCATATTTTTATTTTATTTAAATTACCGAATATCGTGAGATACCTGCAGTAGTTGTTTTTGTACCTAGTCTTTTTTATTTCTTTGTTCGGATTTGATCTGGACATATTTCTGAATGTCTGGACTCTGGACTAGGGATTAAAATCTGGACAATCTAGACGATTCCAGACCATCTGGCAACCATATATATGTTCCTGTGTTATAGGTTTCAAGATATTTTTTAAAAGATTGCCTTGTATCCCATTTATTCCATTCAAAACGCTGCATTCTTCTTGCAAATTTTTTCTATTGATAAAGTGTATCGCTTTTGGGTTTTTTTCTGATCACTTGTCTTATCTTAAAATAATATTAAAAGCAGTATTGCTGTTAATAAATGTGACATTACTCTATACAGAAATGCCATTACATATATAGCAAAATAAATTTTGGCAATTAATAAAATCGTTTGGTTTGTTTTTATTGAATTTAGTACAATCATACTCGATGATATTTTGCTGTTCACTGACTGTGAATATGAAATATTAACGAATTTACGGTTTTATGAGTATGAAACCAATTAAATTTATAAAAAAAGTATTCGCGTAAAATCCATTATAATTCCTTAGATACATTTGTGATTTACAGCCTTTTTTTCATAAAGGCTATTTTTAATTTATAGTAAAAAATATATTTTATCAATTATTATGATGTGATTTTACAAAAATTATAAATGATAGCATGCATCTTAATGAAAATGTTTGATTTTGCTGCACATTTTTCAAAAACAAAAACTAAAAAAAAATCCAATAGTTGGGTTGACGACTTCCTAAAGGTTACGCTTGTAGCGGGTTCATATTAAGGCATTGAAATAAGCAGCATTCATAATATATAGTAAAGTCGGTAAGCGAAATATAAAATTAAGTCATAAATTTCGTGCAACCTTCTTATATCCTTAGCCACGATCAGTTGAAACTGTCCTCAATTCGCTTCAACATATCTGCTAATAACGAATTTTTTGCTTTTAATCGAATCTTGTCAGCATGAACATTGCAGATGGACTTGAGTCATCAAATTTTCAGAGCTCAGCAAAGACATCAATTGTTGATGAACACATATATTGTAAATGGTGTAGCAAAGTGCTGTTGGTTAACAACGTTCTTGAGCTGTACAGAATAACTGGCTCTAAATTCAATCTAAATCTATTTTGTTTGAGCTTCATTATCATTGAGATAACTCAGACCGCAGACCTTACTCTTCTAAAATAGATCTACTGTTGATGCAATCAAAACTGGTAGGTACTCGTACTGTAGTCGGTGTAGTTTAAGTGTAACAATGTATGCCATTAATTTCTTCAGGATATTTGATAGGTGTCAATATTTTCCGGAGAAGTAGTCTCGATTTCTATTTGCATCCAGCGAGAAGATTTTTCATCAAGAATTTTATATATATTGAGAATACTATATATGATGCCTTTGTTGTTCTGGAATAACGATTAGCGAGGTCGTTATCTTTACACATATCTCGTTAGTATTTTTTGTTAGAGACTTTTTCTTTCTTATTAAGGGTATTATACATCTACGCGATGTCTTGGCTCTGGTCTCTCGTTAATTCCTGTTTCAAAATAAGTATTTAAAAGTAGGAATGAACAGTAATTTTACTTTCCTAGCTACTAACATTGAATTGGCATCAGTAACCCGAGAATTAATGAATAACTCAAGTCACTGTGGCTTACAGGATTATAAAAACAACATCCTATGATGTAAAACGTTGCTATAAAAATAGATATTAATTAAACAAGTCAAGAATAAAATTTTAAAAATACTCTACAGTACATATTGTATATATTGGTAATCTTTCCCAAGACAACCGCCAGTTGACCCGACCCATTTTGATTTTGTTAATTTGTTTGTACTCAGATGTATGGAGTTGTGCGTTTTGGAATATTTTGCGAATTTTCACATCCCGTCTTACTTAAATCATCGTGGAAATGATCGCTAAGACAAGAAATACGTAAATCGGAAAAGTGTTGGATAAATTTGAAGTCAAAAGAAGGTCAAAGATCTATATGGATGCCTCTCTAAGCTCTGTGGTCGTTTTAATTGGAACTCGTTCTTTGTTGCGAAGTGCTTTTGTGTCGTTGAAAAAATGCGGTTGTGTGAAATATGATTTATTTTTAGGAACAAATACGATACGCTGAATGCACATGTGTCATTTTGCAAAACTTCAACTTCAATAGTTTTTTTGTAAACAGCTGTCAATTATTTAAAATAATGCTTTAACAAATCACAAGTCATATATCGAAATTTTGCACTTTTTTAAGATATGTATTTCTTTATCAGTTGCTTGTGATTTTCCCAATTCAGTAAAATTCAATATATCGTAATTCTACACTGTCAAATTGAAAAAACAGTGTTTACGCTTCTATTTTTAAAAAAAGTTGAATTTTTGTTACTTTGCCATCCGCCATTATTGTGATATAATTCGCAAAACGTAACCCTTTTTTGATATCACCGAATACAAATGAAGTGAACACATTCATCGCATTGACATGGCATGGCATTTGGTGCAAGCTAACGTGAATATTATTTTAGATTGTATATTTGAAATATTTTGGATGCAAAATCAGACGATTTGAAGCTGTTACGTGATTGCGATGACGTGATAAGTTCACACGCCTTCATAATGCAGAAAAGGTCCAATCATTCGGCGAAAGGAAAAATTGGTAGTTTGTTCTCTTTGTATGTTTCGCTGTTTTGTTATGAATTTCAACGCCATTTCTTTCAACATTTTACGTTGATTTCATATTTCGTACAAAACTTAACTATCCGGTTTGATATTTTTGTACTCAGAAAACCTTTTCAAAGATCTTAATTTACGAAACATTTTCAACATGATGGCGCCAATTCAACTGGAGCATATTTGCAATATTAATATATTGAGTTTCCGCTGCACTATTGTTGTCCCTGCCATTAAACGCTAGTACGATAGTGGAGTCTGAAATAACACTAAATGAATTATAATTTGTAAATTTTAAAAGTGTTTTAATTTTTATCAAAAGTTATCTAATCATATATTTTAAGTCTTTTTTTGTCAAACACATATACCTAATTCTTCTAAGTAATAAAGATATGATTGACAATCATTCATATTATCTGTTCTCTATCTGATAAGGGAAAAGAGAAAAAAATCAATAACGACTAAAAATACAGAGGCAACAAATTACACACACATACATATGTATATAAGTTAAGTAAAACATTTTTAAAACACATATCAACATCAATAAAAGTGAAATTAAAATGCAATCCATAAACCAATAAATTTTATTTTCATCCTTTTATTATTGATGTCGTTTTTGTTGTATGTTGTCAACATTTCAGAGTATTCATACGTTCAGTCGCTAGCAACAACGTTGACGACAGGGAAAAAAGCAAAATCATACAGGACACGTAAAAAGAAAGGATATGAAATTGAATTTTTTTTTTTTTAAATTGAAAAAACAAAAGATAAATATACATATATAAAAAAAAATAAAATTTTATTGGTAACTGTAAAAGTAGCGACAATAACAACAAATGCAAAAACAATAATAAAAAATAAGACAAAATGCAAAAAATCATGCAAAATGTCACAACGAATTTACAACAGAATGATTTTCATATAAAATAACACTTGCACAAACACTCATGCTGAAACTGCCATACAAACATAAGCCCAGCAAATATTTAAAAGATTCCGGAATATTACTCGCAATTACAACTCTTCTAGAAGAGTTGAACTGGCATTTTAACTTTACGTTAGTTGTACATACATACATAATTATAAACATGATTTCATATTACTTTTTTATCAGGCTCGTCCTCTACTTTCTTAGAATGTTAAGTGTAATTTTTTTGTAATCGCTTTGACGAGTTGCTACACCCGGACAGTTTCTCCCGTATAAAATATCAGTTGTGATTAGAATATAAGGTTACGAAACCATCCCCTCGGCAATTGATATATATAACTCTACCGCAATAGAATATGTTTGCTGGGAAGAATAATGCAAACAGACACATAGCCATAGATATGTATGTATATCATCATGGACGTACTCCTACTTTATTAGAGTTGATCTAATTATTTTAATAATTAGTTTTTAAACTATATTTATATTCTTTCAAAATCTTAGCATTTTATGTATATTATGTTATATTAAATGATAACTAACAATAGACAAATAAATAAGACTTGAAGTCATAGAACATAGAGGTTGGCAACTCTTGGATGTTCAACACTGGCTTTGGTACAATACCTTATGTGAAATGGTAGATGATTTTGTTAGCATTTATGCTGATATTATATATGCTGCTTGTCTACACCTCTTATAAATTGTTAGTCTAGTTCCAGTCAAAAGTTATTTTTATTGATGGATCCATAAGAAATTAAGGTTCATATTCTTATGTTTTTGATACAATATAATGAAGCATTCCTAATGGCAAAGAGCTCAAGAAGAGCTGAAAATTTTTTTTTTAATTATTGTAAGAGCTGGAAGAGCCAAACGTCTTAGAGCTCTGGCTCCTTGCTATATAGTATATACAAATATACAACAACCCGCAAGTTTCGCACCTGATATGTTTAAGTTTTCTTTAAGTTTCTTTAATGTTGACAAGACCACTCTAATATGTTTGTGAAACACACGAAAATTCAACCTAATAAAACAGCAACAAAAAAAAAAAAAATGTAGATAAAACACCAATAACACAATAGCAAATACAACAACAACAGCATTAAAGCAAAACATCATTTTTCTTTGAGTTCATGTCAAACTGAGATTATGGTTCGTGTTGTGATTGACAGATGTCAGTGCTGACTTGAAACTGCGTATGGGCATATTCGTAGATCTACATATATATCCTTTACGGCAGTCAGTTTTCTATTTTTTTTTTTTTTTTTTTTAAGAAAAAATTGTGGAAAAAAATTTCGCCAAAAAAAATATCTACTTACATATATGCGAAATCGATGCAATTGATGGCTGTTTTACGATATTTTTTTATTCATTTGTATTCTGCCTTTTTTTGGGCTGACTCGTCAAACAAAATCTCAAACAAGGATAATGGATATGCTTAAGCGCCTTCGATGCTTCACAGTGTGTACATGTGATTAATGACTTCTCATAAATAAAGTAATTCGTGTGTTTGAGTCCAGTTTGGTACACATGATACAGTGGACAAAAAATAATAAACTTTGAGCAATCGGTATATTCAAAAGATTGAATTTTGGTTTTAAGGTTTTTTCAGCATGCAGTACTAACCTATCTCATGTTATTAAAAGAAATTCGACAGAGCAATGGTTATATATTATGTGTGCCAAAGTATTGTTTATTTGAGGTAAGTACCAATTAAAAGAAAACAACATTGGGATATGATATTTTTAAACTATTGCAATTATATTTTATAGACAACTTTTATATATATTTAGTAATTAAAATCCATTTTTTCATAAGTGATGCACTCTATACCCTTTTGGCGCTCTGACAAATTTGACCGTACAATTTGTATATTATATAAATAGAAGTTACTGGTTTAGCACAAAATAAAGAAATCTAATTATTACCACGCCCACTTTCACGTACAACATAACCAGTAAAGTGTTGTAAGTTCAATATAAATTGTGTACCATTTTGAAAGATTTTAAAATTATTGTTAAACTAAATGGTTTCGAAAAGAAAGATTTTTTCCACGCCCATCAATCAAAAAGTTACATGCACAAAAACATAAAGTCAAAATTAATATTTAGACTTAGTCAAATCATGTTATAGCTTTTATTAGTTTCTTTAAATTTTACCCTAAAATATCTTATTCAAAATCTGCTACAAACATCCGATTCATAACATCCGTCGGGTTCAGAATCTTCTGAAAAAATGAAACTATAATATTTTCTCAACTTCAAATTTTGGGCGTTTTGCCAAAAAAAGTGAATAAATGTCCCATAGTACACTGTGCTGAATCGGAAAGTATCGAAAACTGTTCTGTTATCGTTAAATTTTTTTTATTTTTTTTTGATAATTTAAGGACTCATTTATCTTAACGATTATAAAGCTGTGGTTACACTTTCGTTAAAAATAAAATAAAATTCAAAACTACATGAAGCACATACTTACATATATATATATATATACATATATATAGAAGTTTCATGTTATTCCAACATGTACGTATGTACAATACATATGTACGAGTATAGGCTAAAACAAAAAGATTGCAATTAATTTTCGGATAGCGTTTAAATACAAAAAAATGTCTTGGCTTTTGCCAGGAAAGCATATAATTTTGATCAATTGCAGAACATTTACGTTAATTGCTAACGTGTCCTGTTTCGTTCAACAAGAAGCCAAATGCTTTATATCTCTGATGTTCTCTTATCACACACACTCTCCCTTACATATTTAAGTCATTTACGTAATTTCTTGGGGTCATCTTAACACGATAAACGCACACACTAACATTAGCACACACAGACACATATTAATAACATTTATCAACATTATTTTGCTATTTCCGAGCACATTTTCAGAATGTCCTTTACTGGCTTTTATATTTCCATTTACATAATCTTATTGCTACATGCATATACGCACGCATAGGTATATATACACACACATACACTTGCACTTATACGCACACATACAAATGAATGTCTATAACGCACAACGTGTAAATGCAATCATTACGCAATTTATAAAAAAAAAAATAAAAATATTTGTTCTTTTAGCATTCCTTGGTGTTGTTTTTGTTAAGTGATGTTATTTATTTTTTTTGGTCAACATTATTATTTCTCGACATTCATTTGATATCGTCCTTAAACACTTCTACCAAAGAAGACTAGGAATAATTTCGATAGTGATGCAAAAGTAATCACTACTTCATATGCCAAAATGGTTACTCATATGTACGTACGTACGTATTTTCACGAAGTTGTACGTTTGTTCTGATGCAAAGAAAATATTTTGTTTTGGTCAGAACGTGTACGTATTTTCCAACGAATTCTTATCCACTATAACTGCAGCCTTAGTATCTAATGAACACTGCAAACTTACAACTATGGTTCTCGAAATAACTTTCATAATTGTGTCGTCATAGCTTAAAATTTGCAAAATTTACTTCCCTGAATACTATCTATTGAATCTCTTAATACTTACTGGCTACCTCCTCATACTGAACTCTAACTGTAGAATTTAGGTGACATTAAGCATAAAAAAATGTCAACTCTTTTTAAGCAAAATTTTATCAAAAATATTTTCTTCTTCAAAAACCTTTCCACATGTATCATTTACTACGATAATGTACAATTTTTTTTAAATGTATTCGGTTTTCAATTGCATCACTAGTATGACATCACAATAAACCACAAAAATCATCTTCTTAATCTTAATTGCAGCACATTAGTACAAATAAACCAAACGAATGGCATAAAGCATTATCATAAATAATAAGCAACATACAACAACTTGAGCCATAAAAACAAAAACAACAACAACAACAACATCTATTTCAACAACAATAACTACAACAATAAGATGTTTTATATGAGCAACAAATACCTATTAGGTACAATAGTGCTCACACCACACATCCCCTTCACCAGTACCAACATTCGCAACAGCTGTTGCTGGTTTTTATTTTATTTTTGTTGCTACAGGGGTTTGGTAGGAAATGGTGGTTGCTAAATGCAGTGACCAAAGCATAAATTCTTTATACATCGAATAGAAATTGGAAATTTCAATCACTTTGTATTTTTGCGTAAGAATTAAATGTTTGTTTTTTCAATTGAAATGAAATGAACATGAGATGATATATCAAAGCTATAATAAGGTGCTATAGAAATAGTCCTACTATATTTCGAGCATACTAAATCTCTGACAAAATGTATATACATGAACATAAATGATACTCCGTGTTTGCAACAATCACAGCCATATTGAAGCATGTGTCACTCAATATAACTTTCTTTTTTTTGCGGTACGGTACGAACCAAACCATTATAGATACCTCAAAGTGTGATTACGCCAAGTTTAAATGCAAGATTCTGTTACAAATAAACCATGAATAGAGAATTGTTAGAGATGTAATTTATAGTCGATATAAAGGGTGTTCAGATTTGAGATATGCTTTTAAGTTTTAAACAAAAGGCATAAATTGTGTGAAATCTGTATTTATTTTTTATGGAAATTAAAGTTCATTGGTTCCAATTAATAATGAAGCAGAATTTTGATTAAATAAACTCCTCTGCTAGCTTGGCAGTCTGTCAGCCTTTGCCAAAATTTTCAATAATTTTGTTCGCATAATGTTAGTTCAATTAGTGATATTTGCTCGATGAAGTTGTCTTTGAGGTAATGAATAATTTTAGAATTATTCTCACAGTCTTTTCCCTACAAGAAACTCCAAAAGAAAAAATCAAATGCTAGTTGTGAGGAGATTGTTTCTAAAATTAATACTCCAAAACCGAATTCCAGAAATCGATTGATAGTTGGTACCATTAATGGAATACTTCTCTTTAGTCAGGCAACACAAGTGTGTGGAAAATGTTGCTTAAATTTCAAGCCATCTTCAGGAATGACTTATAAGAATTTATATAAAAATGTTCAAGTTCAGTTATATATAAAATGTTTAAAAAGTACATATGAATATATTAATAAAAAATATATTTTTAATGTTGACATTGACAGTTGGTTAAAAAGCGTTTTTTCTTTTTTGCTTTTCAACTGAAAAATTTATGAACTAACGAAATTAAAACCCGTAGCACTTTTCGTCTCTAAGTAGCGTAATTTTTTCCCCACTCTAGAGTAATTCTTTCTTGACGGCGTGGCAACGCTGCTCCTTCTCCTTATTCCTACAAGTTCTATAGAAATCAAAAGACCAAATACTAGTTGTAGTGGCCAGCTGTGACTGCAACAGCTGACGAGACACTATGTCTAGTGCGAGATATCAGTTCTAGAGAGCGTTAAGCATCTCATTTCAGCCAGATTTTTCTTGCTATATTGCGAATTGACCCTTGGATCCATCTTGTGTTAGCCTTTATTAACATGTCTTCTTTAAGCAATTACTTGCATGTAGCACTGGGCCACTATTGAGTTTAGGAAGATTGATTCTACACATTTTATAGCAGCCTAACTATCTGAATAAATGTTAATGTCCTTTTTGAATACGAAATTTTTCCTCAGCCAGGATGCTACTGCTTCTATAGCTATAACATCTGCCAGAAAAACGCTACATTAGTCTAAGAACCTCGTTGAAATTCCTTATCTTTAGTTCGTTGGAGTAAATACCATAGAGCCATCCAGGTAGAAATATATATGGTCCCTTCTCCCCGGAAGTCCTCCCTTCCAGTCATCCCTAGATGGAATGTGATTTGCGTAATCCTTGAATGAGATTACTGGAAATGAATAGTTCAAATTGGAGGGTACAGAACTAAAACTATTGGAGCTGAGGCATAAACAATTTGTATGTCATTATCAGCGTAGCGACATCTCATAATTTGCCTTATCATAATGCCATACATTCCGCTTCAGCTCTTTTGACGAGTCAGCATATAGGTCTATATAAAAAATCATCGCGGAAATATTACGATGGGCCGAGTTAGCAAGATGTATGGAGATGTCATGATATTTTTCATATTTTAATAATTCTATAGTTGATTCCATAAGCTTGACTGGACAAAAAAAAAAGTTCACGTTATGGTGCTAAGGTCAGAGATTTTGGAAATTCAATCAAAGCATATATCAATCTTATCAGAAGTAGTAATCCTTCCAAATTTAGTTCTTATCAGAAAAAATAAATGGATATATTCCCTGACTAGCAATTTAACTCGAATGGAGCTAAATTTTACGTCCGACGTATTCAATTGTTACTGCAACATCGATTTGAATATATAAGGCAATGCCTTCTGAGTTAACATATATGACATTTGTGCCTGTTGAGACAAATGGTTCAGATATGAAAATGTGATTTAAAAATAGTTTAAAAGAATGCTTTAACTTGGCTGCAAATATTTTTCATGGACTTGTTTATACATATATAAAAAGTAGACGTATATTTTTTACTTCGGTTCACACTCATACACTCATGCTTGTAGACATCATCACCGCTTGTGAAATAAACAGGAAGAAAATTTTATTTTATTATCCGTAAATCCGCGAAAATTCATTTTATATCCGCTGCTGACATTTCTGCACGATGCACAACGGCACCATGTTCTTCTTGTTGTTGTTTTTACTGCCACTGTTGTTGTTGTTGTTGCTACTGCTGTTAAAATTGTTGGCGAAGGCCTTGCAATGAAGTTATTTTTTTGGCTCACAAGGATTAAAATGCAAGTGAACAAAAACAACAACAAAACAGCAACAACAACAACGACCATATAAACGTGAACAAGCCGCATTATAAAAATACGCCATTACCAGCATTTTGTTTATCCGTTCGTCCGTCCATCCTTTCAGCTGTCTGTCTGTCTGTCTGAATGTCTGCCGGTTTGCACAAGTTATGTATAAGAAATCGGCTTAAGTGAGCAGAAAACTCCCATGACTGGCATTGTAGTAAAATTGGTACGGTTTTGTTAAAGCCCGCAAAAATTGATGAAATTCGATGAAAACCAGTTAAGTGCGACTTAATTACGATAATTGAAAATGCAGAAGATTAAAGTTGCAAAACAAAATGAAAAATGATAGTTAAATACTTGATCTTTTTAAATTTTAATTTCAATTTCATTTCTCCAAGTAAACGTTTAATTGAACTTTAACCTTCGACATAAAATTTAATGTAAATTATTTAACTGGCAGTTAAAAAAAATTAACATCAGTATTTCACTGGTCTTTGAGATAACGAAACTGAAAGTTTTTTGAATTTTTTTTCGTTATTTATTTAAATTTCATGTCCTTAACGTATGGTAAAATTCAAGGTTATTTCTCTCTTGTCATAATCATTAGCCCTTCCATTTTATTTTCAAAATTCAAATTAACCAACCAGCGAAAATTTTCATCATAGCTGCTTGTTTGCTTGACTCCTCCCTACTGAACTTTCTGCATTCCACACTAAATTCCAAATCTTTTCACACTTGCACCACAATTAAAACTTTCAATTTTATGTCTAATGAGGGTTACAAATGTGGCTTACGTTACCAGAATCGTAAAAACCGAAACTCTCATCAACGAATTTTCACTTAAATTACACGAATCCACGATGCGTCTGATGTAGGCGAAAAACAATTAATATATCAATATAACGAACAGTCTCTGGCATCCAGCAACATCCAAAAACGACCAAACACTTAAACGATGTAAACCACAAATTGGGGTCGGTTCCGCTTTAATGCTGCATGGGCATGGCATGGCATGGCGTTGAGTTGAGTTTTTAACGCGCATTCTGTTTTATGATGTTGTCGACGCGATGTGACTGACGCACGTTTGATGCGTGGGTATTTAAGTGCGCGGCGTAGTTTTCGAGTTTTTGCCAACTAAACAGTTTGCATTAAAATTTTTTAATTATTTTTTAAAAATTTCGAAATTTTAATGATGATGACGACGACGACGACGATGATATCTACACTAATAGCAAATGCGAGCTGTTGTCGTTGTTGGATTTTACATGTGCGGAAATTTTTGGAATATCATTAAATTGTTAAATGCGAAATAGCAGTGTTAGGAAAATTATAAAATTTAAATTAACAGAAAAATATGTGTTAGTTTCAAGGATATTCACCATGAACATAAGAATGTTTAATTAGTTTTCTTAATAATATCAATTGAAGTTAGGCTTGATATGCCAAAATAACTCTCAGACGACGTTACTACTTTTAAAAGTGATTTCTTTTTTGAATTATTATCTGCACTCTGTTGGTGACGAAAAATTCTGGTCCATTAACGATACGTGCTAAAATGTCAAACAATGACATATTGGTCAACCTCAGACAAACACACTCTCACAAATGACTTCCGGCTTTTGCAAAATGTTCACTTGGAGAAACCTTTAAACGCAGGCACACCTTTGCTGTCATACATACATGCATACATACAGACATCCATTCGCATTTAGAATGGTATCCTTAGCAATAGAATGTACATATTATTCTCGGATACATAACACGTGATCTACTCTAATTGGAAAGTAACCAACCAAGCAAGCCAGCAACACATAACACATACATGTGTACATTACAAACGAACAAACATAAATGCCGAAGGAATTTGCATTCTGCTTTCTACGTATGATAATTTAAGCTTTTGGTTTTGAAGTTGAAGAAGCAGATAGGTTCCCTACGTGTACTACATAATCCGAATGCTTAGCATACAGCCTCCCACAAGTTTAGCTGATTGCTTTAGCAATACATGTGTATGTCTTTTTATTTGTTTTCGTTGTTGTTGTTGATCCTCTTCACATTTATCGCATCTTTACTTTTGCTCCTATTCTAATATCGTTTCTATTCGCAACCGAACGGATGTACATGAAAACGATTTTCTTCACTTCTGTTGCAATTTTGACTCCTACGGCGATTAGTTTGCACCACAAAGTCCTGTTAATACCACCGCAAAATGCTGTTTACAGTATTTTATTTCTTTTGCTGGCGAAGTAGAAGTGGAAGGAGCAGAATCCTGCCAACAGTTGTTGGAACAATTAAAATTGTTCTAGGTATGAATAAGCCCAAATACAATATTCTGAACTGGACGGAATGTCGAAAAAGCTCAACAATGTAATATCAAAGCACAGTGGTACAAGTACATACATAAAATTTATTTAACTCTGCACACTAATCCCCAAACGTTTTAAAATAAATTAAAATGCAGTGGCGTAGCGTGAACATTTGCCGCCCTGCGCAAACAGTTAAAATGACGTCCCTGCCCACAAAAAAATAAAAAAACATTTTTTTCTACCAAAAAAATTTGTCACAAAAACCCTAGCGAAGTGAATCCTCTTTTAAGACAAAATTCATAAAAAATAAAATTGGCTCATAAAATTTGAACTTCTTCCCTCTCCCCTCCCACTTAGTTACGCTACCATGATGGCAAATACTAAGAAAGTAGTCAGCAACTGATTTTTCAAAACGCTCAAGATCATTATTATATGATTTGCGAGAAGGAAAATCTTTAACCCTTTCATGCCCGATTTAAAATGCGAGGACTGAAAAAATATTTGAGCTCATATTTTTATTAGTACGACTATAAAGAATAACTGACATCAATTTCAAAGTCCTACGTATCCTTGTTCGTCCTTACGGCCTGTAGACAGCATTTCCTTAATGCCTATAAACAACATTGGACGTGAAAGGGTTAACGGAGTGAATTGATTGAAAGTCTAACGCTCATGGTTACGCAAGTTTTACATTTTAGATATACGATGTATATCGAATTTTCGATATTTTTTAACATTTTTCAACTCCTTCAACACTTTCAACGTTTTTCAATATTTTCGTATATCTTGCTATGTTCAATATTTTTCAACTGCTATGGCATTTATCGACGTTACTAGAAATTTTTGGCTTATATAGATTTGTATGCTATTCTTTGCATGCTTTGTTGCTTTTCAAAGTTTTTCAACATTTTTGATATTAACACAACAAAACATCATTAAGTTCACACGTCACACCGCAGGAACTTGCACTCACCACACTTTTTTTAAATGCTATGTACGAGTAAATGACTACAGTACTTGACAGATTCGATTTTTCTATTTGTGCATCTGTGTGACACTATAAAATCTTGTCCCAAATTTTATGACTTTCCCATTTCTAAAGCAACATACTTAATCAAAACTAAACGTACCAAGGTTTCGTTGACCAAATACCGCTGTTTCTTTTTCTCACTTTAATCCTCTTAACTGTATTTATTTCTTACTTTTCCAGTAAACTACCGAAAACTTACAATACACAGAAACTTCGATCAAAATTTTTGCTAAGCTTCCTAGACTAATTCTGTGGAATAACTAATGCCCACTGTTTTATCTGAATATACAATTTGGCCAGGCCTATCGTAGCGTTTCATGAAACTGTTTACACTCAAGTGTCAACATTTAAGGCAATTTTCATGTTTATTTGTTGTTTGTTCGTTTCTGTTTATTTGTTAGCATCATTGCATTGATTTTCACCTTTTAATTGTTATTCTTATTCAAGTGCACATGTACGAACTGATTTTGAGGAATAGCTACTATCGCCAGTACAACTGCAATTTTTCTTGCATTTAAGTATGTCAGTGGTAATGGTTATTTAAATTTTGGGTAACAAATGCTCACTGTATGTACTTTATTTAGAGAAACAATTAAAAACTTATATCGGAAAGAGGGAATAAAATTACTTTGCTTAGTGCTTGATTTAGCGTATTCTGAACCTAATTTCATAGTAGTAGTAGTATTTCTATACCATTAATTTTCCATAATCTATTTAAAGGCTAAAATTTCTTAGATAATTTTTAGCTTGTCATAGAACTTTTCCTGTACATTAAGACTTTGTGTAGTTTGTAGTTGTCAGCACAAAAAAAAGTGGCACTTTTTTGAGGAACTCCATCCTAAAGTTAGGCACGAACAAATTACGTCTAGTGGAGAATCTCTTTTGCAAGTCTCAACGTTGAAATATCAAATCATTTAGGGTGTTATAATTCAAATCCAATTTATATATGAACGTACATAAATGGATATAGATGCAATTCAAATACTACGGTCTAGTAAATTTTTTTAAAAGAAATTTTTATTTTAATGTTTGGTAACGTGTTGTGATCAAAAAAAGTAGTAAAAATAAAATTTAATTGAATCAAATCAAATTTGTAGGTGTTATAACAAATTTCACTCTCTCAGTAAGCTCCTTCCGGATGATATCACATTCTGAATAAAATATATGATACAAAAGAAGCAAAGAGATTTAATTGTTCAAGTTAACCTTATGCTATGAACATTTTGGATTGTTCTAATTGAGCTGGAGCCAAAAACAACAAACTCATATTTAGTTTACTATAGGTGACACCATTTCATATTCCTGTATTATTTAATGATTTTCTCGTACTATTTTGTACATTGCACCTGCTTGTGTTATGTTACACACGTATACACGTATATGATATGTGTTTTGTGTGTATACCCGAGTGGAAATTTTTGTCCGGATAGCATACAGTTGCCACTATTATAGATCCTGATACTGAGGTAATCGGATCAGTTCGAAAAGATTTGGTAACGCATGGAGGCAAACTTACCTGGACCTGACAAATCTAAAATGACACTGCACAGTGTGCCTAATGCAGCATTATGCAGTCAGTGTGCCTTATGTGGCACACATAGGAAAAAAATTTGGTAAACACAAACCAAAATTTCTGCTTTTTTTATCACATCTTCTCATTTGCTGCTTATTAATTGGAACTTTTTGTTACGTAATTTGTGTTGCATTCTTAAAACTTCAAGGAGCACTTATATTTTTTACTTTTCACCGATCAGAATTGAATTAGCTTGTCATGACACCATTCTAAGATGCTCATCATAACCCGTATGTAGCAATTGTGTGAATAGAGAATACCCAGGTTCGAACACCAGTGGATATAACACTTTTAAAATTATATAGAATTTTATAGAACAATTTATCACGTTAACATGTTACTTGACGCAGGTTAGACATACATATACATTGCATATAAAAATCCTAATATTTGACTGAAAATTTACCGAAACATCTGATCTAGCTAAGACAATTATGGCTCTACAGGTTTTTACAGGGTCTACAATAAGTTCAACCACAGCTTTACCTGTTCTGAAAAGCATGCATTGTTCTCGACTTTGCTAAGCAGATCAGGGCTATATAGGTCTGTATATGGCTTCCATGAGACTTGCCAGCTGCTGTTCTTATCAGAACCGTCCAGGTCCGTTAATTATTTGGCAAAACTGATAAGGACTGAATGAAATGTTATGAGGTTTTCCCCGATAGGGCTGAATAGGTTTTTACTTTTTAGATACTGATAAGACTCACATATGTCTGCCATTCCTAGCCAGATCTGTAGCTAACTATGGTATGAATTGCCATATAGGAATTCCTACTTAGGAATGTGACGATTTAGTGCAAGTGTGTGTTTGTATATTAGTGTGCTTTGGCATGCCTTCTCATATTTTATACATGTGCTTATTTATGTTCCGATTTGAGTTTCTCTACTGTTTTATTCAGTTTTAAGTTACTTTACACTCACACAATGGTATTATCCAGTTTATTTTTTGGGTTCGTTATATGATTTTGAAATTTGATCTCATAAAGTAAAACTAACACAGGTACGTACGTGTTTATGTGCACTAATTTATTTCAGTACTTATTGCAATGGAGCATCTAAATATTTGATTGAGTTTCCTTAGCATTAACCCTTTCAAGATATTTGCAAATATTGTTTCTACCATCAAATGAAATCTATATTTTTATTAAAATTATTTGCTTAATGAAATATTTGGATGTCAGAGTTATAATGGACTAGCTAATTGGATAATATAGATAATGTTGTTGCCCAAAAAGTTTTCAAAAAAATATTCGAAAAACTAAGCAATATTTTCGATGCGTACTTATTGAGACGTTACAAGTCGCTTACAAGTATTTCGCGTTATCTCTTTTCTATTCTGCTCTCAGAAACGGAAAAGATGTATCTTACAAAACGCGTTTCGAGATAATTGATGTTTTGTTTATGTCAATTTGTTGAAATGCATGTAAAATTGAGATAGAGGAAATTTTCTTAGGAGATTTTTTATAGATTTGAACTAAGATACCGGCATTTGGCGCAGTTCTTTATCACCATATATTTTAGTAACTTTTATTAAGTCTTTTTACAAAAATTCTCAACAATTCAATTTTTAGTTTCATTGATTCCGATTTTAAACATATTTTTGTAGCATTCGAGAGTTAAAATGTGGTCTAGCAATTTTAGTTGAAACATAATAAAAAATATTCGAATCAAATTTGTTGAAAATAACCATGCATTCTATATATGTATGTACGTACATATTGTGTATATTAAATACATTTGTATCTGCAGCATGAAATCATTAAGCAAGTATTGCAATTTGACAACTTGACATATTTTTTCCCAATAAGATTTTAAATTGTTTGAATGGTCGATAATAGATTTACTTGGTAAAATTGAAAGTATTTTTTAAAATTTATACTCGTATTAACAAAATCAATAAAGTAACAACTCGTAAATGACGTTATATGCAAAACAAAAATCGCTTTATTTTCGGAAGATATATTTGGAAGCAGCATTACTTTCGTGGCGTACATAGTTGCTCGCTATGGAAGTTTATTAATTTTTTTTATCACAAAAATCTGAAATTTAAAGCTCATAGAAATTAGTACTGAGAAAACTTTGTTAAAGCAAATAGACACATGTCTCAAAATATTATAAAAACATACTATCTGCGATAGTAAGACCCGTTTTACTTTAAGCAGTTAAAGTCTGGTGGACAGCTCATAAAATAAAACCAATACTTAAGCTATAAGAACGATTACAGCATCTCATGTGTATTGGTATAATAGGGGCGCTGGGTACTACCTCTGCAGAATCTTGAAACGTTATACTACATTAACTACCTGCTGATCTTTTTGCAAAAGGAGTAGCATATAAAAATGTACTTGGGCTTAAAGAATCGGCGCGTTTTAGATACCGATTTTACCAATTTTTTGTTACATTTCCGGCAAGAATCTGAAAGTCAAAGCGCTAGGATCGAATAGGCGCAATAAATATCTATACAGGTGGCTTCAAAATGAATGAAGCAGTAAGATCAGGTTTCTACGTCTCAAACTGCAATACAACCCAATCATACAAACTACCGGCAAAGAGCTGCATCTTTCATTTTCTGCTACTATTAAACCTGTTTGAAATAAAAAACAAAAAATATAAATCACCCTAATGTACATATTAATAAACATTTCTCGGTTCTATTATATTTCATTCCTAAATATCTTCACCGAAGAAAGGTAAAGGTGAACTAACTCACAATAAAACACATTTTTCCATCCAGAGCCAATGGCTTTAAAATATTTATTTGTGGTGTATTGTGTTTCTCGTTGTTTTATATATTCAATTTGACCTAACTACTTATAAGTCTATTATCATAGGTACACTTGAAATTAATTTTCCTAAATCTTCTTATGCTAATTAAATCTACAAATAATTAATATTCATGGCGAAATGTACGAAATGCTTAATTTCATAACATTAAGTGAACACTCACACATGCACCTAAATTCACATGTGTGCATACTCACACATACATTTACTAATTTGATATGTGAACATTAATGTTATTAATCAATTTACAAAAGGTTCACCAAAACATAACTTCTACAGCAACAACAACAACGGCAACAACAATAAACAACAACAACAATCATTATTTAGCGAAATCAACATATACAGCAACAGGATAATAACACATCTGCACAAATTTATAGATATACACTAATACACTGGCATAAAATCACTAACATAGATATTAATAAAGGCGAGCAGCAGCTAATTTAATTATCAAAAATACGACTCCTTAAGACATTAAACGTATCCTAGCCGTTGCGTAACCGTTATTATTGCAATTAATACGGTCATTTGAATACAACATGTCAACAGAAGCAACAGATTCTGGTACAACAACATCAATTGATATACCCCATCAACCAAGAAGTATGCCACATTAATGCAAATCAAAAGGACCCAAAACGCTGGCAACGCAATTTGTCAAAGGATACAAGAAAACAATGGGATGAGGAAGAATATATAGGGTCATGGATTTGGATATGGTTTGAAGAAGCAGTGGCTGCGGATGTTGCTGCCTTTCGAACGTATGATTTTGCACTGTGTGTCAAGATATTATTTAAGAATATGTTGCGGTAAGTTTGATTGTGGTATCAAATAGGTACTTAGTATTTCGAAATTTTCAAATAAAAGTTTCATTTCTCTTAATTAACAATTTTTTTCAAATATTAATGTTAACTTTGCTGTATATATAATTGTTATTTTCCGAAAATTTCTTGTTTTCCCAGAACAATAGAAATAAGTTTCTATGTTTACAGACAGTTTTTTATATAGAATTCACTCTAACACAAAAATCAGTTCACTTATCCTTGGGATTGAGTTCTGAGTAAAAAAACGTTTAAAAAAACGTATTTTAAGGGGACGTCCATTAATTACGTATGGTAATTTTTTGAAAATTCGGACCCCTCACTCCCCTTGGTGAGATTTGGTGAGATCTGGGGATCCCCTCCCCGCTCCCGTGAGATATAAATTATAATTTTCAATGTAAATTCTATGCATTAAGAAGTTGACGTGAGGTTTTCCTTGACCCCCTCCCCCCCTTGGTGAGATTTTGCCTGACCCCCTCCCCCTATTTGAGTTCACGTAATTAGTGGACGTCCCCTAAGTAAATTATTTGCTTTAATAAAATTACAGTATTTTTAGACAAAAAAAAACTTTTCAGTTATTTAATTATATTCCCTATAGTTTTTGAGATATTCCGTTTCAAAAAAAAAAAAGTGTGCAGTTATTTAATGTTAAGAAAAAATTTTAGTCCTCAAGTATGCCGCACTAAGACAAAACTTTACATGAATTTTAATAAAAAAAGCTTTCAGCATAGCGTCTGAAGCGTTTACTGTGTTACACAGTCAATTAATGACAATACAGCAGCACTTATTCTATACACACACACACACACAAAACTATTTCCACACAGTTACTGGGAGATTGATCGATGGTCTCTGTAAAGGTCCAGACAATCATCACGATGACAGCAAGAAGCACGACAGGACAAAGCAAATACCAAATGTTGATTAGGGGACTGGACACGCTCATACATATTTTAACAAACAAAGATGCAAACACGTCACGGACTTGTTAACAATTTGAAATGGATACACAAATTATATATTTGGCTCAATTTGCATGGTAAACATCTTGATATTCCTGCGTGTGCATACATACATACATATGTTTGAAAGCAAGTCGGTGCTTTAACACTGGAGAAAATTAAAAAAAAACTTTTGTGTAATCTTTATCTTATTCAGATCTGAGTAGGAAAATATTTGAACTTTTTTGGCGACCCGATTATATGAGAAAGTTAATGTTATGATACCTATCATTAGATTATTATCATTATTATAATAAGTGATCCACATCAATTCAATTCAATTCAAAAAAAAAAACATTTCCGAACCAAAAATTTTTGGAAAATGTTAAGAATTTAAGTGAGCTTTTTATAGTTATAATGCTTGCCATTCTATGCGTTCAGCTGCGTAATGCAAATTGAATCGATTATCTAATAAGCATAGTACATAGATTTATAGAAATTTAGTTAAAAACAATGTAAATACAAGTTTGGACACTAGACTGTCTGTAATTTCCAATTTCCCAGCTGCTTGCGGTACATAAGTCTTTCAGTTATAAAAAAAAGTTTGCATACAAAAAATTATTATTTCAGACCATGTATTTATTTTTCGTTTTTTTAGGTCTTAACTTGAAAACTGAAATGAAATTCTAAGCCAAAAATAATATTCTCTGAAAATATAACTTGAACCAAAAATTTTTTGTTTTATTTTTTCTTAAAAGCTCATAAAATGATGAACAAAAAGTTGCACAACAATTTTTCTGTGAGTCTACTAGTTTTTCAGCAATATCATTATTTCAAAAATAACTCTAACTGGTCGGTGCTTCGTTATACTGCGTGAATATAAAAATTTTTAAACCATTTTTTTTAGCAAAGGTATTGCTGTTCCGTATTACTCGAATCAAGGAACTTGGCTAAAAACGAACAGTCTACCACATTAGATTTTTTATTATATTATGTTCTTGGCAGAAAAAAAACTAAGAGGCACACCACCCTTCGTTTGTTGGCTCTGGAGCACGCTTCTCAGAGCTTTTGTTTCCTTTAAATTTTTGACAACTTAATTCTTTTTAACTTTAAGTACAAAAATTATGCAATGGAATTTTATCTTCTTTTAATAATTTAAGGTATGCAGTGGAAATTTTTGTTTCCTTCTCTTATATAAGTTTTTGTTTTGTTCTTTTGTCTTTCTTCTTTCGTTATACCCAATTTTTCTGACACTGAAAGATATTTTATGCAATAGAAAGATTTTTTTTGACCCAAAAAATTTTTTTTAGCCTAGTGTAATGAGCCGCAGAGCATTAAACACAGGCCCGGATTTACCTTAGAGGCACACTAGGCCAGTACCTAGGGCGGCACGATTTTGGGGGCGGCAAATATTGGGAACTTTTAAATTTTTTTTTTTTGTATTTTTTTAAATTTATTTACACAGGGGGAAAAAAGTGCAAAACTAGAAGACTGGAATTGTGTGCACTGAGTTACCTAAAAATTTTAAAAAGAACAAAAAAAAAAACACTTTTGATATTACAAAATTTGTTTTCTATATTTACTAGTGAAGAGGGGCGGCAATTTCTGACTGGCCTAAGGGCGGCAGATTTCTAAATCCGGGCCTGATTAACAACTGTTATTTTAGTTTTACTCGAAAACTAGAAGACTTACAGTTAAATCGTTTGTTGGATGTTCACCGTTTGACGAGATTTTGAGGAAAAATTCAAGTACTCTGATAAAAGGGTTATTGTGAAAAAATCTTTGAAGGAATTTTTTTAATGCATATATTTTAAATTTCTTAAGAGTACCTATATGCAATACTTAATAAAAATTACTCATAACATTTATTCTGTAAGCATGCTACTTAAGCTAAAATGCTCGGTGACACGCTATACCGCGCTGAAATATTAAATTTTTATAAGTTAAGAGCTATATTTTTTTAACAAAAAAATTATCTAAAGCAACTTGGGTATTAATGTACAGTCTAGTGGACAGCTACCTTTAACCCAACTCATTTCAGTTCTATTGAAATCATTTCGGTTTTGAGTCGTTTGCAATTAATTAGTTTTGTAAACTTAATTGAAAACATATCGAAAACCAGCTAATATGAATATACATGTGTATTAAATACGAGTATGTATGTCCTTGTTCAACTTTCTACCTTGCGCTGACGTGTGAGTTTCTATTTGTTTGTGTGAATGACACACGTCTAATGTCTGTTATTATAATATTATGCCATAATGTTAATTTTACCAATTTGTATGCCTCAATTTAATTTGACCGTTTACAATCCGCTGTGCAAAATGCCAATTATCCATATTTTTTGTTGAGTGAAGTAAATGCTAGCAAGCAATTAATTATCTATCTGTATCATATCATAGCTAATTAATTTATTCAAATTAGGCGTCAAATTCAAGCATTTGTTAGGGCATAATATCGAGCGCTAACTACAAAAATATAGCGCAAACGTAAGCTTTTCAAAATGAAGTTTTTTATATCAACCGATGAAATTATTGACAAAATGTAATAATCTAAATATACGAGCATAATATGACTGTTGAAATTAAAAGTATTTTATTTGGAAATTATATTACAAAAGCAGTTAAATAAATGCATGCTGATAGAAAGAAAGATTATTCCTATTTTCTTAGTTTTCTAATTTTGATTTGAAAGCAGCTACATATGTACAAATAGAGGGTGTCTCAATTAGGGTGCAATTTTTGATTTTACATATATTTATTGCATTGTAAAGTAATGTTCCGTTTAAGTATACAATAAAATGTCCGGCAAATGACCTTCGCGGCTTTCGATGACTTCTTCACAAAGTTGTGGCTGTATATATCGATGACACTTTAGATCTCGGTCTTGAGCTCAGGAATTGTTTCTTATATATGCACATATACCCGAGATTTCATGAAACCCCAAAGAAAGAAGTGGCATGGTGTTAAATTCCATGATCTTGGTCGCTAGTTGACATCAGAATTTCATGAGATGATTTAGTCTGGAAATCGTTGCTGCAATAAAATGATTGTTGCATGCGCCGTGTGGCAGGTGGCGCCGTCTTGCTGAAACCACATGCCGTCCAGATTCATGCCGTTTAGTTGACGACACAAGACATCCGTTACGATATTCATGTAAAGAATGCCGTTCACTGTCACTGCAATTCGGCCCTCATTTTAAAAAAAATAAGGCCCAATCACGCCGCCTGTCCAAAATTCGCAACAAACGGACCAGGCTCAATGCGGATGCATTTGCTTCTCATGGATTACGTGAGAATTTTCTGAGCCCCAAATTCAACAATTTTGTTTTTTCTCGAAGCCACATTCAGATGGAAATGCGCTTCATTCATGAAGATGATTTGTTTTGAAAAATCGGTATTCTCTTCACTTTGCTCCATTATCCGTTAAACGAATTGCCGGTGCTTTGCTGATTTGAGCTCTCGATTACTCGAGCTGAATCTAGTACGGGTGAAGGTTGAGGTCTTTTGGTAAAATTCGCTGCGTAGTGCTGCGTGAAATTTCAAGTTATTGAAAATGATGCCGTATTGTGTTTTCGGGTTTTCGTCAACGCCAAGCAGAGTTACTGTTCATAATCAAGCCAGTTTCTTCAAATTATTTAACCACTCTTTTAATTGTTGACACATTCCGTGAAATCTCAGCGCAACTTTCCCCATTTTTGTAATGGATTTTCACAATGATGACGCTCCATATTTAATAATCGGAACATATTTTGCAGCAGTCAAATTTCAGATTTACCACTTGCACGAAAACAAAATTATACAAATTCAAAAAAGTGCACTCTTATTGGGACACCCTTTACATATGTGTTATTATACTGCCAACACTCTGCAGATGTAATTGCAATCAATGCCATCAAAAGCGGAACTGTAGTTGATGAAAGTTAAATGTAACGACGCCTGTCACTCATATATCTACGATCTACAATTTTTAAATATCAGAGCTAAAAATCCTTGCCACTTTAATACAAAAAAATAACACTTTTTCAACAAATCCAATAAATTCATACATTTTGGCATACAATTGAACCAAAAAACTCAACACTCAATTTCAATATGGCTAACAATAAAATGAATATTTCAAAGTCATGGGGGGATTTGGAATATTAGCAAAAACAAGAACTAACATAATAAGAGCAACAATAACAATTGCGAAAGAGCAATTTGTAGAAAATGTGGAAACAGTAAATATAAAACTTTTTCACAATAAAAATCACAAAAAAAAAAAGCAACAAAGTAAAATGCGAGAAAAAAAAAATCAATGGAAAATTGCTAAAAAAGTTTTATTTTCATATTTGAATATACGAAAATGAAAATTGTTGAAGTCCAATGAAACAGGATAAGGCAACGGAAACGACAACAATTCAAAAATTGCCAAAAACATTATGACAATCGGAAGTGTGAAGTAAAAAATAACGAAAAACTTTAAAGAAGTAAAATAAAAATGTTTTGAAGTTGAAAAACTTAAAAGAAATAAAACCATCAGTGAAGCGGGGATTCAAATCGAAAGAAGTTACAGAAAAATTTGGTCAAATACTACAACTGAATACTCTATAATCATGGCTTATAGAGTATTTATTGGGTATTGTGATATAGTGAAAGTTGTCGTAATACCCACTCAGTTTTGTATGTTAAAACAATCGTTATTTTGAATTACAAATCATGTCAGAAAAGGAAGAAATGGGATCCAGAAGAAATGCGTAAGGCTATTCTGGTGGTCAGAGGAGGAGCTATGAGTATTCTTTTGGAGTCTATTTGCCACACTGCAACAAACTGCTCGGAGTAATAGACCGATTTAACGACATTCTCGTTACCCCTTTGTGACGTAAACCAATTTTTAGTCATGCACTGGAATTGGAACTGGTAAAGTCCCTCAAAGGTATGGAATCGAGCTTTTGGGGACTAACCTAAAATGATGTTCGAAAGATAGAGCATTTATGGGACCTTTGAAGGCATACTACAATGAAGAAATAAAACATTATATGCAAGAGCAGGGATGAAAAGCCTCTCAATTTGATGTGGTCGAACCAGGCCCGGATTTACCTTAGAGGCACAATAGGCCAGTGCCTTGGACGGCACGATTTTAGGGGCGGCAAATATTGGGAACTTTGAAATTTTTTTTTTTGTAATTTTTTAAATTTATTTACACAGGGAGAAAAAAGTTCAAATACTGGGATTGTGTTAACAAGCAAAAAAAAAAAAAAGTCCCCACTTTTGATAATACAAAATTTTGTTTCTATATTTACTAGTGAAGAGGGGCGGCAGATTTCTAAATCAGGGCCTGGGTCGAACTATATTTCAAAGCTTTATAAATGTGGAATCGGCACAATTTGCAATTAATGGGTTTAATTTTAATTTTTATATCAGGAGACTGAATAGATTGTTGAAGCAACTGAACATTATCCAGATAAATCTGTTGATATATCTAACGCGAATGCAAATGACGAAGAACCAACTGCCAATACAAGCCAAGCAGCTGCAGCAAACTTTATTACACCTTGGGAGATTTCACCGCCTCCTAAATTTCAGCAACCTTCCAACTTCAGCAGAAAAAAAATGTTCCACCAGTATTAACAACATCACCGTATAAAATATTATTGGAAGAGAGCATTAAAAATAAACAGAAATGAAAGGCCAAAAAATCCTCTGCAGCAAAACCATCAGAGAACCAAAATTCTGCAGGAAAATTTATAGGTCCAAAAATAACAAATTGTAAGAAAATCAATTCCATTCCATGAAAGTATAGATTTATTGAGTTCTATTGAATATCCTTGGCCCGAAGTATCACTCAGCAAGGACACTTCTTGTGTTTTTTGCACCAAATTCTTCCATGTGATTTAGTTTGGGCTCACAATCAATGTCTTCCAAAAAGACAGACAGTTGTTACGAGTATATGTGAGTCCTGTCAATCACTGTAGAAATTTGCAAACGTATACATAACCACCTGTAATTCTCACTGAATTCACTGCGCAGAAATTGCTGCCAGTGAAAATTGATTTAATCGAACTTAAACGTTATGTTCTAAAAAGCATATTTTTAGCTCTCCTGTCCCTATGGCTTTATATGATCATATTCAAAACCCTTCCATTTGAGAACAGCTCGGAAATTCTTTTGTTTATAATATAATGATTCTCACTCAATTGAAAATGCTTAACAAGATTAAGCAAAAAAAAAAAATGGTATGAGAAGAAGCCTTTCATGACGTGATTAACATGATCCGAAACTTAGATTACAAAAAACTATTTCTTTTATTTCGTCCTGCCAAAATAGTCCACTTATATTAATGTAGGGTATACAAGAAAAGGAAACAAAATTGAAAAACATTGCGACTGCTGCGTAACGTTATTTATTTCAAGTGTGTGCTAAAATAGAAAAACAGAACAATTTTTAACTAATAGTTAAGGATGTCGTGCTCAGTCCTTAGTCATTTGATATTTTCTTATATGGGTCATAATAATATTCTGCGGTGTAGTAGATGAGAACATTCAGTTATAATGTTTCTCTTGTTGGTGTTTCAGACTAAAACGCTCAACATTGAAATAGATTTACCAACTGCTCGTAATCGAAATTCGAAAAGATGCATTGTAATAAAAATTCTTTAGCTTTCCATTGCTGCTCCATATATGTACAAAACCAGCACAAACAAGAAAATTGTTTGCCATAAGTTCAAAATGTCTGCTAGTATACCAATTCAAATTATTGCCCAAATTCAACTGAAATCTTAAGTTTTACTATCATACCCTTTGTGACCAAACATTCAATTTGTTGGCATGCGTATTTCTTATTTGACACCAAAAATGTCCCAAAAACTTATAACTTACGAATTTCCTATTATTGCGTAAGTTCTGTTTATGGTCAAACGTTTGTCAGCGTCCTTTTTATTTTCTCATTTCAGTTGAATGTTTCTGGCTTTTCAACGACAGAACAATAAAAATTTCTTTGCATGAACCACCACTTTTGCAATAATAAGACGTGTAGAACGTGGTTTGAGTTATTTAGGTCTTGTTTTTCCCCCTTGACCACATCTCACAGCCCAAAACTTTCGCAGACGAAAATTTTCTTGATACTAAATGCTGCGGGTTTTTATGATTGGAGGGGCTGCATGCCCACATCTTTGCAGCATATGTGAGTCCTTATGTATGGAATGTTGGGGGATAGTATGTGTTTATCACAAACATATTTAACACAAAATTATCGCCTCGTTATTTATAAGTGTTTTCAAAAATTGCTTTTATGAGGGCTCGTAAATTTCATGTGGTTTTAGTATTTGACCACCTCAAATATTACATTTTGGTCAACTTCATAGTTTATTAGACACGCTTTAATTTTGTTTTCTTTTTACAATTTTTTTATTTACTGTGATGAAAATAGTCAATTAAAGTGTTAACTGGAATATATGTTTACCTGTATCGAATATAAGCACAATACTATAACCTTTGCTAGAATTAGTACTAGCTAAACGCTCTAGTAAGACAGTTTGCTCAGAATAAATCTATAGTTATGCCAGCTATTACGATACAATGCAAAAAAATTTGGTTTTAGAGAAGGCACGATTACTTATAAAGAACAATTCAATATTCAGGTATTTGCTCAAAACCACATATGTACATACATACAGACAAACAGACAGATATCCATTTCGTGAAGTTTTTTTCAAAACTTTCTAAATTCTGTCAAGAAGTTATAATAAAATTGTGAACGGATCTCGTTTTTGGAATGCGCTTTTAATGAACTTCAGTAGAACTTCAGAATCTAACCTAACTTAATCAGTGTTGTGTTTTGTGCAGCGATTCGAACCAAAATATTTGAGAGTGAGATTAAGTTCGTCATTCGACCGAAATGCTTGAGTCTTATGATAATTCCAAAAGTTCTTCACTTCTAGCCCATTTCACAGCTCTGGTTTATACCACATATGTATATTTTGCTTTGTTTATGATATGCATATGTACACATAATTATTTATATGATTTCGGTTTACGCACTTCATCAGTATTAGTTTTTTTTTCGGAAAATTAGCTTCTGGTATTTAACATTTATTAATATGTTTTAAATATTTTTTCCTATTCCAATTTTCTGTAACTATTTGATATCATAACCAAATAAAGATTTTCTTTGCATTTGTAAACTTATATCTGTATGTAAATACCACCAGTACTTACTGTGAATGTAAAAAGATCACAAAAATATGTTGTCCTTAAGCAAGTGATAACAGAGAAATGGTCGTTTTACTACTGCTGTTCACAAACGTTTAATAGCCAACATAAATTTTAACGCACATAACGTGACATATCGTGGCTTGAACTCAGCTCCAAAATCGTATTTTCTTCAATTTATTTAAATAAACGCTTGATAAGCATTACTAAGGATTTCGGTTGATGTCTAGTCAAAATTTGAATGGCTTTTGTCAGACTGTTTTCCAAGTCTCCTCTCCGTCCTGAATCTTTTCTTGCTTTTTTAACATCACCCACATATAATCAATAAAGGACACAAATAAAAAAGTAACTTCAATAAAAAAAAATTAAATGTTACGTGATTTCGTCTGGTCAAACTTATGATAAGACCTTAAATGCAAAAGGGAACAAATCCGACATACATATATTGTGCTTAACTTGGATAGAATTCTTTTTTTTTTTTTTTGTTATTGTAGAGGTATCATTGTAAAAAGAATAATAAGTCCGAGAAATAAAAAATAATGTGGTTTACTGTTAACATTCAATATTTGAGCTCACATGGCGAAATTGAACTAAAAATTAATTTGAAATGTTTCACTTTAGCTTAAAATTGTGATTTTTTTTTTTCGACCAATAAGAATAATTAATGTTGGAAGCAAAATTGAATGAATATAAAAAATTAATTTTTAATATAACATATTGTGGTTACACAGTCGGGGTCATGACCCAAATACAATACAAGAACTTCTGAACATCAGCTGCACCATAACAACAATGGAATTCTTGCCACCGATAGTGTTGCATCTCTCTGCACTAGGAAATAGGAGCGATTTCATTAACTTATTCTTAGTCATGCCAAGTAATGCTCTGCAATATTTCAACTCACGCTGCAAGGATAATCGTATTAAAAGCAGAAAGTGAATACTTTTTCCCTTGCTGTGCGTAGCTGCTGAAATGTTGACGATATCACCCCCAGCTGGTCAAATGTTCAATTAATATTTTTGAATGCTTGACTTTGGACCGTGGCTTGAAGTCACGGTGTGAATGAAGTTTCTTTGTAATTAATTTCATTTGACTTTTAGAACATGCAGTCGTATTCCATTACAGTTACCATAACATTCCCCTTTGTTGTTTGTTACCTTTTTTAATGTCCTGCTGCTTTATATTTTTGATGTATATTTTGTGATTTCTGCTTTGTCATTGGTGCTTGATCTGCTTGTACACAGTGTAGCAGTGTTACCAAGTCAATTAAAAGAAACATGGAATAAATATTATTGCAATTACATATTGGAATGAAAATCCTATATTTTCTAAATTCTTTCGGAAAGTGTAAAATGATTGTTCTTAATGATTTACATAAGTTTTGCAAATAAAATCTGAAAATGTAATATCTTATATATATTATTATTTATTTTATTACATAGAACCACAAACTTTTTTTTTTCAAACGAAGTCATGTGTTCCCAATATACATACATATATGTTATAGTCACAAAGTTCAAGTTTGAAATCTGTTTCCACCGGAATAATTTTGAAATAAAAAAATCGGGCATTTAATATTTTTGGAACCTACTAAAGCTGTTTGAAACAAAAAATCAATTGAAATTCCACGATCTATAGTAGCCCGAAAACCAAGCCCACATTGTTGGAATATTTGATAACCTCCTTAACTGTACCATTTTTAAAATCAATATTTGCTATAAAAGGTAGAGAAGTTAAAACAGCGGGCGCTTATCTAGTTTTCAATATAACTGAAAATCCTTTTGAGGGGCTTTGTCTAGACTCTTGATATATAACGCTATTGTAATCCGCTGACACATCGTAAAAAATCCGCTCTATTGTATATTGTATATCAAGGGTAGGGACGGCAAAACCAATAAAAATCGAGTGTCGAGAATCGACTGTAGGCTAGGGAGGGGAAGGGGGGGCTGTTTAAATTTTTACATTTCGAGCTGTAATATTATACAGTTTTAATTAAGATAACAAAATTGTCTTAAATTCGCCAATTTTCATGCATCGGGACAGGCAACCCTGGTTGGTTAGTTTTACCAAAATGAATTTATATTATTCCCGTAAATCTTGTCCCGTAATCTTATACAATCGACTTTTTTACAGCGGGCTCTCCGCCTATAAGCGATAAATACAAAATTCATTAATGGCTTAAAAAGTCATATTGGTATTAATTAAAATAAATTTATACCTGAAAAAAATATTCGAATCAAACTGCGCGGTTTTCAGGAAAACAAAAATTGATATTATCAAATGCGACAAAAAAATGTTTTCTTAATTTTTCAACAAATTTAAGTAGTTGGCGTATATAAGGACTTTGCTTACAAAATATTTGCTAGTCCCCCAATGTGATTTGATTTGAAAATATGGTATACCATTTTGTTCCTTGTCCTTTTATTTACAAAATTAATTTTTTAGAAAACTGGAAAGTATTGGAAAACCGCTTGAAGACTTAAAACCATAGAGGTTCACTGCTTATAAATGTATGGAATATCCCTGAAATTTGTGTACAAATCTTCAAAACGAATTATATTTGAGTTATATTCATTTTTCTGCAAAGCTATTGCCTAACTCAAAAATTATTTCAAAAACGCAATATTCTGCTCAAATTCTGCATTAAAAAATTATTATATTTTCATAAATTTTTTATCATAAGAACGGTGACCATCCGTACCGTATTTAGTTGGCTTTATACATAAAATTTGCAGGACGGATGATCACCATATACCATAAATTATTCCGCAGTAAAAAATTGTCACCTGGCAACACTTACTACATTTATGGTTTTCTTCGTTTTCATCATTAATTGTTTAAATGTTGATTTGTAAACCGATTAAGAGAAAAACTGCTGATGGTTGACTATTTGATTGTTGAATGAATGACTGGCTGACAGTCGCAGTTGTATTACATTGAACATTGCGTGAACTGTCAATAGGGCCAGCATTTTTTGGTTTTCAGTTTGATTCATTTCGTATACTCGTATTACAAACATTTTTTGGAGTTATAAGCGTACTATAAAGTCACATGGCTTGTCACGTGTCATATGGGGGTTTGTGTTGACATGACATTGTACTCGTCGTAGACATGCAATCGCAATTTGTTTATATTTTTATACGACGCTCATAATGACCCTCTCTCTCTGCTTCTTTCTTCTGGTGCTGGTGAAAGTGCGAACAGAACTTGAGTTCATAAATGTCAGTTGGTTTGAATGCTTCAATTAATTAGTAAAGAAAACCCAATTTAATGAACTTGCCGTGTTACAGTGATAAATGTAGCGCAGTATTTAATAAAGCGGACAACATTTTTTCTTGAATGCAATAGAAATACATAGGTAGTTGCACTCTTGTTCTTAATTTTATGGTTGTGGATAAAATGTTGATGATTTGTATTTTTTTTTTTATTTCCGGAAGTAAGCTGTATTGATAGAGTAGTTCGCTGCGCATCTGATGAAAGTATGAAAATGCATTGGAAGATGAAAGCTTGCTGTGAAATACATACCTAAAATCAATATATCTCAACAATTTAATTTAAACAAATTATGTTAAGTCATTTAGATTTAAATCCCATAGTTAAGGATCTTTTAACTACAATTTTATTATGCTTCACTTTAGTGAACAAGTAAGTGACACATTATTTTAGATTTTGCAATATATGTGTGAATAAACGGTTAAAAGAGAGAAAAAACCAAACCGGAAGTCTGTTGTCAGCCATTTATTCACATTATGTTAATTTTTACACGAGTTGAGTTGAGCCAAGTTGAATTGAGTTGAGTCGAGTCGAGTGCCTTTCACTTAATGTTCGAATACGACAGGATTTCGCACCATTAAAACAGCAGCAGCGCGCATTCAGCAAACAAGAACGGAACGGAAGCGACAAAACAGTTTCTGCATTGTTCGCCGAGTATTCAGTCAGAGTTTTACCGTTAAATCAGTCTCAGCATACTTACATACAAATGCGGACATATGTGACATTGCTAATTCTTTTAAAATATCGCTACCAGGGATGCCACGTTTTGAAAAGTTATGAGATTGTTTTCATTCTGTAAATTTCAATAAGTGTAAATATGTGTAGATAAGTGCCTTAACCCTTTGACTACCATTGGGACACCGGTAACCCTTTTACCTTCGTATTTTTCCGAATTGATATGATACAATCTGTTATATGCTATAATAATATAAATTCTCTGCATTAAAAAGTTGACGTAAGGTTTACCTTAACCTCCTCCTCCCCCTTGGTGAGATTAGGTGAGATTTTGCCGGACCCCTTCCCCCCTATTTTGACTCACGTAATTAATTAACGGCAAATAAATAAAAGTTCATGCGTAATATAATGCGTTTGAGTTCTGAAAACAGTCGCATACATTTTTACCGTTGACGACCATTGGGACACATAGGTCCCATGATTTTTCACACCTTTGCAGGTAAAATAGTTTTTTTTTCGCGACACTTTTGTTCAGTAATTTGGGGTCGTTGAACACGAATCCGGTGTTGCATTTTAAAATTTCCCCGCGGTTCAGGAGCGGTCATCAAATGGCTAAAGGTAAAAAACATGACCACATATGAAAAGCTCTTATCGCTCATACTAGGGGTGTGTGTTAAATCAATTATTTATTTTGTGACGTAATGAAGTGGGAATCCTATAGTAGGATTGATAGATATGTAAAAGTATAAACGAAAAAAAGAACGAAACTTCAGGAAAAGTTGTCCAGTACTTATATAATTAAGTAACTCAAATCATATAAATAAAGTAGTTAACAAAAAGCAAAACAAATCAAACGTTCAAAATAGCCTCAAGTTTAAGAATTCTTCGGGAACGCTAATAAAATTGAATCAATATATTTGTCGTCAAACGCTTCAAATGCTACAAAAACAAGCTTCATTAAAACTTTTTTTTTATGACAATTAAATACAACGTAAACGTAATATTTGCTTTAAAAATATTTTTTATTTTTATTGTTGTAGTGGCTTGGGTTAAATTGGTATCCCTGATAAAGACTTATGAAAATACCGCGACTTATACGCCAACGCATATATTCTAATACACACACACATACACATGCACACAAATCTAGATCCATGCTAATATTAGCTTGGATTGAAACACAGAAGCACACTGGCAGTAGCAGCAGCATCGTTTACTTCTAGCGGATGCTTTCTCAAATGAATTTCATATTGTAGTTATGTATGTGAGGGATGAAGGATTATATCTATGTGACAGTGTATAGTGTATGCATGTGTATTTCAGTCACACAGTGCCGCGTCTCATCTGAATCACTACGGTGGATATAAATTCCCGAGGTGACATTTGACAGATAAATATGCAGGATTCCCAACGCTTGTAAGAGAATGTTAAGATTTTTGCATGTCTACGATATAACAGTAGTGAGCGTTTGAAAAATATCTAATATTATTTTATTTTAAAGATTCGAAATAAAGTTGGTATATAATAACCTAAAAAGTGCTTCCCACATAGATCTTGTCACAAAAACTTTTTGCTAAAATTTAAAGTATCTAGGAAAAAGATCAAGAAATTCTATACAAATATCATGTCACATTTTGCGAGCCACTGTACTTGGATGTGTATTTAAGCTTTGTTGACTGTTTTTAAAATGCGTAGGTGCATTAAGTTGTCTATGTATGTATTTGTCGTCGCTATGCAGCAGCGTGCCTATGATATTTATAAACGCAGAGGCTGTGGATTTAAACTTGAATTCTTCCGTAATCAGTTGAATATATGAACTGTTTACTACGGAAGACTGGATTGTAGATTATTATGCATTAAACAAGAAAACAAACAGGTGAGTCTGAAGTAAAAAATAATATATCTTTTTCAGTTAGTTTTATTTCGGAAAGGACCTATGAATACGTAATAAGCAAAGCATATTGCCAGTTAAAATAAATGTTGACAGCAAACCATAGGATTATGAAATGCAGCTTAGAGGAAGAAATTAAATATTGAATACATTCTTTCCTTCAAAAATGGAAAGTTTATTCTATTGAAAATATAAGCTGTGGTCTAGAAGAAATTTCTTTCTCGATACCATTTGATACTATCTATTTTTATTGACTTTTTTACACGTTTATATAAATTTAGATTTTTATTAACATTATAAATTATTCTCGATACCATTTGATAAAATTATTGTATTAATTTTTTATTTAATTTTTCTATTTTCGCTGAAGTTTTCAATATTATTCTATACTCTCTGTCTTTTCAAATGTTTTTCGATACTTGATTGTCTGAGACCGACTTTTTGATATTATATGACTTTTTTGAACTGTTTTAATTTGTTCTGATTTATAGAATTATTGTTAATAATCTAGTTTGCCTTGGTGTATTTTTCAATTTCACGATTTCTGTTTTTTCAAATAAGCTACTTTTCAGTGGTGCTTCGGTGCATGTGTCAATGAACTTTGTCTTGAAACTGTTTATGTGGGCATTTAAAGTGAATACATAAATACTTTGAAATTAATTTTTCATGTACATTAGATCGTAGCAGAAAAAAAAGTTCACCGTACACCATCAAATCCGAAGCATTTTTGCAAGGAAATTTCGAAAAAAAATTTTTTTAGGCCGTTAATTTATTTTTTTTTTTCATATCTTTGGCATTTACAAATCCATGTTTAGATACCAGTTACATATTATATACTTTTCATTAACAAAATATTAAGCTTAGTTTAGAATTTGTAATGCACGTATTTTTCATTTGTTATTATTTACTTTGAACTAAATGCCAACCGAATTAAATGTTTAATAATATTTTATGTTTTTTTCATTCCTTTTGGAAGTCTCATAAAATACCAACGTCATCATCATTTCAACTCGAAAACAATTAACGAACAACAATAATTGTCAGAAACGAGCCTCACAAAAGGGCAGTGAAAGCAATCCGTCTGAAATTAATTTGAAAACTGTTGATATGAACAATAAGGCGGCGTGCATACATACCAAAAATGATGAAAACTCAACGTCATAACTTTCAGTCATATTTTTCATTTTGCAGTGGATTAAATGCCTTTGAGATGAATTATGTGGCAGCATGGAAATAGCGTAAGTAGTATGCTTATACATTTGAATAACATTGTTAAAGCTTCTAGTTAACATTTAGCTCTAAAATAGTTCTATAGTAATCTATTCTGCAATCAGAAGCGGAAAGGGCGTATCTAACAAAAATTTATATTCGCGATTCTTTGGCATTGGAAAATGAAAATCAAAAATAATTTTTATACATTTTTGTTTTACGAGTTTTAAAAGAATTTTTGATTACAAAGTCCACAAAGAAAAGCAAATTAAAAATATTTGAGTTTTTAATGACTTAGTCACAATTTTTCCTAAAACGCATTTGTATCAATATTATCGGCAAAAGCGTTTAATTTAAAATGGCCATAAAACGAGTAAGTGATTGATCAGCAGATCATGGTTTTGGAATCTCCGAACACTAAATAATAATTGTGCATTGTCAGATTTGGTTGACAATTTTTACCGATTTTGCTTGAAACGAACCATATCGACCAAAGTAAAACTTTAAAATGAGCATAAAACGAGTAAATGAGCAGATCCGATTTCGAGGATTATGTATTTGGAATCTCAAGACAATAAATAATAATTGTGCAATGTAAGAATTGGTTGACAATTTTATCGATCTTGATCTTGCTTCAAACGAACCGTGAGAAATACAGAAATTCATACCTCCTGGTTATCTTCAGAGGCAGAAGTGACTTCATAGGATTGACTGGATAAAGATATTAACATTAGCTAGGTAATTTAATTTTTGAAAACAACGTGTGCCTGTCTGTTGGATCTTTTATGTACTATTAAAGTGGGACAGTCAGTAATACTTAAGGCTCTCAGACCTTACTAGAAAAGTACAAGTCCTTTAAGATTTAATTATTAAGCTAATATTATAAATCAATATTATCTGCAAATTTTAAAATATATAAAAACTGTAAACCCCAAACAGTTTGTGCGTCTATGTGTATGCCACATTTAAGGTTCAATTAAAACTTTTCATACGGTGCGCGTTGCTGCTTAAAATTCCATACAACGCGCATAAATTGGATTAAGAATTGACGGAAAAACTGAAGCTACTATCTATTCGACTTCTTGCTTAGTGATGCCAATGACTCCTGGCTATAAGCGCACTCTCACATATAAATCCTAAACACTTACATACAATTGCATGAGTATACAGTGAAGTGCACTTAAAATTCACACCAGGTTTAAATTGAAATTTTATATGAAATGCAAATAAAAATTTGTTTCTGAATTATGATCGTGTAAAGTTTTTTGCTTTTATTTATTTTGTATCGACATCTTATGACTTGGTGTTGGCAGCCTTCCACCACACCAGGCTATTGCCATATTCAGTAGTATAATTACATCACGAATGAATTTTTCTAAAAAGTACTACTACTCTTCCCCTTCAAGATATATTTGAAATATTTACAATAACGGTTTCCTTTCCCAGATATTGTTAGTTATCATCAGCTACATTTATTACATATGTGGAACATGTGTCATACATAAAGAAAAATTGAGTATCAATAGACGATTTCTTCGAAATAAAATCGGATTTCTCAAAAATTTTAAATGTATTTTGAAGAAAAAATTTCTGAAAAATTAATCCCAGTGCCCCGCTAAATTTTACTCCGGCGCTGCCTTACATTTTCACATACCACAATTAAACAATATGATCTCTTAACGATTCGTTCATGCAATCTGCATTAATGTCTTTATTTTTTTGCACTTAATTGAACTTGACTGTAGATAGTATATGCCAGCGCGCTCTGCTTCTCATCCGCCATTATGTTTCATTTCAAGACCATTGAATATTATCACGGTTTTGCTTTAATATTTATTATGCCATGCTCGTTCATCGGTGGCTGGGGTTTGTTGTGCTCCGCTTTCCATTTTCCTCCTACAACTGATTTTAAGGTTTTGTTCTCCATACTGGTATTATACAGAAACTTAGCCACCAACTCCCCTACTACATCGTTTTGCATGTTATTATCTCGATATCTTTGCTATGTTTCACAATCTTTTGCTGCTGTTACTTCACCTTTCAACTTTTATTGCTTTATTCGTGGGATTTAATTTTTGTTATTTCAGTTTCATATTTTTATTTTTATTTTTTTCATTTTCTCAATGTTGGATAATTTTCCGCCTGTCGAGTTGTTTTGTGTTGGCTTATTTACCATAGCCACGTGTATAATGCTGTTGGTTTCTTTTATTTTTGTTACCTGTCTTTTTTTCCCTCGTCTTTTGTCCTACTGTCATGTTTAGCGAGTAAAATTTATGCAGGATTCTTCCGTTTGCCGCATTTTGCGTATTCAATGCTGCCATCTTTGGCGGGCGTTGGTGTTTTTTGTAACATTATTGAAATTGATCCACTTATATAGGCGGTATTTAACACCGCTTGCTCCACCACCACCAACAATTCGATTTGTGTTGCCGCACATTAGTGGTTACAGTATTGAGTTTACTGATGATTATTTATCATTGGCAGGGCCAGAGATCTTTAGGCGTATTTATGCAAGTAGATTATGCGGTTCCGCTGTTTATAAATCATATTTTTAATCCGAAAATCGTGAGTTGTTTGTGTAATGAATTAAATTTTCGCTCAATATAATTTGAATATATCTCCTTTTTTGTTATGCAATATGTGAATAAAAGATCAAATAAAAAAATTTGAAAGGAAATATATTTCGTAAAAATAATTTTGATACAACTGCTCAAATGATTTTTTAATCCCTTAAATCTATAAAAATACACTCATGGAATAACTTTTTTTAAGAAGTCCAATAATATTTCAGAACAACTTGGTTATAGTCTCAAAATATTTGGCATTTGAAGCAAAAAATAAAGTGTATAGATAACTTGGGAATCCATGGATGAAAACAACAAAATATTCTCAGTATTTACAGTCAAATGAAGCTAAAATCTATAAAGTTTGTGTGTCGAACTTCTTCACAGTTTTTTTTTTTTTTGAACATTTTACACAACTCTCTTAGACACTCGTTAAAAAGTTCTTAAACATTGCATACTCTCGTTAAACTACAAGCAAAACGGTGTTTATTAATAAGATTTTTATACAGTGTGGCGTTACAAAAGCAAAAGGAACAGCTTAAACTTTGTTGCCATTAAGGTTTTATATCAAATTGAAGAATTTATTAAATATATTTTAATATTTTTTCTAGACTTTTCCGATGCACAGGCCATATGCGCAGCAAACGAAGACAAAATATAAACCTATATACCAACCAAATCTAAGCGTGGTACTTCCCATAAAAGTTTGTTTAAAATTAATGTAAATTAATACAAAAATGTTTCCGGTTTGTCAAGCATGACTGCCCAAAAAATTTGAATGTACTGATTACAAGAAAAAGTTCTGAAAATGTTGCCCATAAGACACAAAGCAATATTTTTCGAAACCACTCATGTGGTGAAATATTTAGGCTCATGTATGCCTAGATACTTAATGAAATTAAATCGAGTTAATAAAGACAATCTGGCATACTCATTTTTTTACATTTATGTTACTGTATACATTTTTCTTTGAATGATAAAAATGTAAAAATGAGATTAAAATTTTTGAGAGAGATTGACTGTTATCAACTTTGGATAATTTGTGATCGTTTAGCTTGATTCTTTCACCAGATTTTGGTCTAGACGATAGCGTTTTGAGATAACGGTAAATTGTACATATGTAATACAAATGCTTTTTCTATTATTTCAAGTCTGAAAGTTTTTGTTTCCGTGTCAACATTGTTCCCTATGAAAAGAATAACATTTTATCCAGCACAAAATCTTTTACCACTTTATAAAGCCCTACAGTAAAATTTACTGAAAAAAATTTATATATTACGTAAGTTGATTTTTCCTACATATACATACAGTCTTTCCCACTCAATGCAGTTTTAACAATTCCATTGGATTTATTTTTCTATAAATCCATTATTTTTGCGACTTAACACCTTACCTACCTTATAGAAACCTTCAAGGAAACCTTAACACATTCCATAGGCGTTTTTTTTTTTTTTTTGGCTAACATCACCAACAATAAATCATAATTTCATTTGTATAACTCCAGCTGTGATTTACAATAACCAGAAAAACATAAAAATATCAGCAGGATATCTCACTTACATTGAAAGAGTAAAGTCATAAATTCAAAAAACCGTTAAATAAATAAGAAGTTGATAAAAATTTAACAAACGCGTGTTGGCACGCATTTCAAAAAAAAAAAAAAAAAACATTAAAATAACAAATTTTAAATACTTAACACCAGCAACAACAAAAATGGTAACGTAATATAACGTAAAAGCAACATATGCAAATTTCATCAAAGTTATGATGATGTAATAAGTATGTAAAAATATATAATAAAAATATTAAAATTAACAACTTTGATATTTAAGCCTTGGTGTTACGTCAGCCAAATGTTGATTTAATTAAACAACCAAAAATTCAAATAATGTTCTAACAAACTTACCCACAAGTTTGCAGGATACTCTCGCTGCTGCAGCGTTGTCTAGTCAGCGTCTTTTGTTAAACCCCAGAAATGAGGCAACAAACTTTTCGTAAAGTTTTTCCACGCACACACGCGTACGTTTTATTCAATTTTCATTGTTTATCAATTTTATGCTCATTTTCAATCATGAATGAGGATGCTTCGATAATGTTGTTGTAATTAAATTTGGAACCCTTCCAAAAATTATAAATCATATTCAAACATACATACATACATGCATGCATAATCTGATAGATAAATGTATTGCATATCCATAGACTTTTATCTACGCTTTATTAAAATAAGCGCGGCTGAGAGCAGGGCCCAGCCAGGGGCGAACGAAGAAAATTTGTGAATACATTTTGACTTTTTAGGGAAAACTATTTTCTGCACTAGTGTTTTCGAATTGATGACTTAAAGGAACATGGTTCTCAGTTTTCAGTATATAAGTGATAAATAAATGGCGCAACAGGCACGCTTATCCTGAGTACGGCCGTGGATACGATATAAGGAATAAAGTGGAAGATGAAGCCTAAGATAGAACGGACGCCCTGTACTTTAGAAGGAATTGTTTTCGCAGAAATTGTTATGAAAATGTTATGCATGGGTGTTTATATCAAATGCTTCTCAAGAATATTGACAGTGGAACGAAAAATTGATTAAATTAAGCTTTTCAAGATACAAATTATTTAATTTCTTTTTATATATTTGGAATCTTATGGGTATCATAGAAAGATCTAAAAACCGATACGAGTACTAGAGCACAAATCATACAGATCTAGAATGCGAACAAATTTAAAAGTTTTTTTCAATCGGCTCAGATTGTATTGAATGAGATCACATCAAGTGAGCAACGAAAATTCCACCTTGAACCCTTTACGTAGGTTTTGCTTTTAGAAAATGTTGAATGTATGATTTGTTCATTGATGACGGAGGATTCACACTAAAATGTAAAACTGAACTAAAGATTTTCGCTAAGCCTTGTTTCCTCTCTGTTATTTAAATTTTGACGAGCTTACCAATTTTCTGAAAAAATCTCCTAACATCCTACAAGCAAAACAATAAATTACAAAAAAAAACCGGACGTATCGAATTGCCTGCATTGTAAGTATTTCGCTTGCAACTACCATTACAGTTACTTCCAGCAATAACTTCTCACCACAGTAGACATATAAATCTTGGCTCTCAACATTGATTTAAATTTATGTGAAACTGATTATTGTTTTTATCTCATTATGTTAACTGAAAAAAGAAAAAAAAAATTCCATTTTATCTACGCTTTATAAAAATCGCATACGTTTGTAACTTGTGTTTTTGTTACAGCCCACCCCCCGCAAGCACGTGTGGGACGCGTGCCAAAGCTTAAGATTTTTACTCTTGCTGCTGTTAAGAACCAGAAATCTTCGCTCAAAAACGAAAGGTTAAACAAATTATTTCAATCTGTGTGTGTGGCATCGCCAGTGCATACCCTTGTAGTATATTTTTTCTAGTTTTGTTTCTATTACTTCCATTCATTTCGTACTTCATTAGACGCGTGGCCTAACCCAACAAAGGAAACTTCTATCGTAGACATAGCCGTAGCCACATTTTCACTCATATTGGTTGCGTCCCAAGAACTCTTTCGTCGATTTATCGATGACACAATAAAAGCAACGGGAGCAACCCTTCCGTTGCGATACCCTTTTTGCAAATTTGAAATTGATATGGCGCGGCGGGAAGTTTGGTCCCGGCGAGCAACCAGTCGTCGTTGTTGACGTCAGTTGTGTTTACGCCTCTCCTTTTTGGAAGGTTTTTTTTTTATTTTATTTATTTGTTTTGCAAGTTTTTGGTACTTTTCATTATCGCTACATATTTTGAAACGGAATGTATTGGCATATCATGGGTAATGGTAATGTATCAGAGACCTCCAATGAAATTATGAATAATATATTTATAATAATGCTGAAAAAAATATTTACTAGGAGTTTTATTGCAAAATATTTATGAAAAACATATAAAATTTAGAGGATGTTAATTTATTTATAATATGCACTTCTAAAGCAAAGCATAAATTCTGCGGTCGGAATAATGGGCTATCCCAACTTTCAATCAAATGAACTTAAAAAATGTGTACTCACGTATCTTCTGGTCTCGTTATGTCTTAGATCCAGCAGGTTTCAGAATTAAATCAAATGAATTCCGTGTCAAAATACTGGAAAAATAAAATGTTAATCGAGATTTTTATCGAAGTGTTGAGCAAGGTCTTCTCAAAAATAAGTTTTTCATTCAAATACAAAATAAAAAAATTATTTTTCACAAAAAAACATATAAATTTTTCACTAGATTGAATGCTCACACCGAGTCGATATCACCGAGTGATGCCTTGGAAGTCCCCTATCATCTTGTTCCTCTTGACCTGTTACGTAAACGAATGCCATTAGACTCTGGGAAACTGGTTGCTGGTCCGAAAGAACAGGACACTCAACTATCCTTCATAGCCTGAGTTCTATACCCCCCAATTTGAACTATACTGGGGGAACTCCCGGCGAGAAGGGGCCATATTAATTTCTACATGGATGGCTCCAAGCTAAATAGTCAGATGGGTTATGGTATTTACTCTAAGGAGCTGAAAATAAAAATTGCTGCGAGGTTACCAGACTATTGCAGCGTTTTTCAGGCATAAATTATAGCGATAGAAGAGGTATCATCCTGGCTCCGCTCTTGCCCCTTCACAAAACGCTTGGTTCGTTTTTATTTGATGAGCAAACATCGCCAGAGGAACTTTAGCGATTTTGGTCACGGGTTTGATTAAATTTCTAGAAACGAAGATTTCTGAAAAACCGGTTAATATAAAATAATTGGAGCCGAAAATTCTGGCGATTTAACGAACACACAAAGTTTTGAAAACTTGTTCATCTTATATTAAACCTTAAAAACATTGATGACCAGGCTGATTACTCTTTTTATCAAGTATTTTTTCTTTAACTGTAGGATGTATTAAAGTCGTCTTTATACGACTGCATTATTTAAAATTTTTGTTATTTTGTTTTTCTTTATTTTTTTTTTTTTGTTTTCTTCTTCCACTTCCTTGCATTTTTTCTGTCAGTATGAAAATACTTGAAAAATTATACTGCCTCTGGTAAAAAGGACTTTTGGTCCTTTACGGTCCTGATTTATTGAATTGCATAAACAAAAATGGCAACGCAATCATGAGAAAGCGAAAGAGTTTATTATGCTCTCCACACTCAGTTGAGGGGCATTCACTAACTCAGTTTTACCCTCCTCTCTTCAAGACAACAGCCTAGTGAGATGGTAGTACAGTGGGATTAATAGCAGAATTTGAATATTGAAAAATACATGTGATAACAGTTACTTCAACTGCTTAAAATTTAAATTTTGTCAAAATGCATTATAAAAAAATGTTCCATTCATTTGCGTTTAGTTGCCAATGCAAAGATATTTTAAAATTGAAGTTTGGACTTAAAGCTTTCATATAGCTACTGCGTTTCCTCAAGATAGCATTTTCGTTTGTAAAGGTGTTACGCCCATTTGTTCAAACGATAGCACTCTATGCTCAATGCTTACTTAGTTATCTAAAGGTTTCCGAATTGAATTTGACAACATTTGCTTTCCATAAGGTGACCAATGTTTTTCTTTTGGGAGTACAGTACTTCTTTTAGGCCCGTTATACTACGTATTTCCAAGTTCAGGGAAATGTAAGCCTTTGTACTACTTTTTAAATAGCTTTGTATTTTTCTTTTTTTTTTTGAACGGTGTTTTGTTGGTAATTTTTCTCACTAATAATAATTCTTGAAAAGTCGCAGGGAATGTCTGGTATTTTTTTGAATTAAAAATAAAATATTTCATACACCACACAACAACGGATCCTGGGAAATCCAGGAGAAGAATGCCTTTTAACTTGTAAAGATTTTACTGACAAGCAGTCAATCCCTCATCTTAAAAAATTCACATTGCAAACACAATACTTTTTTTTTAAATCTCTTAATTTGCTTATTGCCCCACTGTATTCAGTCGCAGGTTTCTTTGACTTTAGGTGAAGAAGATAAGAGTTGCTGCCGTCGTCGCTGTGGTCGTTGCTGGTCGTTAGGTTAACGATAGCGTCCTGGCTTGTCGTCGGTATTAGGGTACATGTTTTGGTTATTGTTGTTGCGTTCTTCGCTCACTGTAAAATGTCCTGTAAAATTATTTTACTTTGTTGCTACACGCTCCCACAGCGCATATAAATCAGAAATGGCGCTTTTTCTTGTAGCACCGACTTTATGGAATCTTGCATGTTATGTGGTACTTGGTGTCACTCCCAATGGTGCCTAATATTTGTTGTGCCCCAAAAGCGCCGCACTCGAGTACAAAAAAAAAAAAAAAAACAATTTTCCTTTCCTTTGCTATTCAGCTGTGACTTGCAATTCGCATCAATGAGGTCGAAATGCCCGCACACTAAACAACGCAGTAGCAGCAGCACATCAAAGCAACCAAAATATAAGTAAGTCAGAGTTGAGGAAAATAATATACGACCAAAAGAAGCAACAAAATCTCACTTCTTTTTCGCAACAAAATAAAAATACAGAAAAAGGATTCGCGGCTTTGAAAGTAATTTTTCTTGGTCCTTTTTTCACCACACTTTATGTGACTTTGGGGAATTTTCCATGCCTTTGCTTTTGACTTTACAACTTTTCAAAGTTGTTATTTGAGATATTGATAGTGAAAACTCGTGCCAAAGTTTTTCACAGCGCAGTACGGTAGTATTTTAAAAGGTTCACCCGGCAATGGAGAGTTGCGTGTATTAACTTATAAAGTTCATTGCAGACCAGTTATGTAAGCTTTTTTGTTTTACGTATTTTAAAGGGTTAAAACAAAAGTGTGTGGCTAACGTTATCTGCAACTGTAGATTGAAAGGTCGTTATGATCAATAATTTTTCTTGGTTGTTCCTTTTTCTGACTTATTCAAAATTTAATCAAATAAATTTACAATAATTTAATGTTTTTTAAATTCAGCAGGAAGATGATATAAATTTTTGCCTTATCTCAATATTTATTCAATATCGGGGTTTTTTTTTTTTGCATAAAGTAACATTTTTCTATGAATATCTATTTATAAAAAAAAGTACAAGCATAATTAGAAAATCCCTTTGCAACCTTTCGTTTTTACGAAGAGAAATAAGAATAACACTCAAGAAGAGCAACTTTAGTATTCTTATAAATATTTGCTATTTGGGGCTTAACTTTTGCCATTGTAGGCAATTCATCAGGAATCGTACACATAAAGACGTCCATGGCAGGCGGGAGAGAGAAGGTCGCGAAAACGTACAAAAGAGGAAATGCAGAGGGTGTGGTAGGAGACCTTTTCGGACGTTCAGTATTTTAAAGATCAATTGAATATTTCTGTTTTTTTTATGATCAAAAATATTAAAGGGGAAGAGGGGGAGGTAGCATGATCCCTTGTTGACATCTGACGGCGGTAACAAAATCCGATAATAGCAGACAACCAGATGGGAGGGGGTTGAAATTCCAGAATTTTGCGGACTTCTTTTAATGACGTCCCCTCAAATAAAATTCATTGTAGAGAAAGCTCAAGCATACAAGTATCGCTCATAGAGTTAAAACAGCTGTATAAGCATGTAGATCTTTCTCTGCAAATGATATAGCTTGAATTTATCATTTCCTTTTGCCTACATCATTAACCATGAGGCAAACTCAACTAAGTGGTGGGGATCCTGAGACTATACGTCATTTGTGTGCAAAATAAATATTAGTTAAGTTATTGATCAAAATTCCGTTAAAAGGCTGCATTCATACTTAACCCTTTGACGACCATTGGGACACCGGTGACCCTTTTACGTTCGTTTTTTTCCTGGAAAAACTGTGGGATCGATTTTCGTCAAAACTATTCAATAGAGAATGAATGTGGCTTTCAGAAAGTGCATAATTTTTAAAGGTATATTCGTCCACTTACGTACCAGACCACTCGACAGTCGAAATATCTTAACTTTTTCTTCCCCATTTTTATGCTGGAATATTTTAAAGGTGGGTGGAGCTCTAAAATTTTTGAACACGTTGCGGGCAATTTTCTTCTTTCCAACAAAAACAAAATAAAAAAGATAGTTCACTTTGGCCACCCACGCGACCACCCAAACTGTTGGGACCTCTATGTCCCTTTGCAGGTAAAATAATTTTTTTTTCGCAACACTTTTGTTTAGTAATTTGGGGTCGCTGAACTCGAATCCGGTGTCGGATTTTAAAATTTTCCCGCGGTTCAGGAGCGGACGTCAAAGGGTTAAGGCATTTTCGAAATATTCTTTTTACGCAGACTTTTTCTACAATTCCAAAGCTGCGTCTACCATTATAAGGTTGCAAAAGGAAATGACATGCGCCAAACGCACAGTAAAAATTGCTCCAGAGCAAAAATTAAATTTCGCGCAAAATAAATGAAAGAAGCTTAATCACATATAGAGAGAAAATAAATTAAATTTTTAAGTAAATCGCCAAAATATAAGTACCAAAACTATTTGCGTAACATTGCACTGTGGTCTGAAAATCACTATTTTTGGCATAAAGTGAAAATTTTCATAAAAAAATTTTTAAAAAAAGTACACAGATAATCCTTTGTGATCATTTAAAATTTAAAATTCTTCAAGTGGCAACTCCCTTAGTTTGACAGGCAACGAAAAACACCTGAAAATTTTTCTCAAAGCTGAGTGTAGGACGTTGGAGAGTTTGAGAGTTCGATTGGCAAGGTGTCGAGTATATGTAGAGCAATGCTTTGAAAACCAATTTTCGGCTTCCTTGAGCCTTATCGAATTGCACGAAGCAGCTGCTTTGATAAAAGAATTGTGAGGTAGCAGATGTAGAGGGTCATTTTTTTTTTTTGGGTGGATATAGCTATGTGTATATACTAAGAAACGATAAAGCAAGTTTCTGAAGGACGTTCAAGCTATTAGCTAAACTAAAATTTTAAGCATTGCAATCTAAATAAAATAATTAAAAAAATCTTTGTATCTCGTAGCTTAAGAATACCTCAATGTACTCAAATAAATAAATAAATAAAAAAAATAAATAAATAAAATGTTCCCCATTTAAAAAAAAAAAAATTAGTTTGCTTCGAAAAGCTTGCACATAGCAAATAGTTGCCTTTAAAACTTTGTAAGCTCTTGCTTACTTAGATAACGAAGTATTAAAAACAAAAACTTGTAATAAAAATTATCTTTTAACTTCATACGAAGTCAAATATTTTTTTTTTTTTTTCTTTTTGAAACTTTCGATATGTTTGGGTTCTCTGGAGTACCAACAACTGCGTACGACAAAATTTTCCATATATAAAACTCGTTATATTTCTATGCACTTTATTGTTAGTTACCAAATAAATTTCTTTAATTAAAACTGAAAACAAAAGCAAAAGCTGCTCAGCTCTGAAGCTGCTAAACTCTTAACAGGAAAATGAATTTAAATTTTTGGGAAAATCAAAACTGCAAAAGGAGTGAATGCTGAAAAACAACAACAGTAATGGGAACAGAAAAACAAGCCAAGCTGAACAAATTCGCAGCAATTAGCTAAAGACGAGGATGACGAGATTCAGTCAACGGTGAAGTCAACCGAATAAATGGGGGTGTTGTTAAAGAAAATACAAGGATCAGGGAATTGATAAAGGGTAGCAGCGCCATGAGAGCAGAGGAGATGGCAGAGGAAACGTTTTCACTGATTACGTGGAAAACCAAGCGACTTACAAATTGCTAAAATTATGCGAAACAAAACAAAATGTCACGATGTTAACAATGGGTAGGTACACGTAGAAAATCAAAGAGAATTTCAAAGCAATTAAAATTGTATTTTATTAAAGCAATTCCGGTATAGGTTAATCGTAGTAGGCTTATAATTTGAGTCTGACGCAACGGACTTACAATCACTTATCACGAAGTCAGAACATAGATTGCCCAAATCTAATACCATTACACTTGACAGCATATAAAGTTTTGTGACAATTCAGAGCACGGCATTTCTTTCTGTGTAGAATAACAGCATTGGAACTGGCATTCAGAAGATGAAAAACAGCAGCAAAACTGATGAAATTAATTGAGATGATTTAGGAAAAGAAAATAAAATACGATGAACAAAAGATGCCGACGGATTTTCGTCAAAAAGTGAAAATCTTTTAATCGGTCACAACAACAGCAGCAGCATTAAGGACAACATCAATGGGAAAAGCACGCAATGCAAATTCATTGGTCATTTTATTTTTTTTTTTTTTTTCTGAATAAAGAATCTAGAAAATGCTGCAGCAGCAGCAGCAGCAGAAGAGCGACCAAACTAAACTAAGAAACAAATGAACAACATAAACGGAAAAATAAGGGAAGACAGGGCTGAACGGCAACCAAGCAGGCAGTCACGCAACAACTTAATTACGCCTTTTTAATTGGACTAATTAATTTATGCTCAACGCTCTTCAGGACTCAACCTCATTTAGAAACAGCCGCCGCCACAGCAGCAGCAGCACCACAAAAGAAATCGTTAAAAAAAAAAAAACTGAAGAAAGCAATCAAAATAACTGGAAGAAGGGTTTGAGACGACAATCAGTCGGTTCGTTGTTTGGTATAGGGAGTCCTTAAGTGTGTGCCGAATATTTAAAGCGCGTATAGCGTCATTAAGGACACTCGACGCTTAACAGTTATCATTGTTGTTGTTGTTGTTGCTGTCGTTGTCGTCATCGTCGCTGTCTTTATTGCTGTCAAAGTCGTGCGCGTTCGTAAATTCAACTTCAGATTTTCAATTTCAAGTGATGCAGATAATGAGTGACGCGTGGCGATACCAAAGTTAAATGCTGTTGAATTCGCTGTTGATGAGAACTGGTTAAATACCAAAAGTAATTAAGAGGTAAATTTGTTAAGCTCTTAAGATAACAAGAGCTTTAAATAAATACTGAACGTTTGAAATAAAGTTGTGTTTGATTCGTATTATTTAGAGAAGAATTTTGAAGTTGTGCTTCTTAAATAATGTTATATCATATTATTGAAACATATTATGAGTAGTGCCTAAAAATTATTGCATCCTGTCCAAATAAAGAAAAAATAATTCGTTGATATAAGCCAGAATGAATGAATGAATGAATGAATGACACCTTCTCAAAACGAGATTTTCATTTAAATAAAAGTATGTATATATACTAGGCTGTATCGAAATTATATTTACACCCAATTCCAGGCCCAATTAATGAAATAGGAAGGAAGAACAAGGCAGGAAATATAATTTTTTTAAATTTAAAATAAATTCCTAGGTCCCCAAACAGTTGTTATATATGTCTGGACACAGGAAAATCGGATTGGTGTTTCTGAATCCTCTTCTGGGTATGCCAATAATGTTGCTTTCAATCATATTGATAACGATAAATTTTCGTTTTATCACTCCAATCTTCTTGGGTTCAGTCTTTGTAGTCAGTGCAGAACTTTAGGTGGCTACTAAAATTTTTATCTGACAAAGCTTTTAATAATGAAACAAGTAGTGGTACTAAGTCTCGCTCCAATCATATGAGAGCAAAACTGTCCGCATGACCTTGAATTATATTTTAAGTTTTTTTTCTAAGGAATTTAGATTTAAATAAAAACACAGAAAAAAAATATGTTCAAACTTTCACCCGTTTTTGTTACGAAGCTATTAATCTAAAAATGAAAAACATTCGGACAGTTTTGCTTCACAGTTGTTTCTGAATTTTTGAACAAAAGCGACATCAGAAGTCTCAAAATAAACATTTTGACTCTATCGCTTGCTATTCTTAAATACTCGTAGAACTATTTACAATTCGTAGAGTTTTATATTATTTATTTATATATTATATTATTATAATATTCGATGAACATTTCAAAAAAACCTACTTGTGCGATATTTTCATTTAAAGAAATTAAATAATGACGACGTTTAAATTTATGTTTATGAACATGATTTTAAATAAATAAATAATGGTGGGAAAAAAATTTTACGATTTTTTTTATCACATTTCTGTTTGAATGTATTTATATGCAAGGAATTTGGTAATAAAAAACGGCGCTTAAACAATTTAAAAAGTGCATCAAAAATTTATTTTCATTCCTCGAGTCCCTTAAATTTTATCTCAATTTAAATTATTTTTATTTTGCATCGTTATTATGCCACCAACATTTATACGAATTTATGCTCTCATTTCAAAAACCATTAAATTTTTTTTTATGTAACCACCAAATTTTTTTCTGGCGTTTTTTTATTTAATTTTTATTTTTGTCGTTTTTTTTTAGACTTTATGCATCCGCCATTTGGCACTTTTTGGGCTTTTCATTGTGTTATTAAAGTTTGCAATGTGCGCTACTTCAGCATCGGCAGCAACGTCAGGATACACAAGGATCCTTTAGATACAGCCGCATGTTTTCTTTCTTTATTGCGTTTATTGTGTACGGTAAATGAAAATGAAAATCAATGTCATTTGAGTGTGTGCTTGTCGTACATACATAGTATGTACATATATACGTTTGTATCTGTGTGTTTTTTTTTTGTGGAGAACCAGTGGCATGGAATGAAATGATACTCGAATTTTTTATTGTTAAGCATACATTAAGCTTTCGTTCTTGTTGTTGTTGCTGTTATGTTTGTTGTTAAAGGTGTTAAATATTTTAAGATGATTCTATATGTTATTGCATACTATATTTCGCGTTGTTGTAAATGTTGAGAGGCTTGTGGTATGATCAACGGAGTGGGCCTTTTCTGTGCTTGTTTTGAAAAAAAAAAAACATTCAATTTTCTGAGTAACTCTTTTCAAAACGATATCAATCCATTAGTTTAGTAAATAAAGTAAATTTGTTTGTCGAAAAATTTTCAAAAACTGTTAAGACAGTGAAATGCCATTAAAACATTACAAAAGCTTAATAGTCTTGAAGCTATTAAAATCTCTCTGATCTGTTAAACATTTTTATAAAAATATCGTGCAGTTTTTATTAAAAATTGTGCACTTAATTCAAAAGTTCAATGTTCATTCTTTTAAAAAAAAGCAAAAGATCATAACCGACCATACATTATTCCCATAATTCATTCGACATACGCAAAACTTAGCAAACGCTACTTTTGCTTTTCACGAAGTATTTGCCGGAAGGGATATACGTCCTTTGTGGTCCTCATCCTCATTTTGCTGACCATCATGTAACTTCAAAAACGGACTAGAAATCGTCTTCAAAAGGATTTAAAAGATAAACTGCGCAAATTTTTTAATTAAGTAAATGAGCCACTAAAGAAAATCTTCGATTTCGATTCTAAAGCTGGACTTTGTATCGGGTGAACTATAATATTGCTTAAAACTTATAAATGGTGAAAACTTTTATGGTCCACTCTAATAAATTAAAACACATCAGCAAATATAGTTAAGTATGTCAAGTTCAACATAAAACAGTGGCAATAATCACTCTCGGAAAATGAAAATGAATGAGTTCGTATAAATGTATTATTTATGCGCTGATAAATTATCTGGTAAATTTAAGGACTTTTTTATCATTTTTTATTGCTCTTGATGTACTCAGTTGTAAAAAAAATAAACTGACAGTATACGAGGGTAAAGTGAAAAATCACTTATTTATATAAAATTTTTTCTTTATTTCTCAACATAGTCATTTAGCTTGATATATATAATTCGCATAACGATTTTTCAACTTCTTGTCTGCAAAGTTTAGAACAGCTTCTAAGACTTAGAATCGAAGTCAGCAACTTTTTCACATTCGGAAATAGGAAGAAGTTGCAAAAGCCAAGTTCAGAGAATAAGGCGATTGCGGCATTAATTCGTTGACTAAATTAAAAAATTTCAATGGGTGCCGTATCGTTGTTTTTTTCACTGAGCTAGAAAACCTAACATTTTACTCAAAAAATTATTGTAACTTCTTTTTTATTTAGTACCGTGATTCACTTACCCCACACGATCAACGCGCTGAAGATACGACAGTTGTTATTGATGAATCTTCAATGCAAAGTTCATCTCACTTTTAAAGAGTTGTATACGGGAACTAGAATTCGACATTCATCATCCGAGTAAGGCTCTTCTGAAACTTTAGGAAAATTTTGCAAACGTATTGTTGACTGAATAATATATTTAAAATACAATAAACATATGTAGCGTTATTAAAATTTAAAAAAAAAGTTCGTTCCAGCACTCAAAACACTCAAATATAAATGCAATCCAATATTACAAAATCTGTTATATTTTCTTTTAAGCATGCAACACTTCCAAAACAATCGTAGTAATGCAAACGAACGAGAAAAAAATATCTTGTACCAATCATATCAATAAATTGCTATAAAAATAAAAGCTACTTTAAAAATTACTAACAGTAAGGATGAAAACGTATGTACATATTTGCTGAAAAGGGTAAAAAAAATTCAATAAAAAAACATTTAAATTGCAGTAAAACATTTTTTGCAGGACTCACCAAAACATATCCCAGTACCAATAAAAAAAAACAACAGAATTCTGCGCTTGACTTTGCAAAATTTTCATCACATTAATTGAATGGCAACCGACTCAATCCAATGTTACCACTAGGATTTCAAATGGCTTAAAATACCAGAAAGCCCACAATTTTCATCAAACCATTCCATGCTCTTAACGCATTTCGCATCAAATAAATCAGAGTTCAGTTGAGTTGATTCAAGTCGAGTCCGCCGTCTACACGATGTACAAAAAATATTTTTTGGCAATAATTTTTCACACTTAAATGCACAGCGCGCCATCTTGAATTTGAAACAACAAGCAGGAAAAACATAAGCAATAAAGAAAACAAAAATAAAGCAGGCAAAAAAAAAAACACAAAATCAGTAGAACCGCGAACGTAGTTGAAGAAATCAAGCGTACAACGAACGCACTCCACATACTCCCTCCGGTTGAAGAAAAACAATTTCCATAACTTTGAAATTATTACATATGCTCACATGAAAGCGCTATCAGCCAAAACAAGTGGAGTGTAGAAACAACGCTGTTGGAAGCTTTTACAACACCCACCCACTTATACAGTTGCAAGCAAATATTTTCGTTAGAAACAAAATTATTTTATTCGCAGTTTGTGTTTGCATGCGTAAAATTATGATTCACAAAATATTCGTTATATTTTAGACATAATATCTTGGCAGGAATGAAATCAAACCCTTTATTAACAGCGGAAAAACGTGGTAAGTGCGTTGGTGAGCATTGGATATTTTTACCCTTTTATTAGCAACGTGTGGCATGGTACATTTCCTTTTTTTTTTTTTGCTTTTATACCGATAAAACAAATAAAGTTCTAGACGAATTGCATAAGCATGTGGGATTGAGATAGCAGAATAAGGATTACATTCTTGTCCTTAATTTGAAGCTAAATAAAAATTAGACTTTATTTAAATCATTTGAATAAATTTCACTTCGTGCTCCACCGAGAACCAATAAATATAGTTAGCGGTCCGAATAACGATAACGAGTCGACATTTAAAAATTATTTCTCGTTTAACCGAGGACGAGAAGGCTTAGCCAATATTTCATACTCTGATCGTACGATAAACAAAGTGTTTAATTATTTTCAGAAAAAATTTCAGATTGCACCTCATGTGGTCGAGAGTAGACAACGGGGCGTGGCACCTTTAATAAAACAAAAAAAAAATTGCTATTGTTGGTACTTACTTATGTGAATTGTTGTTGGAAACAAACTGTTTACGCCGTTCGCAGTTTTGATAGTGGAAGCTGAAATTATGGGAGAATTTACTTCAGCCACGATTCTATAATGTACTTTTCTTGCTAATTGTTAGTTTTAAACCAACTATTATAGACAATAACAAATTTACCGTCGTCTTAGTATCCATGCAAGTCCTTAATGTTTATTTCTTATCCCTGCAAATGATAGAATCAACCCTAAGCAAATTACTATGTATTCACTCATCCATAACCACTGTTTTCCTTTCTCCCTTTTCTAATAAATTCTAATATGTTTATAAGGGTGCAGCTTGCCTGCTGATCCTTACATTGATCCTTTTATTATTACGCCTATCCCTATCCTCGTACTATGTATTAAGTCAAAAAAAAAAAAATAACGCAAGGATTTCTATGACGAAATGAAATTTGCTACCCTGTTAGAAGCTACATTCACTAATGCACTCTTTGTAACATTGCGTAGTCCTGTTGTGTGTCGTTTTAATATCCTTAAATGACCGTTACCCCCTACAGAGAGATAAATATCTCGTTCATGCGTTGTCGCGCGCTCATATACGCGTTTATCATCGGCCAACAATCTGTTTGTGTTGTTGTTGTTGTTGTTGTTTTTGCCTTGACCATATTTGTCGTTGTGCGCTGTTTTATCATCAAAACTCTTTTCGTTAATTTTGGTAGTTAGTGTCATGCTCAAAGGACATCCATTAAAATTAAAACTAACGGTTCTCTTTCACATTCATGACCCGCCGGAAGTCACATGATGACATTGCGCTGCTGCTGCGGCCAGAGTGACCAACGTCATATTGCAAATTATTTTCGTTTATTCGTAGGGGATATCAATTTATAATATACTCATCATGTAATATTGGCACACAAATGATTTTTATTTGATAATGTTTTTTTTTTAACATAAACTTTTAGATTCACTATAGAGATGCACCATGGATTTTAATTAAAAATAAATTCGAATACCATATTGCAAGAACTTTTAAGGATTTTAAATTGAAAGTTGTTTTTACAGCGCATAATTACACAATACGACTTGTAAGTGAAAAGTAAGTGGCTTTCAGAAAGCAAACGTCTTACGTCTTTAGCTCATTAACAGCATATACTGATGTTATTACAAGGAATGCTCAGAGGCTCAGCGATAAGACTGTGGTGAAAATGGATACCTCTAGATTTGATAAATAGTGATGTCTAGATTCTAGAATTTGGTAGATCCTGGGATTTGTTTGCAATATATAACTTGCAATTGGCAAGTGGTATGGCCACCCAATTGTTGTCGAGTAGTAACGGCATTGATGTACTATATCCAGCGAACTTGTCAGCCTTCTTGTTTCCCTCAATATCGTTATGGTCTGGCCCCCAATAAGGAGTAAGTTTGCTTGCACTGGCAAACTCCTTTAAGGACTTTGGACACAATAATATAATTATAATAGGCAGAGCTGGAAAACTTTATAGCACTCTGGCTGTCTGTATAAAAACGAAGATTTCTCGATGAAATGTCATTACACTTTTACTGTCATGGGTCGTGCTACATTTCTGAACCTCATTGACGACGGGTTAAAGTAAATATTATTCTCATCCATACAATCTCTTTGATTTCATCGAAACTATATTCCAAATATCTACTGAGATATTGCGGATGCAACTATAAACGTTTTGGGTGAAGCTTTGTCTTAGTTAAAATCTTTTGAACAATTCAAATATATATTCTTTAAATATATCAGAAGTTTTGTCAAAATCGGTCGAGTTAATTTCAAAATACTTACACATATTTTGGTCAATCAACTAAGCCTTAAAAAAATAACAATGTGTCACAGTATCGATGCCAATCGATGTATCATCTTTAGCCGAAATTGCTTACTGTTTGCCTTTCGCATTTATTGCATTCCATTTTGTTAGTATTGCCATCCACGTCTACATCCGTTGTGTGTATTTCAATATTTTGACAGTTGGCTAAAACATTCCCTTCGTTGTCATTGCTGTCGAGTCCTTGCTAAAGTCCCATATTTTTTTTTTCCCCAAAAATTTTTGTAGAAATTAATTTTAAGTAGGTGGACAGAATTTGCCGCAATAATTCTTGTGAACGCACAAAAGTCGCAATTTATTGCATTTTGGTAATGAATTTTCATTGTTAATCCCAGTTCTTCGAAAAAGTCATCTCAAAGTATACACATACGGAGATGCATACAGATTTCGATAAATACATCATTTGTACAAACAAATAAACGTATGTAGTTGCTTTAGGGTTAATTTTTTTTTGAATTTTATGTATTTTAACAGAAATTTTTGTTTTGTCAAATGGATAATAAATCTGAATAATTGCTAAATAACCAAATCAATTAACATCGATGTCCAGTTAATGAGCTGCGTTAATCAATTTTTTCAATTTAAATAAATCAACATAAGCCATTGAAATTGCAAAAAACAGAAAAAAAATACTCAATTTATTCCATATGACTTGAAATTAAATTAAATTTTTTTTTGAGAAGTTGAATTTTTTTTTTTTTTTGAAAAAAGGAATTATTTTTAAAACTGCAGCTTTTACTTAGAATTCATATAAATGACATTCTATACTTTCTATATCTTTTGTCAAAATGTGTCAATTTTTAGTTCAATCAATGGTCGAAATTTTAGTAGTAGTGTAGAGCGCTTGGAGCCTAGAAGTCCCCGGGTTCGATTCCATGTGTGGACATGCTACTACATTTTCTATGTTTCCAACTTTTCCTGAATTCTTAATTAATTTTTTCTCCAGTCCGTAATTTTCTGCAGGATTTCTCGAGCACTTATCAAATTCTCATCACATTGAGCTTTCCAGCTGTGGTATGAAAATTTATTATAATTTAATAATTATAATTAAAGTACAATAAAGTTCAAAGGTATAACACAGATTACTTCAATTATTATCGCTGTGCCAAAATAGTTAAATATTACTTTCACAAAAAAAAGCTAACACATCATGTGTGAGAGGATTGTAGTCCAAAGCGTTAGATTAACTAAAAAAAACTTTGCATTGTTCTACCTATATTTATAGTTACAAATAGCTTGGTGTGCAGGCCTAATCGGTTGAAATTTATTTCGAAAATACTTGGCCCAGTTCTGAGAAAACTCTATTACAATACAATAAAATATACCGAATTTATACTTCTATTTAAACAATTATATAAACGATCATGGCTATATCGTGACAGATTTTGAAGCTAAAAAAATATGAAGGAGGTCGGAGCGCGCTTTATATGTATGTATATGCATAACATTGTATATATATTGTATATTCACTTGCTCATAATAATCTCAAGAAAAACATAACTCAAGATCATCGCTGACGTGTAGCATTCTCTGAATAGTTATTAAAATAATAATACAACACCCACCTGTTTATATCTATAGGAAGGTCAAAATCAATAGACGATTCGCTGAAGTTACTCTGAGTGGTAAATTTTTCATGAGGCTTGTAGAACCATAATTTTCTTCAGAAGTGAGTAACACCTGATGCATATCAGTTTGTGCTTTAACAAAAGAAAATTTTTTCAAGTGGAAAAATATTAATTAAATAAAAAAATAAAATGCGTAGAACAAATTAGATTGCGTGCAAATGCAATTAGTTAATATGTTGTGTTTAACAAAACATTTAATGCACCAAAAAGACAAAAAGGGCGCAATTAAACAAATGCATAAATGAGGGTGCACCACACGCACAGAAATTTTCCCTTTCTGGATATACAGCTGCACACATACACACCCTTCAAAAACAAAGTGCATGCGTCAAAATAATTTGTTTCACAATGTTACTGAACATTTAGCTTTTTGCTTACCAAATTGGAAAATCATCATTAAGTTACCAATTCTAATGAATTGCCTGTGCTAAATTTGTCGCTAAACTTATAGCAAGAAAATATTGTATCTAGGTAGTATTTCGAAAAAATATCATAAGACTGAAAAATATAAGAAGCTAAAGCGTTGACTTTAGCATTGTATCTTGTTTGAAACTTCAATCAATTCTTCAATATTCACTTCACAAAAAAATATGATATTATAAGCCCAAGAAAAGTTGACTGATAGGTGAAAAAATATCTTCATACTACCGAGTTCCTTGTGGACAAATACAAGCTTCAACTTTTGTGGCTACCAATGTTTAGTACATCGATTTAAAGCTTTTCTCTAGCACAGTCATTCAGAATCGCCTCTATAATGGACCCTATATTAAAGATTGTCGTGTACATATTTTAAAAGATTTCATATCTTACATTCCAGGATCATAAGAGTTCAGGGTTTTTTTTAAGTTTCCTCATAATCAAAACAAAAATTTTCTTTCTGCATGTCATTATTGTCTACTGGGCAATTTACTTGTACACATTAAGATTTTATTGCTACAATAAATTACTGCATAAATGTAGAATTTAAAATGCTTAACGGACAAGCAGTGTCAAAATATAGAAATGCAAAGAAATCACATAAATTTGATAAAATGGGCAAATATGAAAATAAACTATAAAAATTCAATGCATAGTTCAAGGCGCGCAATAGAAACTATACATATGTTGTGTACGTTGAAGATTGATGTTTTATTTTTATTGCTCGTAAATAATCTCTAAGTCTTCAAGAAACACAATAACAGCAAAAACTAACAAAGCAAGTTTTTAAACATAAGATATTTTAAAATATATGTAAATGTTATGAACAGTCTATATTTCAATGGAAAATGAGAACAGAACTAAAACTTAATCACAACCCATCTGGTTATTTGTTATTCTTATTCGAGAGTAATTTAAGAATTAAAAGAAATACATATCTTTCTTAAACAGTAATCAGAAGAGACTGGAAGCGTCTGCAGCGGAACCAAATCGGATTGCCCCATTTTGGCACAAATCAAACAATTTCAGCAAGCGGAATAATTATATGCGCTTGAAATTTAATGGCTAAGAACCCGCTTCTTCTCTACGTAAACAGCTAATTGGGTTTTTTTTTTTTAAATTAAGAATTTAAGAACCGCCCATTCTCATAAAGAAGTTTATTTATTTTGAACTTAATTCACATCCATCCCTTATTTTAAGTCAACCCAACACTATATATTGTCGTAAAAGTTTTCCTTATGTTTTTCCAGCTACGAGGTGTTTCCACCCATGTGACTTGGCACAAGAATGCAGCACAAATAGCAACAACAACGATGTCGAGACAGAGACCACCAAAACACTTCGATTACAGAAATTGCACGGTTCAATAGATGAAAAGATTTTTACAACTTTTAAGGACGCACAGCCATCGAATGGATGGATATTGCTGATGCAATCTATTGTTGCAACTGTTATTGTAACTTTAATCTTTGCAAATTGTTTCGAAATTCGCCTTCAAGTGGCAAAAGAGATGCAACGTCACTGATAAATTGCAATTTCAGACAATGCCGTAACTGTCGAGCATTTGTATACATAAGTAGGCAAAGTCTGGCAAAATTATGATCCCATGGCAATTAAAAAGTGGGATGTGAGTGAAAAGCAGTCGAGTGCTGCCACTGCTTGCACTAGCGATTTGAAAGTGTTGCAGTCAATTTTTGGATTAACTGGATTTTTTTTTTTTTTTTGATTTGATGATAAAAGTCTGTCGCAATTTAACCGTTTCACAATTCCATTCGGTTAAGAGCAGGGAGATCAATATCCCTTGACATGACATTGTAGACAAATTTTTAAGGGTCGATGTTTAAGTTTTCATTGTTACTCAAAATAAAGCGATATTTATGTACTTAAAAAGGAAAAATTAAATTTCCTGGCACATTGTGATAAAAGAATTTTATAGAAGAAGGAGTCTATCTTGAGTACTCTATACGTTATAGGGTATTTAAAAAAGTTACTTTAGAGTTGTACTTGCAAACAAAGATTAGCTCAAAATTTACTCAGCAAGAAAGCTAGAACAATTAAACGAAATATGTCCATTAATTGATTAATCCACATATCTCTAAAAAGTGTTATCTATTGTGCTAGCAGTGTTTTTTGATTCAGTATCATTTCTTATCGAAATTTTTTTAATCACAATGGATTCTGTTTTGTTGATGACTTAAAAATTATCATGTGTACTTAAAAAAACAAATTTTAAAATAAGCACCCAATTCAAATTATGAACAAAATCGCAGAATCCTGTGTAACGGAATACGTCTAAAATTTTATAGTAAAATGTACCTATCGTTATTTTTCCACCACCACCACATCTCTTCACATTTATTTTGTTTTCAACTTTGCGTTAACATTGAAATCGATTTGCTTTTTACAATTACCATCCACAGTTACTGTGGTTCCGTCCTTTCTGTCTATAAGTATCTACATCCTTTTGAAGCACTTAATGCCATGCATGTGTTAGATTTTATTTTATTCAAATTTAGATTAATCTATAGCGATAATTGTTGAAGTGTGCATTGGCATAATGCGTTCAGTTCAGTTCAGTTGATTTTCTTTAAAATGTTCTTATAATTTTGCAATTTTCGCAACGACAGCAATTTGAGACGGGTTGCAAAATGAATAACGAAAAAAGGATTACGTTTGAAAATATTGAAAAGAAAACGCCGTTATCCATTGATAGATAAGATTTTTAATTCATTGAAAAATTGTGAAGCGTGCAGAGGATCAGCGAATGCAGGCACTTTTTGCTTTGCCGGATTTTCTAAGGATTTTTAAATACATATTCTTGAAGTTATTTTTCTTCTCAAAATTTTTCTTACAAAATCCAATATTTATATCAGAATAATAATTTTTACTGTTAATTTATTTAAAAGCTTGGCAAAGCAAAAATTTAAAAAATTCCTTAAAATAATATTAGATGTTACAGAATTGGACTACGGAATGCACATTTAATTTTATTTCATATTTCATATTTTTCACAGTTCAACATAGTGAGTGATAGCACCAAAAAATTACGCAAAACATAGACATTATATATACATTTTCTATGTAAATTTCACGGTTTTTCACACCTATTACTGGCTTTGAGAAATTTCTGTGAGTACATGCATGTAAATTAGGTTCCTTATATGGATACATCCTTTGAACAGTTCAAGAAAATACATTTCATGGACTAGTACTTTTTGTGGCATACATACACTTAAAATAATAAATTGTTACAACTGATTTTCATATTCCATGATAATACAACAAAATTTGTTATAAGTTCACCCTAATAAGGAAACAAAAAAGAAATAATTTGTAAGATCACGTTTTTGCGCTTAAATGGGCTTAAAATTCCGTAATTCCGTAAGGACGGTCATTCATATAAATTTTAAAATGAAATTTGTTAATTTTAAATGAAATTTGGCAAGAAATTAATTTTGAATTTCCAAAAAAAAATAATCTTAGTGTAGAAGTAAAGGAAATCTTGCTAAAGAGCAAACTGATTGTCACTTTAAAGCAGACTAAGCTTTAAAAAGCTTTGAAGCAAGCCAAGAATTTATCAAAACTTAATGCTTCAATAAAAACGTTTACATTTGATTTACCGCAGTGCTGGCCAACTTCGCTTCTCCAGACATCTAGAAGGTTTCATTAAAGAACAACAAGGACATTTAATTTATAAGTATGTACACAACTGTAAAACGAATAGTTTACATTGTTTTATGGAGCACTTACAAAACAGACAGTTAATGAAGTCACTTCGTGCTTGCTCAATCGCTTGGAAGTTTTGAACATTAAAACCGTAATATTTACCATTGAGTCTAGCTTATGACATTCCTTCAAGCTTGTTATTCCATAGAAGACATTGATTAGTTACGGATCACACACATATGGAGAGCTATGGGAACCACGCTCTAATCAAGATACAACAAAAGAAGACAAATGCTTGAATACATCATCTTAATGTAAATTACAATTTAATACAACAACAAACAAAGTTTAACACTGACGATTTATAAACTTTGGCTCATATTCGAAATCAAAATTCATAAGGATAAAGCGGAGACTCCGAACATTTTGTTTATAAAGAGCTAAAATGGATACGACACTTCGAGGATAAATTTCGTAAAATGCTGTTGAAAATATAGCTAGACAAACAGGAGACTTTCAGGGTATTAACTGTAAGCAAAAGAGCTTTGAATTATGGAATTTAATGGAATATCTTATTGACATGCTTTCATTCATTGAACTAAATTTTCGTTTATATTTTTTTAAGTGACAAACTTCTTTATTTTTTATTAATTCAAGAGTTCTAGTAGTCAAAAACAGGCCACATGGCTTGATACTGCTAATATGGATTATAGTGAAAAATTGTATTTTTATTTGTCTAAATCCTACTGCTTATTTTAAACAAAAATCTGAGTTAGATCTAATAATCATTTTTTTGCCAATAAACTTGACGGTACCTTACGAAATACTTCAGCCGAAATATGCAGTTTAAAAAAGAGCAAAGTTAATCTGCTCTGCCAATAATATGAAGTGTGGGAAAAACGAACCCTGACGTATTTATAATAATTTAAGGTTCGAAAACTTTAAATCGAATACATACGCTTCAAGCCACGGTGAGTTCCTTTTAAGCCCCAGATAAAATGTTGTAAGCAAAATTAAAGTTGTTTTACTTTAATTCATGCAGATTCAGCCTTGAAGCTAAAACATATTCATTTATTGTTGAATTGTATGCAAAATTGTTGATTTTTCTTTTATCATATCAATAAATACTTTTTTATTTTCACTTATCGCTTGATATGTGAAATTTGTAACTCTGCAGATCTGTCATGTGTTAACAATTTACCGATTCCTCTTTGGGCTGCAGTACTTACTTCTTTACTCAAGTAGATTTTTATAGTATGCCACTAATATGAGAAAAATGCGCGCCATTTCAATTCACAATTGCAATTCATTGTAAACTGTCATAAAAGGAGATTGTGACTGGGACTGTCGAATTCGAATCGACAACAAAGGATTTTTCACTACAGCAAAAGCTGCTAAGCTACACATTTGACACGTCAAAGGTCACCTACACCAGAGTTCAATTGTGTTGAATTTGCAGCAGTAACACACATGTGTCTCTGTGTTAGTACTGATAATAATAACGCATACAATGCAACAAAATAAGAGTAGAGAAATCACTAAATTCTAAAGCTTAACTCATATATGAAAGAATTCGTATTGCATGAAGATTAGACTGAACCTTTTAGATATATGTTGAACGATATGAAATTTAAAAATATCATAGGTAAAATGTACCGTAAGAAACATCTTTTTTGAAAATATCGTAAGATATATAGATAGAGGACTCTACAAGCTGACAAAATAGTTTCAATACCGTTTTCTAGCACTGTTTTAAACTGAAGTCAAAACTTAAAAGCTAATAAAATAAATATAAAGGGTTAAGCAATGGTCTTGGAAAGTTCTTAACAGTCTAAGGGAGCCACATTACAAGATTTCATATTTTGACTTTTGTATTGCCAGAGTTCGAAAAGGCGTTTGTGCTTTGCTCGAAATTTGAATTTTAAAGTTCAACGTTAATATTGCAATTTTCGCTTAAAAATAACCGTTAATCTATAAGGGTACAGCCAGACCACATCTGACCGTTCGAACGGATATCGGAAAAACATTTTTTTATTCAATAAAGAGTGTCGAGCCATTTTAAAAGTAAATACATACATAGTACGTGTCTCACATATTCATGGGAAAAATAAATTGAAAAAGTCAGAAGCGACAAAAATTTTTTAACTGTTCAGTAATCTTCAGAAATGTATTCCAATTTTTCTTCTTTAATTAATGCACAGCGCAGAAATGAATGACGTTTTTGTCTAAAAACTTTTAAAATGTATATTATATTTATTATGTACAGTAGCAGCAGACAGTTTTCGGATACAATACCTTCTAGTCATATGCATTTTTCGTTTTCAAAAATATGTCCCATCCTAAACCACATTATAGTCAATAAAAGTTTATGTATGTATGCGATTGTTTGGCAAGGATTATAGAAACGACAATAGCAATAAAGGCAAATAAACAAAAAACTTTATACTCCACGAGTGCAATTCTCATCCATTTAAGTGCAAATTGATGACACGTGCAAAATTTTTACACAACAATAATAACTACAACGAAAGCAACTAAAAAACATAGATGTGACGCCTAAAAATATGTTAAGCTTTATTTTGTCAAAGCATAAAAGCGATATTAATGCTTTGCACTTGTGGTACGTCAGAAATACAACCGTTATTTGCTATTGATTACATGCAATGTGCGTCTGTGCGTGTTAAATTTTGTATATCCCATGGAGAAAAAACAGATGAAATAAAAATGGGAGCAAAGGTGGTGAAAATTATATTCTTAAAACATTTTCAAGCAAATACATGATATATTAAGACAACATTTAGATGATTATTGAAACTATGAAATGTATTTATTTACATTTTTTTATTGTTTTTATTTCTAGGATTGGAACAGTAAACTATACATCTTAAGAGAAAAGAGCACTTTAAAATAATACAGTTTCATCCAATGATGATTTAAAAACATATGGAATAACTTGACTTGAAAAATAAATTTGAGAAGAATATGATCAAGGATACTTATGTAAAGCGACTGTAGGAAACCTTAGTATGATTTTTCTCATAAGATTTTAAATTTTGTGAATAACTTAACTTTTTCTATTCAAACGAATGAATATTTATTTATGTGACTTATTTTTTTGTATGGGGACGTCCATTAATTACGTGAGCTAAAATAGGGGGGAGGGGGTCAGACAAAATCTCACCAAATCTCACCAAGGGGGGGAAATGGGGTCAATGAAAACTTCTTAATGCATAGAATTTACATTAAAATTTATAATTTAAATCTCACGGGAGAGGGGAGGGGTCCCACCAGATCTCACCAAATCCCACCAAGGGGTTGGGGGGGGGGGGAGTTCCGAATTTTCAAAAAATCACCTCACGTAATTAATGGACGTTCCCTATTGTTATATTGTCAATGTTCTCCCTATGAAGTTTAATAAGTATATAAATCAATACGAAGGTGAATCACAATTGAAGTGGTGGTTTGATTAAAAAAAGAAAAATCAAGGATTCAGCGATCTATTTTCTCGCTGGGCTGTATTTGTTCGCACAACTATATACCACATGTATGTGGTCTTATAAATAAGCAAATATATGCATATTCACTATTGAAAATAGAAAAACAATAAAAATCTGTCAAAATCACGCTACGTTGAATAAATTTACAATTTCTATTGCAATCAATTTTTTCCGGGTTGCAGCTTAGAATTCAAAGAATTTGCATATTTAAATTGGATAAAAAAAACATTCTATGTGAAATGACATATGACTAATTTGTGTGTAGTAGCCATAAAGAAAACTTGTGTTTTTTTTTTGTAGCAAGAGATGAATTGTTCGAACAAATGCATCAATTGATGTGTATTACAAAAAAAAAATCTGAAATGAAAATCACTTCAAAACGCTTCAGGCGCTTCAGTTGTGTTTGTTAAAAATATTATGATCATAATTTTTTTTATGTTTAAATCAATTTGCTAAGTAGATGTTCACTGTAGAGAAAAAGTAAAAGAAAAGTTTTGAAAACTTAAATGTATTGGACAGTAACGAAAATTATAAAAATAGTCGGGGAAAGTCGATACTATTGAAAAATATAAAAATTCGGGAACGTATATGTTAACATATGTGCGACATTTTGCCTCTAGTCTCTTGTTCGTCGCTTGGAAGCTCTGTTTTTTCACGATATCCCAGGTAGCGACGTCATTGCAGGGTTTTCTGCTCCATGAGGTTAAGCCAAGTATGGTCTCATTCGCTCTGAAGACTCAATGTTTTGCCATTTGAATTCGATTAAGCTTCGAAGGTTAGTGCTGCTGAGGTTTTTGACTACGACGTTGATTTTTTTTCGAAGTCAAGTATCCTTGAGCTTACAAGTACAAGTATGTGGGTTGATATTTTTGCTTGTTGCGCATTTCTGTTGAATGTATAGATAGCATCAAATACATTACTAAAACATCTCATCTGCCTCGATCATTAAATCTTAGCAAAAAAGTGTAAGTAAAATGTGTTAATTATTAAACTAAGAAAATGAAGTAAATATGCAACAAATATAAGCAATATCCTTTACTTACTGGCAAGCAAACAATTGAATTAGCACAAAGACATCCCAAAGACAACCCAAAAAGTGCAAAAAACAGCGATTTGTATCCACAACTTCGGCATGAATAGATTAAATACTTTTCTCAACATACATACGTCTACAAGTTTAGTAAGTTTCATTTTCAATACTTTAAATAAACCCTTTAGAGCTATGTTCTATCTAAGCAATGCCAAAGATAACGCCTTCAGGTTATGTTAATTTACACTACACTCCACTTATTCTTCTTTGCTTTGTGACAGATATTTATTTATGCTAACACATATTTCTTCTTTTTTTTTAACAAGGACTTATTTTGGTAACTGGATGGCTTTTTTTTCCTTTTTGTAACTATTTACATTTCTCAATGAATTTTATCTTTTTCTTCCAATTTTGTTTGATTGCAAATAATTAATATTTGCTAAGCCTAACTTCTTAACAGCCTCACTGCCTGACGTTACTTGTTAATACTGTCGTTCACAATTCTGACAACTTGTGTATTAAGTACAGTCAATTTTTCAACTAATCCTAGCTAAATGTTTGTATTTATAATGATCACAATTGACAGCTTCAACTTTAGTTGACGGCATAAACGCCTATTTAAGCTTGTCACAGTGACAGAGACGTGTTTGCCAAATGTCTCTGCCAGAAAGCAGAGAGTATCTTGGCATTTTGCATATTATTACTGCTACTGCTGCTGCTACTGCTTATTTCACAAGGGCGAGTTATGCGCGTAATTTACAGCTTATGTACATGAATATGCTACTAAAATGTAGATTATTTGATAACAAAAAAAAACTGAGTGAAGTTGTGTTAATGGGATGGTTATTTATTAAGTATTATCCTTTAGAAAAACGGATTTCTTTAGATTGTGTAAATGCGTTTCATTTATTTTAAGTCTGATGCAAAACTGCTGATGACAACTGTCGTTATTTTAAAGTGTTAGAAATTGAACTGAATGTACCCCATATGTAAACTTGTATGGTGCATCGAAAAGTATGAAAGATTTCTTTCTAGAATATTAAAAACATATCAAAAGTATACATCTTTAAAAAAGAGTTAAATTTTTTTATGATTTTGAAAAATCAAGGCAATTGAAAAATCTATTTAAAGCACTTGGACACAGATTTTAACAGTCCACCAAATGGGACAACTTTTTGATCAAGTTTGAGTTTATGGTTAGTTGATGTACAGCATACGGCAAACAAATGAAAGTCACTTAACATCAAAACAGATTTCACAGGGTTCACAGTTCAGGTGAGCTGGCGATCAGCTCTGGAGAAATGTTTTAATTTTTGAGCTAACCAGAAAATGGCATATATCACGAAGGAGTTGAATTCATTCTCAGCAATGAATATAAGTAAATGAATAATGTGAGCTCGCTTAAAAAGTAGAGCTGGGAATGTACATTTTATACAAATATATGCTCCAAGGGAGGTTACTGACATTACAAAGAAAAAAGCGTTTTATCCAACTTATAAAGAAATATTTTATCAACTTTTTTTATGTCTTATTTGGTTTAGAAATATGCTAAGTTAGAATCCAAACCAAATATCGAACTTTTGAATGAATATTGTTTTTCTCATCGAATTTTGCTCACAGGCGTCCCTGTGAAAATTTTGAGTCGTACGTTTAAATTTGATATCAATACATGATGGAACTAAGTTCATGTCATTAATTAAAATATTATCTAAAGGTCAGCATATTTTTCTCAAAGGGACGCAAAAAAATCGCCTTGAAGAGCATTGAACATTCATCGAAAGTAGGTAAGCTATGCTGTTATATTATTTTTATTTAAATAATATTTAAAATTAACGTGAATTATTTCAACACTAAAATTAATCACAAATTATTTCTGCAATAACTTTAATGCTTTATTGTTAGTAAGGAAAAAAAAAAAAGGTACAACAATATGAATCACTTAAAGACTTCCGGTCTAAATTATTATTACTATAAGTCCCTAGCCTATCTAAAATCCATCTATACCATTTTATAGAGCTCCATACAAACACGTTTGCACACAAACGCTGTGAACATTCGATTACGGAATTAAGTGTAATCAGCAAATGTTTGATCCCTGAATGCTCTGGGGAAATTCACAAACAATCAGAAACTTAAAGGAAAATCGTCCAAAAGCACACAACGTTATTCAGCAGCAAACGTGAAAATATCCGTTTGCACATACATACATACAAAGAGCATACATACATACAACATGATGGGAAAATAAAATAAAAAGTATTAATAATAAAATAAAATGCTTCGTTCCCAGCAAACATTTGGAAGTATGGTGTTGGTGTAGAACTACTCTGAGTTTTTATTGAGAAATGCGTCGAAAAGCCGTCGACAATCGTAGAAATGCTGAGTCTTGTTCGTTCAATATTTTCAAGAACTTTATCATAATTTCTAATTTTCAATGAAGAGGTGAAATCAGAACTTTGTCGAATGAAACTAATTGGACATTCATTATGATTTTGTTTTAAATAAATTCAGGGTCTTGTCTAAGTTCCCAATTCTTTTTAGTATACTGATTTCTTTTCTTTTCTCAGAGTGTGAGTGTTCTAAATTACTTTCTGGCAAAATTTCTTTCTAATATGCTACCATACTAAAGAAAACATAGTCTTTCATTTTGTGCTATCAAAATTTGGTTACCTCTTCCCTTTACAAAGATATGTGGGTATGCATTATATCCGAAATGCAGCTTTCAAAACTAAATTTCAGAGTGCAATTGTCCCAATTACATTTTTTCCATTTGAATTGACATTTAACAATAAACAAACTTCTTCAACTCTAAAGTGAAAATATACTTTAGATAAAGAGGACTAAATGTATCTCCAGAGGTAATTTGGCTTAATTTAAAGATACAAAATTTATGGCATTAATAGTTTCAAAATGGCCGAAATAGGATTTTAAAAGTAGAAAGGTTTTCTTCTTCCATTTGCTTATCTGTTTGGCCCTGTTTAAGGATTATTGTATTAGGAAAATACATTGGAAAATTTAGAAAATGAATTCAGTGATCGTTATTTGACGAGACGCTGACTCTAAACAATTTTTTTTTTTTTCAAATTGGTATTAGAATATGAGCTTGCGCGTGATCCAAATCACCAATATGGAAATTGGAATATCTGCCGTGATTACAAATGTTTGATGGGTACAATCGTTTACATTGATTGTTCTATGTATTTGTGGGAGTAGGTATGACTTAAAACGTATACTCAAACCACAATATTTGAAAGCTTATAAAACATAAGTGAAGGTGTCTGTATACGAATTTTTAAAACCCTGCGATTTCGGCTAATAAAACTGAAACAAAAGCTTTCTTTCCGATACAGTTTATTTTTTTTGGCTGCATATAACAATTTGTAGCAAATTTTCGAGAAGTAGTAATAGTTTAAAATTACTTGCCCATTTTTACTTACTCAGTTTGTATCGAGAGTTGATGATTTTCAAAAGAAGAATTATAGGCAAAAGTTCATGCATACATACATACGAGTATATTAGTGTTAGTATGTTAGTGTCAAAAATATTTTCCTTTAGCAAGTTTTCAGTTCACAATCTAAATGCATTAACCTAGAAAAGCGTAGTGTAGGGTATATAAAAAATCATCAAATTTAATCAGAAAAAGATTACCAATTCAAACCGAAAGTTAAAAAATATTTTCAAAGCCAAAAGAACGTGAATGGGACTAATAAGGATTTATTTTTACACATCACAGCCGTAATATCACAGACAGACAAACAAACGGACAGACAAAGGAAAAAAAGACAAAAATTGCGTATCGTAATCACTCAATAAAATGTTTGGACACTACGCTATGTGCGAGTGTGTGTGTGTGGGCTAAGTTTTGTTGGCGATAGTAATTCATTCAGACGGAACAAATCAATATTTTTTATCGTTGAAACATCTTAATTTCATTGATTATGATGTGAAATTTCATAATAGCGACATAGACGATAGACTTCGTAAAATTAACTTCATATTGTTGAATTTTTCGGGAACGCCAAACATTCAAAAATATATTCCTTTGTGAGATATTCCTCCAAAAAAAAAAGTAAAGGATCGTCACCAAAGTTACAAATTTATAATTTATATATGTTTAGATTTTGATCTCCATATTCAAAAAAAATAAGTTTTTTGTTGAAAGTATTAAATTTTTTTAAATCTTAAAACCATATTTTTCGCCCAAAAAAATAATTACTTTTGCTAAAAATTACAGTATTTATTGGAAACTTTAAAACGGTGAAAGATGGGTGAAATTTTATCTTAAGAAGATTTTTCGGCGGTGAAATCGAAGAGCTTTCATTCACCTTTTATAACAAAAACTAAAAATCAAATAAAATTTTTTAAGTTTTAATGAGTTCACTATTTAGATAAATTTCTCCCAACATTTTAATACAATGTCTATGATATTGTCAAAATCTTTCAAAAATTGTGTTGAAATCATAAATAAATGGAGGTAAGTAGTTATTTGCAAATGAAAAAAAGAAAAATGTTCTAGATGTGGCTCTGTTTAGATAGCCATTTTGATTTTTTCAATATGCTTTATTGTGAAATTGTAGATATTAACAAATCTAGTAAGCCTCATCCCAAGCAAATTAAATGTTTGCTCAAAATCATCAAGCCCCTTTTTTAATTCAATTACATTTTTATGCAGTGCTGTGCAAATATTATGATGGGACAAATTAAAATGTCGATTCAGACAGCAAAAATCAACAAAATATCGTCTTTATAAACCATCCTTCCCTCTTTAGCTACACTACGAGTACTTCACGCATATGAAATTTTAAAAACAAATTTCGAGAATTCACGAGAAAGAAAAAACAAATACTCGTATACAAACCTCAACTTCAAAATGTTTGCCATTTCTCACACTTAAGTTGGTAATCCACCAGAACTGGGTACATGCGCAGGAAAATCACTTGATTGGCATTTTATATGGATGGCTAGATGAAGCCAGACAGACATACGTATCACCAGTTTGCATTTAACATCATCATCAACATCGTCACCCTCCATACTCACACGCTAATTTAGATTTTGAGTCATTTCATAACCTTCCGACGCAAAGAATCCTGGATGTGTATGAGTGATGCGGCGCACAGTGGTATAAGTAGATCCCGAATCAAAATGGAAAATCAAAACTACCAAATTCACCTATGTACATTTAGCTCACATGCCTAGAAACTTGTCGAGGGATTTTAACCCCCTACTACTTCACAGAAAATCATCTGTTGTCTTAAGCCCCTCCAAAAAATTTAGTTTAGGAATCAAGCGTAGTTTTTGAATAGAACATATAAAAACCGTATGGGAGCTTTAGTTTTGAAACTTGGTGAACATTGTTTTTGCAAAACAACTCTCATTTTTTGACAAAAATACTACCAGAAACAGAATCAGCGATGTTTTTACCCACATTTTTCATAATTATAAATTGATTCAGTGATCTCGAAAACTTTTGAGTCCAGAATTTTTTTAATATTTTTTTTTTGGTATAGTTATCACATCAGCACTTTTGTCTATCTCGATTTGGAAGCTATCCCACTGTGCCGCGACCCTCAGCATCGAGCTGCTGCCATTGTTATTTTTGTATGAGTAGTTGAAGTTGTTGTGGGTCTGTATATTGAAGATAAATAAATCATTACCATATTTTCATTATGTGCTCATTTTCCACTTTTCCACTTTGTTGACCAGCAATAAAAACAAATCTCTAACAAAATTTCATAATTTTAAGGATTTTCTCTTTTTTCTTTTTTGTTTGCTATGGATGCCATATCATGCGTTCTAAGCTCTTTTTTGTGGTTTATAAATTCAATCACTCTAAGTTTAACGTCTTACTTACTTGTCCTTTCACTTTATATTCCTTGGTTTATCGAAAAGAGATGCATTCCCAATTATAGATATTGGGTAATTTGTATGAAAGTTACATTACAAAAATAAAAATTTAATTAACTCTTTTTGGAGTTAGACGACCAATGGGACATATAGGTCCTACGATTTTTCACACCTTTGCAGGTAAAATAATTTTTTTTTTGCGGCACTTTTGTTTATTAAGTTGGGGTCGCTGAACACGAATTTGCTGTTTGATTTTAAAATTTCCCCACGGTTCAGGAACGGTCGTCAAAGTGTTAAATTGGTATAAATATGCTCAGTTTGAAACTCGTTTGTAAAAATTTGAAAGCTCAGCTTTTAGCTGTGTTATAAATTGTTTACTGCGTCCTACGATTTCCTTGATTAAAATTTACATACATTTGATTTGATTATAAACTACAGAATATATATTTCGCTGTTCAGATCAATTTTAATGCAGGTTTTTTATATGTAAAAATCACTCTTCCACATAATTAAAATAATCAAGTTAATTAATTCAACTTTATTTATCAATTTGAAATTTTGATGCATTGCTCCCAAATCAAGCACATAAATCATGACTATGTACATATATTCATCCACCATGCAAAGGCGGTGACAACATAATAATTCGCGTGACATATGTCAGATTTATATGCAAATGTTTTGCAAACACTTGGACAGACAGATGGGTAAACAAATAAGTAAATATACAATTTAATTGCCAATCTTTGTTTATTGCAGCATTCGTCTGCGAAGGGTGCTTTCTATCACAATTTGGATTTAAACTTTGATGAAGGATTTATTATAAACGTAGTTATTTAAAATGAAGTTTAATAGAGCTATGAAGCTGTTAAGTTTACTTATGGTTGGAATACTGAGAAGTGAAAGCTTATGTTGAGTTGAATCATTCTAAATTGGCTTCGCAAATACGAAAAATCTTACCAAAAAGAGTGGTAAATCAAATTTGTCACAGAACTGTTGGTTTTGGCGCTCGAAAATATTTGATCTGATCTGATCTAATGGAGACTTAATTTTTTCGTTAAATGAGCATTGTCGATAAAAGAATTAAATGGTATTTTTTCAACTAAATTCAAATTTGTGGATAAGCATGTTAATAATCGTATAATTGAAAATTCATATATGGATATTTTTGAACAAAAAAATCTTTCATCAAAATTCTGGTTTACATACGTATCCACTAAATTTACTGTAAGATCCAGAGACAACAATTTTTCGTATTTGAAGAATTTTTTTTTCCTGCAGCTCATGCGGTTTGTAAAATAATGAAAAATTTATATAAAGTTTGCCCCGACTAAATAAGTATTACCAAAGGAGAAACTCATCTAAAACTGAAAAGAGAAAAACGCAGTGCTATTGGATCATGGTTTCAAATTTATGTCAACTTAAAATGATCATTTTAAAGCGGAAGGATGGCAACAAATTAGCTTAAATATTTTCCTATAAATAGACAGCGAAGTATTTTAACTCAAATATTTCAAAATACGAACGAGGTGGATCGATTCTGAGACTGGATTCAGACTTAGCGCCAAAAATTTTATAGAATAGAATTCACATCTTTCCAACAACTGCCATATAATCAACATCCAATAAGACGGTTACTTTAAAATGATCTCATAGTTCATCATTTAAACTTTATACAATCACACTGAAGGGGAATTAAATATGAATTTTCTCTTATAAGTCGTACTTAGATTTTAAAATATATAATATGTTTGAAACTTAGCTTATATATAACTTAAAAGATTTATAATATGTTTAATTTTTTTTTGAATTCATTATAAAGAAAAAAGAATATATAAATAAACAGTTTAATTATTTCTAAGAAATAAGCGTTTGTTTAATAAAAATTGCTCCAAATAAGGCAAGTAAGGCTAAAAATTTTCAAAAAGGGTTATTTATATGAATAATTATAATTTTAATTTCTATGAAATAAAATTACATAGCCAAACTTAAAGCAAAATACCAAAATCAATGAGTTTCCCGTAAAAAAAAAAAATTATATCCAAAAAAAATTATAAACAAACCAATAGCATCCTTAAACCATCAATTGTCAGACAACAAATTGAAAGTGATAGCAGAGGATTTCGATCGATTTTCTAATGTGTGTGTGTCGATTCAAACTAAAATGTTTCCCAATAAAAAACAAATTTCCGGAATGTGCTACTGATTGTTATTGACGTGCACCAATTTATAGTATAAATAAGTCTTAAGGGTAAGAGAATACGAGACGAAAAGTAAATTAAACGACCTTTATCAGCAATGCATTTATTATGTAAATTTTATAAAAGGAAAAAGATATAAATGTTGTTTAAAATTATTCACACTCACGGCACCCAACTTTTTTTCTAATAGTCATGTGCTAAGTTAAAATATTGCCTACCATGGGGACTAAATATTCCCCAACCCTCTTAACAATTTAATGCCAAATCAACTGTAAACATTTTCATTTCGAATGTTGACTGTTCGACATCATTATTGCAGCTGTTGACAGATTTGTCAAACATTTAACATATTTTGAATTTGGGTTAATCTATTGAACATTTTTATAGTTTCAATAGCACCAATTTGCGTTAGTTAAAGCCGCATCAACAGCATTTTACTCTCTTTTCGCCGACGATAAATTCAACAAACATACATTGATAATGATGTATAGTAGGTTAGACTACATGTTCCATATAATCTGAATTTTGATTCAGAATCTTAATCTAACAGCAGTAGTCCTTTGCGTCAGAACTTTGAAACCCAAAAGTGCCAACATTGCATTTTTTTAATCATATCCTTTAAATTACCCTTAAAAGGGTGGGGAAATCCTCTTCTGTGACTTCAAAAATATATTTTTTAACTTTCGGAATTCGGTGTTTTCAATCCTTTTGCTAGGGACAACCGTAAGTGAATCAGTTATACATATATACATATACATATTTCCACCGTTTTCTAGAGAATTGAGCACCAGCAATTATTATGAGTCTGGCTTAGAATGATTTTCGACGCATCGATTTCTTTCTCGAACCACGTTCTAACGTTTAATTTTTTTTCTTTTTTTTTAAATTTTAATTATTTTTACAATACATATTTGCTACTTTTTCATGAAATATCCCATAATTATTTGTTTTCAATCAAGTGATTTTTCAATTCCACTTCATACCTACACACGAGAACTTTCAATTGGAACAACCCTTACTCTCGTACTCATTTGCGCTCCATTTCCATTGGTACATATATACGTTTGCTACTCACTTACATACTTCCTTTACAATTTGTATCTTATTACATCAATTTTTTATTGTAACTCGCGTTCCGCAATTTTCACTTTTGCGTGTTAAACGAGTGTTTTAAGTGTTAATAGATTACGTGCAAATTGAGGGTCCTGAAAGGTGTTCCTAATGTTTCTAATGACTACAACCCAATACTTCACCCCATTTGCGATTCATTTACTAGAAAATTGTTATGCTGATTGTATGAACGCGTAGTACAAACCCTTTTGCTTAGTCGATTGAAATGTTTATGAGGGTTTGAAGTCGATGCTTTGATTTAAAAATTTTTTTTTTATGTAGCTTTGTAAACATCAAAATAGCCATCGGCGATTGTGGTGCTTCATCGCATTTTTCTCGCATTGTGTTTTGCCAAATTGTCAGTTTCTAGCATTATACCTAAGGGCATTAAAAATAAGGATATGAAATTGCAACATTTGTGCAACTAATTGGGGTTGTTTTCCCGTGATTTCTAATTAGAATTTTTAAAATGATTTTTTTAAAATCATACAAATATTAACTGCATGGTATCATTAAATATGAATTGTTTTTACATTTAACACACTGTAATCTCCTAACACATAGAGTATAAATGAGGGTAGACTCAAAGTGTCGACTTCAGAACTAAAACAACGCCACCTTTCAAAAATATAACTTTTGGTAAATGAAAAACGGCTAAAATTCATTTCAATTGAACATTGAAACTGCATTTCGCGTTTGATATAAAGTTATAAAAGATAAATAAATAAACATTTTAATGACGAAATAACTATAGAAATATTGATCAGGGCACTATTCGAATGGTTCTCTCAGCTCCATTAAGATCTTTAATAATGAAACATACATACGTACTGGGGTATAAGTTCCTTTGATTGCTTTTTCTAATGCAATTTGATATGCTCAAAAATCTAACAAATATTCATTATTAAAAATAAATCAATAAGCTGTTGCACTTTACCTATTCTCATTTCAAATTTTATTTTTCACCCGCCTTAAAAAGATATATAAGTAAGTACAAATTTCATAAAAATTCTTGCGGTACATTTCAAGTGTTCTACCACAAGCTGATTTAAGCAGTGATGGTTTTAAGTCGATTTGCACTTAATTCTTTTACTTGCTATCCTTCAAATAAACACCCAAGTAGTATTTGAATAAACGTATTAAGTGGCGAAGACCAAAAAAACACAAAAAAACAACACAATAAACCTCACTGTACAAAATAAAGTCCTTCAGCTGCAATTGCAATTCCGCAACGACGTTCAATCTGTTATGAAATGCGCCAATGGCAATCCTTACAAAGCAGTCAACGTGGTATCCACTGGATCTGTTGCATCCGGTGCGCTGTGCTGCTGACTGCTTAGTTCCTTTGATATTCGTTGCCGTTGTATTTTGCAATTCCTTGTGCTTCAACTACAGAGCGATACGATTTCAATAGCAATTTTTCAATTTTCCCTTTCGCGAATAATAAAAATGTCCTGACTGAGTTTGCTGTGATAGTACAAAGTGTAACCCTGTGCGTCTGCATCACACTTTCATCCGATGCGTGCGACTGTTAATAGTGTGTTTTTTTACCCACCTCAATGCTGAGGCTTATAAATAGTAAAATACCTTGTGACGACCATGACAGTTTTTTTTATGGAGCCCAACAAGACTGGTCTTGGTTTCATTTTAAGTATTTAAAAAACAGATCAATATTTTACAAATATTTTGAGGAGCCTAGGCTGAAGGATCAGTGGTTGTATACAGTGAAAGACTTAGCAGTGAACGTTTATAGCTATGTAACCTCGTATAGTCAGCAAATTCAAAGAGAAAGTCTCAGAGATTTGACCTGAATGACCTGACAAGTATGTATCTAGTGCCAATAGCAAGGATTACTAGGTGACCAAGACACAAATCGAAGGCGTTCAGAAAAACTTATGAATTTTTCCACGATTGGCTAAATATTTATTTTTGAGGCTGTAACCTCTTTACTGGCAAATGACCTCAAATCGAAGGCATTCAAATGTTTTGGTGAACGAGAAGCCATCCGAAGATACTTTATCAATTGTTATTTAAATCGTAGATTCAGCTGCTTCAAAAAGTGACTTGATCAAATGTTAAGCTTCACAAAGCCATCATATTGAATGATCTTGTGGAAGTTTGGCTTTCAAATTGACGAGTAAAATTTGTTCTCTATTTATTCCTGAAAAATACAAAATTCATAATTTTCAGAACTCGATCTAGCAGCTCCAAAGTGGGGCTAGAAGTTCTGGTCCAAAAAGACAGTACGTAGGTCAACTGGAGTGAAGTATTTCTTACACCGTTCCCAGAAACCAATACCCTTTGCCGCTTCTTTCAACAAACCGAACACAAGATCTGTCCACTTTAGGTCCGGTTGAACCGAAATGGCCAGAATCAGAATATCAAGAGTTGTTGACCTCGTAATATCTAAGCTAGCCACATTAAAGGAAGACGGGGAGTAATCCATTCGTCTGTGAGACAACAGAAAGCATTGGATTTTAATAGCATTAAAATTAAGTCGTTGTCATTAGGTCTACAGTAAAGCGAGACCAGCGGAAACCATATTGGCGGTCACTAAGTAAATCGTTAGTTTATTACGCTCTCCATAACTGAGAATATCGCAATGGGTCGGTAATTGTTAAGGCTGGAAACCTCACCTCTTTTGAAAACTGGCGGGACATAAGCAACCTTCCTACATGATAGAAATATCCCACTAGAATAGGATATGTTAAAAAGCTTACGTAATGGAGGAGCTTGAATTGAGGAATTCTTCATCAACACATGGGCTGATTTGCCATCAGGCCCTTAGGCTTTGTTCATCTTGAGCATTACAAGGACTCTATTTACTGCCCTTGTTCGCAAGTAAATAGTCGGCATTGTTGAAGACTTAATCTGCAAAGGGGGCAAGGGCTGAAAGCTTTCTGGTAGTGTACCATTTTTTGCAAAAATACTTATCATTAGATTGGTTTTATCAACAGAGTCAGTGAAAAAATATTCCAACACAGTTGAAATAGTCGATAAGAACTGAATCAGTTCAACTGATTTTTCACTCTCTTAACAAATGACCAAAAACTTTCGAAATATTTCGGTAGCGAAAGGATTCTTTTGCATAATTACGCTTTATTCGTGAATAAACTTTCTGCGCTAAATCGTGGCATTGGAGTTCTTTCTAGGCTCGTTGCCAAGCCATTTAGTATCAGCATTCCTAATGAGCCGCCAATACCGAAATATTTCCTTTTTGGACCTGACTGCAGACCTGCAAGTCTCATTTAACCAAGAGTGGTTCTTAGGTTTCATGTTAATTTTATGAAAAGTTATGAATGATCGAATATCTAATAAAATTTATGTTCTTATCAACGAAACACAATTTCCAATTGAAGTTACGAATAAAAAATTATTTAACGCAATCCAAATTGCATTGATTCTTAGCCATGTTGATGTTAAGTTGGTTTATTTATGCGTTTGTGTGATGTAAATGAATGAAGGCAGGACACAACATTCACTTTATTTTATTCTGCTAAATGTAGATAATAAATCCAGGGGATCGCTCAGCACGTAATCAATTATGCCATAAAGAGCACTTAAAGTAGGATATGTGATCCTTTATATACGTTTTAATGTGCAGTTGTTATTTTTGCTGATAGGTGAAAATCTTCTTTTTCATGGTTCAAAACAATAAAAGTCCGCATAATAAGTTCATCCTAAGATTGAAATAAATACAGTAAATCTGATAAGGATAGTAACCATGAACACCTTTTGTTAGTACAACTAAATTAATTTTATTCAATACCACAAGAAAACTGCGACTGAACTTGGCACACTGTGAGCTAGTGTTCAAATTTGTCCATTTTTTTTTGTGTCGATTTTGCTATTTCATCTGATATTCTTCAGTGGCTCCCCGTTGGCCATTATGCGGCAAGGTGTCAGATGAGAGCAAAAGGATAATATTACACTCTCCTTTGCTTTGATGCTTTATCAAATCGTCTTAGCTTAATTTTTTTTTTTTTGTTTATTTTCAAGCCTTGTTTACAATAAGTGTAACTATATCTTAGCCAGACAAAATATTCTTGAAATTGTTGATGTGCTTTTTAATAGTTTACTGATCCATATTAATGGTGTTATCCTGAGCAAAGTGTGTAGATAGTTTTAATCCCATAAAAAGAAATTGTTTTGATTTCTACTCAGCTTAAAACAGTTTATAATTTCAAAAAACTTCTTTAATGCACTTTTCAATTGAAAAAATTTTCAAGTTCAAATTTTGTTTTTTGACTTCTCAGATTTTTACTATTTTCTGTGCACATCAACTTTGTTCCGCTACTGAAGAAAAAAATTCAATGCTAATATTGAAATTTTAAGCGGAAGAAAGTTTAAAGAAATACATGCTTCCATGATTTGGATTTTACTTTCTGATTTACAGCGAAATTTCATTCAACTTTTGTTACCTTGGCTTTATTTTCTCAGAAGAAACTTAAAAGAAAAATGCAAGTAAAAGAAAAGATTTTTCCTCCACTTATTTCTTCTTAGTAGCTAAGTGTTTCCTCCAATATTTACCTTCAATTCACGCTTCATCACTTTATTGCACACAGCACAGCGACTACTGGACGACGTTGGCAAACATTCAAGGAATAGTTGGGTCTTGGTGCGATAATGTCGTTGCTTCTCTTACTCCTAATAATATTGTTGATGCCGATGTTGTTGTTGTTTGTCAATATCTAATTGAAATGGTGTAAACGTACAAACGATAAAAATGAATGAAATAAAATCCGATATTCACGCTGCTGCTCCATTTAACAAATTCCTATTTCCGGTCCTCTTGCAAAGACGTTGATGTTGGGGTGATTTATAAATTAAAGAAGCGGTAGGAAAAACTGCTTCGGAGATTAAGAAAGCATTAGTAAAAGAAATATGGATCAAGAAAATGAATAAAAAAAAAAAAACTGAAATCTGTTGAAAATGCGTTAAAGCGTAATTCACGATTAATTATTTAGCTTAAGAAGCTCTGGACAAAACATGCACCTTCGGAATAATTAAAATTAAAAAAGCTTTCTATGGAAATGTGCATTATGAAATTTACATATTTCAAACAAAAGCTGCTTGTTTTTTAAATTTTGTACTATGAACGTTCATAAGCTGAAGGTAACTATCAATCGACCCTAGTCACTCCAAAAAAAAAAAAAAATCCGTCATTTAACTCTAAGAAAAACTCACTGTGCAACCGTAGCTGTAGTTGGAACTTTCAAAAGTTTTAAATTCTTTTTCCAAAAATCGTCTTCATTTATCAATTTAAATTTTTAATTTTTTTATCATTTTTTACGCTATTCATTCATGTCGGCAACCCTATATTTGCTTGTAGCAGGCTAAGCTGCCTCAGTCTCTGGCTTTACTAATGAGGGTGACCCAAAATCTTTCGTCCGGTCTTGGTAATTCCAACCGAATTCATCGAATAGTGGTATTTTTATCCAATCTTTAATCAAATTATTCGGTCTTCTGATTTACATAAGTTTGAATACTACGAATAAAAGGAATGGCTAAAATAGTTTGAATAATTCTACTACCAGTTGTTCGAATATTTCAAGTAGCTCGAATGCTGCAAGTAATTCAAATATTTCCAATTATTCGGATAGTTCGAATAACTTAAAGAATTTGTTATGAAATTGACAGGCTTATTCCATATTTTCAAATAACATCAATACAGAGGCGTTCTTCTTGATGACTTATCAGTCATGACTTGGAAAATGGACTCGTCTGAAAGGCAAACCTGCGGAAAAAAAATATCATTTATGACGTTGAAGACACTGATAGAAAACACAATTCATATTTACCCTTTTTCAATCTTCTAATGAAATGTTTTTGTACGGTTGGGTCGTTCTTTGATCAAAGCCTGAGAAAGCTTATGCTTGTGATGTTGGTCCCTTCCAAGCTAACCAAGTCACATTATGTTAGAAGAAGGCCTGTAGAAAAATACCTTTCTGACTGTATTGTTTCGATGTTGAAAGTTCCCACGCCTCCAAGGTCTTGCAAATGCTGGATTATTGCATTGAATCTGTTGGTGTAAGTCAGAGAGTTTTAGAACCGGATTTTCGTGAAAACTCGAAATTCTCCATATGGGTTTTTCATTGCTGAAACTAATTATTTTGTGAGCTATAAGCGATATATTTAAATATGCTGATTTGGATTCAGCAACTCAAAATCCTTAAGAAAAATTTAGTTTGTTTCGAAACACAAGTTAAATTTTTTTTTTCATTCTGACTACAGAACATGCAATTCTTCCCAACCATACTCTAATTCCTAACTCAGATAAATTGGCCGTGACACTAAAACAGTCAATCGTAAATTTTGTAGTAACATATTCCATTGATAGGTATGTAAGTGTTACGTTGATTATTGGTATGAAAAAAAAAACAAAACAACAATAACAAAGAAGTTGATATAAATAACCCACTCTTAGACTCAATAATGTCAATGAAAACAAATTGATTTATTTTCATTTGGTAAAAAAAAAAACAGTCAATATAAAGCAATGCCACACACTGAGATGACGAAATCCAACAAGAAAAAACCGTTTTATTGGCTTTGGAATGATCAAATAAAAGGAATAGGAACAGCATACCTGTATAGCTTACAATGTAGGGGGAGTAAACAGTTATGTTGCCTTTAAGTATCCTATATATAGATATAGATAGATAGAGAGGGGCATAGCAAAACAAAACAATGTGAAATACAATAAAATGAACTGTAGAAATGCCGTCGCTTCTTCTCATATATGCACGCGCTACAAACTAAAGTCGAACATTAGATTGCTTGATGTTGATTTCGTGACCAAAATCTTAAAAATTTTACCAAAAGCACCATCAACTAAGAGATTGACTGAGTGACTGACTGACTGTGTATGAGTGTGTAAGTGGGTAACTGAATGAATAAGCGTGTACATAAGCAAGTGTGCTACCATAGTGCTTAGCCACAATTTGGCACAAAATGGCCTTGACAGGCTAAGAGTAGAGTAAAGAACTCACTCTATTTTCATTTAGCATTCATACCTATGTTAGTAGCAATTCTGAATGAGCATCTCTGAATCAGCTATGGAATTTTTAGTACATTTTTAATTTTTTCAGTACCAATTACTTTTCGACAAGTACGTAAGTACAACATTTAGTAGTTGTTTAGGAAAGTACGCAAGTACAATGAATTGAACTTTATTTTATTTAGTTCATTTCCCAAGCCGTTGCGCTCAGGGCAGCCGCTGCGCTCAAGGCAGCCGCTGCTTTCGCATCCCTAAGTATGATACATACTAGAGATCTGCAAGAGTGCATTCGAAACGATAATCATATAAACTTGCTTGAACTTGTATAACAATTTATTTGCGATTTATTTTCAAGTCCAGCACTCACTCACCTGTCCTGCTTGGTGTTTCAATTTTTTTTTTTGATTTGATTTGTGGTTTTTGTGCAAAAATCTCGATGGACTCGCAATATGGTGAATGGCTTGATGTTTCTAGTGTATGGATGCAGACCTCTAATACATACGCTCAAAAATTGCTAACATTTCAAATAAAATGTAGAAGAAGTTACAGGCGGCGTACATAAGCCAAAATCAAATTTATTTTTCGGAATTTATGGTGCAAGGTTGGGCTTGAAAGACGCTAGGATAATTTCCAAGTCAGTCAGTTCAATGATAAAGAACTTATAAATAAATTATTCTGGAATAGTCAGAAAACCGTCAATCGAAATGATTATATCCGTACATTTTTTGACTTAAAATGATCCTAGCACAACATAGAAGTATTATCTTGTCAAGGATAAAAACTAAATTTTCTATAAAATCAATAATAAAAATAGCGAAGACTGATTTTGAATCTATTGGATTAAAATAATTCATGCAATTCTACATATGTTTCTAATAAATTTCATCCCAAATAAAAATCTCTTGAAAATTCTTCATTTTTGTATAATTTTTTATGACTTTCTGTGCAATCAAAAGTTTTTGAATTGTAACATTTCGCATTTTTTGGAATTTTTTTCTTTGCATTGAATGTTAAAAATTGAAAACTCCTTTCTTGCTTCTTTTCAGAAATATTTAGAAAACAGTAAGTACGAGCTACAAAAAGTACATTTCAACTGCAAATTCAGTACATTCGTAAAAAGTCTAAATGCCATCACTTCATTTCTTTTTATGGCATTTTTGTCACGTGGAACATACAATAAAAGAGAATAAAAACGTAAGTAAGAATTATGTTCACACATATTGCAATGACGTCTGCGGATTTTCGAATCTGACATTCTGCCATGTACATACATACATAGGTGGTTCTTTCATTGGTCTCATATGTGGGTTGCGCACTGCAGAATATAAAGTCAAATTTTGTAAAGCTGCTACTGCTGACTTTGCTGCACTGATGACAGCATTAATGCCAATTAAGGTTTGAGTGATAATGCGACACGGCTTCATGGAATTCTGTCAAATTTATTGCAGAATTTGTAACAGCACAATCATTTTAATTTAATGCATTCCCACACTGCACAAAGTCCGACTTTAGTATGGAAAGCGAAGAAGAATAATTTTTTAACGGAAAAATTGTACTTGAAACAGTAAGCGATTCTAAAATAATTTGTTTGGCGTTCGTCTGCTTATCGAAACCTTTGTCCTTGTCGTGCTTTTATTCACAGGAAATTTTCAGTACAAAAAAAAAATCGTAGAAGAGCGTTTGTTACTGTGTTCAGAACCGGCTAATTGACCGTTCTGAAACAATGACGCGAAGGCCAAAATCTAATGGTAGTTTCGATATCAACGAGCCTGAATTACTCTTAATTGACATTAGTCGATTTCCCTCCAATTTGACTGCAATTTGTCTATTGTTTTGGAAATGACAAGCGTGGAGCAATACTTTTTTCTTTTCAGTAGATTTTTATTAAACTTGTGTTAAAGATAGCACAATTACATTTTGTTTTTAGTAAACTTTCTGGATAAGTGATAAGAAATACATTTGCCAACCAAAGAATACATTCCCAGTTCAGATTCAGTACATTCCCAAAAAACCCAAACGCCAATACTGATGAGAACGAAAACTTGACTGACTCAATTAAATAGCTTCAAATAAATCAATATACATAGTGATATAAGTATGGTTTGTCAACGTTATCTAAAATTTTATATTGTTAAGCAAAATAATTTTTTGAAACCGTCAACTTAATAGTCTGATTTAAACTTTTTGCATCGTAGTTTTTGCTCAACTTACAAAATGAATGCAACCTATTGCATCTACATGACGTATTACGTACTGCACTTCTTGTTGTATTCCAAAAGCAACCAGTGTAACCTTTTAATTTTCACAGAGTCTCCTGACCACACTTATGTTTTTCTTTTCTCTTATTTTTGCAGATTATTATGAAATTTTTATGTTCTACACCTTCTCATACAAAGACAAATATGGCCTTCAGACTGGTTTCGATTGCTGTTTCTATCCATCTATGTATTAAAGTGCTACTATGTATAGGGTTAAATCTCTATTCTGAGATTCGCAATAATAAGAAAATGCAAACCACAATTCTTTATCCACACACACTTTATATATTATAAGCACAGCAGTGTTCCCAATGGATATTATGATAAAATTCTTAAGTGAAACTGTATTAGGGTGTGTCATAATTTAGTAAAAAAAATATGCATTTGCTACTCTAACGCACAGAAGGACATGTTTTGTAAACTATAGGATTCGCTGCTGTCTGATGTTCCTAAATAATTCATGTGACAAAATTACTTACACCCCAACGTTGCATCATATCCGCTCCTGTTGTACTATCTGTCTGTGTGTGTTTAAGTGTAATAAATGGTTTTTTTTTTTTTGTTCGTCTGGTATTATTATTAAATATTCCGTTCTTATAATCGTAGTTTTGTTTTTGTCAATTTTGAAATTTTTTGCTCATCATCTGCATATTCTTACAAGTTGCAGAGTGTCTTAATTTTGATCCCAATTAAGTTAATGTCTTTAGTTAAGATAATAACAGCACCACTCTGCTGGATTTTAAATGAGCTTTTGTTTTTTCTGGAAGTACGCAAATAGAAACATAATATTTTATTAACTTAATTGTTTATCTCATCTTTATTAGTTGTTATGGCATCTCCACTTTACTCAAACTAATATGTTAAATAACAAAAGAAAATAACTTATTACCTCTGAAATGATTGAAATACATATATTTTTATCTAAAATAATAATAAATAAAATAAAATTAATTTTATATAATTTTTTCCATTATAAGGAAAAAAATGGCTTAAAATTATGTAAATTTTTTTTCGGTTTTTTAAATTTTGCTAGAACGGGGCATTATTTTGCCAAACAAAGTTTTGAGAAAAAGAACGAATACGTGAAGATTGGCCCATAAGAACCTTAGTGAAAATTCCTTAAACTGGAGACTCATCCTCATATATAGGGGCATCTTGATATTTTCTGTTCCGTCCAAGGCCTTGATGAAAATCCTCCTCATCAGAGTCATCGGAAAAATAGAACCATTTATCCGAAAACAACATTCGGGCTTTCGTTCAAAATTGATGCTCTCGCATTATCGTGGAGCAGATAAATTAGTGGCAGGCTTCGTTATATCTAACTTTCATCAACTACAACGCTGCTGGCATTGAAGAGACAAGGCGCTGCATCCAAGATTATTAACCTCATCAAAACTCAATACGAAGGATACAAATGTAGAGTATTACGTAACGGCAAACTCTCAGAAGCTTTTGAGTCCATCTCAGTTATGCGCTAAGATTTTTTTGCTTGCACCAATCTTGTATCTGATAGTACTTGAAGATGTTTTTAGCAGAGCCCTAGACTTTACAATGTATTCAATGGACTTTGAGCGAGCATCTGGAAGACCTTGCTAATACGAATGAGATATGCCATGCAGTCAGCCATGCAGGAAAAACTCGCTGGCATCAGATCTTCTTTGGAAGAAGTAGATCTGCAAAACAATATAAATATAACAAAATCATGTTCATGATAGGCGAATACAGCATAGGGGACAGACGAATTTACTCTTCTGAAAGGGGGAGACTTGGATATTCTTTTCATACAATCCAACATTATAAAAAACACTCTAAACAAAAAATACAAGAAACCTAACAATAATTGATATGCACATTTGTTACAAAAAAAGCTAAAAAAATAGTAAAATTTTTACTTAGAGGTCGACTCTTGACAATTAAGGCTCGTACAATTATTAGGGTCGTGATTTTAATTGTTTTATTGTAAAGAATGGTATATTTTGCCTGATTACAAAAGTAAAAATAGTTTTGTAAACTATATGTAGGTACTTACTATTTCACCCGTAATTAAGATGGAAATAATTTAAATTTTAATAATTCTTATACATTATAAGTAAGTATTTCTTAAACTAAATCAAAAAATCTTTTTTTTTTTGTGCACTACTGTACAGGAAATGTATGTTCATACAATGTATAAATGTACTTAGATTGTTTAGTTGGCTTCAAGTCTAGAGCAAATTACATTCAGATGCTAAATGGTATGTGTTTGTTTGCACAATACCAACATCTCATGAGTGTTTGGTTGTTGTTGTCCCTCATTAATTGCATTTTCATGTACACTCCTACCGTAATTGCATCCATCAAAGGATGGACAGTTAGATATCGTCAAGATGAAACAACCGACATAAAAAAAAGTGATACGTAATGGAATATATGTAGGTATGGGTACTTCTACAAAAATTGGCTATAAAATTACTAAATCATCCCAATGTGGAATAATATTTTTTTAACACTAGAACCGCTGGAGTTTGGAAGCTCCTTTGGACCGCCAGTAGGACAAATTTGATATATCAGTAAGAATATTAAAGTCAGCAAAATTTTTTTAAAATGTTTCTATAGTATTGAGTAACATGAAAAGTTTAATTAAAAAAATTGTTATTATTACATTGGAGAAATTTTAATTTGTCGAAATCAATACTTTTCAGCCCATTGGATATTTTTCTATGAAATACGGTTTTATAAGATTTGCGTTCGTCCAGATATCTTCTGAGTTGACAAACTCTTTTTCGGTAATAACAAGATGATTTTGCCAATAAAAAATCAGGGAGACTTAACGTATTCAAATATCGAGAATATTACATTTTAACAGAGTACACACACACAGAGAAAAGGACTTTTGTACCAAATTTCAGGGAGCAAAAAAAATCAGACCGATGGGGAAAGATTTCTGCTTAAATTTTTTTTTTTTTTTTGATCGAAGAAAACTCAATGGAGCATATTTTGTTATCCACAGATACGGATTTATATAAATATTAAAATAATATATGTTAAGCATGGCTCTTTTGTATGATAGTAAAGATTACCCGATAAAATTGATTTTTTTTTATTGATATTTCTTAAAAGTAAAAAATACATCTAAGAAAAACTTAGAACTAAGCATTAGCGACTAAGGCCTTCCACTTCAGTTATTATATAATGCTAAATTTCAAGTAATAAGTATACCTAATATTATCAAATATTAATTGAACAGAATAATATTTTCTTTAGATACGTTAGTAAGTAAATTTTTTTTTACTATTGAAAATGTACCTGTAAATTAATTACAATTGAAAAAATAGCAGTGTATATACCAAGCGAGATATATGTATGTATATCATTAGGGTCGAGATTATAATTGTTTTGTATGTAAAGAAAAAGTTTAAAAAAAATCATTCGTTTTAATGCAAAATCCCGCAGTTATCTAACCGTCTGACAAAATTTTTCAATAAAAAACATTAAATTTTTTATTCCAAAAACTTTGGAAAATCATTCAAATGTCGCAGTGTCTGTTTGGCGCACCTTTTTTTAAAAGATTTTATAATGAACTTGATGGTTTGGTACCAATTGGAAGTAAGGCCAGAATAAAATGATTAAATTTAGGTACATATTGTATCTTATAAGTTAAAATAATATGGTAAGTTACCGAGTTTCATGGAAGTACCCGTATAAAATTTGACTGTAATTAACCTCTTTTTCAAAAATCCAAACGCTTCGCTATCAAAACGAAGACCAATTTAACTGTCGTTGCTAACCACACAGAACAATTGCAAAATTCAACATTTCAACAAACTTGATGTTTCTTGGAATTGTAATAGAATTTAAGTGTCCATCAATGTTAAGCTTACTGGTAACTAAAGACGTGGTTTTCCTACTAATAGTAAATACTATTATATGAAGATTGTATATCGATACCCAAAAAATTTAATTTATATCATTTGATTCAAATTTGAAAATTTTATTATTGATTTAATAGGCTTTTTTTCCGTTTATGTTTAACACAAACTGCTTTAAATTTATTTCGAATTTGAAAAAATTAAGAAAATTACTTATGTCTAAAAGTCCGCAGCTTTGTAAACTTTTGACTAAAATTTCATAGCTTTTGGTCTTATTAGTTTCCGATTTGGAATAATACTCAACCTTGGGTCATCTTCACTCCAACACAAATCACTCCAACTGAAAATAACATTATCGAATTGATTCTTTTTACATTATATCAAAAAGTGAGAGCCTGTTTTTATTCATAGCCTTGGTTTACACCAGACTGAATTTTTTTTTTATCTTTCTATACAGTTAAGGAAATATTAATAAAAGTATTTTAAAATTTTAATTTCCAATAGCTATCCAAACCGCTTTCCAAAATATTCCGAGAAAAAAGATTTTTATCATTACATACAGTCTGGTAAACAATACTGTGATACTGTGTCTCTATTTTGATCCTTTTACATACAATCATCGCAGTGTACCTCTGCAATAATTAGTTTGTTTCGCAAACTTTACAAGTGTTACTGACTGTTTCGACTACATTGCCACTCCATCTGAACTATTATTTGAACTCTGCTGTGTAACCCAATGCAATTACAGTTGGAATAAAAACAACAATTTTCTAATGAATCCCACAGTGTTCACATGAATACGTCATGGTGTAATAATACCTTTGGGTCAACATCATCAACACACCATTATCATCATTACACCAATGCTAAACCATTACACCATAGTTAACTAAGCGACTACCCGACTGGTCTGGCTCGCTCTATTCGTTCTAAGTGAGTTCGGGATTTACAAAACATACGCTGTCATGAAATGGACAAAAATTGTTGTTATTGTTTTGTTTGGCACAACGAGTCTACAATTTGGCCAACTGTACTTTTGGGTACAGCCTACAGCATTACATATACATACTGCTTAGAACTCTGGGTGTTTACCCACTAGGCAATTGAAGAAGGCCTCTCGCAGAACAGTGACAGCCAGCACTGCTACGAACAACGTGAATGCACATGACAACAATGCTGCATGCGTCAATGCTTATAAAGCCATCACAAAATTAGCTATTCATGACTAGCCATGGTCTAAAAGCTTGCTTTATATGCGATATTTTACACTAAACTAAAAGCGACAATATCTGCTATCAATTATTGCTTACATGATTCGATTCTTTTTATAGTTTTCAATAAGTTTTTTGTGAATTTTATGGTAAAAAGAGAGCTAAAAAGTCACTGGATACTTACGATAAATCTTATCTGATACAGGATGTATGTCATTGCATGATTTTGATTGATTATTGTGTCAATATTTTTGAATATCAATTTCCATATATTGATTTTTCATATATACATATATCATATATAATTTTTTCTGTTTTCTTTTAAGATATCAGCAAAACATTCCTACTTTTCTCCCTTGAAAGACTCATTTTTATCCATTCTGCAGAAAATCTATTTACATCCCAACTATTATTACTGCAATGGAATGCATATTTTTATCCCTTCTACGAAAAATCTTGATTTATGTTTTCCATCTAAAGTCTCTTTTATAGTCTCTTCTATAGAAAGCGTACTTTTCTTCTATTCACAAAAATCTACCCTTGCTCTAACAAGGAAGGCCTTCTTTTAATGTCTTACTCCTGCCACTGCCTACTGGGTATGGTTTGTACTTATTAACGCTGGACGCCCTTAGTGAATGTTGTTTCTATGCATATATGACTGCTAACTTATTCAAGAGTCTTTCCGACAGGTTGATTATTACAGAATTGTAATTAAAGCAAGAAATTAAAAATACCAAATGCAAATAAGCTTTGAAGTTGGAACAAATCTAATTAAGTAAAAAACAAAAAAACCTTTTAAGAATTTTAATTCACTATACACTCGAAATAAAACTATATAGAAATATATGGTGTGTGAAATAGCTTCACTCATAAATATGCAAAATTAACACAGATTTGTGCAAAATTTTACACGTAAATATATATATAAATTGTTTATCAGATTCAACAGCTAAATTTAATGATAAAAAGCAGAATTTAATTGCTGCTTGGTTTTTCTTCTGAGATTTATTTTTTAATACGTGTATCTAACAGATAAGAGTATCAAGTATTGCCAATGGTCAGCATTGTATTGGTCAAATTTCTGCCGAAGGATAGGGCCTTTATAAAATTCTTCCTCCGTATACAGCAACTAACTTTATTTCCCTTCAACATTTCCCTGATTCAAAGATATTGCGGTACAGCGATCGTTTCCAAAATGATATAGGATGGCATACACAGGCTTCGTAAATATTATCTCAGCGACAACCCTTCTCTCATTCATGAGATCTGTGTTTTTTTTTAACCTTAGTATTTTTGTTTTTTATTTAATTTAACCAAATTTTATTTTTGATTGAAACCATTCCAACCAATTCAGTTGTTTTGTTTTGTGACCCAGGGGTTTTTCTTAAATTGTTGTGTTGCCTGAAGCTAAAGCTGCCAAAACACTGCACACCAGCATCGTATTTGCGAGCCATTTTGATTAGACCCCAATCAGCATATGTATGTCGACTTCAGAAAAACGTCTAACTTTCTACCGGCATGTGATAAGTATTTCTTGTTTAAAACTTTCTTGATACAAAAGCTTTACTTAGTTTTTGTTTATAAATTTTTCTTGCAAAAAAGTAAATAATTCTCTTAAAATTCTTCACACAAAATCTACTTCTTCACCAATTTCTGCAAATTGCATTTCAAATCTAGATGGAAAATATGGCATTATATAGATGTCATATCCAAAATGCGCCATGGAAGCTTAAAATATTCCATATATGTATCTACTGAAAAACAGTTTAAAAGAAAATGTTTGTATTTTGTTTTGCTTACGAAATACTAAGCTTTGAAATAATGGTATTTTAAGATATCAATGACGATCAAAAATTTAATTCGTATTTTTAGTCCATTTAAAATGTCAGTAAATTGAGGTTCGCAAAAATGGTATTTGCATTGATTTGATTTATGGTTTTCGTGCACACTAGCTCGCAATCGTGACAAGTGGCTTGATGGTCATTTCAGGTGCATTCGTGCAGACCTCTAGTACGAATTAGAGGATTTTTTTTTTTACTTGCATTCTTTTATTTGCGATCCACCACAGAAATATGGCTACCATAAAATTGTACACCCTGTATATTAAAGTATTGCAACGCATTAAATGGATTTGCAATAACTTTTTCATAAAACCTTAACTTACTTAGGCACCTTTACAGCCTCACGCACAATAAGCGTACACTTAACCGCGTCTGAACACAAATGCACAGTCACACTAACACTTTTGCAAACATTCACACATTCTCACACACGACTGAACAAATAAACAAATAATAAATAGAATGAATGCAAATAAGCGTGAAAATCACTCTTAATGTAACTTAACACTTTGTTAACCCTTTAGGCAAAAATTCTTGAAATGTGTCACATGAAATGTGTCACCTATGAATACCCATAAAATTTATCAAATCAACAAACTAGAAACACACAAAATAGCAACAATAACATTGACAACAATGAAAATGAAAACACAATAGAAAGACAAAGAAAAAAAAAAATGAAAAATCCCAAACCAAACGTCTGACAAATCAATGACATTTGAAAAGTGGGTACGAATTTAAAAACAGAACACGCACTTCTTGTATCTTATGCACAGTGGAAATAATTTTCTCAATATGTTATGAAATATGAAAGCTTAATAAATTATGTGTACATACATTCAAAATTCCATTTCATTTTATTTCGTTTGTAATAAAATTTTATTTTTTTTTACCTTTTCTTTTTTTTTAAATTTTTTCTTTTCAGTTCACCTTGCTACAGCATTAGCCATTCCTGTTTGGTTGTCATTCAAATATCAAGTTTACCTAGTGGCAAATGTTTTATTTACAACTTAATATTATTGTTATTGAATGCATTTATTTGAATAAATTTTTTTTTGAAGGGAAAGTATGTGGCGTCTCTTATAATATGGAAATAAAGTAAAACTTTTAAAACTGCTATATTTTTACATTGGCGATAGACGTGTCCGCTGACAAATACTGTCCCTTTTAGAAGAAGACGCTTTTGGATTGAGTTTCACCCAATTTAGCTCGCTTCGTTTTCACGTAATTGTAATTTGAACGAACACAGTAGGAGGGAAGAATGAATGGGCAGACAGATAGGTGGACTTGACTCGACCTAATCACTGACCTTTAGACTCTTGTATATCCGCTAGTTTCTTTATTTGTTACAAAAGCCGATACAAAATTAATTTATCTTGTGCGTAGAGTAAGGTATTGGAACGAAAACAGATCCAATTTGAATTCTTTTTAGTCAATCGGCTAAAACATTGAGATATTTCTGAACATCTACGATTTGTCTCTTAGTCATCTGGTAGTTTTTAACTAATAAGACTCGTATTCCACTGTCTTCTAAATAGATACATAAATATTTGATGACGAAAAAGTGGTACCTACCTATTTGTTATTAAATACTGGTATATCTCTTACGTATGATAAAATATACATACACACATACACTCAAAAAGATGAGTGTTATTAAGTAACTCCTACTCAAGAAATTGTATATCTATATCATGAAATCTTTAAAAATATTTTAGATAAATCCTTTGCGCGTATGGATAAATTTACTCCAATGTATACCGCATTATATTTATTTACTCTTTTGATTGTGTTCGTAAAATTTCTTTACGCACGACTTGCGGTTAAAATCAGCATTTTCACTGTTAGGAACATCTCATATTGAGTCTATTTTTTACGATTGAAATTTAATTTTCTCTCTACTTTTTGTGAGTTGCTACAAGATAATTTTGATGAAATTTTAAATGCTAATTTTGATCTTACTTGGTTTTTTAATCCATTCATTCATCATCCATTCATTGGATTTGATTGGACTTGTTTGTGACAAGTAATGTTTTACTTTTTAAAAAACAATTTGTATTCAAAACTTCAAATTGTTTTGTATATACTTCGATATTAAAAAAAAAAAACATTAAATTTTATAATTTTTCTTGTCCTTACTAATGTACATACTTAAGTGAAAACAACTTCGCCGTAGAAGTCCTTTGTATATTACTTCCTGTCAGTTGCTTTAAGTTCACGATGTCAGTTTCACACTCCGCTAATGACGTTGCGCTTTTTTTTTCCTTATGCACTTTTATTTTTCTCTACACTTTTTATAGTTTATAAATTTTAATTTTTTTCTCTTAATTTTTTTTTTTTCATTTCATACTCATTGCACTCCAATTTAAGTCCTTATAATATTAAGTTTTTCTTATCTGGCCTTTATGCGTTTCGCCTTTAACGATTTTGTATGCTTCTTTTTTTTCAGACTATGGTGATTCTGCATTTGCTTGGCATTAAGTGTTATCAGCATAAAACAAACAAAAATGTTAAGAGAAAAAGCATTGAGAAAAATAATATTCACTGAAAGAAAATACTAAAAATTTGGAAAAATATTCAACGATCTGAACTTATTAGTGAAAAGTTTTGTTACAACAAAAAAATCGCTTCATAGTTAATATGAAATGAAATGCAGATGTTTGCTTTTTTTACTAATTTTCTCGTGTGTAAAAAAAAAACTTATCGTTTCATATACTATTCAGTTTATAAATTCACAATATTGATAAAATTTTCAGTTGCCAAATGCAAAAAATTTTACCGAAACCTATGGAGGAGAAATGTAAATTAACTATTTATTTATGATTTCTTTTGCACAAACAATTTTTACTAAGTTTAAACCTTCTATTTATTCACCTTTTGATCCATATTTTTTTTAAGTAACAGCTCTCTTTTAAAAATCATAATGTGACAGCATAAAATCAATGTGCTTTATGAAAGAATCCTTTTGAATTTTTTCTCTCTTGCCATAGTCTTAAGGTTTGTGTTTTTGTGTATCTCTTTTCTTCCTTTATACCTGAATACAACTATTATACCTTCGAATTAAAAATGGAGAAAGTAGATAATAGAAATAAAGGCTTGGGAAAAGAAAAGCATAAAAAGATAAAGGAATAGCACTTAGCTGAAAAATACCTGATGCTTCTCTTGCCGTACGGAATAAAATAGAATCAAAGACATTGCATGTAAATGCCAACAATGAAGACCAAAAAAAAATATTATAGACTTTGGTGCCGGAGGTAGATATGTATATCCCCATAAGGAATGAAAATATGGGGTTGATTTAAATATGTACATTTAAAAAAAAAATCTAATTGTACCTAAGTGACTTCAAGTCGCTTTGATCTTAAAATTATATTCCTGCATCGATATTATGAGTATTAGAAACTCATACAAATATGTTAAAAAAAGCTATATATAAGGCTATAAGGAAAAGCAAATTCGCACCATGAGTGATGCATTATTGTTAAATATACATTTGAATGAAATTGTTCTTTATCAATTGATTATTATTTTTTATAATTTATTTCAACGTAAGAAACTGATTATATTTTTTTCAATGGTCCCCGGTTCACATTTCGACATCAGATATATAAGTTCTCAATAATTAACATATCAAAATAAAGGAACCAAAAAGAATGAACATTGAGATAAGAAGAATAATAAAGTTTATTGGCTATTCTTGATGTTATTGCAAGTTTTTTTTAATGTTTTGACCTAAATTTATATAAATCTAAAGTTTTTTTTTTTGTATTTAATGATGATAAAATGGTTGTCCTGAGACATTATAGTCCGTACAGCGAAATTTCAGTTTTTGATCTAATGTTCATTAGATTGAACTGTAATTTTTAAGTCTTACCTTAAGGTATACCCATGCATAGTTTTAACCAAATTAGAGAAGGTCGTCATCCAGTTGTTGAAATTTCTCTCATAAAATTTGTTGTATACATATTTCACATTTTTCGTCTTATTGTTCAATCGATTTCAGTGAATGACACAAAAAAAACACGCTTTGTTTCCACTTTATTACAACGTAAAAGATGTCACAATTTTATTACATATTTCATTTAAGTAATTTTTTTTTTATTTATGGTATGCAATCCTTTATATTTTCTCGTTAGCGTTTCATTCCTTTTTAATGCTAATTTATGCCCGAAATCATTAGGGACACTTAAATGCAAATTTTCTCGACGTCTCTTTCAAAATTCAGTTATCAATTTGAAAAATAATATTGAAGAAAGAAATAAAATCAGATAGATAAGCAATTTAAATGCCAACTCAATCATAGCTAATTACAAACGTTTTAGTTGCGCTTTTTACAATCAGTTATCAGCCATTATCCTTTTAGCATCAACGTTGAATTGCCAATTGTCTGATTGATATTTATTTTATTTTATCTCTTCGTTGCGTCACAATTTTGTTATGCTCAACGACCAACCGTCAATCATTTATTTTTTCACTGTCCGAGCACAGCTCTACACACTATCACATTAAGTTCCTGACCGTGCAAACAGAACTACTTAGATTAGATTGCTTTCCCAACTTCCTCCACGCTCAAAATTCGAAAAAGTCCTTATATAGTATAAGGAGGAGGAGGAGGTTTTTTGAATGTCATAGTAACATATTGAAATAAAATACACAAAAATTTGTCCAAATGACTTGCATTTTGGTTTTGTTCCGCAAGTAATTTTATGGCATTTAGTTTTTTGGATTGGATTTCGCGCATATGAAGGCCGCAACTGTTGTGAATACAACGCAGTTACACTGAAAAAACGATTAGTTTGAATATAACAAATGTATCAAATATTTATATGAGTCAATGATATTTTATTTGGAACAAATAGTGGATAGTCTTGATGCAAACAGTACATGTTTGACCTGATTCCTTAATCTTAAGAATAGTTTTATAAGCTACTCCTTTTGCATTAGGTAGCAAATTTGTACAAAGTTTAAAGATTCTATAGAAGTGGTACTCAACGCCCCTGTTATACCAATACACAAGAGAAGCCGTATACGTTCTAATATTTTTCGTGTTGATTTTACTTTAAGAGCTGTCCGCTAGGCATGAACTACGCTAGTGATACCTGACAGATTTCTATTTTTTTTTTTTCTATGAAGTAAGCTAAAAATAATGGCGTCTATGAACAGGGTTGCCAAGTGACCCGAAGATTGACCCGACCAACAAAATTTAAGTCTTTTGAACTAATTTTTTTTTTTATTAATAATAATAATTATAAAAAATGGCCATAGATTATTTTGCAAAAAAAATTTGACTTTTTACCCTCTGACGGGTTTTTTTTTTAGAAGACCGGAAATAGATTTTTTTTAAACGTATCAATTCTGCTTATGAGATAATAGATAGCTAGTTGGCGAATAAAACACAGTTACTATCATATGAGGTGCAATTTTTTATACAAATGTTGATAAAAGCTTTCCGTAACAAATTTTCACGCTAACCACTGCTGCTAGTCTTCCCAATGTGACGCCTAACGTAGATGATAGAATGTTGATAATTTAGGTAAGTACTTACATAGCATCCGTCGAATGAAGTAAGCTGAAACTTTTGATAACTAATGCATTGTCAGGAAAAAAAGAGACGTTTTAAGGAAACTTACTGAAATTTTATTCAAACACTTTTTGTCCAAAAATTACAATTAAATCCAGAAACTGAATTTTATCGACTCATTTTAAGTATTTTTTTTTTTTCAACGATATCATCATACTGGCTGGCTTACATACCCACTATTTATGTAAAAAGACTGATTTATTTAATAAAAGTTATTTATTCAGTTAACTCAATGCGTGCGCGCCTCACTATTCGGTAGCAGAATAATAATAAAAAATCGCACAAGCGACTTGTACTCAATAAAAACGAAATAAAATCAAACTGTATTCAATTGAATCAAATCGAATCAATAATGTGTTAAGTTGTGAAAATGTAATAAAACTGAAACTAAAGCTTTGTGCTAATGGCAGGTTGTAAATGTTGTTGATTTTTATGGAAATGATGAATTTTATATTTACAATTTCAAAGGATGAAAGGATTTTTTTTAAAAATTCGACGGAAAATCTTTTGAACTACCAAACAAAATGAACCTGTAATGAAAAGGATACGAAAACATATGCAGCAAATTTATTGTATTGATTTATTTTAAGATGTTTCATTGAAAATAAACTTAATGCAGAAGTTACTGAATGAAATTTTTAGATCCTTCTGCATTTGTAATATGAACAGGTAAGAGGGAGTTCATAATTACAGCCCAAAAACCTAAAAGCTCTAATAATAAATGCAGTTATCTCCATGCCAGCAGAGTACCTACCGATAGGTAAAATTTTGAAAACAGCCGAATGCAATGCCTTAAATCTCTGGAGCCATTGAACCATTTTCACTGAGTCCTAACTCATTAACGAGCATTTATTAACGCTTGATTAAAGCTCACCGTGAATATATTGGTTCTGGATCGTAAATGGACTTACACCACTTTCATAAGTATTGAATTATAAAAATCATGTAATTTCAATAACCAACAAATTAGTTGTAATATTTTTAGTTATTATTATTACCATTACCTTTTAAAATAATTGTTTATAAATAAACTTAACTACACTGAAGTATAAGAAAATTACTAAATCGCTTCATTTTTTTTTTTTAATTTTCTTTAATCGTAATTTTCACGAACAGATAAATGGAGATGGCTTATTCGACTCAGGTGAAGACGCTGATCAAGAATATATACACTTTTTAAATCTGTCATGCTCACATCTATGTGTTAAAAACAGAATGACAAAGTAAATATATCCTGAGTATTGGGTATAAAAAGTCACAACTCATAACCAAACAGGAAAATAAAGTGTGTGTGGCAAAATGCATCAGTTGAAGAGCTTGAAACTAAACTTCAAAAAATATAAATGGAAGCAAAACGAAAAAAAAAATCGAAACTTTTGATTTCTTGTTGACTTTCGAACTTTGCACAGTTTTCATCAAGCTACTTTATCTTCTTCAATTCAGTGCACTTCACAGTTTGCTTCAGTTTGCAACTTGAGACCACTGAAGTCAGTTGAGAAATACGAAAAAAAAAAAATAGATATTATAACCCAGTAGGAAGAAACCGTTACATATGTGAGTATGTATTTGTTTTCAAATTTTATTTTGTTGCAAATTTTATTTATGTTGTTATCTTTTTCGATTTTTTTTTTTTTTGCTACCGATGAATTGCTGTCAACCATATGTTTGCAGAAAAAGTTTATGCATGCATGCAGTCAGAGCCGTCTTGGAAAAATTTGGGTAAGAGAGATTTTGTCAAAATCATTGACAACTCAAGAGTTTATTTAATCTTTTTAAGCTCTAAAAATTTATTAAAAAAAAAACTTTTACTTCAAACAAAATTGGCTGGCTAGTCTTTGAGTGCCAAAGATGCCTACAATCTATTAATGATCTTTCTCGATTTGCTTTTACTATGCTGCCCTCTCGATTTTTGAGGTAATCAACTTTGTTTATTTCCATAGAAAACGCATTAACTCTTCTAATTTTCAACCATTTTCTAAATTTCTTGAAGATTCTGAGAGAGAATAAAAAGCTCTAATAGAATCTAATGAGAAAAATAAATTGTTTTGGTTAAAAAATATTTTGTAATTAAATCGAAGCAATCCTTTTATTTCCTTTGAAAAACAGCATATTTAATCGGCAACGAATTCCACTATTTAACGTCAGTCAGCCTGCATGATTTAAAATGGATTTGGTCATTACAAATACAAGTCGACTTGGTTGAGAAATCATAAAACATAAAGCTTTTTAAGAACCTACAGTTTGCAAGAGAGTTCTGTAATAATTACTCCATATATGTGAAAATATTAAAGGCATTTAGAATTTCATTCATACATAGCCAGTCTATGCTCCTAATTCATATTTCGAAATGGTAACCTTCTTTCGCCTGACTATAGAAGTTCTAAACTACAAATATTGCGATTAGCTTTTCTAATCTACGCAGCTGTAATCAAGAGCTGTTCCGGGAAGTGAAAAATATAATCGAACTTCTACTTGTGCCTGAAATTAAGGGCACTCACACATTGGCATTATTACCAAGTGCTTATTCTATCAAATCAGTTCATCAGTCAAGGTTTGTTTCAGAAGGGCAATGCCAACCTAACTCATGACATGTAATAAATCTTAATTACTTTACACATCATTAGTAAAGCTGTTAAGTTTTTATTAAGATTAAGAATAGAAAAACCCTGACTTGCTGTCTAGAATTTAAAATATCAAAATTATTTGATGAAATAAGCTAAAGGTTATGATTATTTTTTTAACTCTAATTTCAGTTTTTTTTTTTAATGGTGTCACAGAATAAATGAAAATTTGTTTTGTTTGTATTTTGAACAAAATATGTTATTTTGATTGTCTTGAGTTGAGATAAGGGTGTTGTATATTCTTTTTATAAGTTGTGTATTAAATAAAAGCCAAAATCATAATTCATTGATTCAACTTTTATTTTTAGACACATCGCTAAAATTATCTCATAGTGGCACGTGTACCAATATATTTATGTATATTCAGTAAAAATTACACTGAGTAAAAAGTACTTATTTTATTTTATTGTAGCAATTTTTTTCGTATGACGTCTTATATTTATATTTATATTGATAAATTAGAAAAAACAAGATAAGAGGTGATATTTTGATCAAGACTGTCTTTATTAATAACGCTAGAAACTAAAAATGCTAACGATGAAACGACATAAACAAAACATGCCTATTCTTTGGGGCCATCCATTAATAGCGTGAGCCAAAAAAGGGGGTTTCAATGAAAACCTAACGTCAACTTTTTTAATGCATAGAATTTACATTAAAAGTTACAATTTAAATCTCTCGGGAGGGAAGGGAGTTGTCCCGCAAGATCTCTCAAAATCTCACCAAGGGGTGGGGGGGGTTCCGAATTATCAAAAAAACACCTCACGTAATTAATGGACGGCTCCTTTCCAAAGGAATACATATTGCAATAAAATATAAATATTTATCTTTGAAAAACCTCAGTTAACCTCAATTTGACCTTGATAAATGGTTTGGTATGCAAAAATTTAAATTTTAAGAATCATTAATTAAACTTTTCTATGGCACTTTTTTTGTCTAAAAACTGTATATTCACACATCTGAAGCGAACATCCATTATTGATAAACCCATTGTAGAGATATCATTTTGAGACAGAGTGAATAAAGTAGGTGAGGTTAAGAAGGCTGCTTGCTCTCAATAGCAAATACACCGTCGGACTCACTTTTGACATTCAAAAACTCTAGATATATTTCATTTAAACTTGGAAAATTTCCACCTACACATTCAAATTTATATCGATTTTCATTCACTGAGAAAAAAGGTGCTTATTTTTGACTTTCAAAAACCCTAGCAAAATGAGACCATTCACGACCATTTTGTCATCCCTCAAGCGTTGTGCCCGGGGCGACCGCACCTATCGCCCTCCCTAGGTAAGCTATTGGCTATTTTCGCTTTCCGATTTTGGTAGATCAAAGACAGGTTTCTTGATCTTTCGCTTTGCTGTCGATACAATTGAAATCTCTTAGTGCTGATGTAGGCAGAAAGTAATATGATGTCAAAAGGATTGGTGTTCGCTATTAATTTTATTCCATTCCTTACCAGGGATAAAGTAGTTTTGATAAGTATGAAAAGCTAAGTGAGGTTCCTCCTTCGGAAAGTACTAGCAGTCATCTTCAAATTGAGATTTCAATAAGTAGTTCTATACATACGAATATAATACATATATAGCAACCAACCAACAAAAATATATTCAATGGTACCTTGGTACTTTTTATTCAAATAACTTTTATTTATTAGAAACTTTATTCTTTCAATGTCATTAATTCTTTAAAATTTATGTCTCGTGTTGTTTCGTCCTCAACATTCGCAAAGGGACGAATCAAATCGAATACTCTCTGATTTCTTGAGATGCCCTCCGATGAGAATAATGATTCCAAGTAATTTGAAGCGCTAACAAGTTTTGTAGTTCTATAATCAGCTTTTTTCTTCAGGGCAGTAGCTATGGAAAACATTTTCATTCCAACCACCATAATTTCCTGAGTTGGCTGTGCGCCGGGCTGTAAACTATTAAATAATACGTGATTTAAGCTGTCTAAAACCGTTCTCTTCTCCTCGTTGTCTGTACTGCCTTCAGCTCGTGTGGCATCATCGATGAATTTCCTCAACGCTGCTGATATTTCACCACGTGCTTCAACAGGAATATTATTTATAATTTCTTGACAAGTTGTCTTCGTTATTGCCAGAGCATCGTTATACAGATTGGCAGTGATCGAATCGACATATCTAAGGTACTCTTGAATTGTGTCATGTTCTTCATAATCTTCCAAGTGTTGAGAGTAGACGCTCTGTTAATTTGATTTTAAATATTAGACGAAAAAACATCTATTAACACATATTTTATTGAAGATTTACCTGCAAAGTAAGCAATAGCGCAAGGATTTTAGTGAAAGTTTTCATTGTCTAAATTTTAGATTTTTATTTCACTTTCAACGTCCTTAAGCAATCAAGTTGAATTAGAAACTAAAAGCTAAACATTTTGTTATAGATTGTGCTAGTAAATTTCTTTTGTTTTTAAATTATAATCTGAATTTATTATCATCTGCACTTTATCACCAAAAATATGTATGGGACCTTTCACGTCAACCGGATCACCCCTCTGTTCAAAATTCAGCGCAATAAAAAATATTGGTAGATACTTAAAAGATTTGGATTTGGCTTGGAGAAGACAAGGATTTTTGATTCAATTTTGATTACATTTAATACTTTTGAATGGATTACAAAATTTTGTAATGAATTTTGTATTGAATTTTAATACATATGTAAGTATTGTATTTGATTTTTAAACCATCCTGTATTATATTTTAATACTTCAATATTGAACTCTCATTTTACGTTGTTGTCAATATAAATAAACTTTAAGCCAACCAATAAATAACACTACGTTGGCTGATGTCGTTAAGCTGCACATGCAACCATTGCATTAAAAGGGAACCCGGCTCGAATCCCATTCGAAATGAAAATTTTTTTTTTTATTTTTATATAAATGAGTATTAAATATTAATACAAATTTGTAAGCTGATGATTTAGGCAGCATTAAATTTGAATACAGTTCTGCTGTAGCCATATATGTAAGCCCAAAAGTATTAAAATTTAATCCAAAATTTCTAACCGTGTACAAATAATGTATAGCAGACGAATTTAATTTATTTTTACATCAACCGAATGTGCGTATACATACATACATACGTTATTATGTCAGTGTAAAGAAAATGCATTGATAAAATATTTTTCATGGAAAAAATGTAACATTTAAATAAAAGTTGTAATAAAAGCATTCGTAATAGTATTTATGTTGAAAACTTAGTTCAGCGTACACTGTAAAAAACTTTGTTTTGATATTTTATAAGTTGGCTACAACTTTTCTAATAACTCCATGTGTCATTCAAAGCAAAGGAAATGAGTTATTTACAAAATACCGGTTTTTGTGATCTTTGACCTTGAATATATTAAGCCACCTAATAAAATGTCAAAACAAAGATTTGCACAAGTTTATAGCTTACTATCTATCATTCCGATGTATTCGATATATTTCCCCTAAATGACTGAGCTTATTGGAATGATATCATTTTGAGACAGCCTGGATAAAGTAGGTTATGTTAAGATGGCTACTTGCTGTTAACAGCTAATATACCCAGAGAACATTGACGCAGTGATACCTGCATTGGTAAGCTGAATAACTGAAAGAGCCTAAAACTCAGAAAACCATTCTGATCTTCTTATGAGCGTAAAATAATTTATGAGGGGCTTATTAACATCGTTCAGGTTGGCAAAAGTCTTTCTCTAAAGCATTGGAGCAAACGTTATTGAAGTCTTGACTAATCTCATTGTAGATAATTAACTGATCTGTCTATTCTTAATTTCCGAAGCATTTGCAGAAATCATTGTGTGGCATCTGCAATCTTAAAGTCATTGCGCTTATAATAGAGTACTCTTTAACGACACCCGTTATTACGAGCCAGCCAAAGTGTTCGAGCTGTAGCACAATTTTTTTATCCATAATCTGTTTATTCTTTTTCCTGCTCCTGTCATGGATGGAAGTGGTAAAAATTTAAAATACGGGTAGAAGCCAGAAGACCATGATGACTTTATTGGGAGGGTCTTCTAACATCATCAGGAGGAGAACAGAACAGAAAAAAAAAAAAATGGGAAGTTCAAAAATTAAGTTTTCTCTGCGCTAAGGAAACTATTTGAATGAATATCACAAATGTGTAGTTGATATGGATCAATAAAATATTTATTACATTTAAGCAAATTTTAAATACATATTTAATTGCAATATAACGTTAATCATTTGCTTATATTCAATCCAATCGTTTTCTCAATGTATTATTATCTGTGAACTATGACAAAAGAGTTCAATTTTTTTCTTAAAAAATATGACTGGTACCGCAACAATTGCATACATTTTATATATAAGGTACCATACTTTTTATTCAAATAACTTTAATTTGCTAGAAACTTTATTCTTTAAATGAATTAATCCTTTAAAGTTTTGGACTCGTGTTGTTTCGTCCTCAACATTCGCAAAGGGACGAATCAAGTCGAATACTCTCTGATTTCTTGAGATGCCCTCCGGTGAGAATAATGATTCCAAGTAATTTGAAGCGCTAACAAGTTTTTTGGCGGTGCGCCGGGCTGTAAACTATTAAATAATACGTGATTTAAGCTGTCTAAAACCGTTCTCTTCTCCTCGTTGTCTGCACTGCCTTCAGCTCGTGTGGCATCATCGATGAATTTCCTCAACGCTGCTGATATTTCACCACGTTGTTCTATTATTTATAATTCCTTGACCAGTTGTCTTCGTTATTGCCAGAGCATCGTTATACAGATTGGCAGTGATCGAATCGACATATCTAAGGTACTCTTGAATTGTGTCATGTTCTTCATAATCTTCCAAGTGTTGAGAGTAGACGCTCTGTTAATTTGATTTTAAATATTAGACGAAAAAACATCTATTAACACATATTTTATTGAAGATTTACCTGCAAAGTAAGCAATAGCGCAAGGATTTTAGTGAAAGTTTTCATTGTCTAAATTTTAGATTTTTATTTCACTTTCAACGTCCTTAAGCAATCAAGTTGAATTAGAAACTAAAAGCTAAACATTTTGTTATAGATTGTGCTAGTAAATTTCTTTTGTTTTTAAATTATAATCAGAATTTATTATCATCTGCACTTTATCACCAAAAATATGTATGGGACCTTTCACGTCAACCGGATCACACCTCTGTTCAAAATTCAGCGCAATAAAAAATATTGGTAGATACTTAAATACTTGGAGAAGACAAGGATTTTTGATTCAATTTTGATTACATTTAATACTTTTGAATGGATTTCAAAATAACACTACGTTGGCTGATGTCGTTAAGCTGCACATGCAACCATTGTTTTGAAAGGGAATCAAATCCCATTCGAAATGAAAATTTTTTTTTTAATTTTTATATAAATGAGTATTAAATTTTAATACAAATTTGTATTATAAATTATGATTTAGGCAGTATTAAATTTTAATAATTTGCTAGAAACTTTATTCTTTCAATGAATTAATCCTTTAAAGTTTTGGACTCGTGTTGCTTCGTCTTCAGCATTCGCAAAGGACGAATCAAATCGAATAGTCTCTAATTTTTTGAGATGCCTTTCGGTGAGAATAATGATTCCAAGTAACGTTGTCAGATTTTTGAAACGCAATATCAGTACATTCACGTATATTCAACGCAAAAGATCAGTACAAAATTGTTTACCTAAATAATTGTTTTTATTTACTAAAAAAACAAGTCAGAACTTTTCGGATTGCATAATGCCCTAGCAAAAAAACAAAATTAATTAAATATGCTAGAAAACAAGAACCATTTTACAAACTCCTAGGTACGCTACTGATAAAAATTAAAGATTAAATGTAAAAATTATTTAGTAATTCAAATAAAACCTTAAAATCAGTACCAATTGTTATAAATCAATACATTTTCGAATTTGATTTCAGAATATTGACAAATTAGTATTTTTAAAGAAAATTTGTAAAAATCAGTACATGTACTGATAGAATCAATACGTATGACAACCCAAATTCCAAGTAATTTGAAGCGCTAGTAAGTTTTTCAGCTATAATTTCCTGAGTCGCCTGTGAACCGAGCTGTAAGCTGTTCAACAATACGTGATTCAAGCTGTCTAAGACCGCTTTCTTGTCGTCATTATCTGTACTGTATTCAGCACGTGTGGCATCATCGATGAATTTCCTCAACGCTGCTGTTATTTCATCACTTTCTTCCACAGGAATATTATCTAACATTTCTTGACAAGTTTTCTTCGTTATTGCCAGAGCATCATTATACAGATTGCCAGTGGTCGAATCGACATATCTAAGGTACTCTTGAATTGTGCCATGTTCATCATAATCTTCCAAGTGTTGAGAGTAGACGCTCTGTTAATTTGATTTTAAATATTAGACGCAAACATCTGTTAACACATATTTTATTGAAGATTTACCTGCAAAGTAAGCAATAATGCAAGAATTTTAGTGAACGTTTTCATTGTCCAAATTAAGTTTTTATTTCACTGCAAACGTCCTTAAGCAATCAAGTTGATTTGGAAACTAAAAATTAAACATTTTGTTATAGATTGAGTTCATAAATTTCTGTTGTTTTTAAATTATAATCAGAATTTATTATCATCTGCACTTTATCAGCAAAAATATAAATGGGACCTTTTACATCAACCGGATCACCTCTCTGTTCAACATTCAGCGCAGTGTAAAATATTGTTTGAAGCTCAACAAGCTTAGTCTGATGCAACTTTTATGTCACATACGACCTTTTAAAAGTATACTTATATTATGCTATATATACTATTATGCTTCTATGACTTTTTAATCTTCAATGGACTTTTTATTTCATATGCAGCGTGTTAGTCATATGAAATCTAACAAGACTTTATGTATACATGAAAACATATACTTCCCTTGGCTTCAAAACTATTTACCGCCCCTACTCAAAAAAATTTTTCAAATACATAAAAAAATATGGAAAGGTATTCAAACTACCAAAATTATTTAAACACATTCAGGAAGAAATTTTTTATATACGATACATGTAATGAGAAGAAAATTAGATTTTCAACATTTAGAAATTTTTTCCAATACAAATGCGCAAGATCGAATTTTTTGATGACCGTATTTTCTACAAAAGTATAATTATAAACCATTTTTTTTTGATTACACTAGTGCTAGTTTTTATTGCGATGAACTTTTTTCCGAAAGTTAATCCGGTTTACATGAAATGTCACATATACATATATAGGTATATAGTTCTGTGTTTTTAGTTCTTAAAAATATAATTAAAGTTTAACATTTAACAAAACATAAGAGTTGCGAGTTATAGCAGCCGATAATACGCCATAAATTTCATACCCTACACCACGTTAACAGAAAAAGTGCTTTTAAGTACAAACGGAAAGACAAAGTGAATATACTCTCTATGAAAATGTGCCGAAAAAATGTTTTACAAAAGCTCAAATGTTTATATAGTCATTTACAATATTAAGACGCTTTAGTTTCTACTTTACCCTCACTGCTGACAGACCTGTCGAGCCAACAAAAAAAAAAAACAATAATTTTGAAAATGAAATTCTTCGCAGTTATCCTTGCAGTACTGTTTTCATTGCAGGTAAATGTTATATATAAAATGATAAATATTGATATTTACTGTATACTCGTATATATTGTATTTTGTAGATTACTGCTGCTCAACCACTCAATGAAGAGAAGCAACTTGTACAAGGTTTTCTAGACTACGTCGAAACTCTCACAGACATTACGTATAAGAAATCTCTGAAAAAGATAATAACTATTTTTGAAGAAATACTTAAGCAAATTCCCACCGAACAACAAGGTAACGTTTCAGCTTCGTTAAGAAAATTCATCCAAGATGCCGCTCGTGTTGAGCACAGTTCAAGTAGTGTTGAAAAAAAAGCAGTGTTAGACAGCATTCAACCCATAATAATTGGTTCGGGTCTTGCATCAGTTCCAACTCAAGAAACTATGGTAATAGGAATGCAGCTTATGTCGGCAATGTTTGCCGTAAAAGCAATTGATGACGAGAGAGCTGCCAAGATAATAAGAGCTTCAAGATACTTGCGATCACGATTATCATTGGAAGGTATTGCAAGAAATCGACAACTTTTCAAGTTACTTAATGATTACGAAAGAGATAGCGATAATGGAGAAAAATATTTAGCTGGTGTAATGAAATTGAAACAATAAAGAATTTACATGAATAAATAAAATAAATATTAACTAAATCACGTGCTTAGCTTCTTAGAGCTAATGAAATTTATTAATTTATAGAGTAACATTAGAAATATAACTTTGGCGTCCTAAGCTAACGAACAAAATAATTTGTGAGTATAAAATACTGGAAATTGCGGTTTGAACGTCTAAGTTTTATCCCGAATTTTTAAAGTTTTATATGTTTACTAAAATTTATGGGTCATTCCATTCAGTCAGAAAAATGAAGTCATTGGGAATATTGTAAAACTTATAATCGGAGTTAATGAGTGAGCTATGTTATTTCAATGAAAAGTTGTAATAGCGGACGTAATAATCTATATTTTTTTTCCAGTGACTAACTTAATATTTGTATGCTGTAATATTATTATGCTGATTTATTTATTTATTTTTCAAGTTGCAGAATAAATACCAAAAGCGAAGCACGAATCTAAAATTTGAGGAACATATTTTAGATACTTTTTAAATGCAAAACTCTAAAAATGTAGGTTTTTACCAATTTCAAAATAATTACAGCGCGAAAGCTCTCTGAAGAAAAGTCGAGTGTATAAGATTACTGGACAGTGATTGTTATGCATTTAGGTGAAACTAACCAATCAGGGTTGCCTTGCCAATAACCAACCCGATGGCGCAAAAAAAATTGCTTAAGATTACAGCTTAAAATGATGTACTTCGAAGAGCCTAAATATAATTTATAGGGTTACCTTGTTCAATCCTGTCCCAAATATAAAGATTTTTAAAGTTTTAGTGTCAAAACTTGAAAAACTGTTGAAATTTTTTTTAAAATAGTCGCATTTTCATCCAAATCAAAATAATTAATAATTAATTTTTGTTTTTTGATTCTAGTAGAACTTTTGATTCCCTGTCAGAATCTTAAAGAAATTTTGAAAATTGTTGAAAATTGGAAGAGTCATAGCGCCTTTTACGAAAAAGGAACAAGACTGATTTTCTCAAAAACCCCAAATTTTTTTTCGCCTAAAATTTTATTGTGGACTTCTATTAATATGATAGAGAAATGACATGAGTTAAATGCTTGTTAAAACTCATTTGAAGTCAGGAGATTTTTTTCCCCCAAAATCAAAATATTATTTTTTTTTTTTCATCACTGCCAAGCCGCTCTACGGTACTATTTTCAAAGCAAATAGCAACAGCAACATTTCAAATTACTTTCTGCAAATCGTGTTCATTTATGCAAATCTACATACTTTTGTTTTACCGTTATTTTCGTAATAACTGTTTATAATGGGAAATATATAAAAACATTGTACGCACATATAAAATTTTCGCGTGCGACGATTTTTTTTTTCAGAATCAGCATTGCATTGCATATTGCATTAGAAATGGTTCTTTACTGACCAAGAACATTTTGGCTGTATCCATGTGTAATTAAGAAATCTGTTTTTAAAGTTGTAGAGTGTGAATTATTTGCACGGCATCAACTATAACTCACCCAGTAAACAAATTTACCTGCAGAATAGTTTTATTTTACTATCCGAGGTGATCATTTTGATTGCGCTGTTCTGGAGGAACTACCACCTATAGTGACTCGCCAAAGTGTTTGGCGTCTGAATCATAATTTTAAAAAATTATTGTTGCTGGTGAAATAAAAATATTTATTAAATCATTGAACTTGGAATTATTATTCATTTTATCCACAAGAATTACATGGATATTTGCAGTTGACTGCTGCGTGTGATATTAAATTAGTGAAAATGAAATACTTTATTTTACATGAAAACAGCGAACCAGCCTGGCAACATTGGCATTATGACTTATTACTAACCATGTTCTAGCACTTGATGACATCTTGCACAATGTAAATAAGAAAAGAACTTCGCATTAAATCATAATGCGATGATATATAGATGAAAAACTACAAACGATAAATTCACAAACTAGATGATTAAATTATCTGCCAATTGTTGGCTGGGTTCAGTTAATTTAAAATATATGTATGTATGTGGAAGAACTGAAGTTTAAAAACTTTTGCTATAGTATCCACCTGCATCCTGGAATATATCGCATACACAAAATCATCTTACCAAGCTAACAAACTCACACACATAAATAGTCAACCTCAAAAACGGAAGTCGCAATCTATTTGCACACGTGATGCATTTTCAATGTTTGCATAGCGTCTGCTTTTAGCAAATTTTTCCGATGTCAATTTATTTGTCGTTTATTTTTTCTTTGATTCTTTTTGTATTTGTTTGTTTTTCTTTCTAAATAAAGTTTGAAATTAACTTTACTATAGTTGAAAAAATAAACTTTACTCTGTCTACGAAAGGTTGTTGATCGTTGAATCGTTAGTTTTTGAACAGATGATGCAATGATGTTGTGCCGGAAGTTAAATATAAAAAAATAAAATAAAAAATCAAATTGTATTTAATGAGAAATGATTCAGAGTTGAAAATAAAAAAAAAAAATGTTGGAATAAAATTCAATTTGTTTGTTGATAAACATTTTATTTTATAAATATTTAAAAAAAATTTTTTAATTGTCAACTGTAATTAAAAAAATAAATGTTGTTAGATAAGTGTTTAAGAAGTAATGCAAAACCTTAAGTAGTAACTTTTTAAAAAAAAATTCTCAACTGTAGTGCAGAAGCACCGAAAAAATATCCAAGCCCGAGGTCACTCATAGTATTGGCCGTTTCTATGATCATTCCTAGAACCCATCGATTGACACCATTACCGTCCAAAGTGGACCATATATATGTATCTGGTTTAAAATATTTTTCCTAAAATTAAAGAGAATTGAATGAATAAAAATATGGCTTTCGATCGGATCATCTATGTTAACACTAAAGTAATGATATGATTACCTAAAAAATGTTAATTTTTTGTATAATATTAAGAGATCTGAGGTAGGGCAGAATTTGATAATATTTTTTGTATTAATGATCATCGAAATACATTTTTTTTTTAATATACATATTTATAAAATTACATATCTAGTCTAATGTTCCATTAGAAAAAAATAAAGTTGAATTAATTTTAAAAATTTTTGGTTGGTGTACTGTTTCTGGGACTTGCCCATATTGTGAAAAATATTTATGAATGTTATACAGTATACAAAAACTAGAACTATAAATTTTATGGTAAGTCTTCGATTTTTAACAAATGCTATAAACAAATTTTCTATTTCAGGAAATTAAAAAGTTTTAAGTTCCTATATGACTATGTTGAATGAGAATTCTTACAAATATACTATAATATTACCTAGTATTTCCTTATCTTTCTAAGAAAAATAATATGGACAGAACGTTAAAGAAATTTTTTCTCAAATTTTTGATTTCCCCACTTTGTCCGTTTTGATATGTTTCACTTCTAAAATACATTATATAACTAAAATGAGAGCTAACATAGTTTGAAAATGTTGTGAAAAAATAATTTTAAATTAAAACTAATTTAATTTAAGCTAAACCTAGAGAGCTGAATTCATATCTCTCTGAAATACATTTTTTGGTATCATTAAAAAGTTTCCATTTGAAAATATTTTAAATGAGTTTCTTTCTTACATTATTAAAACATTCCTTTTATTCTTTTTTTCTTTGTAAATAAAAACATAAGGTAATACAATAAATTAAGTTCAAATTCGACTGAAGTAAAAATTCAGTAAAACTTTTCACATAAATTATGCCGATTTGGTCAAAAAATGCTGAAAAAAAAAGAAAGTTTTTAAACTTTTCCTTTTAGGTTAATGTCATTAGTTCGTGTATATTTAGTAAGTTACTTAGTTAGTTATTCCCGCTACCAGCGTCACGAAGCCACTAATGCCAATCATCATATTACTACATCCAACTTGTTCTCGTATTTTGGTATATACATACAACATATTTCATTGTGCTTGTACAAGTGCTGCGTCGAATCATCATCAATAATAACAACGGTCACAAATTCAGCAGCAACTGCAAAATGTTTCTTATTTTTTCCTTTACTACATAACTTCAATGGCTGTCAATTTCAGACAATGGAATAAAAACGAACGGTAGCTAAAAGTTGATCACCATGCTGATAAAAACTTTTGACCATGTTAGCAGCAAGCAAGCAGTATCTACAATATAAAGTGTATTAGACTTTTCATTTTATTGCAGAAAATATCACGAAGTACAATTCTACTACAATGAATTGAAATAAGCAGCTGAGCTTTTATCGTAAATTGTATTAATGAAATAATTTTCAATTTCTTCTCAGCTTTATTTTATAGAATGCAGACTGATTTTGTAATATATATACTTAAGATTTCATCAAAAATTTTGATTTATCATGGGGTGCATCGTTTATGGATTTGTCGCCATCATACTTATGGGCTATAAAACCCACCACTGGTTTGATACTGGCACAGATTTAGGAAGCATATGCGACGACTACAATGAAAATAAAGTTAAAGGACAAAGTCAGCAAAACAGGCAAATAGACAAATAAATATTGTGTATCGTCCGTGTTGCACATGCAAAATAATAGTTTCATATGGATGTTATTAACACAATCACTGCTCTTGGAAATTTTCTCAAAATATAATAACTTAATCCAGCAGTGTTTACCTAAGTGTTTTGTCTTCACAGCATTATGCTCGACTAAGCGTGCTTGCTGTGCCAGTTCTATGATGTTTTATCTTCAGCTACTGAGAGCACGAGGCAGCTATTCGTATGAGGAGAATGTTGTCTCAGCTTGTGATCACATAGGGTTTGTTACACCCCAGCTCATTGACGACGTGTTAATATGTGCACATGTACATATATTAATCTAATCAATTGAAGAATTGTATTTGAAAAAATAGCTTCTATGTTAGGAAGCAGAAGAGCACCTTCTTTGGGCCACTTTATGGCCATAGAGCCAGTGTTTTGCAGCCTCATTCAAGTAGAAGCCACCACAATTTGTATATGATACATCCATAGCAAGACAATCCTTTGCTAGTCATTAGTCTTCAAACATATGTATGTATGCATGTATGTACATACATTTATATACAATTTTTTGATTTTATTTATAGATAACCGTGGTTGCATTGAAATACGGATTAACTTTATCAAATGTTGCACTATTATATGTATGTACATTATAGTAACTTTATTCCGCTCTTTCAAGCCTTTTTATTCTTTTTGCACTTTACTGTTCTCTTTATTAACGTGGCTAATATATGAACGTGAACTCATTTTTTTGATGGCGCCAATTTTTTGTTGTTGTTGTTGCTCATACGCGCATCAATGCTGTGAATTAGTGCCGAATTGGATCAGTAAGCAATCTGGAATTAATTCTAGCACAGCTGCATAGGCAAGCAGAGGTGATTGCTTTTTCACATTACTATCGCACTTTCCTTTTTTTATCAAAGTGAATTGGAGATATACATACATACATACTCGTCACATTGCCTTACGCAGTAAGACACAAAAGCAATGAAGCGGAAACTACTACATAAAATTAAATTCAACTTGCATGTGAACTTGTATGAACTGCCATAATCTTTATTTGATTCTACCATCATGAATCTGTGAGTCTTCAGAACAGATCAGAAACGATGTATGGAAGAGTTAAGGATTTAGAGGGTAAATAGATGTAGCATCGCCCACATCCCACATAAAAAATAAAAATACTCTGGCATGTCGATGTACTTACATATATTGTCTGAACTAAGCATCTTGCAGATATGTGAGCGCGATCAGACAATCCCGTGCAACGAAAACACTCAAAATGCTATATCTCGACACATATGGCAGCCAATGTTCAGAAGTTTGATTCATTAATGTATTTTGCTTGAAACAAGGCATGACACTTCCTACATAGCAAAAAAACTTCTTTGTATCAATATTAAGTTGTACATTTTCGGATAGATCGGGTAATAGAGCGTGAGACATCAAACAAAAATTTGTATCACAAAGGTATGAAAAGGAGGAGAACGCAAAAAAACTCCTGAAACCATTGGTGGGCAGACCGGTTCTTTTGGTGAGCAAGCAAAATAAATTAATTTTTTGACCTTTTTATTAAAATATATTATTAGTACTGGAAATTTCAAACTTTCTATACTAAAAAATTATAATAAAACAAATGCATATAACACTGAACAAAATTTGAACTTTCGACCACACAAGTTGTAGACCACACGCCAGCTGATTCAGGAAATATCAACTTTACACGCAGTGGTTGAAAGTGTAATATAACTTATAATCCTTTGATTTCAAATTAAGTAGTTCTTGCACTTAACAACTAACCGCTCTCATACTTTTTGGAAGGAAAACGTTCTTTATTTCCAAGAAAAGTTAGCTAGTAAATCTTCATTCCAGCTGGAATAGATTCCACAAATTCCCTACTGGGTAACGATATTTCATCTTATGACTGCAACAACAATAACAACAACAACCCACCTACAACAGTAACAACTAACTAAGGGAACCATGCCCAGGCTTTATGTTGCTTGCAGCCGTAAACAAAAGCAGCAACTAAACTGCAAAAATTTTCCAATCCATTTAACGCAAAAATGTTCATTCGAACGATATCGAATATTTTCGCGCGCACATTTTTTTTAACTTTTTCAATCGGTAGTTAAGTGAAATGGAAGTTGTTGTAATTTTTAAGCCGTTTTTATTGTTGTTGCCCTGAATATTGCAGGGAAATTCCAGATAAAACTTACAATATAAGTAGCTGAATTTTAACATAAATTCAATGCGTAACTTGGTGTCTTAGTCTGGTTGATTAAGCGGTAATACCAAGAGAACTGCTGAGAGTTCCTACCTTCAGATCGGGGAATCTCCTTGGCTTTCTTTTGGTTCTCCTGATATTTTGGCTTATGTTTCTTCTAAATCATAATGATTTAACCATCATTCAGCAATATTGCCGGAATATATAAATATTAATTATTGCGTTTTTGACATGCGAGTCAGGAGAATCAACATCGGCTTTCAATAAAACTGTTGAAAGCATTATTTGACTCACCTTTGAGCTTATGTTCCCTGTCCTCATTCAATTTGTGAAGAAAAATGCTATAAATGAACATACCGATAAGGCAGAAGTACAGACGCAACATTATAGTGTCAATCCTGTCTAATGTCCAAACGAAATTCCTCCTCACCTTCAGTGAAAAACTGGAAACCACTGATAGGTTTTCAAATTATCTATTAATCAAATTAATACCTTTCGCATTGCCCTTCCAAGTTCTTATATACTCTCATATTTAATTCCTAACACAGAAAACTATTAATGTTGTCCTATGTTTTATTTGAAATATGTTTGTCTTACGAAATGATTTTGTAGAAAATTTTAAAAAAATTGACAATTGAGTGTGGAATTGCTCTCCATTATTTTTAATCCCTCTGCCATTTTTTATATGTAATGCATCGATAAGTTCATAAAAAAGAGTTTTTTTATTTTTGAATTGTTTTGCATTATGACGTAGTTATTGCGTGTTGCGTGTAGTCGTTACAAGTGCAATTGTTGTCACTGATGTTAGTTGTTCACATTGCGAAAATCGGGCTTGTTAATATTACGCTTTGTAAATTTTTTGCTTCAACTGATTTTATTATTGTTCAAAATATGTATTGTACCAATTGGTGTTATGTAACAAAAAAAAAAAAAAAAAATACAAGCACTTAAAAACCTCGATTGTAATTGTGTAATAAATTTTATACAAAATGATTTAAAGCTGATTTTCATTATTAAGCTATGTAAGTGAGGCTGTTTTTTAAATAATTTTTCCAAAAAAAATTTCAATTTCATATTAATTAAGCCATTATGTAGTACATAAAAAATAGATTATCTGAGAAGCTTCGTCGTGGCGGAAACTTTGAATAATTTCATTATGATCTAGAAGGAATTTTTGTCATTTATTTATTTGGCTGATTCTATCAAAATGATCATAAATTTATAATAAAAAACATATCTTGCATTGAAATATAAATCTAGCTCTTATGCAGAAATTTTTATTTTATTTGTGAAAAAATAAAATATTAGTACAATAAGAAAAAAATATCAAAAATATAGTAATGTGCTCTAAAAACCTATGTACATAGTTGCATAGTGGGGGGGGGGGGCGGAAATTTTTGCAACTGCCTAGGGGCGGAAAATTTCTAAGTCTGGGCCTGGAATTAGTAGTATAATGTATTATGATTCTGAAATATTGTTGCTCTCCAATTTTCTTAAACTTTCAACAGGTATTCGATCGATTGGAGCAAATTAGACAAGGCTCAGTTCTTAAAAACAAAATTAAAAGAAAAAGAAAAAGGAATGATGAATCCATTAATATCTTATTATGATGAGCACAACAAAATCTGGAGTGGTGAAAAAGAGTAGCCATATTATCATGATGACTGTTCGATAGGCGCAATTGTGTTTAATACAATGAAAGCACATCCGAATAAGGTTGTTCAAGTAAGTTAAATGATGAAAATTACAGTCAAACCTACGTAAGTGAGAATTATTGGATTCGATTGTATGTTTTTTTTTTTTTGTGAAATTTTAGAGTAATTTCGTTATAGATCTTTGACAAAGATGGCGTTACAATGACCAATAGCGAAGCTTTGACTGCCGCCATTCGCATTGCGCAACATTTTAAAACCATGGGATTACGTCACGCTGATATCGTGGGTATTGCAGCTAGAAATTCTACATACCTTATGCCTGTTGCCGTCGCATGTTTTATGAATTGTACACCTTTTCACGCAGTAAATCCAATAAATGATGAAAGTAAGTTGACTTATTAAAAGACTTTTATAATATCCTAAATCGACACACACTGGAGTCGCCGGAAGTGTGATTCAGTTGATCAAAAAATTTAGATGTAGTTTTTTATAACGGAATTTTGTAAAATCGCTTATTTATCCGCTTGAGCACTCTGTATCGAAAATGGGCGTAAATGTTTTAATATTTTCACGAAAATAGTAATTGTGTTGCAAGAATGTTGCATGGATAGTATGAAAAAAAAAGTTGAACCTTAACCTTCTTCAACCTCTTTCAACTATATCTCCAAAATAGTTCAAGGTGATTGAAAAAGTCGAAAAAAAATATGGAAATTGTTGAATAAAGTTGAAAGAGGTTGGGAGGGAAAATGGCTGACAAAATTGATTAAATATGAAAAATACTGAAAAAATTTGAATAAGGTTGAAAAACTCGGAAAGAAATTGAAACGTTTTCAAAAAAATATAAAAAGGATGAAGAAGTCGGGAAATGTGAAATGTAGAAAAATCTTGGTAAATACAATTAAGTTGAAAGAGAATGAAAAGGTCAAAAATTCTTCAAAATATTCAAAAATGACACGCCCTTTTCTCCAACGCCGCCTTCTTTTGGTTAAATTATTTATATTAACGGTTGGCATTGGCATACAAAATTTTATCACAATTACTTACTTGCATAATATGCGACATGAAACTAAATAATAAATTAAAATAACTCAGTGTTTAACTTTTTATCTTTTTAGAAACTCTAATGCATATTTTTGAATTAACCAAACCTAAGGTGATTTTTTGCGATGTTCAAGACTATGATGTAATACAGTCTGCTACAAAAAATTTTGCGCCACAAATATATACCCTTAGAGATCATATCGATGGTGTTTCTGGAGTTCAAGACTTGTTGTCACCTACAAAAACAGAATATTTTTATAGGTTAGCGCTTTGCATACGACTTCAATCAGAAAATTATTTGAACTCCATTATATATTTAGACCAGAACCACTACTACAGGGTGGTGATCAAACAGTTGCAATACTCTGTTCCTCCGGCACCACTGGCCTGCCAAAAGGCGTTTGCATTTCAAACCACAAACTGCTGATTCTGTCAGAGTAAGTGACTTCAAATGTAGATACCTACCTGTCTTCATCAACTAATATATGTATGTATGTAGTTAAAAAATTGATTTTAATCTCTACATTAGCGACCACTTTCCTAACAGCGACGATGTAATTTATGCTTCAACTGGACTCGACTGGCTTAGCGGTATTATGATGATGGTTGCTACCTGTACGGTAAGCAGTACTCGTATAATTATCGACAAACCATTTTCTGCAGAGGAGTTTGTTCAATTGGTTAAAAAATATAAAATAAGTTATTCAATTCTGTCACCGCTTCTTGTAGCTGCACTCATTCAATGTCCTACAGCAACACATGCGAGCCTGGCATCTATACGCAAGTTTGTTGTAGGTGGTGGCGTCATCCCATTTAGCTCGTTACAGGCACTACAGAGCATTGCACATAATGCAGTTATTATTTTTAGTTATGCTATGACAGAAATTAGTATTATTGCCTGTAACTATGGTCTGGACAAAGCAAATTCCACAGGTAGACTTTTGCGAGGAGTACGTGTTCGCATCGTCGATGATGATGGTAAAAATTTAGGACCCAATGAAAATGGAGAAATTTATGTGCATCAGAAAAGAGTTTGGAATGGCTACTACGGAAATTTGTTGGAGTCACAACAAGCTTTAGACACGCAGGGCTGGTTTCACACAGGTGATGTGGGATATATTGATGAGGAACATTTTCTTTATGTTAACGACCGTAAAAAAGAGATATTGAAGTATCAGGAAATGCACTTTTGGCCCACAGAGATTGAAAAATGTATGACAGAATTACCAGATGTAATAGATGCATGTGTAATTGCTGTTCCCAATGAGATGTATGGGGATCTAGCGGGTGCTCTAGTTATTAAAGCGGAAGGTAGCTCTCTGAGTGCAGAGAATATTAAAGATTATATAAAGAAGCAGTTGGTGATGCCGCATAAGCAACTGAATGCAGGTTTAATTTTCGTTGAAAAGTTACCGCAGAATCAAAACGGAAAGACTTTAAAGAAGGAGGCCAAAGCGCAATTTATTGCCGCAATGCCAAGCTGCGATCATTAGCTAAAGTGCGGAAAAATGTGTAAAGTTAATTTATTTTTAATGTATGTTTTTACTTGTGTAATGTAATGTTTAAGAGCAATAAAAACATTTAACAGAATATTGTAGTTTATTGACATGCTCAAATATCCTTTAACATTATAAACCGTTGCCGCCGGTTTATAATAACTTTAAAGTTTTTATACAAATAAGTTCTGTACAATTCAAATGATAGATAAAATGAATGTTAGGAATGCTATTTTTGTTATTTTTAATTTTTCGTTTACAGGAAATAAATTACACAAAATATTTTTTAAACAAATAATTTAAGGATATTCTGAATATAAAAGCTAATAGCTAGGTTGATATTAACAACACTAAAACATAATCCAAAAATCAAATGTTTACCATTATCATTTTGACTATCTGTACTGTTATTTCTGCTACTTTTTGTCTTAAAAGCCTTTAGGCGACACTTTTTCGCAAAATTGGCCAGCTGGTGCGCTTACATAAACTTTCACATTAATAAGCGAAATTTGGAAAATACAACTCACAACATACCGGTGCCAAGTATACCACATGGCACAGCAAAGATAATGACCAGGGGTGCCACAATAGCCGCAATCATTTTCTCCCCTTTTCAAATTACGACCATGTAAAATTCCAAAAATTTGCTTTTGTTTTTTGACCTCTCTGTGTAGGTGATGCTGCTGCTTGTTCACATTTGCAAAATATGAAATTTCAAACTCAGTGAATTTTATGCGAAGTGCTGCGCATATATTTTGAATGGAGTGGGATAGAGTGCCTTGTAATTCCCACTTTTGTGTAATGGCACAATATGAATTCAAAGTTTATACACCGTATGCTTTTATGCTTCGTTTATTATTAAACAAATGCTTTATATCACAACGGAGTGCATTTCACACCCACATTTTCTTAGATTCGAAAGTGAACTCTCTAGCACATAAGTACATACCTACGTACATATAAAAACGTAATTTTTTGAACACCAAGTTTTAGTGCGTCGTTGTCTTAGCTTTCAAGGGAGCTAAGCATGGGACTTTTACTTATTTTTACATTTTCCAATGGGAAAAGTAATATACTGATATAGTGAAAACATATGTCCTAGAAAGATACCATCATGGACAATGTAATAAAGTTAAGACTTCAAAACGAAATAGTAAATGTAACTTTAAAAAGATATCGCTGTATATGAATATTTTTGAAATTCCAGTTACTTAATGTAAATTTTCGTACACCTAAACGATTTCCTTCTTACTTGGATCAGCTAAAAATTGAGCCTCAATAATTTCTTACTCATAACCTCATTTACAAACTTAATTTTGTACGTTAGTTTTATAGCTACACAGCTCCACTAAGTAAGCACATCCATTAGCTTCCCCTCAGATTGTTTCTGCCATAACTGACTTACTATTTTTAAAAGATCATATTTCACCCAACTATTATTTATCATTAAGGTTATAATTAAGATGTTTGTGGAAGAGTTTTAATGCACTAACTTTTTGGGGAAAATTTAGATGAAAGTAAAATATTAATATACATAGTAGTATGAAATATTTGTTCGCTTTTGCCTTCTTTTTGAAGATTTTTGCAAATGTTTCAAGAAAAAGAAGCCAAATAAGTTTAGAACAAATAATTAAATTAATTAAAAAAATATATTATAATCAATTGAACATTTGTGTTTGGTGTTTTGAGATGCATAGGTATACATTAGGGTGGTTCAAAATATTAAAGTTGCTTCGATCTTCACTCCCCGAGCATCAAAAGTTTCGTATTGGTGCCAATAGGAACCACGTAAAATTTGGTTAATTTTAGAAAACATTTGATGGACCCGCGACCATTTTGAAAACTGTAAAATGGTCCTTAATATATCGAAAATCATAAATATCTCACCGAAGCTAGCTCGTAGAGAGAACAAATGTATGACAAGGTCCCATTATTTTTTCTCCTACAACATTTTTCTCGAACACACTTACCCGCTATCATCACCCCTTAGTAGGGGGCCCCCCGGCAAAAATTACATTCTTGTGAAATTATGAAATTGACTCTCCCCTCTTCTCAGACGCCTCTGCAGCGGTAAAATGTTGGACCATTTTCTATTACTTTTACGCTCCCAAACGTTTCTCTTGACACACCTACCCCCTATTAGCCACCCTTTTGGGCGCCCCCCCTAAATATGATCCAATATGAGGTTAAGCTATAGAGCAATGAATTTTTTTTTTAAGAAAGTAATTTTAATTATTCTGGCGCAATGATAGGAAAGAAAGCGATCTGAAGTAACTTAATTGTTGTTGCTTTGCCGATATATATATATATATATATTTTCTTAAGTTTTGCAACACTTTGATAGTCAAAACTACATTATTGACTGATTTTTGTGTTGTTTTATTCTTAAATTTAAAAAATTATGTAAAAGGAAGACTCCATCAGTATTAGATCATGAATGTGTACACTTTTTTTTAAATGTGCGTACTATCAATATTATTAAAATATAAAGCAACAGTGAATTTCACTTTCTAACTTATGGCAGAATTTGCATAAAACAATTTATATCCAGCTTAAAAGGTCACCTAAGTGATGCAAACAACCAAAGAGTAACCCATACTAGATTTACGTGATGTAAGGACACAGCTGGTGTTTGTTGCGCTTAACAGCAGCCATTGCCATTGTGGTTTGCTCCTATATGTTGCTTTGGATATTTTTACTTTTAGTTTTTCATCACAGCAAATACGAAATGAAAACAAAAAACAAAATCAATTTGTTTGTGTCCTCACAGAGTCTGAATTCTTTTTATTCTAAACACAAAATATTCGTAACAACATAGTACACCATACGAGTAAGTTGGCTGAACTGAATGCCAAAATGAAAGGATTCACAAAAGTTACATACAAAGTCATCGCATCCAACATCGCAGCTTAATTTCAATATAAATAAATCCTTGTCGTGCTTTCAATGCAACTTAAACCAGGCGACAAAGCATTCCGGCGAAACACTTCTTACTGAACATTGCAAAAACACAACATGAACAGACAACTGTGTTACATATGTATTTTTTTGAAAGTACCGCCAGTCTAGCCATCGAGAAATCTGTTAAGGCTTTTACTAATTAGAATGGGTTGGTAAAAAAATAGAGGTGTTTTTTTTTTAACATCGATCAAAACTAATTACCCTGTATTGCACTTGGGTGTAAGTCTTAAAATTGTATTAAAAGTTTTTTATAAACTCTGTCATATCTGAAAAGACTCTAATATGCTTTGTTGATGGCAAGACTATATTTCTTTGAATACTTTGTGCTCTGGCGAATCTTTTGTTGCACGAAATATGTTGCCCGTTGAATTTGAATTATTTTTGAGTCCTTTTTTTTGTATTTGTTTTATATTTCGCTTTGAATTTCCGTTGGTTTCTGGTTTTCAATTCAGTACGTGAAGTGGGTTTCATTCTTTGGTGTTGTGGTGATTGTTGGTCATGTTGACCACTCGGGTACATTTAGTATTTTGTTATGAAAAATCTACACACAAACGGCGCAACTCAGCGACACACCCGCACATGTGCTCGTCCTTATTTTATCATGCTTTGGGTAGAATTCAACCATTTGATTCTCGTTACTCCTCCACAGTTAGGTTACGTAAGTTGTGACAAGGATATCACGCCCACGCTGAATGCGACCAAATTCAAGCTGAAGGATCTGCTAGCGCTGGCTTTGCTCTGCTTAGTGTTTTGGTTGGTTTTTTTCTTTTGTATCTCCTGTTGCCCTCGTCTTCAGTATATTTATGTGTGTTTGTGCGGGTTTTGCCTCTGATAAATCGCGTAGTATGCACTTTGATAGATGTTCTCCTTTCAGCAAATTGTACTCATTTTTTCAATGTTAGTTTTTTGTGGAAATTGATTTTTTCAGAGTTAAAATGAGAGAATTCCTTATCAAAGTATGTAACAAATTCATAGAACTTTTAGACAATTATTTGGATTATATGCTTTTGCAGCACTATATAATCATGGAGCCATGGTCAATAAGTTGCCGTTGGTAATTTGGCTACATTATAATAATATAAAAACCAGAAAGATATCTCAATAATCATAAACGCAGGATTCGCATAATGAGTATAGTATTCTCGTTTCGGGAAGCTGAAATTTTGGGAGAACTTTCCTCAAATCCGATTCTATAATATAGGACTATGGGACCGCAAATTTAAAACAAAAAAAAAACACTTAGGTGCATTTTGTCTGCATTTTCAGCCACAAGAAAAATGTGGGCGTGGTTTAACATAGCGTAGCTCTAAAATAAATAGCCTTAAAATAAAAATTTAGCTAGGCCAGATATAATGCCCATTATTGGCTTTTTTTCTAACGAGCCCAAAACTGCGTTTAGAAGTGACTTCGCTGAAGCTATCTAGTAAACGCACGATTGTTATAAGTAAAGGTATCATCGTAATCCTTTGCACCTTCAGCTCAAGTGCCAGCCAAGTAAAAAATTAAATTTTCACGCAAAATTTATTTTAAAAAGATGAAATATAAGAGAAAATAAAATCAACAGAAAATAAATAACGTTTTATTGGCAAAAAAGAAGAAAGCGAAATCAAGAAAAGAAGATAGCAAACCATAAGCAGCAAATCCTTTTGAGGATTACAAGTGTGAAGTGAAATGTTTAAAGGTATATATATACGTACAAGTACACGATGCGTGTGTTTGTGTAAGATTTTATGAGTGGGAATTGTGTGTGTCAGAGATGCCAACATCTACAATAGTTTATCCCTAAAAATTAATATGAATACCCCTGAATACAGAAATTAAATCCACAAAATTATTTTCGCTTTATAAAAACCATTTTATTTATCTTCTATGGCTTTTTTTTTAATTGTATGGACTTTTGAAAAATAATCTCTGATTCCTTGAAAGCTATAAGAGATATTGCAAAACTTGCAACATTTTTGAAGTCGGCATTTGTCAAAATCAGAGAAATTTATATCCATTTTGAAGAAAACACCGCAACCACATCCAACCTTTGTATGGGAGGTAGGCGTGTTCGTTGGTGGACTTATTTCTTATTCACAAATCTTTGCTGACTCAACCAAAAAACATCTGTTTCAAAATTTTTATAGCCACCATTACATATGAACCCATCTACTGTGTTTCGGTCATTCGCTCTGCTGTTTTTTTGTGGAAATCACGTCGCACAGTGGGAGATCTTGAAAATTCGGTGGCCATGAATAATTTTCACATTTCACTGCCTCAAAAATCTAATGATGCAGTTTTGTTACACGTACTTTGTTTAAAAAAAATGCAAATTTTCAGATTCGTAGGTGAACGGGAACATATTGAGTGGCATGCCAAAATAAAGGTCCATTCACTTTTTTTGAATATTTTTTTTACGAATTTTTTTCTTTTAAATGGTACAATATTTTCACACAAATCTTTATTTTAAATGAATTCTAATACAATACCCTCTTAATAATTTTAAATGTTGTTACAATCTATCTAATATTTTTGGGGATATTTTTTTTTTTGGCCACGTCAATTTTTTGCACTAATTCAGAGATAACTACTGGCCAACATGTCAGCTGCTGGTAACGGAAATTTGGCTTTTATAAGAAATATCATGAGTATGGATATGTGTCTTCAGATATTCAAGGACAATTTGTTCAAATATATATTAGCCCCAAAAAAAGTCCTCCAAATATTTCCACATATTTAGTCCCTTAATTTATCGGTAAATCCTCCAAGTTGGCAGCACTGACATGTGTAAGTGAATGTCTGTCTGGCTTGCCTTAGTTTTAAAACAGTTAAAATGAAAAATTTAAGTGAGCGCGAAATGGACCCGAGTTGTTCGAGGCAGGAAAAAGCTTCCTCTAGGAAGATGTTATGAATGTTTTTTTTTTCCTTTTTTCTTTTTCTTCATAACTGCTTTCATCTTCCACTTATAACTCAAAATGGAATTACGCTCATTTTGTTCTCATACCCTACAGACTGAGGTATATTAATTTTGTTGTTTCATTTGTTACGCATAAGAAAGAGATGGCTACATTTTCAAATATAATTTGTGGGATTAAAAATTGGCACACACTTTTCAAGAACACGCCCATTTCCCATACAAGTAAAGAATTACTTGAGGCAATTCTACCAAAATTTACATAAACTATATAATAACAGAGTTTTTTAAAGTAATGTAACTAGAATTTACGCAAATGGTTTGAATGGTTTGAACTAATCACTAGGAAAAAAGAGTTTGTAGAGCTACTCCTCCACAACATTCGATTCACATCCACGTTTTCTGTTACCCTTATAGTTCGACTCCAATGCTTATCTGCAGATTTCAGTTGGTAATTTGCACCATGTGTGTGTTCCAATCCAATCCGTGTCGATTTTCGCCGTTTGATTCAAACAAAATAAAACGGTAATCAGATCTTTACAGCAGCTAGTGAGCAACTCGGTATTAGCAATGGTCATGGGCCATCAAACTTTTAGAATTTGGAAAAGATAATTATTGGTAAAATCTTGTAATTTGAGTAGCAAAGCGGAGTTGGTTAACCAAAATTCACAGCCGTACAGTAGAGCTGGCTTCGCGTTTGACTCAATACAGAAACTAGCATTAGTAAAAAATAGGCATGTTTAAAACTATGGGCGTGGTACATTTTAAATAAGCTAAGTTAAAAGCTATTTTTAGTGAAACACTTTTAATGAATAAATAATGCTGGTCTTTCACTGTTTGAATTATGTAGGGTACTAAAGTTTTCCCAAGGCCGAATATAACACTCTTGAATTTGCCACTTTGAAGTCCTTTTTATCATTGGCAATGTTTCTTTCGTTTGCCTATGGATTAGTGATAGCAAAGTATTTAAAGTATTTATATCAGTATTTTGTGTAAAGGTCTTATAGGGCTATCATAAGAATGCCTACATATAACCAAATGCATATGCAAGAGAGCTCTCCTTCGACTGTGCAACTTTGTGTGATCAGCTTTATTTTGGGTTTTTGACGAATATTGGCAAACTAAATATATAAATTATTATAAGTTCATAAAAATATTCAATCCCTAAAATAAAACTCAGGAATTTTAGTAAGATTTAAAGCGATATCGAGACGGAAGAAAAACTTTATTGTAATATATAAATCGTAAATACATAATGTTAGTAGAGTGTAGACTTTAATGTTTATCGAATATATTTCGGATTAATTTTAAATGATTACTCTAAAGGTCTTATTCGAAGTCGAAAATGATTTCAGTTAATGTTTTTTGATAAGTTCGACGCCTAAAATTTAAATAAATTAATTTAATATCGATACTTTTTCATCATCACTACAAAACAAGTCTGCTCAATAGCAAAAAACAAAATAGCACAAGCAGCAGCTCTAGATGAATGTCCTTTTTTTGCGCATTTTCTGACGCTTTACCTGGCTGACTGTGTAGCTGCCACTTTAGTGCAAAATAATGTTACATAATGTTGTTACCTTATTTTGTACTTCACAAAAATAGAAAAAAAAGAGAATAAATGTTTGAATGAGATGGGGGAAAAAAAAAAGATTTAAACCAGATATTAAATAAGTAAACTAAGCAAAATAAGCAAACATAAAGCGGACCAAAATGACGCCTATTAAGGATAATTGAATGCAACGTACTGTTGTTTGTGCGACTTTTATTAAGGTACTTTATTTCGTAAAAAACTTTGAAATATATTTCTTAAATTTAATTTTAAAATTTAAATTAAGAAAAAGTTTAGCTTGAGCAATCCTTGTTATTTGAATGGTTATTAACTCGACTGAAATTTTTTGGCATCCCCGAGAAGTCGTTAAATTTTATTTGGGGAAAAGAAGTGGAACATTAGTTCCGCTAGTACAATCAGCTAGTTGCTCTATTTTTTTCCACTTAATGCATTTTGCGCTGTCATTTTTTTTTTTGTGTTTTTTTCACTAACAGTACTAAACAGGAGGCTTAGTAAACAATAATTTCAAATTATGATCTGTTTCCAAAATGCAAACAAACAAATTAATTAATACTGAGGGGCTTGAAGAAAATGTTTAGTTAAGCTTAAATATTACTACAATAAGGACAATACTGCTTTTACTTTTTTAAAGATGTCAGTTTACAAAAAGATACTAGAATAAAGGATGACGATTCAAACCAGAATATGAGTAGACCTGATTGTGGTGGAAAAAAGCAATTCGCATACCATCGAAAAATTCATTATAATTCTAATGGTATCGAATAACATCCAAATATTGTAAATAGTAGCTGGATTTAGTCGAAACATTCAACATTCCAAATTACTTTCTACAAATCCTGCTTGCATTCTGCATACTATTTTTCATCGTTATTTTCGTAATAACATTTTATCATAGGAAATATATAAAAACATTGTAAGCACATATAGCTTTTTCGCTGACAAAGTCAAGCAAGCAAAATATTCAAAACCCACAGAAGTACAGTCAGCGAAATAGCTATATTTGCGTACAATGTTTTTATATATTTGCCATAATAAAATGTTATCACGAAAGTAACGGTAAAAAAAAAGTATCCAGAATGCAAGCAGGATTTGTGGAATGTTGCTGTTGTTATTTGCTTTGAAAATAGTACCGTAGAGTGGCTTGGCAATGATGAAAAAAAAAAAATTGACATTTTCATTTTGGGAAAAAAAATCTCCTGACCTCAAATGTGGGTTGACAAACATTTAACTCATCGCATTTCTCTCTCATATTAATACAAATCCACAATAAAATTTTAAACGGAAAAAACATTGGGGTTTTTCAGGAAATCAGCCTTTTTTTTTCATAAAACGCACTATAATTCCGCCAATTTTCAACAACTTTCAAAATTCCTTAAATATTCTGACAGAGAATCAGAAGTTCTATTAGAATCAAAAGACAAAAGTTAATTATTTTGATTTGGATGAAAATGCGACTATTTTGAAACAATTTTCTACGAGTTTTCAAGCTCTGACACTAAAACTTTAAATGGGCATAACTTCGTAAAAAATAATTTTCAATCAAATCGGGTGACGGTATATTCCCCTAATTACTTTGAAAAACAACATATTTAATCGGCAACAAATTCCGCAATTTGAAGTCGCTCCGACTGCATGGTTTGAGATGGATTTGGTCCATAGCAAATAAAAAATTTTAAAGGTTCTTGGGCGTAGCTACATTAAAAGATTACTTTCTCTTATTGTAACAAATTAAATTTTGGCAACATGTACTCATATAATTGGTTATAACCTTGAGATATTAATCGCATGCCAAGCGATTGACAACACAAAAATGTCTATACACAGACATACTATATATGCAATTATGCTTCCTTTCCAACACAATTTCACATTTGTCCTTCCTGTAATGCATACTTCATCGTTGAACACTCAATGAAATTTTAGAATCGTCATCACACTAATCATCATTTCTACTATAATGTCGCTTAGACACTCACATTGATTTGAAAGCGCATAGCTGCGAATATACTTATGTACATACACACACAAACATAGCAAGCATAAACAGTAGTTTGATGTCACATCCGGTCAACAACTTGTTGTGCTTCCGTCTCGATGTCTTATCGCTTCACTCACTACTACTGAACGCTGTGCTAGAATGCAGAACAGGGCCGTAACTATCCTCATATTTACAAAATGAAAACAAAACATATTTAATCATGCCACGTTTATTTTGATAAACTATCTTAAAAAGTTCCTCACTTTTCACATTTCAAAAACTTATACATAAAAAACTTTCAATTACTTCATACTTCATACTTTTTGTATGCTACTTTTTTGCTCAAGGATCCCGGCGATTGCGGCCCTGGTGCAGAAATGAAGCAACGTATTGCAGCTGCCAATAATATTCTTCAGTTTTTCTTAGAAATTCAATAACAAACTATTTCCTGCCGTATTTCCATCACAAAGCTTCTTATTTTTTACTTTAAATGTGAGACTACCACGAGTGTACTTAATTTAATAAGATGTGTTACACACTTAGTGTGCTTTCAAATTTATGATATGTTGTTTGTTGCTTTTGTCTTGTCTGTTGTTGATGTCTGCAGCATTTATTTCATATGTACATTCATATATAAATACATATGTACGTACGTATTGATGTATGTGTGTATAAAATTGATTTCAATTGTGTTGATCATTCACAGGACATTAAAGTGTGTCATCACTCTAATGCTTAGTATACGCACATGCAAAGACCTTAGGGTTACCAGATGATGGAAATTTCCAAATATTTACAAAAAATTATTAATCCAATCAACTTATGTTCACAGCACGTTGCGAAAAATGTAAAATTTTTGCTACTAATTTTTTTTAGACTTTTTTTTATTAGCGCAAAGCCAGTACACTCCTTATTTTTTAGTAAAATTTGATGAAACATTATAACGAAAATTCGAAAGATCGTTGGTTAATGTTTATTTCTTTTATGAAAATTTAAAAACTTTCTTTCGGTGTATATGGCCAAAATACATACGATGCGGAATTTCAACTCTAGATCGAGTACATTCCCAAAAAAAACCCAAATGCCATCACTAGTTACAGCAAGGATAGAATAAAATTTGAACTTTAAGACAGATTGCGATCTCTTAAAGTTGGCATCACTGGTCGTCCGGCTGTTATGTGTATTGACTTGCCTTGCTCACATGTGTGTGTTTGTGTCAGCATCAATTATGTTGATGAGATGCTCTGATTATGTTAATGATTTCATTAAATCTCTTGCAGCTTGTTGCTGCTGTTTCTTTTGTGGTTTGTTTGTTGTTTCGTAGCATGAATTGCTTCGCTTTATGTGTGTCCTTGATGTGTGCTATTGCTGTGGTCCTTGTCAAAACTGTTGCTGCATAAAATAATTCAGAATTCAGTTTTAATTAAATCTGCTTTCAATGATATCGTGATTTTAATTAAACCGGACACAGTTAAGTCCATTATGTGTTTAATTTTGTATTTCACAAAAAAAAAAAAAATTCACTTGGTGGTAGATTGAAGTGCTACCAGATTTAATTTGCCAAGCTGTCAATGTAATTCTGTCATGTTTTTGTATGATGCCAGTTCAATACTTAGTTCAGAAGTATGTGCGTTTTATGAAAAAATGTTCATCGTTTTGCAGGAAAAGCTTCACAATCCATGGATTTCAAACCTAATCATGTGATTGCGCTTTATTTGACATACATAGATATCCACATTAGGGTATCTTTTTGTAAATTTTGTAATACCACCAACAAGATTTTTTTATGAAATTGGCAAGTGTTGAGCATTTGCTTTAAGTAGCTATTTAATAAAGTTAATTGCTTTAAAATTGCGTTCCGCTTACCCCAAGAGTGCAAACATCACTTTGATGTCGAATTCACGTAAATGGTTTTCTCATTTTTGCGCTTTTACGTCTTTGGATTTAAAAAAAAAACACTTTTTCTTGACATGTCTGCATTTTTTTGACTTTTCCCCAACTAATTGCAAGTTCCTTTTTTCATTAGAGAATACGTGTTTTAATTGCCAATTTTATATAATTTGTCATTTTTGCACCTTAAGAAACCTCACTATACCCTACACAGAGCATATTTATTTCGCTCTTTCGTTTGTAATGCATGTAGTATATGAAATAGTTTCTATATGAGGGCGGTTCGTTTTAGGCCAACTTTTTTGATCTCACATGCAATTTTTGCTGTTTATGCTGAAAAAAAAGTTTGTGAATATTTTAGTCCATGATCGACACAAAAGTTGGTGATTTTTTAGAGATGTCAAAATTATTGCTAATTTACTCAAAACGTGTGCCTCAAATCCAAAATTTTCTTATAATGAAAATTTTAAAAAAGCAAAAGCACTAAAGTCGCCTTAGAACTGCTAATACACGAAAAGAATATATAAACATAGATGAGAATTTACATATGTATTTCTTCCTGTGTAGTATGAAGATTATATTTTCAAGTCTTTTTAATATAACTGTCTGAAAAAAGACAATTTTCATTATTGGAAGAGATTTAAACGTTTTATTTATTGGACTACATATGTAGATGGAAAACATCTCAAATGATCCAAATAGGTACAAAAAAAAAAAATTCAATAAGACCTTTTAAGTCGAACAGTTGATGCGGAGTTAGTTCTGGCAGAAAATATTGAAATCGGAACGATGTTTCACTTCCATTTCATTTCATTTAAGAAATCATTGCACCACTACGTCAAATTACCTAGCCGCTATGCTTTGGAATTGTAAATGAATTGTTTGTATAGATCTTGTATGAACATAAGTTTTGGGATAGCGTCAAAAGTGTCAAATTGCACGATTCTTATGGTGAGTTGTATTGACCGTTAACATAACGAATTGTGTTTATATTTGGACACCCATTTTTACAATAACTTGGACAGCGCTATTCCACTATACGTATTCATGACTTAGACTGTCAAACAATTTAAAAATTGTTACAATTACAGTTAACATCATAAAATGTTAAAATTGTTTGGTTCACAAAAGACATCTTAAAGTTTTCCGGGTTCACTCTTTATTAATTGTGTAGGGTATCTAAGTTCTAATAATACCCTTACTAGTGTTTTATTTTCATATTATTTTTCTATATTTTTAACGTTGCATTTGCCATGTAATTAGTTCCGGTAGTTTTTCTTTTAAAATTTCATCCCTTTCGTTTCGTTTCGTTTTCTTTTTTTTAACTTTTACTTTGTAGGAGCATGTCGTTGCACATTTTCTTTTTGATTTCCTTTTAATTTTCCTTTGACTTTTATTTTTGCGTAATTATGAGCAATCATCACCTTGACTGCACAACCACAGCAACAACAAAAGAAAGTTGAACAAAAGCAACAAACATGAGAAATGTCAATAAAAAGTGAAGGCAAACACAAGCGTAAATACATCAGCATCAAATATGTCGTAGAGACAGGCCCGGATTTAGAAATTTGCCGTTGAAAAATTGCCGCCCCCTTCCCCCCTCAAAACTTCTTCAGTGGTGAAATAATTTTGTACGAAATGTTTTTAAATCAATAAAATGAACCTATTATTGATTTTCTACTTATGTTTCTAGAGCACAATACAATATTTTTGGTATTTTTGAGATTTATTTTAATGATTTCTGCGTAAGAGCTAGATTTATATTTCATAGCATATACATATTTTTTATTATAAATTTATGATCATTTTGATCAGACGCCAATCTATACGAATAAAAAAATTGTTCAAAGTTTCCGCCAATATTTGCCGCCCTAGGCACGTGCCTACTCTGCCTGTATTGCAAATCCGGGCCTGCGTGGAGAATATGCGGTGAGTGGGGCGTGTAAGTTAAGTTCTTTGGTAATAATTTTACAAAAGCAGTTGCTATTGCAGTAGGAGTAGCATCAACTTCAAATTAAGAAAGACGACGGGGGAGGCAAATATTAACAACTTCAAACAATCGCAATTAAAAGCAATAGCAGCAGCAGGAAAACATCAAACAAAAAAATGGTACTGCAACACTTGACGTGTGAATGTCTCTTTTATATGGGAAAATTTCGCAAAAATGTTTTTAATTTAAATAGTTATTATTCCTGGAGCTTCGTTTTAGTTTTATTTTGGAGGAAGTTCGAAAATTGAATATGGAAATCACCAAGAGGATCCCTGACCCACCGTCCTATCTTTAAAAAAAAAAAAAAAATTGCGCTTATTATTCTTTTCTGCAGACTTCTATGAGTATAATCCAGAGGTAGCTAAAGTTCATATTTGCTTTTTCGGACAGATAACAGCTTTTGCTTCTAGACGGCTAATATATATATATATATATATATAAATAATTGTAGAAATTGCTTCTTAACTTGAAGTAAAAATAAAAAAAAAATCATTCACAAAAAATTGTCCTATTTTAAAGTTTTGCAACCAAAAATTCAGTCATACCAGGCTTGGGCAAACCAACCAAAGTCCAAAATAGAAGCAGATTGATGAATGTAATTGGTTTTTGCAGCAAGTTTTAAAAAAGTAATTTCAATGCTTCAATAAGCTGGAAGCGATTTAACAAATTGAATTTTCTTTTGCTTTTCGCTTCTTATTTTTTTTTTTTTTTGTTTTTGAGCAGCAGTCCTGGTAGTTGTGGATTTTTACTCTTTTCGAAATAATATTTAAGCAACGAAAAGAATAAAAAAACATGATCCAATTGCAAACCTTAAAAGAAAACAAATTAAAACAAAAAAAGGCACAGAAACACATCAGCTGTTCGTAGTTTACTTATATTAAACAGCCGCGGCAGTTAACCACAGATGCTGCCTCACATACATACATACATAGACATACTGTAGACAGTGTGTATGTATGTATGCGTGAAATAGCAGTTTGACCAGGACTACACTCTTTTTCTCATACTTTTGCTTATTTTTCTGTGGTAGCTAGAGTAGCAAATCGAAATGAAATGTAAATTGAAATCTTTTTTTTTTTCTTCTATTCATGGAATTCTTTTCAGCCGATTTTATTATGGGATTTAGAACTAACTTTTTTGCTAAGGATTTCATTAAATGTAAAAAAATATACCGTTAGAATTCAATTAATGTCACCTTTCATGGTAATTCGGTTAACTTGGCGACTTTATCAGATGAAACATTAATTTACCAGTCAGACTGTAATTACTAATTAGGACAGAGATTTCAAGAATAACTAATTGTTTTTTTTTTTATTATGAAAATAATAGATTATTTATTATCTTTCATTGAATAAATGGAAATTTAGTTAGGTCACTTAATGGTTTACCATAAATAACAATGTTTATTAGCAAATTCATACAATAGAAGTGAAGAGTGCCTCACAGCATAATTAAATGGGTACAGCTGTATCTTTTTCGGTTCGGTTTCGATAGTGCAGGTACTGAAATTTCCATAAATCTACAACAGAAATAATATAATCTAAAAAATTATACTGCAAAATATTTAAGCATAGTGTGAAAATTTCGATAGTTACCCTGCAATTGAATATAAGTATGAAACAATCAATCAGAAATTAATGAATTAGTTCTCTCGCATTTACGTTAAGTCACTTAACAGTTGTTGAAAACAGACTGCTGTTAAAGATCTTGTACAAATTAGTTTTGAATTGAAGCAACCTTTTCGAAAAATATTTGCTATCGATTACACTTTTGGCGGCTTTTTTTAAGAAACTATGGCACAGCAGAAAAACTTACCCATGAACTAGATCAGCGATGGGCACTCTCCGCCCTCATGGCCCATACCGTTATTTGATGCACAAGCAACCAAAAAACAATTCGCAGAATTTCAACGTTTTCAAATGAATGACATACCATACTACCATACATATAAAGTGGGTCATTTCCACACAACTGATAACTTAAACTGAAATTTATGTGGGATGTGGGAACTTTTGAGAAAACTGCTCAAAGCGTGGCTTGATGGCAAAATACCCTTATAATTTTTGAGAGTCCAAACATAGCACAACGTGTTTTGGTTGTACTGAACTTGCGGTCATAATTAAAAACTACTATGGTACAATATGCTTAAAGCTGTTTCTGCTTTTAGCAAAACCAAAAAAAAACGTAAATTTAAACTAAATGTCCTATGTATCACAAAAAAACAAAACAGAAGAGTAAGCTGGTTGTGGGTTTTCTCTGACGTGTCATGATGGTTGCAGCGATTCCAAATGTTGCCTGTTTATCCAATATTTTTTCTTCTTATGTTGTCAAAATGAGCAATATAAAATATGATGCTATGTACATACATATCTATGTACAGGATGCATTTTATGTTCCAGATCGATTTTGCTAGGCCACCATTTTCGTTTGGTTGTTCAATGTCCAGTTTGCATTTGACTGTCGTAGATATAGGTAGTAAATATTATTCTGGCTTCATTTGCTAAAAGACTTTATTTTGATAGTTACGTGCTCTAAAGGTTTATTTATGCAGCTGTAGGGCCAGATAATATTGGGCATGAAAACATATCGGTATGTTGCCATATTTACTGAAATAGATCAGTGGATCTGATTTTTCTACAAATTCAGAGAAAATTGATGCAAAGCTGTAAATTCTTATAGCCAAGAAAAATGTTTTTTGTTGAAAGACTTAAAGAATATTGATTATATTTGTTTGTCATGAGTGTATTGAGTTGAACAAGTAACTTTTAAAAAAATTGAACATTAATTAAAAATGTTTGCTTAATTTTTCACTGAATTTTTCAATTTCCTCTTATATCTACATATTGTAAGTACATTATGTAGTACGGCACTCACCACATCGAAATGACCGCAAGTCCAATTACTGCAGTTAAATCAATTTGAACTGGCGATTGATGTGGTTTTTGCGTGAATGCATCATGTAGGTGAACTGATTTGTGACTAAAAATAATGTTAGCAGGTTGACATACATAAATTCACTGACCCGTTCATAATGTGCAAACGTAATTGCATATGCGGTAGAAAAGCTATATAGATTAATAAGCATAATAAAGAGGCTTTTCATATAATTTTATTATTAAATATATTGAATTTAAATGCTGCTTTTTAAATTCGACTATGTTATTACAAATTGCATATATTAAGGACACTTGCAATGGTTTGTAATGCATCGTAATACATAGTCATTCAAACTGAATTCCCACTTCCAGTCTAACCGAAACATCGGTGCTGCTCCACGAACTTGATTTGCGCTAAAAAACCTCACTGAAATGGATCAAAATCGAACATTTTTTCTTTAAATCCTTACCAAGTTTGGTAACATTTGCTTCAATATTAATTAATTTATTGTTTTTACGGGAATTATTTTAAATTTCGTAATCAACAAATGAATTTATGTCCTTAAGTTTTTTGCCGGACTTTTGTTCTTTTAACTATGGTCAACTTTTAAAAAAACGCCAAAAGATATAAAAGGCATTCATGGTGGTTTCCAACATATACGGCAGCATAAAACATCAGCTTTGATTTCAGTTGCAGTTGTTTTCTAACTGTTTCTATTGTTGTTGTTATTGATGTTGCTTAGGGCCAATTGCTCTCCCAGAGCAATTAAAGTAATTGAAGAGCATTTTTTTTTTTTTTTTTTGTTCACGCTGAATTGCATGTAAGCTTAATAAAATCGATTACGATAACTTTCATATGGTATTACGGCAGAAGTGTATTGTGGTCGTTTGTTTATTCTCTAATGTATAGATACGTTACTGTTGGCAAGCCAATAAAAATATTACTCCACTCGGGGAATAGGTGGCAAGAACTGTAGCGATTTAAAAAAATAAGAGCAATAACTTCCATAACGTCATCATTGCAATTCCCCAGCGTTGCGTCAACAGCGTCAGTGCAGCCTTTGTGGTTGATGGAATAAAAACATCACACGTGCAATTTGTTTATATTCAACATTTTCGATGCTACGGTTATTTTGCGGTGCCATAGAAACCCTACATTTGCAGAATTTTAACACGCTCCTCTATCAGATAGTGGAGTAGGTATACGAAAGCACTCGAATTTTTGAAATCAATTAGCAGAAGCGGAAATTACAGAATACATTTTCAATTTCAAAATTGATTTTCATTATTTTAAGGATGTTTCATTTGAAATTGGTGAACCCACTTTGGATGCGTAGCGAATATAAGGAACTTTTCAACTGTGAACACTCAATACGCAATACTCATTTTGCGCTTACTATTCTTCAGTTGAACAGTCTCTTGTGTTTGAAGTATGAGGCCAACGTACATATTGCATTGTTTTTGAAGAGGTAAATATCCAAACGTTTAGCTAAATTACAAACTTAGGTACTTACATACATGTCCTCTACATACACACATATTAACAATTTATTTGAGTAAAATACTTTAAGTCCATATAGCAAATGGTTTGGAAAAGTACATACGTTGCATTGCGCTGACGTTATTCGGCAACGTATGAAATTTTCAAGCACATGCGAAATTCAACCAAAACATAAATTTTCCGACAATTTTGCAGTGACTGAAGTATTTCGAGTTAAATTGAAAAAGTTTTCAACGAAAATTTGTGTTTTGCTTTGCAGAATATTAGCGTTAAAGAAATGGAATGGAAAAACAAAACTTTAACGTAGTTATAAATGGCTTTAAAAGGAATATTTATCAAAGCTTATGTATGTTCAGCACATTAACCCATTCAGTAGAGAGAAAAACGCTTTGTTTTATAAAATGTAAAACAGTTTTATATATGTTGTTCAGATGGAAATCCTTATGGAAAATACAAAAGTTCAAAGTTCTTAAGATCTGAAATGCTATGTTTCAAAACCTAGGTTGAAAAGCGCTTAAAACTGTTTTCAGCCATATAATGGTCCTACGAAAATAATGACTTCAGCAAACTAGAGACAATCATTTTCAAAATGTTTTGATTGATCGGAACTTTTTCGTTAGTCGGAAGTGTTAGGAGTCACAGCAGTAAAAATAACCAAATTTTTAATTCGGTCGCATCTTCCGATTTTAATGACATTGGCACATGTTATTATGAATGGCCGAAGCTTATATTATTGCTGGCTAGTATGATTAAAGATTTGGAAATTGATACATTTGGTTCATTTTGAGAAGGTATTTTTAAAACATAAGAAAATAGTTCACAATTGCTCTTTTCAATGATGCACAAACATCAATAATCAAATATTCCCAAACTTTCATAAGTAGGAGTGCCTAACCATATTCAGAAATTCAACAAAACCTAAAGAAGTCACTCAGAGTTTTTCTCGTGGTAAGGCCTAGTCATAGAGTTGACAGGCAAACCGAATTTAGCCATTCCTCAGAGCTTCTTAATTTGGCAGCTGGTATACATTTCTTGTTTAGGCTAACCTCTTTGTTTCCCAGTTCGGGTGAAACGTTCCTTCAGAGATGCCTAAAAAACGTTCTGGTGAGGATCATAAGAATATATTTTAAACGAAACTTTGAATAAACTTTGATAGAGTAATCAGCTGCCCCCCTTTGTTTGTACTTGACTCGAGAGTTTTACGGTATCCTTAGGACTGAAATCCAAAATACATTTTTTTTGAAGATAGCAGCCCAATCACAGTACTAAGGGAAATGATCCAGTCACTCATAAGCTCTCTAATGATAAATGATCACAGAAAAAAAGGCGATTACCTCCAGAATTATCATAGCCAGATTCAATAAGCATATTCTTCCGTAGGAGGTACTGAGCCCAAAAATAATAACGCATTTTATTGCAAAGTTACCTGAACTAATACGATCAGCCGACAGGACCTAGTTAAGCTATTGGGCAATTTTATTGCTTAAAAGAAGTAAGCGTAAAATTATAGAGCACCTAAAAACAAATCGAGGGATTTTCTTGACCTATACGACTTTGTACATAATTTATGAGCACACACCACTCTTAGCATTTATATGCCACTAGATTCAATTTCCCATTTACTATTCGCTTTTGTGCCACTACGAGTATGTTTATAGCTTCAAAGTGGTAAAACGCTAACTAGCCAGCCAAATTATAAATGGTCCACCGTACTTGCTACTGGCAAATAAACATTAATAATGTAATACCAAAGAAAACATGTTCAGTGTTATGTTAACATTAAGAATTTTTAATCAATTATTGTAAGACATTCCATTATGAATTTATTTAGGATTTTTTATCCCAAAATCAACATTTTTTAAATTACCTTTGAAATAACAATAGCCATTGGTAATTTTTTTCTGACTGACTGACGACAGCAAATGATATACGTCAAAAAATAGCATTTGTTCATCACTAAAAATTTTAATGCAATAACTCGAATCTTTCGACATCTGTCTATCATGTCCACTCGGAATGTCTATGTGATTCTGTTAACTAGTTAAAAGACCACTACTGTTATAGTCGAGGAGGTAGCGTCACAAAAAAATTTACTTATCTGCGCACTTTTGTAGAACGCCTATTTAGTTATAAGTTAATGATAGTCTCAACAGAAAGGTACAAATGTTCTACCTTGGTTGGTGGGCGCAATGGGCGCAAATTGAATTCCCTTAGACAAAATTCATTCCTCAGATCAAAATGATACAGAACTAGCTGAAAGTTTGCTCGAAAAGTAGAGAAGAAAATAACCAAACAATTTTTAATAAAAAACTCACTGTTCACTGCTGTTCCAATTGATCGGCGGTATTATGTTCAAACGAAGAATCCGCTTATAAGCATATTAGAAAAGTGCGCAAATTGTATAATTTTTGTAATGCTACTACGTCCTGTCTATTAGTACAGTGACGCAAATGCTATTTAAGTACGAGCTTACACAAAAAATTCCATCATACAAATTTATATCAAATTCTATTTATGTGTAATATTTTTCTTCGACAATGAATTTTCATCGAAATTTTTTTCCCAATTTTGTTACATTGATGCTGCCACGCCTTTTTTTCCTTCAGTCTCCCCTTACTTTTGTACATATATGTACATACGAAATTTATCCTTATTTGCCGTTTGATTGTCAGTCAATTTTCGCCATCCGTTATCGTTTTTGTACTGTATTTTTTTGTCAATCCTTTCGTTTGTCCATTTTTCTGTCTGCTGCTGTTCATTTTCTCTCTCATCGCGCTGTATGCAATAAAAGGATTGATGCTATGCATTGGAATTTTCAAAAATTGTTGTTCATACTGTTGCTTCCAACCCCGTACTCTACTATTTATGCTGTCACTTTTACTCCATCGTCTATGTAGCTCACAAAATTTAAGTAGAGCATTTTAAAATTAAGGAATGTTTTGTAAATTTTTGGCGGACACGTCCAGTGCGCCTATGCGCTCGATTTGCTTTCTTGCAGAAATTGGCACGTGACATTAAATTTTTGCCTGAATAATTTAAAAAAAAATTTTTTATGAATCTTTTTTGCGCTAAATTTTATATTGATTATTGTTAAATTACAATTAAATTCAATAAATAAAAAAGTATCGTCAATAAATTTTTATGACTAAAAAGTTTGCTTTACTTCACCAATTTAAAATATAGTATTTACCACTTTTGCAATTCTGATTAAAAGTTATCCAAAGTAACTTGGGCGGAAGCAATTTTTATCCAACACGAGTTTTATTTTAAATTCATTTATTATTTATTAATATTTTTGTATGAAAATTTACCACGAAATTAGTTGAACGATTTCTCAAGATATAAGACTTATCCGAAATCTATAAAACTTTGTAAAACAAAATAGCAAATTATTTTAGAAACTTTTTCGCATATTATGGATTTTTTTTTTTTTTCAAAACACAAAAAAATGTCTTGAAAATTTTGAACAGTGAATATAATCTTAAAAAAAATTTCAGAAAAATATCAAATTTTAAAACTATATAGGAAAAAATTACTAAAGGTAACCATTAAATTCTATCCGTTTCGATTCCTCATGTTGTAATAAGAAGTTTGGCTTCTTGTCAAAAATTATGGAACTTCAAATGCTTAGGTATTTTTTTCTAAGCTAAAATTGCTATACAAATACCTGCTTAGTTTTTATAAGTTTTTTTAAAAAAAAAACCATCAGACATTTCCAAAAAATATTCAATTATTTTTAGGCTTAAGTAAAACTATCGTAAAATAATATTCAGGTATTTAAGTTCAATATAAATAGTTGAAAAGTAGTTAGTTCAATTTTCGAGAAAAAACATTTATCAATATTTTTTTATAAAACTTTATCTTGTAGCCATTAACTATATTGTGATGGAAAAAGAGTTGCAAGATACAAATAAACTTATATTTTTCAATTGATTTGTCGACCCTCTTCATCGAAGGCTTAATCCCTATTTAAAAAAAATATTGTACAAATATATAATATAAATAAATTTTATTGCACCAAGTCGAAAATGATGCTTAGAAGTCAAGAGATCTCAAAGCCCTAAGAAGGTGCTTTGGACATGTCTTTCGAAAAAAATTTTTTCGACGGGAAAGATCAAAAATTTATTTTGTAAGACACCAGGCGGATACGCGGTATTTTGGACTCACTCAATAAATTGAATGCAGCTCAAAAATGAATTTTAGAGATCACAAGAGGCCGATCCTAATGACGAGATATTTTGGCCATATTTTGATAAAAACTTTTTTGCATCAATCGTTGCGAAAAGAAGGAGGGCATTGATTTTCCTAAGGATTACAAAGGTCAAAAACGAATTTGGACCCCACCTAAGAGGGCGATCGGATCCATATTCCAAAAAAATTTGCTCTTAACTAATTGATCAGAAGAGGTCGAAAATAGACCTTGAAAGTATTTAAGGTAATCTCCAACGCTTCTAAGAAAAATTTCACGAAAATTCAGCTCTGCACCTCATAAAAAAAGATTCATTTGCATCTATATCATCTATGATATTTCCTCGCAAAGTTACAGACATTTCAAGGTGACACGAATTCAATACCGGTTTGTTTATATTGTTGGGTCTTATGGGATCAAATTTATGTCACCATCAAAGATAACATCACAGATCGCCTTTTGAAAGCTCATTTTAAAGGACGCACAGTGAATTTTTGCGGCCATAAATAGGAGGAATTTGAAAGTGCTAGGGATTGAAAAAATTTGTATGGCAATCGTCAGAGAATACTTAGGGACTGATAAAAAAAACTATAAAAATTTTAAATTTATTTTAAGCTTAGTGACACAGTGGGTTCAAAGTTGAACGGTACTAAATTATGCTTTTGTTAAAAACAAGCTGAAAAATTTTATTTGATTCCTATACATGGCTTTAAAAGTAGACTAAAATCATCATGTTTTAGGTACATACCCTCAAATATTTCAGAACTCTGACGTGATGGGTCAATTCTGAGGCTTGATTCGGATTCAGCGCAAGAAATTACTTTGAAAAACGATCCTCCGCTGCCCAACAACATTCATCACCTAGTCACTCACATATCTTTATAATAAAATATACTTTTTCCATACAATTTACATGTAAACCTAACAGGCTTCGGCACCACCTTATAAAACTGAGGTACAGAGCTGAATTTTCGTGCAATTTTTTTTTTTTCATATCATTTACTTACTTTTTAAGTCAAAATAACTAAAAAAAGAAAAATTGGAATCACCCTAATGTACATATTAAATAATTAATAACTGTGATTTACTTGAGTTTTGCTTATTGAGATGTTTGCCACATACATTCTATAGGCTTTTCAATTTAGTGGAAATAATTTGCACCACAACCACAGCTACTCCCATTGGACGCATTAAATAATCATTTGCATCAGAGTGCGAGCGCGCTGTTAAACGGTGCGTTTTACGTACCTACTCCTTAATGCAGCATGCAAACAGCTTTTAATTATGGCGCTTTAATTACTTCACCATGGGAGTCTGTTTCGCTGAGATACAAAGCAATATTACATGCTAAGTGTTTACTTAAAACTACAACAACAATAGGTTGCCGCATAATAAGTACATATAGTAGCGCCTCATAGATGAATGTGTGTACAACTTAAAGTATACTTTATATAGCAAACAATTTATATGGTAAATCAATCACTTCAAAGTCTGTGATAAATACATACATATATTTTTAGGTTATCAAAATTTTAATTAAAAATTATATTCGCTAATACTTAATTACACCAGTGTTTACGAAAACTTAAAATATAGCAGCCTTTGAGCATAAGGTTCTTTTTGAAGAGATATTGCAATTCGTATTTTTTTTTTTTTTTTTTTTGTTTAGAAACCATGAAAGAGACGGTTAAGTAATCAAAAAATAAGTTCTCTCTGTATAAATCTCTCAGTACCTACTTGTTTTACATTCATAAAACTCGGTGCAATATTCGATTTTTACTTATTTGCACTAACATTCATTTACCAAACTTTTGCTACAAAAATTATTTATTCCTTTGGAAAATTACAATATTTCGATACTCCACTCGAGATGATGTGGGTTTCCGTTTGAAATTTATTTGCTATCTTTTTTTTGCACATACGCCTAAGTTTGCAATGCAGTTCAATGTGAATTTACGTTCAAATGGAAGTAGAAATAAAGTTTGTTTCATCTTGTTTCCTTTCTAAGTTTACGAGATACTAATTTAAAACTTGCATGCATTTACACATAGGCACATACACTTTGAGGCATAACCTCAGTGCACACAAGCAGTGGTGTGGATATGACCATCGTTTTTATGAAGAAATATCTTTAAAACTTCAAATATCAGCTATAAAATTTTCATTGAACTTTTCAAACGTCTAACATTTAATACATATTACTGATGACCAGGACAACATAAAATATTTATGAAAAACCTACGAAATATTTATGTAAATATGAAAGAAAAATGGACAAAATATTGACGATAATATTTACGAAAAAAAAACAAGAGAAAAATATATTTTCTTTAATTTATTTTATTAACGCTCAAAGAAAGTCATGGAAACAATTACGATGGATGAGGATATATTTTCTCAAATTTTCAAACAAAACTGATGGTCGGTAATCTTCCAAGGCTCTTTCATACGCAGCAAACGTACGTTCAACATCACGCGATACTAAAAGTACATATTTAAATACTTCAATCTCATGTCGGACTCGTTGGATTCACCCGTTTTTGGAATGCCTACAATAACTTTGAATTTTAAAGGCCTAGTTTTCGGATCGACAAAATAATTGAATCTCCTGAGGAATTGTGGTGGTTTTCTCTTAATTGCCTCAAGTCTAGGGCGGATTGATTTAAATTTTTCCAAAACATCTGTGAGAGATTCGCCCATTTTCTTTGTTTTGCTTTGTGATCACGAAATGACATTTGCAGACGGGCGAATTCATTTTTAAGATTCGGTAATTGAATTGTCTATCCGGCTCAGTAGCGCAGCTAAGAGGGGGAGGGGCGAGGGTGCTGTTGCATCGGCTGGCAAGGCTTGGTTGGGCGGCAAAATTGTCGTGAAATATATCTGATTTTGGTAGTAATTTTGAATGTGTAGGTGGAAATTTTGGAAGTTTAAGTGAAACATACTATGTCATTTTCCTAGAAGTTTTGAATGTAAAAAGTGAGGACCTTTTTTTTGTTTTTTGGGTGGGGCAAATAAAATTTTTGTTAAAAGCCATGACTAGTAAAATAATCAGCTCCATAGATCCAAGCACCTCAGCGCGTTGTAATCAGCTGTGGTCTTTGAGGAAATATCGATTTGAGTTGCTGTCTTCGAAACGGAGCTTGCAATTACATTACAAAAGAGTTCGATAAAATTAAATCATTACAATGTCTGGTTTCGTAGTCGTCGAAATATTTGTCCCAGAATTGAAACTGGAAAATATTGAATTTCGGCATAGTTTTCAAATTAATATGTTTTATTTAAATTAATATTTTATGTTGCTCGGCTGATTATAAAAATATTGTTTGATGTGCCATGTTTGGACATATTTTGGGACTTAAGACATATACTTTTTAAATGAGGGACATATTGTGTATATCAAAATCATATATTGCAGTCAAAAATGCACATGACTTTCTTTTTTACGCCTTGTTTAGAGAAATCAGTCTGAAAAAGCCTCAAAATTTTACTTAGAACGGCCTTTTTGACCCAAAACCCGGACTTCTATAGAACGAAAAATTATGCAGTCTTACTTTTTAACTTGCTATACGAATTTTCTAGGTTTCAAGATTTCCAACATCTCAAGTATTTTTTAGAAAATTTTGATATTTTCTACCTGTTGTATATATCTGCCTAGTTAAAATATTTATTTTTCTACAATCATGCTTTATTAAAATGATCACTACAAGAAATCATCTATGTGATCAGCAGAAAATTATGTAAACTGTCATGTTTTTGTCCCGTTTTAAACTATTATATAAAAAATTTAAGAATTTAAATTATTTTTTTTTTTTTGTTACTTAGAATACATTCTACTTCTTTGCGAACCTGAAAGGTTGAACACACCCCTGCTTTAATTTGTTGATAAGTTTGGGGGAAAAAAAAAACAACACATTAAGTATACAAACAAACCATAGAGCAATGTTGGCTGTTGCTGAAGGAGCGACATGAAACTTGCATGAAATGAGAAAAATTTCAACTAAGTAAAACAACAACGACATTTTCATATGTGTATGCAAATGTAGATACCTAAATAGTTGAATTAACAAAAAAATAAAACGAAGACAAGCAAACTTTAATCTTTCACTTAAGAGCTGCCATTTACAATTTTTTTTCTAACTTTTTTTTTCTAACTTTATCTCTGTCTACACACTTTTCTGAAACTTCGGTCCTTTTAACTTTTTTGAAGACTCATATGCAAAAACTACAGAAATAAGCACATGAAGAACAGCAGATACCACAAAAGCAACAATAATTAACCACGATTTTGCATTACCCTAATTTATGCATCTGGCAACGTTGGATAAAATGTTGTTACTATTTCTATCGCTTGCATGAAATAGTGCTGCAGTCTGGCAACAGCAGTAACAAATGTTATTGTCTCTTAAAGTTTTTTTACTTTCCACAACATTTTTTTCTCTTTAGCCCATGTGGTATTGAAAAACTTTTTTGGAAACAACGCTTTTTTAGTTTTCGCAAACAAAAGTTTAACAATTAAACATTTCGTAAATTTGTTGGTTTTTCTTGTAAATTTGTTATCATGGATATTGTCTAGTGCAGCGATGTGCAATATAATTCAATCTGGAGTCCAATTACAACAAAGCAGATATAGCAGAAAATTGTAAAAGTTAAAAAAAAAAATTTTTTAACAATCAGCAAATCGATAAATTTATTTCAAGAAATAGTTGTTTTTTTTTTCCTCGAAAGTTGCATCTTTAGCAAAAAATTAGTCAACCTAACCGCTAACTGAAAACTTAAATTTTTCGTGGAAACTTTAGTTTATACTGATCTTTAATCTAGATTTAAAAAAAAAAAATTTCCTTTTTTTTCAAGCCCTCCATGTGACCGCGGTTGTCTTCTGGTTGTTTAACCGAATGGCGTGTGTTCGGGTAAAGATATTCTACTAAATTTTCTGAAGATATCTTGATTTGTAGAGCATTTGATTTAAAAAAACTGAAAAAAGCAAAAAAGTTCTGTATGGATTCCAAGACAAACTCTCCAAATTTTCGGAGGCACACAACTTCCTAACCATTTCGAACTTTATGGGTTGAACACATAAAAAAATAAAGCGACAGGTAACTTCCCTCAACTTCGTAACGTCTGGCATTCTTTGTTTCCGTCAACGTTCATGAAGCTGAAAATCTTTGAGTCAAATATGAGTCCCGGGAAGCGTTCAGCTACTTACATTTATTTCAAAGGTTCGCCAAAATTTGAAAATTTATTGTTTAATGATGATCTCCAATATCAAATGGCTCGAATTTGATCGAGACTCTACTTTCGTTCAAATCAAGTGGCGAAAATGGAAATATAGATGGATTTATTGCGGATATAACCTACTGCGTTCGTGCTAAATTATTTCGCAAACGATCGCTAAAAGAGGAATTACGTAAATTGGGGAAGTGTTGGAGATAATTGATGGGACGCTCTATTGATCGTGTACATTGAATGAACTTTGTGTAGGCCCTATCGACCGAACAGAACACAAGAAAAAGATTAAATAATATATATTTTCTTTGTAAGGAAGTGAAAAAATAGTTATTTATAATAACAAATATATATGTCATGGTTTTGTTTTAGCAAACGAACACATTTTACAGTATACACAAATGTTTATTTTTTGAAATTAAATCTTATAAATAAAAAATGGCCATAAAAAATTTTTTTTATTTAAATGCTCTGTTTACCAAATATGCGTTTTAATAATATATATATGTTTGGTCTTAATTTTAAGTAAATCTTTTAATGCGCATACGTGCGAAAAGAGCACACGGTGTTTTCCAAGTCTGGTACTTACTTACTCTATCCTTTCAGTTTTCAAAATAACTGGTATCAGATGTATCCAGCCAGTGATTTCGACCATTTTCGAGCATCTATAACAAGGACATTATTTCTATTAAGGATCTGGAGTAAACTTGTGTTTATAAATTGATTTTAAAGAAAAAGTTCACCACATTTCTGGAACCTTCGTATAAGTGCACGCAAATGGACAAAGTTGATGTTATTTACGAATTTGATCCCATTTATCTTGAACATCGGACGTATTAAAACAAAAAAACCACATTCTAATTTGGCATCAAAAATTCCAAGGAATTTATAAAAATGAATTTTAAGAATTTATTTTTAAAGTAGTTGTTGTATTTTTAGGAAACAGAGTGTTTTTATTTTAATTTTACTGATCCTCCATCTGGGCGTAATTACTGACATTTTCCAAAAAAAAAATAAAATAAAATTAACCTAATAAAATCCTCCATTTGAGCATTATCTCTTTTAATGCATATGACCACCATCGTAGTTACTATTGCCCGAACTATGCCCTCTGAAACTACCATATTGCTGATGATGGCGTTGATAATGATGTGGTAAGCGATGCACAATAGTTTTATATACTGGCACTTTAATGGGAAACGGATAATAATAAGGTGTCGCTACCTGCTTCTCTACACGATATGGCACACGACGTTCAACCAGATAGGGTACATTTCGTTCCACGGGAAATGGTTTGATTCTCTCAATGGGGATTTTCACCTCGTTTAATTGTGGCACAGCAACGGTTTTTGTCATGGGAATACGAATTGGATAAGGGCGTGGCACAGTGGTGATAACAGGTCGCGGTATTTCGATGGGGACAGTTTGCTTAAATGGCGCGAGTTGCTGCTGATAATGCGACACTGTGGGCACATGTTTAGTGATTTGAACATGCTTGCCCAGTGGTATTCCTGCTAAAGCCGCTGCACTGGCAGCAGAATGATGCACTGTGTTGCTAACAGGTGGCAACTTATTTTCGGCAATGATTTGAGGCCTCTGCAATTCATGAGTTAAAGAGAGAAAATTTTGTTGTTGCTGCTGCTGCAATAGTTGGTCATGTTGCTGTAGTTGCATTTGCAGTTGTGCAAATTGTTGGCGTTGCTGTTGCAATTGTTGATGCATATTATGCAGGTTGTCATCGATTTGTTGTTGTTCATTAGTTTGTAAGCTTTGCTGTTGTTGTTGCTGTTGTTGTTGTTGTTGTTGATTGTTATAATAAGATTGAAACTGCGCTAGATCGTTGTTGTCATTGATAATGTTATTGTTATTTTTCGTGTTAATATTGTCAATGTCGTTGGTATCAATGTCATCACCACCACGTGCTCGGCGACTATGAGATGTTGGCGAAAATGTAATGGTGCGTCCAGCGCTATCAGTCACTTGTAGTTGTAATTGACTGGGCTCAGCGGTTTGCTGTTGCGGCTGTTGAGGTGAATGTTGCTGTCGTTTTTCGTGCTGATTTTCATAATTGACTAATTTTTGATGTTCTAATTTTTGTAGTTGTTGTTGTTTGTCATTTGCATTTACTGCGTAATTAGCTTGTGTTTGAAAATTTGTTGTTGATGCTGGTGTTTCCTTGCCATAGTCAGCATAAAGCGCTTGCGTTTGTTGCTCCTGCTGCTGATTCTTCAGATAATTAGAAAATTGTGGCATTCGATAATCGCTCATATAATGCATTCTAAAGTCTGGAGATTCTTTTGCATTATAATAATTACGCAATTCATTTGATACATATGGGGCATGCTGCTTCTGTTCCACTTGTGTGCTCGCAAATGTATTATAAATTGGTTGTTGTCGTCCTTGTAGATGCTCCGAATGTTGCTGTTGCCTTTGTATTGGATGTTGTACTTGTTGTTGTTGGTGTTGTAATATATGTTGAAATATGTTTTCCTCTGGCATTGCTTCTTCGTTCCTCTCATTCAGAGCTGTTAATAAATTAATATTAAAGTACACTTGTTAGTGAAGTCTTGAGATATTCCAGTTCATAAAAGTATTCCAGATATAATGGGAAGAAAGAAACTATTTCAATTTCTATTCATCTAATATATAGAAAAATATTTTAAAAGAAAATAGTAAGCAAAATAAGTCACTAAAGCGAAGTTGCTTCCGATCATTTCTCTTTAATTTTTCACCCAACGATTAATGCAATAAGTTTTTATTCGGAAGATAACCTAAAAAAAAAAGGAAGATTGGAGAGCACGGCTCGGCGGAAGGCAAGTTAACTCACAGCTCAGATTTTGTCAATTCACTAAAACCCACATCTCTTTTCAGGCCTCCATCTACCCTGGGACTGCGTTAGCATTGCTTCGAGGTACCAAAAATTGATTTGAAATTAAAAATTCAGCATGCATTAGTTTATTTTTGAAGATCCTTATCTTTTTTTATTAAATCACTGATTCCTTACGATGCTTTGAATACTAACAACGAAATGAAATCAAAAATTGGAGGACGCGTCTAGTTTCGGAAATATAGACATCGAAAGTTGGGGTTAAAAGATCATTGAATAATTTTTTCTAAAGCTTATCTGCAAAGGATATTAACTCTGAATTGGCTATTCAATAGCAAATAGCAAAACAAATCAATAAATTATATCATGCAATTCAATTGATATGAATTTCTTAGACAAAAAATTTTACTAACTATTTTACACCTCTGTTTTTCTTACCTCTGTTGCTGCTGACACTGCCGCTGCTAGTGCTGATATCATCATAATTTCCAGCATTGATTTCATAATCGATTTTACTGCCCGCAGGTAGCTTAAAGGATTCACTAGCTAACAACAGCGGATATCCGTTTTGTACCATATTGTTTGCTGTTGCGGCTGTGGCAACTGCTGCTGCATAATGTTGCCCTGCTGGCGACAGCAATGTTGGCATAAATCGCTGCTCCTCCTCCATTTCAGTTGTTCTTGTGGCATCGCGAAATTCCTCCAGATTATGGTTTGTAATCAGTGATCCCGCCACACCCATCTTCGAATCTATTACATCAAAATAATTTGCATATGTTGGCATTATTGTTGCTGTTGCTGTTGCTGTTGCCGCTCCACGTTCATTACCAACACTTGCCCGTGTGCGATAATAATATTGTGTTGCGTCATCATAATTCGCGGGATTTGCATATTCTGGCTCGTTCTCTTTTGTGGTTGTTGTCATTGTTGCTGCTTCCACTGCTGATGTAGCAACTTTTGTAGCAGCAGCATATTGCTGCATTGTTGCAATCAATATTAACGCACAGCTGATTAACGAAGTTGTTGTACATTGTCGTCGTCGTCGTCGTCGTCGCCTGTTACCTCGTTGAAGGAGCATATTATCCATGATCCTATTTTGTAAGTGTGTGTTTTTTTTTTAATTCTGTCTATGTGTATGTCCCTAAATGTGATTCTAATCCTTTTTGTCCTTTGTTTGTTTGTTGCTGCCTTGTTTGGCAGCTATTCTTAGGCAGCTCAGTGATAACACAACCTTCGCGTTTGTTGTAAAATTTTTATTTAAATGCAAATTGTGCAGTGTTGAGGGTTTTTTATGCGGTATAAAATGGAATTCGATAAAGAAAGCGGCACAATGTTGTTCAGTTTAATGACTTATAGTGTTGCAGGGAACATGTGCTGAAATTGGATATGCAGCATTTGCAGTCAATGGTCGGTTAAAGCTACTTGCAAGTTTATTGGTGACGGTGTACTAGCCACTGAGTGGAAAGTGTGGTATTAATTTTCAATTCATAGGAAAGGTGCGTGAAAATGCTTTTAAAAAATTTAATTTGAAATTCTCAGGGTACATACAATTTAAGGTGGCCCTCATACAAAAATATTTTTAAAATAACATTTTTACAAAGAATCTCATGGAATTTAACCACGCGACTTTTATATTAAGAAACATAGCTAAGGCTACAAAACTGTTATTAAGGGTCAATACCTAGGGTGACCCTCATACAAAAATATTTTTTTGAATATCAATTTCTCGAAGGCCGCTTAATCGATTCTCATGGAATTTACACCACGTGGTTCTTATGTAAAGGCTCTCAAAATTTTATTTAGAATACACGCTAAGGGTGGTGCCTTAACCTATATTAAAGAATGTCTCCAAAATTATTACTAAAATTCTTGGAGATTAAAATCAAATAATTTGGTTGCTGAAAAATGTACGAGTACATTGAAAACTTTTTCAATTTAGATCCTTCGAAACTATAGATAGTATGTTAATTCGAAAATTTATTAAAGAGATTACTTATCATTCACATTGCTGTAAAAATTGTTAGATAACAATTCCCCTTGCTTTTCTCTTTCCTGTGTAATTAACGTTGCTCATTTTCCTGATTTTGTCTTACTTATCTATTCTTCATTTACAACAAACAAAATTGAATTTGAAAGTCACTAACAATTTTGTTGCTACATTGACATCTTCATAGATGGAACATAATAGCAAAAAACATATCTCAAAATTAAAACACAAAGAAACGCCGCCGAACTCTGGAAAAACAAAACCAAAGCCAACAGAGCGTATCCCAAGTGCCAAGGTAGCATGAAGTTGCTTACATTATTGAATGCATGATACTCAATACGGATTTATGATAAAGATATTAAATGTCAAAACGAAAGTGTACATACATATATAAACTGTCATTTAATGTAAGCATTAAATTATGCAATATTTAAATACGTACGTTCAAGGTTAATGACATTTTTATAGCACTTCACGTAATTTAAAGACGTAACAATTGTCGCAAAGTACTTATTAATATTGTTGCTAAAAATATCAACTGCTAATGAAGTCATAAAATTTACATAAATTCGGTATTTATCATAAGTTAAACCATAAAATTTGGAGAAAAAATTTACGAATTTTATATACATATGTAATATATATATTTTTTTTATAATCCAATAAAAAATATTTAAATAAAATTTACCACAACATAAAAATGGTTAGCTTGCGAGTATTGCTAGGGTTTTGTGTACAAAAGTTTTTCGTTTTACGTATCAACGGCCGCTACGAATACAAAAGGAATAGTATATCTAACTGAATGGTTTAGAATAAAAATGTTTATACTGCGTTTCCTTAGAATTGTGTAAAGTAAAAGAAAAGATAATGGTGCTGTCCCCTTAAGTTTCGAATGCATTTTACATGGTAAAAAGATCAGCGTTTTGAGGGAACGTCCAGTGCAGATATGTTTTAAGTCGGAAAGATCTGGCATCTATTTGCTTAGACTTGACGCTATTGATGAAGTTTAAGAACACTTGCACTCGTATATGTATTATATTTTTTGACCCTTTTCAGTCTCAGAAGATTTCAAAAATGTTCAAGGAAAAGTATTAAAAGTTTCTGATATTTTCAGCATACATTTCAAATAATTTTGTACTAGCGACTCAAACAGATTAAGAATTGGTGCCATCGCTAAGAGTCGCGTTTTACATACCCTACGGCACAGTTATGTATTTTCGCATAATTTTACAGTGTCATAGCTACCACAATTTTTGCGACAGTTTCCATTAGAAAGTTCAAAATTATGTCCAATGGTTCTCTCTTTGCGAAACTGAAAACTGAAAACGAATTACATATGTATATATGCATGGATTTGTGGAATGCCAATGCATGCGAGATTTTTGACAGCTCATCAAATTGAATTCTAATTTTATGAACTGTTAAAAACCGCACACCCGTATTCTAACTAGTGGATTTGCCTTCCACTATTTCTGACAACTGAAAAATCACAAAATGTCTGTTGGTGAAGCACACATACAATGAACACAAAAAAAAAAAAAAGTTGCACTGGTGCGAGTGTGCGTTGAAAGAGTTGGTTCAATTCGAGACTACAGATTTGCATGGTGTTAAAATACATAGTAGGTTTAACATTCGAGCAGTTCCGTGTTTATAATTTTAATTTTATTTAGTTTTCATCTACCGGATAAGGCCTTACAATTAACAAAAAATAAACTTAAATTTATGAGATCACATTATCATAAAAATTTTTCAAATTTTCACCTAAAAATAGTTCGTATATCATTAAAATCTGGTTGGCCCGCAAATAAATTACAATTAGATAAACACCTAGATATGAGCTCATTAAGGCCATAATTGATTCTGCAGAAAACAGTATAGAACAGATTTGACTCTCTAAGGCTATGAGATGGAACATTGCTAAATAAATCCGTAGAATTTTTCCTACAATTAATTCTGTTTTAACTAAACATAACATTCACTGCCGCTCTTCTATTAGCCAAATTGCCAAGGTTATGGGGACGACAACGCACCCAATATTTTAGCATATTTTCGCAATTCTATTGACGTCAAGTGCTAATCTTCCGAAACTTTTTTTGGTTCTCAATACGATTTATCGAAGCTTCAGAAGTGGGATACCAGGCACTGCTAGCTAACTCTAAAATAGGTCTCACTAAACTGGGTAAAGATAAACTTAAGTGGTAAAGTTAAAAGTATTAGATTAGATGAGTGTAGTTTTGCGAACTCCAAGCGCATGTTACAGTTTCTTTTGACGATCAAGGGTGTTTTACGAGTCACTTTTCCGTTGTACCCAGCTCCTACGAAACACATTTTGCATATTTTGGGGATTCACAACTACGTTAGATACTGCTCTAGACTAGTAGCTATTTTTGGAGCTGATACATCTGAATTTTTCTGCACCTACACTTCGATAGAACGTTCCTAGCGTTATTTTAGTGCATTTTTCGAATATTTAATTGTACTCCGTTTCTAAACTTTTTTGACTTTAATTTTTATGTTCTCAGTCTCTTTTGCTTTAACGGGAAAGTTTTTTATTTTAACTTTTGTTGTTGTTTTGAAAAAATATATAACAAAGAAAATCATTTGGTAACAAAATACTCGTAACATAATATAAAATAAGTTAACCCAAGAACATTTTATACAAACTAAGAATGTTTTATCAGGGACTAGGATGACTAAGTTTGAAAAACCAGTAATTTAATAATGCGAGCTTAATTTGGGATATTATATTATATTATATATTTCTTTCTGGCAACGCTCACCCTATTTACATAATTTTAATAAGTTAACATTTATGTTATCATAAACTTCAATTGCCACGTAAATGCTTCACCAAATTTACGCCATTAATATTATGTGTATTTCCTTTTTTTTTTGTAAATATATATTAACCTCTTATTTACAATTGTACTGTCGAAATCGACACAAATTATTATGTTATAAATTTTATTTGTAATAATTCAAAAATTTATTTCAATTTGGAAATGTGGGTTCCTTCTGCTGTCGATTGTCCAAGGCAACGTCCTTCGAGACTACAAAATACACACATTTTAATGTCATAACATTAAAATAAAATAACTTTTGAGTTATAAAAAATTGAATTTATGTTAGCAAAATTAGCAGATAAATTATTGTGACTGTTTTCTTTGCGCGTTACTGGATTACATTTTTTTTTTTTTTTGTTTCGACTGCCAATATATTATATAGCAATATTTTTGAGTTCAATAAAATAACAAGTTTAATGTGAAATAAAAAGTGTACACGAAAGAAAAAAAGTACTATTGGTAATCCCGTTAGCACGCCAAGCAAAAATTATTACCATAATAATATTTAGGGGAAATAGCCAAAAGGTAATATCAATTTGACTTTTTTTTTCTCACAGTGTTGTATCCATATTGTCTTTATAGTATGGTGAGCAGCAGAGTTTATTACCAAAATTTGGTAACGTGAACTGGAAAATCTATTCGTGTGATTTTGAACTCTCAAACTACTGCCAGTGGCTTGCGAAATGGCAAGTTTGGCAATACTTAAGACCAACAATAAATTTTATCCAAAAACAAAATTAAACACAGATATTTAAAAAAAATATGCAAAACAAAATAGCCGGATTTCAGTGAAACGTTTTACACACCGAAAATCATCTACTACTCAAAACGAATGCAATTTCAGACGTCCGCTTTTGTAAGAAACCTTCTCGTACGTTTATCCATGATATTTAAGAATAACTTATCACACGATCTTTAATTACATCCTGCATCTAACCACTATCATATCCTCTTTGTTTCATTACTTTTTGGCGACCCTAGCGCTTTAGCACGATCATTACTCATTCAAGTGCAATAAAACTCCATTTTATTTATTGTTATAACTTACGCTTCCGTTTCCCTCAACATTCCGAGACTCAAAACGGAAGCAACGTTGCAGTTCATCTATCAACGCGAAACACCTGCCGGCTTTACCGTAACCTTCTGCTGCAGTTGCTTCAAGTGCTGCTTGTAATGCCACATTATTTTGTGGGAGCAACAAAATTTTATCTACTTTCAGCACTTTCAGCAACTTCTTGTCACACACACACACACATCCTATGGATTCGTTCAGAGAGTAGCAAACTTAAACGAACTTTAAGTTAGTGGGTTCACTGCACAGTATAGCAGAACATACGTATAAAATGGTAACGTATGGATTAAAAGATCAAATCTAAGGCAGAAATTTGAAAAAAAAAATCTGACTAAATACCCGGCGCTTTCTGGCAAAACGAAGAGAGTTGAACCTTAAAATTTGCGACTTTGGTTTTTTATATTTTTATATTTATAGTATGACTTAAGTTCTGGATTTTCTTCAATACTAGTTTAAAGGATTGAAACTTAACGAACCAAGTTTTGCCTGGCATCGAGGAATATTTATGATTTTATAGTTGAAACAGTGTGTGAACATTAATGGTATATACGTAAATAAGTAAATATCAAAACACAAAAAATAGCTTTCCCTTTTAGTTTAAAAGCTTTTAATGGCAGGTTATGATGAAGAAAAACTTTTCCGTTGACCAGGACTTCTCTAAGCGACACTTTCTTACGAACCCTTTCGACTTCAACAAGATGTATGTATCCTGTATAAATACGGTGACCATATTTTTAGAAGCTAAGCCCGAGACAAAAAAAAATTCGTTCAATTTGCTAAAAAGTTCTAAAAATTGTTTATCTGTTCCTTATTGAAAAAACTCATTTCAACCTGACTAGCAAAACATTTATATCCAAATATGGGACAAATCCGGGACTAAAAACTAAATACGAGACATCTGTACGTCCAGTATTTCAAAAAGAAACCAGGACAGCATACTGAAATACAGGACTGTCCCGGAAAATACGGGACAGATGGTCGCCGTAAGCATAAATCAAAACTTCGATAAATTAATACATTTTAAAATTGAAGTAAATAACGTTTTAAAAAGATAAAATTCTATAACAATTTACATATATAAAAATTTTAAAACTTACTGCAACTTGCAAAACACGGCTATGGTAACTAATTTATACTCTACGTTTTAAAAAAATCTTTTGTAAAAATTATCTTTTTTTTTTTTGTTCCACAATACCCCATGCTCAGTAGGGTACTGCTATCAAGAATAGCGTTTGGTATGCTGCTGGTGCTGTTGTCTGTTGCACTGTCTGCAAACCGTTCTATCTGTCTTGTTACCAACACGAAGCACAGACAACCGCCAAAATGTTAAAGCAACACTTTCAGCAAACTTTCTGAATTTACATAGCTTTTTGGGGTTCTTGCCTTGGTCTCTTTGTGGTCTGATGTAACTTCTACAAGTTTGTAGATTGTCATTCTACACTGTCAGGCACATCTTATTACACCTACCAGTAAATGGCAAAGTATCGTAACTTGATTTATAAATGAAGATAAGAAGTAAAAATTCGTACTTTTTAAATATTGTGCCATGAACATAAATAATAACTGCGATACTTCACGCTTATGTACTAGTTGCTTTCGTCTGTTGCCTGTTATATAATGTACAATTTTCCTAAGACAAAGCGATTTAATTTTATAGAAAAATTGATATCAAAACAGAAAACAAAGAATTTAAGAATTATCATTATATGGCTAAATTGAATAAGTATCGTTATGTTTTATACAACGCTGTTCTCCAATTTAAGACTTCCCTATAAAGAAATATTTTCTCCATAGTCTTATCCCTTCCATAGTTGCTGCTCATTCATCATTTTGCATTACAAAAGCGTCAAAAATTTATGCGAGTAATCTTAAGTTGCCTTAGTTTCATTGTCTTCATCTTCTATTTTGGAATATACGGAGCTTTAGTGCGAACGATGCACTCGATGAAGCGCATAGTAAAGAGTTAAGAGTCATTTTAAGAGTAGAAAATGGCCTGAAAGCCTTTCAACAATAGTATCTTAGGCGGAGTTAAAAATGTTTTCAACAAGAGTCTGCCACTATCGACTGGAGTTTGTCCTCAGTGGTTTATGCGAAAACTAAATTCTCTACCTCAGTTGGAAGGTGGAGATGTTTCGCTGAGTTTATTTTCTGACTCCCCTATACATTTTTTTTTTTAACTTTATTTCTTGTTTCCTCAGGTTCAAAATCATTGCTGAAGCGTGTTTTTATTTGCTGGTAACATTTATTAAGAGAGCCATTTAGTTCAGTGCTGTATTCAAGTTGCTTATCACCACACAGTGGTACAGAATTGTTTTATATCGGCCATAATTCAAAATTTTTGAAGGTTTAAAGTTGATTTATTAAAAGTACCTTTTTTTTCAATCGAAATGTGTAGATTTTGAAATATAATGTAAAATATATCTCATTTTGCGAGGGTCCTTGAGATAGCGAAAATGATTTTTTTTTTTTAGTAATTTTTAGAAAAATGTCATACATATTAGTAAAAATAGATGTTCGAGACAAAAAAGAACACACGGCCTCTAAAAAGTACATTTCAAGTCTCGATTCAGTACATTTTCACAAAACCCAAATGCCACTAAATAAGATCCCCTCGTTACCCCGTAGTGACATTTACACACGGACCATACACCCCTTTATGGGGGTTGAAGTGCCAATTTCCATGGGGTGTATGGGGGCGGTAAAGTGACGCTAGGGGGTAACGAGGGGGTCTTATTTATTCTTCTTCGTTGTTAGTGGCACCTAAAACATAGGAATACACAACCCAATTGACATTTCAACTCCCAGAAAGGGGTAGTAACGGGGAAATGGCTAATTAATAGTCTTTCCATGCTGATATTCGATTTCAGCGACACCAACAACGGTGGCGTAGAGGTATCTACTCACTGGGTCTTGACATTTTTTTTTTGTCTGCCTGTGTTAATAAAGTCGATTTTGGTTTTAACTAAACTGATGCACTTTATTTGAGATTTCTAGGGCATATTTTAATAAGAATACTAACATAAAATTATGTCACCAAAATCAAGTTTTGTTAGTGAAGAAATCGAGTTCAAATCTGGTGAGGAGACCGATTTTTGGATAGCATGATTTCTTGGTGATTGCCGTCAAGGGTGCTTAATTTAAAAAAATTAAATACCATATGAGGACATGAAAACATCAAACAAATATCGAGAAATACGCAAAACTTTATTGAACATGCGTACTGTGGAACGAATAGTTCCCTATTATTGGAAATCATATGAGCGCACAGCTAAAATTGACTGCTTCTATATCAAATACTGGATATAAGAAAGTCTGGCCAGTTCTGACTTCGTTTCGAATTTGCTTCGGATACTGAATTGAATTGTGAGTTTATTTCGGTATCATACACAAAAAAGGGAAATCCGTGAAATTATTAGAACTACATCCGCTGAAGTTCTAAGTTCAAAAACAATACCATTCGAAGTTCCGACTATTGAATTTAAAAGAAATATTGGCATTCAACTTCTGACTTTAATTCCACTTTCGAACAAAATCGGAGACAGAACAGGCATAAATACCGAGGTTTAAGTTACATATAAGACTCTAGCAACTAATGCCAGAAACTAGCACAACGAAAAATTGGTAAGGAAAAAAAAATGCCCTGCAATAGCCCAAATCGCAGAATTCAACTTGCCTGTTAAAACCTAGCGAAATCTTTTTTTTTTTACTTGTCCACCAAGTCGTCAAATTTCATCAAAATCACTGCAGCCGTTTTCGGAATACACGTATTGTACTACATATGTATTTATATATTACTTTCCGAATGCAAGTGTTATCATAGATATTTCTAAGCGCTCCCCACTTTTCGTGCTCTATCTCAAAAAAGGTCATATGTATATATAATACAATATATTGCCCAAGACCAAAGTTGCAAAAAATTTAATGCTCTACAATTTTTTTGATAATTCCGAATGTTATTCATAGTAAAAGAAACGAGATGTTTGAAAAAAAAACCGGTTTCGCGACCCTTAACCTTGAATATCTTGACTCACGAACACGATTTTCTATGAGACTTTTGAGCCAACTTAAAAGTTGTCACAACAAGACTTTAAGGTTATTATCTTTCATTCCGAGACTTAATAGTTTTTTCGCCTTAAATGACTGAGCTAACGCAAAATGCAAAAAATTCTTACATTGAGTTAAAAAATCACCAACGTGATATGGTTAGAACTTTTAAAGATACACATATGAACATACATATAAACTGAAGTTTAAAGTACAGTAAATTATATTTATCCTAAAAAGTTGTGTTTTTTTAAATAATTAGTTAAATTATTGGACAATAGACTTAACTGTTGAACCACAGTACATAGATGTACGCTGTATATCTTAAAGTAATTTTAGCTCAGAGAAGAGGCACATTTCGTTACGTTAACAAAATTTTTATAAAGCTTTGTTTTTTAATGTTTGTCGCTTTGTACATCTCAATCACTTAAACTTAATTTTAGTTCTAAACATTTGAAACAGTGTTGTCACGTGTTTTATACTTATTCTTCAAAGGTTGCTTATTCATTATTCTCTTAGATATGTCCATGAGTATTCGCCAATAGCAGTCAGAATCAAATGGAAAATACCAGGGTTGCATAGTCGTTTTTTTGACAAAAATTTAAAGAAAAATTGTATTCCTGCTGGAAATATTAACGATTTCAAACGCTCCCTCTCGAGAAAGGAATAAATTCTCTAGAGGATTTTTCTGATTAGATTCATGATAAGGCCCATACTTTACTGGAAATTAATAATAATTGTTATTAAAATAGGCAAGATTGGAAACACTGAACTAGTAGTATACATACATACATACATATCCAACATCTATGTTGCATCGACGCATTTAACAAAAGTGTATTACATACTTGCTTGTAAAGTTCTAACAGCTTACTAAAACAAAAGCAAAATGAAGAACAAAAAAAAATAATTCAATACCGAAATGAAGAAAGAGTCATGGAAAAAACGTAACACAAAAAATAATTTTCGTTTTCCCTTGGTAATGTTGCGCTGCATGTTAGGTTAATCAAGTCATGCAATAATATTTACGGTTTGTGATTTCAACCACTAACTGCGGTTTACGTTTACATCCACTCTTGCTATCATAATTGCCCGACGTTAATGTATGAGAAAGTATACATATATGTACATATGTGTGTGTGTACGTAGGTGCAGTTTTGTTTTTTCCTACTCACAGGCATCGTAGTTACTTGGGTTAAGCCCATGGTTTTGGTTACTGCAAAACTCTTAAAGTTTTCTGGTTAGTTCATTGATTACTTTTGTGCATTGTGAGCAGCAGTGGTATTAAGGAAACATCATAATCAAAATTATCATCTCCAAGGCTGTAACCAAAATATAATTTCAGTGGGTTAAAGACGTCAAAGTGTTAAAACATCATATGTACTAAGTATTACGACCTTTGCTTTGTTTTTAGAAGAATATATTATTAAATAATATATATATCCAAATATAGTTTTATGTACTTTGGAATCAAATGAGTATATATGTGCATAAATTTAGTTATTTAAAAATTTAGTTTAATTTTCGAAATTTCGAAACGAGATAATAAACGAGAGAAAAAACCTCTGCCACATAGTAAGTGCTATGTTTAAATAAAATTGAGTGCTAAATAAATTATTTTATCGCATCTGCCTCTTGGCTGACCGGGCGTTTTACTCAGAAAGAATAAAAAAATAGAGGAGATGGACGGTTCCCGTGCTGATTTTTGAGGGCAGACGTTTTTGTGTGGACATCAAAATATTACATTAAATTTTTTCGGCCACCCGCACCCTAACTGTGGTAATGTTCGCAACCTTTTTAAAACTTTATTTATATTTCTTCGATTTTTCATATATAACCTTGTTGCCATTTAGTTTGCAAGAGTAAATACTATGCTTTTAGATCATTAATTTTGAAATAACCTTCCTTGAAATTGTGTACCTACTGTAAGAATATAACCAAAATATAAAGATTTGTTAGCGTAGATTTATTATTTTCGAATCTTCACTTTAACTGATCAATAAAATTATCTGGTAGTGGAGTCATTATTAGTAATATTTGCATGCTTTAAATTTATTAGCTAGTTTTCTTGGGGTGACAGTGCCGACAGCTATATTTCCTAACAGTCATATTTCTGCTAATTACACGAATGATTAAACTGGAAGCTTTAAGCCAATTGAACCAACAAGAGTTACGAAATTGTGCTTTGAAGTGTTTAATTTGGCCTTTTCGCTGGAGTTTTTAGATTTCAAACTTTGTGTGTTTTGACTGTTTCCAACAACGTTTTCGTTTGATTGTGAGATTTTTTTTGCATAAAGTACTATTATGCTGTGCCGGCACTGCAGTGCTTCGTGAAAACTTCCACAGCTTTTTTAGACTGGCTGGATTTTTTTAATTTTGTTTTTTTTTTTTTTTTGGAGTTAACTAAAACCCAACATTTTGATGGAAAAGCAAAATACAATTCGTATTGTTGCTTTTTTTTCTGTTTTTTTTTTTCGTCGGGCGGTTTTTTTGGCTTTATTTTGCTTTGCTTTGCCAACGTAAAATTACAATTTACTCAAGTGCTGCCAAGTTTGCGCGTTTTCTGTTGTTACGGCTTTGTTTTCACCTTTAATTAGTTAATGGAAAATGGAGTTGAAGTTCTTAAATTGCACTTAAGTTTTAAATAGATGCGCTTTTTTAGAGCCACCTCTAAAGTGGCACTTTGAGAAAATGTATAAAAAAAGTAAAAGAAAAACCTAACAAGGATCATTTTTGAGGGTTACCAACTGAATTCAATTTACACAAACCTATGAAAAGAACTCATTGTAACCACAATTCAAAAGAAGTTAAGTTTGAAATTAACTTTAAGGAAAGGTAGAAACTATAAACCATAAGCATAACAAAATACTGGCTAAATAAATCATCTACTGGACTTTGACGTGCTTTTAATAAAAAAGTAAAAAATTTTCTGAATTTATTAACTTTTTAACCAGCGCTATTTTTACTGAAAATTGATAGTTTAGAAGACAAAAGTGTGAATGGTGAAATGTTGATCAAAACGGTTTTCATCATTAACGCAAAAGCTAAAATTTTTTCCAAATTTTAAAAATCACAGGTCAATTCAGTAAACGTAGTAAATACCTTAAATTTCTTAAACAACTAAGGATTTAGTGGTACCATGTTTAACCTTGTCGCAACCTTTTGTTTAGAAAAGTTAATCTTTGGGTCCGACTTAACGAAAATAGTATATTAACAAAAGAATATTGAACATCTTATCTTGAATATCATTAAAATAGTGGGACGTATTTGAATAAGTATCCTTGACTCCGTTTATTGGAAATTATCTTTGGTTTCAGGAAGAATTATTTTCGGACAGCTATAATCAATAACCTAATTTTAATTTTTTAAACTTTGACCTTGAAACAAATATGATTTCATATAATGCTACGATTTGGGCAAAAAACGCTTTCTTACAAAAGTAATTCTTATTTTAAGAAGTGTATTATAATACATTTTCCAGGGAATGTTTCTTAGTTGGCAACCCGTAGGTTGACTAGCCCCCAACAATAAAAGTAGTTTTAAGATAATGAGCAACACTTTTTATTTAATTTAATTAAATGCGGTTGAAAACTTCCTTAGAAAAACTATATGGGAAGATTTTTTCAGCAACTGTAATGGGGCATAAGGTGAGATGTGTTTTTCTTCAACTTTTTAACCTCATTAAAAGTCTTATGCATATGTTTCGTCGCATTTTTTTTTATTAAATGCAATTAAAAGTTGCAGTTACATGGTGAAACATGTGCCATATGTCAGTAAGCGCATGTCACTCCGCTGCTAAACAATAGGGTGGTATGAAACGCGTAATATCATGTCTATGTTCATCCAAAATACAATACAATTCTCATGTTGAGATTATGTACATATATATAAAAATTTAATTATATATAAATTAAAAGGACCTTTACTATACAATTACATGGTTAAATAGTTCACATTTGCAAATATAGATTCAGGCATAAAATTAGTAAGCAAAAAATATCAGATTTAAAGTCTTAAATTTTTGTGATTCGATTGGTTTTTGACGAATTTCCTTATCGTATCCTAGGATAGAAAAAAATGGTATGTAATGGAAGATATCGTTAATTATTATATCATTCTGATATAGCGTCAAAATATGCACATAAGGCATTCGAGTATTTCTAAAAATAGTTATTTCGCTCCACTCTACTGAGCAAGTCAATTAAATGTCAGGTGAAGGATGTCAGCCAGTCCGATGCCCGCCATAAAACGTGAATCTACATTGCACACACATTTTTATACAAAAGTTTCTACAACTAAATTCCACCACAATCAAAGATTTACTTGCAAACTCGCAGCCAGTTGAACATTGAACAGTACATTGAATGCTGCTAAGGATTTGACAAAGCACGATATACAAATACAAAAGAAATCCTGCTGAACTTACACGTTGTATGCTTAAAGTGTATGCCCGCTGAGCGCTCATTTTTCTTAACATTTACAAATGAGCAAAAGATGTGAATAATTCTTCGTTTGAACTCAGCACTATAAAGTTTATATAATAAACCGACGATATATCTTTTTGTCCACTCATTAAACACTGTTCCACCGAGACAAAAATACAAATGCATAAATTTACATTGGATTAGACACGCAGGGATGCTGCTGCAACTTGATTGTGGCTACTTGAAATTCATTTGATTATTTTACATACTTTGAAATTGCAACAGTAGCTCCTGCCAGCCCGTCTTCCTACTTCATCATCTAAATAGAGAAAATTGTAAAAACTTGTTCCTTTACTTTGATTTAGTCTTCTTCTGGCGAATTTCATGTGGTGAATTTAAATATCACTTATCCCAACCACTCAATGAAAAAGTTACTTACGCTAAAAGTGTAATAAAATTTATATTTGAGAACTTTGGCAAATATCCAAATTGGTCAGCAATTCCATATTCCATGACAATCAGAAAAAAAAAAGTTACAAGAATTTAATTCTTTGTCTTTTTTCATTCTTGCCAACAATTTCAGTGGCCATAAATTATTTCATTTTAATGAGTTTCAATTAATACCAAAAGTTATTTTCACAAAAACCGCAGCATTTCTGAATATTTCCTTTTACATTTTCTAACACCGTTCCTTAGTTTTCTTTGGATTTAATTGCTCCCTCCTCAATATTCATAATGTGTGCCAGGATAATCAAAATTAAATCTGTCCTTGTCACATCCTTTTACCGCTGTGCATTTCATTTTGTTTAAGGAAGGCGCTAAATGCACATTGTGGAATTTTTTGGTTCTGAAAGGACAGTTTATTAGTTCATGGTCCGAACACTAACTTGTTAAATATTTTGAATTGCGCCAGCTTAGATTTAGATAAAGGTCCTAGCTTAAGATTGCGGCAATATTTTTTTATTCTGGTCCTTTAAAGAATTTATTCAGATATGTATAAGTATAAAAATATATATATATGTATATTAGACCGTACCTCAAAAAAAAAGTTCACGGTACACCAGCAAATCCGAAGCATATTTGCAAGGTAATTTCGAAAAAAAAATTTTTTTTTTGGCGCATTTGAGTTTTTCATCATATCTTCGGCATTTATAGTCTGATCTTAAAGTATGATATATCAATTTTTTTGTCTTAAGTAGACCAACTTTTTGATCTAATGATCCTTGGCATCAAGTACCCCGTTCTAGAATTTACCCACCAGATCTCAGTTCCTATCATCCTAATTTAGGATTAAAGCTTGCAAAAAGTCATTAAATTTTCCCCCTTGAAGTATTGGAAATGCGTCTATATTTTATTCCGCTTAAGTTGTAAAATTTAATTGAATGTTTTGTTATCAATGATAACGAACCCAAATCTAAGCTCGGATTTCGAAATTTGCCGCCCTTAGGCATAAAAAACTAAATACTCTTAGATTCCATAGCAAAATGTGTGATGTCCTTTACATTAAAAGAAAAATCGTTCAAAAATCCTTATCAAACGTTAAAATTTTGCAGTGTGTACCATTAACGTTTTATATTAATCTCGTTAATTACAGTTATTTTCAAAAGTATGCAACAACAAATAAAATAATTTTCTTAACATCCGCCCCTTTCACTAGCCAAGCAGCATTAAAAGCAATTTAAATGGCAGTTTTATTATTGTTTCTTTATTTCTTACGATTTTTGCAGGCCGACGTTAATTTTGTTTGCTGCTGCCTGCTGCTTCTTTTATTGCCAAATTAGGTTATTAATAAATTTTAATGTTTCGTGGAATGTTTTGGTATTTTCCTGTTTCCACCAAATTGCTGTAGCTTTTGTTGTTCTTGTTGTCTCTAGAGGCGCTATAAATCTTAGCCATAAAAATTGGTTCATACCGATTTTATTTTTAAATTGATTTGAGCAAAACCACAATGTAGGTATATTTGATTTAATTCATCTTCAGACAGCTTGGCTATTATAATATTTTCCATAGGAAACCAAATAACTTTAAATGTAATGAGGAGCCATGAGATTTTCTAGAAATCATTTAATAAATTAATTCTTAGCTATCGATAGCCAATCTCTATTCTAATTCTGTTTTAAAGCTTACCAAAAAACGCCCAGAGGTAATCATTTTGACTTCATTGCGTTATTATGCACATATGTACATATATTTGTATGTCTGCTTTCCTTTGTTCCAATGGTTAGATTAGGTTAGTACAGTTTTAATATCATAGGTCGAAGTTAAACCCATCGTTTACTTGGTTTATTTGGCTGTCAATGAAGGCCAAAGGAAATTTTAAAATTTTTAGAACTTTTAAGTCGAAGAAAAAATTTTTTGATTTCAATGAATAATGGAAGGTCTATATATTTTATTTTTATTATTATTAATTTAATATAACAAAGTAATTGATTACTCTTCAATGGTTCGCTGAAAGCACTCCCAGCCAGACCGATTTTTATGGACAAATCACACCAATTTTATACAAAAACATTTTCATCTTAAGTCTGGATCAAATATAAAATATTTTGCTTTTTGCTCAAGTGATTGCAAGAACTGAATTTCATAAGTTTAATAGCTTTTATAATTTCTCTTTTAACGAGGATTAGAGTGAACATATTTTTGTATACCAAACTTATACCAGTTCGAATTAATTATTCATAAGCTATTAAAGTTCTAAAAATGTGTTTAATGAATGCTCAATTATTGTCATTCACTTTGGCTTGCATAATAATAGTAAAAGTTTCTAACTACAGGACAGAACTATGATGAAAAATGTGAAATTTAATGCATTGTTCATACGAAAGACTTTTCTTCGAAACATTTTCATGAAGAATATTTATTTGTCTTTTCTGCATTTAATATAAAAGTTTTCCAATTTTGTTTTTGATATATGTAACACATAATTGTTTAATTTGTTTGAATAGGGAATAGTAGCAGAGGCAAAAAGTTATTTTAATTTAAGAAATAGCAACAAAACTATTGCGAAGAAAAATTTATATCAGGAGTTTATGGTACTTTATTTGAAATATCACAGAGCTCCACCCGTATTTCCATTGTTTGGCAGGACTTTTGGGTTCTTCGCGTATTTTCTATATAAAGTTATAGTTACTACAAAGTGCTTTAAAACTTTTTTCGTACAAGGCTTTTGGCTTAAATAAACACTTAAGATCTGATGAGGGATATGCTGCCGAGAGCAATGCCGAAATAACTGCTAGCGTTGATTTGGCTGCGAGCAAATAATGCACAGTGGAAATTGTATGAAGAGCTTAAGGACTTTTCCTATTCAGTGACATAACATCTGGTGGCTAAACCAATAAAGACAACCATTCTACATATAAAATCAACAAATTGCTCATAATATCTGGAAATCTTCGCTTCTATAAGCGACCACATAGCTCAAAATCTTTGAATCGATTACGAAGAGATTTCATCAGTACGCCTGCGTACTGTGGTAAGCCATCAGCGCTTTTCTACACAATTAACAATGTCCACAAGAACTGACTTCTATCCAAATTAAACGATGAAGATGTAAATGACATACGTTTCCACTAACTATGTTTTTTTTATACGTATAACCCAATTTTTTTTTTTTTTTTAATTAGGTACAAGAAACGCATTCCTCTGCAATGGTTTGCCTTCCTGCATTCCTACACAATTAAACTTCATAAGTTGAGCAGCGCATGGTTTTCAATATTTATCAGTTTACTGCATCTTTGCGCTGCATTCAGTTTTGGTCTTAGAATCATTTCGTTGATGTTTGCCAATTAAAAGTTTTACCAAACTAATTGTGTAACTACATACTTTGTTCATTCGTTATTCGTTTCTTGCCATCATTGAGCCACAAAACGCAGACTAATGGCAGCAAGCCTTCAAATGCAGTCGGTCAGCTTTGGTCATATAAATTTTGCTTCAAACACGCACTCTACTAACGAGTTGGCCAACTTCCTTATTTTTGAGCAAACAGAAGGCAAATAAGAAAAAGAAAAAATTTTTTTTTTTTTCAATGAAATGGTAGATTGAAAATTTGTATGTGTGATCAAGTTTTAAAGCATTGAAATCAAAACTGTTTTGGTTAAAAAAATGCGCTCATATGAAAATTATCATTTCAATGAAATTTCTCTTCTTGTAATTCTTGGATTGCAAATGTTACGTATCTTAGGAGGGATGCAAAATTTGCAATGGTGGCTTGTCGACGATATCTTAAAAAGGTACTGTAATTTTAAATTCTATGCTTCTACATACATATATCCCAGCACACTGCCAAGAGAAATGAGTTCTTTTATTTTGAAACAATTTTTTTTCTAATAATTTAATTTTCGTCCTATTTCGTCCTAACACTAAATAATAACACCTTTAAAATGAGGTCATTGGGGCGCTTCCTCAAACATATTTTGTTCATATTTAATAGCAAAATATTTGAAAACCTACATATATTCAATAATAGATTTTACTAAACCTTGAGAAAGTTAAAGTTAAAGGAAAGTTAAAATGAATCTAGTTAGTCTCCTTAGCATAAAGATGGTTTGTTAGTAAAATTTTAATGAATTAGAAGACATCTTTTCTCAAGTATAGAACGCTTTCTGCGTATACCATATACTTTTTCTTGACATTATTTATCTTCTCTTTGTGTAGGGTGGAACAAAAGGACCTTATTGGTTTCACAACGTTATATATTTTTTTGTTTCAGAGCAAACTATAGTTTCTTTTTAGTTATAGTATGGAAAATATGACTTTTATTGCCCCAGAAGTGAAAGATAACGTCTCGCAAATATTGGTTAAAACAAGCATCATCGCTGATTCAATATACGGGTCTTACCTAGAGAATGACTACTTCTACTACTACTACTACTTTTATCACGTCACCATCAAGTTTTCTGTTTCTTATGAATAAAAAATATCATTCCATTTCTATTCTTTTCGTCTTCCATATAAGGATAGGTAACAATGGACAAAGGGTCTGAGTACCTATTTAAGTGTTCTTCTTCACTTTCCACCAAATCTATCTGTCATTTTCGAAAAGCTTTAAAATTATTTCTGCGTTTAAAAAAAAAAACATTAAATATTTTAAAGAATAAAAAAACCATAAAATATTCGTACCGCAAGAAATTCAAAAAAAAGACATGCTGTTAAAATTTATAAGAGTATAATATTCTCACCTTTATAGATGATAATGTCCATAAAAAATTAGGTCTAACTAAGAAAAACAAAATAACTCGCAATACCTTTGTCACACCATAAAAAAATTATGTGGTTTTCACATTTCACAAGCGGAAATGCGCGCTAACACAAAGATCACACACTATGTACTCTGTCCATTTCACAGCATGTGTTTTCGCCACCAGAATCATACTGGTGTAAAATGATTTTAAACTTTTACAACTCTACTGCTTAATAATCATGAAAATTGCGGGTGTTTCACGTGTAATTTCCATGTGTGGAAATTCCGGTCATGTCAAAACTTTCACAAATGTGTGCAACTAATGGTCTACGGTGTGCACAGTGGATCAAAAAAAGATTAACAATGACAAAAACGCAATTCATAACTGAAAGTATGAGCAAATGAATGTTTCAATATATTTGGCTATACAGTGTTGTCAAATAGTTAATTGGGGCCCACCGTTGGCCAACATAGGAAGCTTCTTTCATAAATTAAAAAAATCGCACATTGACGAAAAACAAAATATTCTGAAGATAAGAAGGTTTTAGATAACATAAACCTTTAAAATTAAATTTAAAAATTTTATTTTTTGCCACTGTATGCTGCAAACTAAGGTATACGAAGGTATTTATTATGCATGTGTGAATGAAAGTGTGTACGTATGTGGTTGTCTGTCTGTCTTTCCGTATCGGTCTGATTGTGAGTTTGTCATGTCAAACATTACATATTAATTACTTTCAACTCTGTTGTTGTCCACAGCTGATAAACAAAACTTAAACTAAATATTAAAACTCAAATGGAAACTGTTATCCCACCGCGTTAAGCCCTCCAGTCTTAATTTAGTCCGTTCATTGAGTTTCCGGTGTTGGGATGGTAAACTTGGATTATTGCAATTTAATTGCGTAAATACGCCACCATAAAGAGTTGAAAAGTTTATATTCGTATGGATGTGTGACATTTTCGCTTGAAATAATGAAATGGTAAATGTATGCCAAATGCTCTGGAGTTTAATTATAGTAGCGCACATATAGTACATAAATGCTTACTAAGTTGTTTTGAAGCTTGACTCAATGTTTTGAATGTGAACATCTTTTCTGGCGGGTATGTGAGAAAAAGTTTGTATTGATAATAATTGGGAGATTCTGAAACGCATTTTTATTTTTATTTATTTAGTGATACGGTTTTTTTTTTCATACCATTCCCGATATACAATGTACTGATTCGCTTTATCGCTAAGTTTTGTAAGATTGGTTTGCATATCGAACGATCTTTTTTTTTCTTTTGTAGTAACTCACACTTTTATTAAAAGTTGGTTAAAGCCCACCGTATAGTAATGTCATATATGTCCTTTAATATTTAGTGATGCATATACACACAATATATTTGAAGCAGCTATTTTACTAACCACTCATAATAATATTTTCGTCAAAAAAGAAAAGTTTTCAAATATCATTACTTAAGTACTTGAAGTAATGCGCAATTTTCAAAGCAACCCTAAGCGTAGGAGACATGGAAAGCATAACATACAAGAGGTGGCGTCGTTTTGCAATTTTCGGTAACCTAATGAAAGCAATATACTGAGAAAATTTACTTTCCCATCAACGGAAGCATAACAAAAGAGTCGTAAAACAAAAATGTCTACCATAACAATAAACACAACATAACTCACAGCTCACTTACACCTGTTCGACGACGGCAATGAAGACTGTAGATCAAGGAAAATAATGGCCAAAAAAAGACGACAGCTCCAACAACAATAATAACAGCAAAAGCACCCCAATTTTGCCACAACTCATAAAAACACTTTAACTCTTTACGCGCGTCCATTTGTAGCTGCTTTTCCCCCTTTAGAAAACCTGAGGCGTTTATTTATCATTCGAAAAGAAGTAGGGGAGAGAGAGATTCTAGGATACCTTTATTATTTTAAGCTTTTAAGCGAACACAATGACCAAAACTTTATCCAACAAAAGAGGTAAAACATCTACACCCGAAATTTTAAGCTGTACAAAAGTGCTGATTAATTTTTAATTCTCTTTTACTGAGAAATATTAAGAGTGGCAAGATGCCGCTGTTGCACTGTGCTTTGTAGTAATAGAAAATATACAAAAAGTTACTTCCTCTATTTAAAAAATACTTTACAAAAAAACTTATAATTTAATTTACAATTACTAGAACCGCTTTGAGCTCTTGCTAAGCCAAAAATGGGAAGAGTGCATGGCACAAGTTGGACAGAGATTCCGACAAAGCTGCTGAGACAAATTATGTAACCGGGAGAGAGAACAAAAATGCCATGTCGTATGAGTAATATGCGTTTGCAGGCGCACGAAACCTAAAATCTGAGACTTCCTACCTATCAGAGCTTGCTTGATAGACAAAAAAAGTACAGATTTACTTAACCCGAACTTGACTTCCGAACTTTTAAGTTTCAAATTTTTCACACAAAAAAAATATGTCTACAATTTATTCTGTTAAACTAATGAATTTTATGTGCAACCAACACAAAATCAAGATTTTCGATGTCTATCTTGGTCAAACTGTTTTCCTGCTGAAACATATTTTTTATTTTAATTTTGGCTAGCCTGGGTGACTATATATTCTCTGCAGCATATCTCTTATTTACGTATTTCCTGCTCTTGCGAGTTAAGGACGGCAGCTTTTACTGCTATTGTGGGTTTCACTCCAATGCTTTCCGACAGACTTCATATGATAATTTCAAACCAAAACATTTTCACTTGCGTCTTTTGATTTGCATGATAATCGGATCTTGACAGCATCTGATGAGCAATTCGACATTAAAGTTGGTCCTAGGCCACCAAATTTCCAGAATTCGGAGAAGAAAAATTTTAGATGAATACTTGTAAGTTATGGAGCAGATCGCTGTGGGCTAACTAGGTTTCACAGCTGTACAAAAGAATTGGCTGGCTTAACGTTTGACTCATAAATTTCGAGCAGCGTCGGTAACAAAAGCGATGAGTGCCAGACATTAAGAAGCTAAGCGATGGTTGATTTTAACATGAATGTCCTTATTGGTAACGCCATCATATGTTATTACGCTTCTCAAGTAAGTAGCGTTATCCACTTCATCTAAACTGGTTTCGTTTATAATGATGTATCTTTTTAAAATTTGGCTCTGAAATTTTTTTAAAAGGAATGTCTAAAAAAATATTGTTAATAGAATAAAAACCATCATATCATATTTGTTGAAAAATGCTTTAAAATTGAAATTCAACTTCTTGTTGATTAAACTTATTCATTAGGCAAACATCTTGCCTTAATTTATCGGATGCAATTATGTCCCCTACTTAAGTACTGTGCACGAGCGTATGATGTTCTCTGTTGGTAGGCAGTAGCGACGACCTATGCACAATTTTAAAATGTGAACTCACTTAGAAAATTATAAACTCTTAGTACAGTGGCGTCTAGAGCAACGTTAAATGATATAAACACCTTTTGAAATCAACGTTATACAGCAGAAGCTGCAGCACTATTGTTCTATTATATCTTCTGAAACAACAACACGACGCTACACTAATATTTTGCCAGTGACGTCGGCAAGGGTTAAATTATTGTTCTTGCTTCAGTTGCGGTTGCAGTTTTATTTTTGTCTGTTGTTTTGTTGTTGTTGCCTTGGACTAAGTTTTGTTTTTAAGCACCAAAGCAATTTGGCTCAATTCCAAGAGTTTATTACAATAGAGGGAAAGTTGCAAATTTATTAGGTCATTGTGCTGGTTGTTGTTGCTGCAACAACAACAACAACAACAACAACAACACCCATCATAAAGAAAAACAATTTTAAGTAACACAAAGGCAACCAGTGATAACATTAATCTATTGTTTTAGAAGTAAAAGTGATCCCTAAGGACACTGAAATTTAATGCTTTAACTCTTTAGAGCAGAGCATTGGATGAAGCACGGGGAAACATTTTGTCAAAAATAGAATCTTGTTGCTACGAGTATGCTTATTTCATGTACTCACTTTGTCATTTTTCCTTTATCATTTATTTTTGTTTTATTTTTTTCAATAAATTTTAAATAAATAAAGAGTATTTCTTTGAAAAGAAGAATAGAATTTTGCAGAATATAGTTACACAATTGTTGCTTTTAAAACATTCTGGTAAAGTATTTTGCTAGAGCTATGTACTTGATATGTATTACTTTATCATTCCACGTAGTTAGTTATTTAACAGCGTAAGTAATTTATTTAAGGTTCGTCTTTGGAACTAAAATATGATGAAGGCAATAAACCAAAGACACTACGAGTGGAGCTAAACTTAAGTTAGTTAGTTAGTTAATAGAAGTTTACGTTACCAATTGATGTATGTCACTAAAAAGTTTCTTCAATGTAACATCTGAAGTTTTTTTTTTCATACGAGGGTTAATACCTTAACTACATAAGATCTTTAGGCACGCCACGATTACCTAAACGTCAGGTTATTTATTACTGAATTATATATGTACATAATTGGTATATTTGTTATGCAAAGATTTCTTGCGAAGAGGTTAAAACGTGTTATGTAATTAACGTACAACCTCTAAAAAACAATCATCATTCAATAAAATAAAGTTGTATTCTTAAAAATAGGTCACACAATCCTGCTGTCAAATTAAATGTGTCCAAAAACCTGCATTTACTTGTACTGAATCACGCACAGATACATACCTACACACAAGTGTATTGAAGCGCGCACATATCTTTACACACACAAGGAAAGAACCTTGAATGAGCGCTCGCGCCATTCTGTATGCAACGAAAACAGGAAATAAAGCGATATTTGTATACCTCATGTATTTTATGCACGTTTCATAGTGCAAAATACGATTGTATTTGTGCATGCTTGCGTCCTTACCTCCGTCAATGTATGTGAGTTTATGTCTTATATGAGTTAGTGTGCATAGCCTTAATGCCCTGCAACACTGGCATATAGTGGATGCCTGCAGTTGATTCAGAAGTTGCAGTAGAACGGCGGTTACAAAATGTGTTGTAACCAAAAAAAAAAAAAAAAAGAAAAAAGAAACCACGTGGGCTTAGTTATGAACTTAGAGGTAACCCTGGGAAAGTTTTTACCACAGAAACATACACTCAACTTGTCGCAGTTACGGTTCTATTGGTTATTCCATAATCAACGTAAATGACTGTGTGTCGTTATATGATTAATATATGATTTTTTCTTTAGTAAACTAAAAGATTATTACGCTTGAAAAGTTTAAGTCAAAATTAAGACATATCTCTCTCACAAAAAAAAATCGTCTACTTGTATGCTATTATGTTAATTTTACATGTCAACTCGCTCACAAAGAAAGGCGGGCTAGAAAGAAGCCTAAATATGAGAAAATAATGTCAACGGTGTACGTCGCATTATTTTACAATTTTAAAAATAATTTTTAAAAAATTTTATCACTGTCCTCTAAACTATTTAATATTTTAAATTAAATTTTATTTATCGTTTTCATGAAACCTTTTTTTTCACGCTTTTTCAAGAGTTTTTTCGAATTTTTTGTAATGTTTTTTCTAGAATTCTTGCACACTAACACATTTCTTTCTAAACGATTATCTTTTCGATTTAAGTTTATGGGGGCGATAGACTTACTGTCTCGAAGTCTTTAGTATAGAAGGTAGTCCACGCTATTCTTCAAGTCATCCAGCAACGCTGAGACAGTACGATGGCGATAAGAAATCATGCAGAGATGACTAATGCGGAGAACGGTAGACAAACTTATCCAAAGAGAGCATATGCCAACATTAAACTGAATCAAAGATTTAAATATATACAGAGGTGTGCAAAATAATATATAGGAGCGTGCTAAAAAAATCATCAAAGGCAGTTTTACAAATTGTACACATGAACAGAAACTCGAAAATTAGTTTAGTCTTTTTTATTACAGTCCACTTCATAAATTTTTCTAACAAAAGAAAATCATAAATAAACATATTCATAAATAAACTAACCATAATACTTTTCAGTGCTGTGCAAAAAATAGGTCCAAGTACTCCAACTTAAAAAACTAAAAACTAAGCAATTTCATAAATTCGACTATGTAATGTTCTCAATACTTCAATATTTTGTTCCATATCCATTGTTATTGATCACTGACATCTTCTAGGTATGGAGTCCACTAAATTTTGGCACCATTCAATAGGGATGGAACCCCCAAGCTATTCGCACTGATTACCACAATTCTTCTTTATTTTTATATTTAGATTGGCCAAGAGCTCTCCTAAGATCACCCCGCAGTTTTTCTATTAGATTTATATCTGGAGATTTTAGGTCAACCACCCTAATAGAAGACAATTTTCTTTTTTTTTTTTTTGACTTATTCTCTCTTAAAATTATTTTGTCTCCTGGCCTGTAGGACTGATGAGGTTTAACAGGCCAGGAGGTTCAACCTTCTTTTTGGCAAATGATAAAAGCTTAATAATAAAAATTCTTGAGTGAGTTTTATACTTAATTTGCCGCCTCCTAAGATATGCCGAAGTAACTAAGAACATCTTAGGTAGTACCCAAATTTCGGCACTGCACCCGAATCCAATTGTTGTCTAGCTATAGTAAACTATTTAAATGACATGTAATAGTTGAGCACCTATACCTATATTTGTATGTTTCACAATATATCACTTTCTTTATGCTGTTGAAGACTTAAGTATTAAAACTGAAAATGTTCTTTTCTGAACAAATTTTTGTTTATTTTAAAGTCCGGTATGCCACTTTTCATTATTGTAAGAAACTAGATATATCAATTAAAATATTTTGACATATCATTTGGTTTTCGAGATATTCGTTGTTTAACTAAATGCATTCCTAAGTGGGGCAAAGTTTGTGCATTGTAGCTCTCCAGAAACCAAAAAAAAAAACTAAAAAATTATTTAATATTTATATAGCGTTCCATATCGTTTTCTATAAGAACCAAGGCTCTAAAGTTTGTGACCCGGAAACTAAAGCCTTGTCCAAAAAATGTGTTTCTTTGATTCCCATAGTTTTATTGAAGAGGATTTCTGGGGAGTTATTAGTAATTTCACAATGAAAATATGTATTATAAAACACATTTTTCTTGTATTTTATTGAAAATTCCTGTACAATTTTAACAACATTTTTAATGGAATAACTTTTGAACACTACACCAAAAAAGATGTATGACACACGATAGGTAGCATTTTTCGGGGTGTATGGGTGTATGGGTGTGTGGGTGTATTATACACTGACATGTGCATGGTGCAAAAATATATGGTATGGTTGTATTTGTGAGACAGCAAAAGCACGTTTGTGGCATAAATGCGGTGTACGTGATATGAGCATTTAACCCAGAGTCAAGTCAAAATATATGAAGTAGCAAGTTGTTGCTACCAATAGCGGTTGTGCTGCTGCCGCAACAAAAAAATATACAAAAACAACAAAAAAACATTTAAATACGCACACATACAACCCCACTCATTTACAAAGTGATACATGCATGCATACTATGCAGGTAAGTGTATAAGCAAACAAGTATTTTAACAAACTGACGACAGTAGCGCGTCAGCGGAAGTGCGGCGAAAATAAACATTTCTACCAAACTAAATTTGAAAGTAAAATCTTGCGCTATGTGAGAAAGAAGAAAACTGCGAATTCAAGCAAGAAAAATTGTATATTTTTTTTCATTTCGTTACAAAAAAAAAAAATTATCTTATTTTCACATTTCTTATCAAAAATTTTTGTGTATTTATTTATACTTTACATTTAATTTATTGTATTCATTTCAAGCACATTTTTTTTGTGTTATTTTACTCCATAACTCTACTTTTGCTAAATAACTAAAAAAACATAAGATCTTTAGTCGACGGAAGTCGCCATTTTTGCTACCTTAGCAATTTTTGTTAAAAGTTTCCGTTCATATTTGTATTTTTGTATCCGACAGTAGAATTTTTTATTTTCATAAAGTAAAGCTTCCTGTTTACGCACAGAATGTATTTTATTTAGTTAAAAATATTTGCTTTTATCCAAGGTTTTCTTTACGCGTAATGTTTAAAATTTATAAGAGCCAGACATTGCACAGTAAAGGATCATACTTCCTGTACGCTTGAATATTGCATGCATTGATGTCAACAGGAAGTTAATTGCTGTTTATGAGCAACTTTTTTCCGTTATGGAAGAGATATATTTTTATTTCTTTTGAATGAGATAATTATTTGGAACTATTGCCTTTTAATTTTATAAAAAAAAAAATTAAAACAATAAAATACTTATGCTGCTATTACCTGTGACTGAATTTAGTACTGCATCAGAATAATGAATTCATTTTAATTGAAACTGAATTTGCGACTCCTTAACCCAATGCTCGTTACATAAGAAGCAGGCAAACAAAGTGGTTTGTGTGCACAACGGAAAGCATCCTTAAGAATCCATTGCTGTTTGCATTAAGTAATGGTGCGCATCGAAAAAACGAATAGAACAAAAATTAAAATGAACAACTAAAGTAGAGAGCACAAGTATGTAGATGAAAAGTTGAGGTATGCAAGCATTTCATTAAAAGGGTGAAAATGTATTCACTTCCTGCTGCATTTGCTAATTGCATCCGAATACCTGAGATGATCAGAAAATGTGTGTAGGTTACGTAGTTACGTCTCTGAAGTCATCATTGATTTGGATGCACATAACTAAATGCAATTTTAGAAAATCGTTACCGCAATGAGTTTTAATTTGTTATTCAGTAGCAATTCAAACACTGACTTTCCGACAAAAAAAAAATAAAGTAATGACAAGTAATTTCATGCAGTTTGACCTCTATATACCCTTAATCATTTCCCCTGAATAACATTTCAAATTTTAATTGTTATTACAAATATAAGTAAACGGTTCGACCTCTACACGCCCTTAACAATCTACTCTGCATAACATTTCTAATTCAAAATTCTACCAGTGCAATGTTGTTGAAAGATCTGTTGTTGTAGTTATTATTGTTGCTAGTATTGTAAAAACAATTAGGTGTGCTTATGACAGTGATATATCTGCAGTATTTATTCTAAAACACTGTGTTTTCAAAGCATGCAAGCGCCTCCCAGTATTGGTACTCGTAATGTTTGTGCTTTTGTGTCATTTTCACACTTCCACAAATACATAATTCCTGCAAACTGCAGAGAATCCTGTAAATAAACAAATGTACACACATGTCACATACACCTTGACGAGCATATGAAATGCAGTTCAATTTAAAAACAAAACCAAAATTTTAAGGGGTCGCTACTCTTAACTAAAAGTAACATTTCAAAAAAAAAAAATTATAAAATTATCTTTTGTATAGAATCTACGCCATAGATTATTCTGAAAATATATCATCAAATTATCATACAAATTTTAACATTGGTGTTGATTATAACATATTTGCCATCTGGGTATAAAGAAACTTACGCTCCCTTGCATGATTAAAAAGCCAAAAGACTCTTAGAGTAAAAGAGTCTTATACGATGTTTTTTTGCAGAAAAGATAAGCGCTTATTAAACTTCGAAAAACACTAAAAAAATGTGAGGAAATACGCGCTTTCTGAACTTTAAAAATTTAAATTCATAAATTTACAGATGTCATGAAATAAAATACACGAATGCAAAACAAATCCTAAATGTTTGGTATTTTGTTTTTTTAATGAAATGCAACCCTGCAACAATTTATAGTTTGCCTTTTTTTCTGTATGTATGTATGTATGCACTTGCATGAGAAAAAAAGTCACATCCGTTTCCGGCTTAAATACTGTACTTTATAAGCTGCAAGCGTAACAAACACTAAAACACAGCATACAACTCATCACAAACTTATGCAACCAAAAAAGGAAACATGTGACTCAGCGTCGTTAGTAAAAGGACTCTAGAAAAAATTGTATGAATATTTTACCGATAACGAAACTAATATGAACGGAAACAGATATAACTCTGAAACGAAAAGCTGCAAATGCTAATTTGTCAGATAAGGCTTTTAGTTCTTTTCAGATTTTTTTGATACCTCCACTTAAATCAAATCACATTTTATATAATTTTTTTAAGTGTATATACCTAGCAATGTGTTTGCTGCATGTCCAGCTTGTTTTCAAAAGCCAAACCAAAATATTTTTCATATCCTTCTTGGTTTAACCGCTTGTTTTCACATTCGCCTTTCAAAAACACTTTATCCTGTAAGTTTCAACGCCATGTGTCATTTGTGCATTGTCCAACGAACGGACGAACGTTTTAAGCTTTATTTAGGACGATTTTGTTAAGTACCATTAATTTGAGAAATTTTACGAAAACATTTTAGAAAATTTTTTGAGATTTTTTAAATAAACGGAAAATGTTTGCCCTACGCAAGAAATATGTTTTTTTTTCTACTTCCACTCTTTTTAAAATATTATACAAAATATGTATATCTATGAAATGCTGGTATATATTTAGAAGGTGAGATATATGTATAGGGTGATTCATTTTTCTTTTTTTCATATAGTTTTTTTTTTTTTTTGAGATAACGCTTGTCATCTTATTTTTATTCAGTGTTGTTTGACTTTTCATTATAGCAAGACTTACGCCAGAGCATGCTTTATTAAAGTCACTAAAATTTCAACATTATATAGTATTCACTCAAAACTCAAATGATTATTTTGAAGTAAAATCAATCTTTTTCTTCAAAGGTTGACAACTTCAAACAAGTGGCGCTAGTCCAGTATGCAATATCTGTTAGGCCGTTTGCAGGTTTGAGCTAGGAAGCTGAAATTTCCGGACAACTTTCTTCAAACCCGATTCTATAATTAAGGTCTATGGGACCCCTTTGGGTGTATTTTTTCCGTATTTTTAGCCACATGAAAAACGTGGACGTGGTTTAACAATAGTGGTGGCCTCTTCCATATAAAAAAGAGATATCTTAAACGCGTTATCTTGGAACCTAAAGTAGATATTTACGTAAAAAAAATATGTGTCCATTAAAACGAGTGCTCTAACAAATTGTATTAATATGTATAATGAATTAAAATTCAACTAGATTAACATAACAAATTTGAAATGTTCAAGTTCCTCAGCCATTTTCGGTTAGGTTGATACTACAGTAATGAAATTTTTTTTAGTTCTTTAGCTGCTTATACCTTCGGTATGCTGTCCTAACTTTGCATTTTACAGTTCAACTTTAATATAATTAAGAAACACTTCGACACAGAAATAAACATAAGTACGACAGATTCAACTAACTTTTGGTTTATGTTGAGGATAGAAGTAGATGCTCGTCCTCGAAATAAATTAAATGCGATGCATACATTTAAAATTTTGAATGGCAACAAAAATTATGCTGGATTGAATGAATGCGAAACGTAAAATCTGTTACGAATGATGCAAAAATTAGATGCAATGTGTAATTACTTTCCCATAGTAAATGTTTTTTATTTTATCTAATTGTTGATGTTCTTATATGTACACGCCAAGTACATGTCCGCCCTCAGATGTTAAAATATGCTCGTTTGTTAAAAAAAAATTATTAGATTTAGTACTTTGTATGAAAATGTCGAAAGATATCAAAGTTGGAACATCATTTTCTATACAGTGGCACATGGTTTCTTCTAATATACTTATATTAACAGAACAAAATTATATACATTTTGTTTTAAGGCAGTAGCAGACAAACCAAATAAAAATAATCATGAAGTCATGGTTTATGTTTAATTTATGTAGATAAGTGTAGAGATCTTTTTTCAGAAATATTTTGACCGGTTTTAACGAACCAATACATTAATCTATACTGACAATGAGATAGTACGTAAAGGTTACGCAAGGAAATTAAGTATATATGTTACCGGCCAAACTGGTTTTTAGGATAAACTAGTTTTTTCCAGGCCAAACTAGTTTATCCGATGCGTGTTAGAATAAACTAGTTTAGCTGATAAAAAAATTAACTAGTTTTTTCTAAATCCAATGAGGATAATTGTGTACTTTTTGACCCACTCTGAACATAATTCCGTTGGATTTAGCCGGCGGTCATCCCTTGAAAGATTTTTATGATATATTCAACACCAAGTTTGCTAGCCACAGTAATTTTACATAAGAGTAGGGTTAAATGGGCGGCCTGCGTCATCGGATTTTACCAGAAATTGTAACACTCCAGAATATTTTTAAAGGAGTTGTCGACGGCTATATACCTATAGCATTAAATGATGTTGTCTTCACATAATTAGCTAAATGAATTTTTTATATTTTTCATGAAAATATTTTCATATTGGGATTATGCTAATACATAATCACGAATATATGTTCCATTTGCTTACCTTATTTTAATAATGGTAGCCGTCAGGTAAATAAAAATACTATGTTTTGGCGAAATAGAGCCGCATCTAGAGACATAAAACGCAAGAAATGGAACAGCAAAATATGCACTCGGAAGTGTTGCCAAAAGAGGTTGAGGTGAAGAACCTGTACTAAAAACTGTAAACTCTATCCCTTACACCATGGAAGACAGCAAAACTTTTAAGATTTGTTTTGTTAATATTTTACACCACAGTGCATCACTTGTGCTTATGATGACGAATCAGCATCATTTACCCATTCCCCGGCGCATACTTACACCGTCGTTTACTCCATCAAATGCAAATCTTTTGAATTCAATTTACATGCAAAATGCGAAAATGATGAAAATATTTTCTGCGCTTTTTCTGCAATTTAGCATAAATTTTATTTCCACTTGTACATAAAATAAGCGAAAAGCGCACATTGAAGAAAATGAGAAAATGGCAACCATGCCCTCTTTTTGTACAATACAAAGTCAAACCAGAGAAAAACAAAACACAAAATAAAATATCATTAAATTAGACTCATTTATTTGCGGCTCGAAGGACCGTTATGGCTGTAGAAGAGTCCTCTGACTGAGTGTAAGCATGTGAAACTGATAAGCACACGTCGCGTCACGTCACTCAAACCAACTCAACTCGTGCTTGTCACCACCCCCAGACTGGGAATATCGTCATTATGAACAAGTGTTAGCTTCATGTCCTGTCGTGTCTACTCTTTTCTTCTTTGGCGCTTGAAGTTTTCACACTCCGCTCTTACATATCCTACGGATGTTTTTTTCCAATGTCTTTTTCACTGGTTGACTATATTTCCATCCGTCCGTCCACGTATCTGTCGGAGTTAGGGAGTTGTTGTTCTGCGATGTTTCGCCGGTTTTTTCGCGTTTGATGACTAAATTGCGTTATTTTAGTAGCGTCCTATACTTCAGCACTATATTGCGCTTTCGCTGTCTAGCACACTTGCTAGTTTGCTCAAAAACTCATCAGTGTTGCCAGATTGAGTAAGCTTATGATTTGTTATAATTTTTAACATTATATTTAGGTTGGAACTAAGCTATATTGTTTTATTAAATGTAAATTCCATTTTGTAAGATCGTTTTGCTTAGGTGCTACTTTTCCTGCATAATGGTAAATCAATAAATTACTTGAGAAAGAAAACCTTAAGAGCGCCTCTTAGCTTGTGTTCGAGGACTTTAGCTATTGCTAATTTTTGGGTCACGTACTTCACATTTTGATTGGAATAGTACTAATTCCAAAAGTTTGTAAAAGCTTTCATGTTCTCATTGTAAAAGTGCTATATGCTAAGCAACTTGCTCAACAACTTTTAGTCACTATGCAATATTTATTTTTTCGAAAGTTGTTTTCACGTTTGGAACTCCCCATTAATTCGCAATTTTTTATCTGGCAAAGGCTATATTCATAGTCCAGAGATAAATTGGCAAATAATAATGATATCGAGCACTGCGAAATATTCAAGTACTTTTTTTCCCGGACTATAACACATGGTGTGACTAGTTTTGGAGATATTAATGAACTTTACGAACTTTGTCCTTGAAACTGAATGTCTCCCACCAATCCGAATTTTGAGAAATCGCCAAAAGATATCATACTTTTTAGAAATAAATTTGATGTTATGTCAAACCATTTGATAGTCATATATTCTTTTAATTTCTGAAATAAAATATCTACAAGTTATCCATTTAATAATTCGTCTGGCTACACTGTGTCACACACATTTTGACAAGCTGTACGCGTTCATTTCCACAATATGTTCATGTCATTTAGTCTTTTGTTGTTTTTTTTTTTGTGGTTATAAATTTCGTTTATAATGCAAATTTATATATTTTTTAGTCTTTTTCTGTCCTTCTCTACAAGTTTTCATTGCTCGTGTCTTTTCGTCGGCACTTCAAGTGATTTCTCGAAACAACTTTATTTTGCTAATGAAATGAATGCAAGTTTTATAGCATTCTTTTTAATGAAATGAGTTGTGTTTTTATTTCATAAATGAGATATTATTTTATAATAAGATTTTTTCATGGGAAACAAATGGTTCGCACATCTCACAGGTTTGATCTGGGAAGCTGAAATTTTAACCAAAGATCTTTGCACTTTGCACATAGATGAAACTAAATTATCTTTAACAAGCAAAACCAAATCAAAGTTATAGTGCTTGGATGAAAAAAATGCTGGCGTTCTACTCATTACATCATTCAAGAAAAACCTCCCTTAATGCTCTAGCTTGGACTTCTATGGTATGTAGGTACGTTAGAGTGTCCGTTTGCTGTAGTTAAAATATTTTCGATAAACACAAATTATTTTATGAACTTAAAATAGTTAAAGAGATGGAGAAAATTATTTTTTTTAATAAATTATTTGGCTAAAATTCGGCGCCCGACCTTTCTTCTTGTATAAGGAAATGTAGAACGTAAAATATGGCGGTTACTATTTAAGTAAAAGTTGTCAAATTCAATGAGGGTACGTTTTATGAAACTAGTCAGCCGATCTGAATACGACTTTGTGACATTAAAGGGGATTAATAACATAGACCTTAAGTAGTTGTTTTGAGACTTTCAAAAAAATTCCGAAAATAAAACTGTCGCTAGCTTTACGTAATATTAGATATCTACTTATTTTATTTTGACAATCAACTTATTACCCGGACACTCTTAAGACTTATACATTTTACTTGATGCATTACCAAAATATACTTAGTATATGTGTAACGATATAGTTAATGTTTATGTATTTATCTCCGTAAGCATAACTCAAAGTACTTTCATGTTAAGCTTGCCACTTAGGTTGATCCTTTTATGTGACAAAGACGACACTTCTCCTTATGGTATGTGCTTCTAGAATCTACATTATGATATTATTTTTTGTTGTTTTGTAATCTAATAAAGTTTCGTTAAATTTGATTTTATTTGCTAAAGCAACGACTTTTTGGATAAAAAAGAAAATAAAAACGAAGTAAACAAAAACAAAATGGCAACATAACGTGTGGCCAGTTCAATATTAAAAATCTCATTACAAAAAATTGTATCATTAGCGCAGTAGTGAAAAGATATGTATGTTGTAATTTTTAGCTTTAAGTCTGGCATAAGAGGTCGTGTAAATATTTGCTTGGTCACACTATACCACAAAATGATGAACAATTTTTTCTCGGTTACGTCAAAAAGTTTAGTTTACAGTATAACTTTTTACAGTGAATTATCATAAGAAAAACTAAGCTAACAATATTTTGATAAAAAGTCAATTTAACTTAAATGGAAATAGTTTAATATTTAATAAATAAATCAAACTTTATCAATGTAGAATTCGCTCAGAGCCTTGTCATTAACTTTTTTCCAGTCTTAAATATTTGCTACAATTTTCATATATATAAATAAAATTATTTTATTCCATACAAAAAACAAATAAAGGGGTTGAAACTTAGCTCTTTATGAAAATTGAGCATAAAAAACTTCATTAACGATTGTCCATTTAATTTACAAAAAAATAGGTTGCCTATAGTTCAGCTTATATTAAAAATGACTTCCTGATTGACTTTAAGAAAAATTCACTTCAGTAACTTTCGAGTACCCTTCGAATTTAATCAAGAGCAAGGCATTTTCTATCTCAGCAGGTGCATTTAAAAGGCGTTCACTTTCTACCAACTGCAAAAATCAGCAACAGCCGTAAGGCCAAGACAATGCAAAAATAATTACAACCAATTTTGAAGTGAAGGATTGTAGCCAAAATCGGCTTAAATATCATGCGATTAAATGTAAACTTCACCTTTAGAAATGAGTGCCAACAATAGTAAAGTCCAAAAATAACAAACAACTGCAATAGCTTTTAACGTCCAATTTAAGGGGCATGTTGCATAGCAACATCGAGAAACATTCCATGCACAGGTTTAAGAGTACTGGTTCAAATAAAGATGCCATCACAATAGAGAATTTTGTATTGTAGATTTCAGGACCACAAAATATGACCATAGCTGGTTGGCAATAATTTTTATGAAATATGAATATTAGGGCTGTGCAACGAACTGATCGAACCTGTTCGAACTTTTGCCATACGCAACGAGTCCAACTCGAACAACTGAATTCGTTCGACTCAACTCATGTTCGGTTCGTTCGATGTTCGTATCATACGATTGCAACTCATGAGTTTCGAACAACTCGTAAGTACCGAACTTTTTGGGTTGTGAGTTGTTTGATCGTTACGTGTGGTTTGCATACGATTTCAGTTCAATTAGCTTTTGTTATTCGTGTACTTTACGTAAATATTGTGTGTACTATAATAAACTACGAAATATGAGCGAACACACCGAACAAAACGAACTGAGTTGAGTCGGACCAAACGAACCTGGTTCGGTGTTAAAATTTTGTGAAAAGTTCGTGAGTTTTGAGTTTAATCGAACAACTTCAGCTCGTTGCACAGCCTTAACGAATATGAATAGTATTCTAAATATAAAATTTATTTTTTTTTTGAATACTGGAAGAATTTAAAGCAGGGGGTACCTTACTATTTCTTAGTCCAAAATTTAAATTTTTATTTAAGTTACTTGTGAAATTTCCCAAAAAAGTTAAGATAAAATTTCTAAACATTCACCTGTCGTAAGGCATTACTGCACTATGGAAAAATTTTCCAATCTCTTCGGCAAAAATTTAGGTACTATAGACAACGGTTCAATTTTTAAAACATTTCTGGGTCATAGGCAATATAGAAGCAAACACTAAAAACATTTCACCCACTGCGGAAATGAAGGCATTAAGATAAAAATAAATTGACGTACCATTTTAAAAGTTTGTACTATCGGATCAGATATTTCTTTCATGTACCTGCAACTATTAAACCTGTTTAAAACAAAAAAAATATTAGTCACCCTAATGCATATTCTAGTAGTATATTTTTAAATAAAATATCAGAGTTTATTTAAAACTTTGAAATCTCAATTTATGTCAATGAATATAGAAATAGTTCCCATAGTGCATTGTGAGCGCGTGCTCTCAATTTAACCAAATCCAAATTTAAGTAATTGCGAGTTGAATTAAATGACCAGCACTTCAACATGCTGCTGCTACAGCTATGTAACAACAAAGGAAGGACAGCGCATGCGCCACACTGCGCAGCAATAGCACGAGTACATACAACGAAAAGTAAGCCATCATCATTGTTGTTGTTTTCTCGTTTTTGCTGTTATTTTTAACAATACTATTTGTTTATTTGAATCTGCATGATGCAGCTACAGATTGAACTTCATGCACCGCGAGTGCGCGCCATGAAGTGGTACCGCATTAGCAGTAACTGGTTTCATTTGGGACTCCTTAATGATAGTTATGCACCTTTGGGTTATGATTTAAAGTGATCGCGTAACTTTAATTCAATGTTTTCTGAGTGAAAGATAGAAAGATTAGCAGTGGCGTTTTTTTCATTTTGCAAACAAATTTAATAAAGTTGTGTTATGCTTAATTATTAAATGACCTTGATCAATAAACATCTTACCAGCAACCTGGCCCGATAGAGTTTTTCCGAAGCTTGTGATGCCAAAATATTTGGTTTAATATTATGAGGCGCATATTCGAAGCGAGCACTTTATGGTATTAAAAGAATTATGGACATTCAAAGTCGCTTTTATAGCATAGCAACACAAGTTTTTTTCTACATTTTGTATAAATTGCCTAACATTTTAGATAGACTTCTTGTGGTGACTGCAATAGCAGAGAGCTCTTTTCTTAAATACTTTAAAGTCTCAGACAGATGTGCTCACCCGATCTTGCAGTACGTTCTGGTCCAGTCTTGTGCCTATCAGCTGCAGACCATCTTACATCGAAATCATTCACTACACGATAATGGTGCGTTTTGTTGTTACATAATTGAAATATTTTGGCCATTGGAAACCACTTTTATGGAAGTTGGCTTAGTCCTGGATAAGTTGTTGCTATTTTTCTGGAGATATGTAAATGTTATATCGAAGTAAGCTCATGTTGAACTAGAGATCCTGTACCAATGAAATAAAACACAAAAATATATCCTCGCAATCTTTTTACAATTACATTAGAGCACTGTAACGGTACGCATTTTCGCATATCCGAAAACATTCGTGCGTTACATGCACATACGCATAAGTAAATTATTTGCCAAAATACATACATATATGTTTAACAGGATCGATTGATTTATCAGAAATACTAAATGATCTGAAAAAGTATAAAAAATGAAAATAAGACGCCACTGCAACTTCTGAATAACTGACTAACTTCCTGTCTCTCACTATAGCAATTTCCCTTTCTAGCATTGAAACTCGTTTGTAATAACAAAAACAAAAGTAACAATGGTAATGTACTATTACCAACTATTACTTTATGCTCTCCTTTTCATAACATTTCACAAAACTCTCAGTATTGTGCAATTTTTATTTATTATCATACCAATTTTTGCCTTTTTCTTTAAACTCTGCTTAAAGTCCTATGTCGCCGCTAGGTAATTCCATGGGAATAATGCGAAGTGTTGTAACACTTCATTCGTCTTATGGATTTCAGAAAAAATAAATTGAAATCATATAAAACGTAAAGGTAGTTGCGGAACTATCTCATTACGTTAGTTACACAATTCCTGTCAAGTTTACTCATAAACTGAAATTTCATTTCAACCGTATTATAAATACACTAATCATTGGATTACTTTATCAGAATAAATATGGCTATAATCAATTGGGTGAGCATAAAAAAAGTGCATAAAAACAGTGCTTAAGTATGAAGAAGGGATATCCTTAAAGTATTTTTTTGATATTGGAATTAAAAGTTAAAATTGCAGAAACAATAAGTTAAGCGCTAGGTCCTGGTGTCCAATTCTAATTATCTTCTTAATACTGTAAGCGAAGCAGTTAAAAAAAAGTAATAGAAAGTCTCTCAATTTGTGCAATTCTTAACATGAAAACAATTAAACCAATTGCCAAAAAATTAAAGACGTAAAAAATTAATAAATTTTTTTAAACGCAATAGAAACTTTTCCAAGTTGTGTGAAAAAATTTAACAAAACTTCAAGAAAAATTGCTCCAAAACGAGAGGATAATTAGTAAATACATAAAATAGGATTGACGTCAAACAACTCGGAAAAGGTGCTCCATCCTGTAGTTTGACTTTTATTATTAGCGGACAGAACAATTGCGTCACAACTAAAAATGATTGATTTTCTGATGACTTAAATCATAGCTAAACTATAAAATTTTTATTTTTCAATACAAGTCGATACTTATAGACTTCCATCGGTTTTTCCAATACATTTCGAAGTAAATTTTTCGATACTTATGGACTTTCATCCATTTTTTCGATACTATTACCCTTCCCAAATTTTTAATGGTTTGTGATAATAAATATATATATATTAATTTATAAAATAAGCCTTTCTTAATTATACTACTCTATTAAGAATCAAAGTAAAAGTAACAATCCTTTCGAATACCTCTTATTTCTAACCTTGTACTTTGAAGAAATGCTCATTTATTGAAATGACAGTCTATTGCATCACTAACTGTCTGCTAAAATAAAAATTAACCTCTTCTGACTTCATGATATGCTTGCCACAAAAGCACTTAAAGATCTTAAATCAATCAGCTTGGCACTATTATTGCGACACAACTACATAACATACAGCTCGAATTTATAAGCCAGACAACTGTCAAAGCATTTAACTAACTAACAACAATTTTTACTCTTTTCTTTTCTCTATCCTTTCCATCACCAACATGTGTGCAATAGCACATGCCATTTTTAGTATTAGCAATGGTGTTGTCAATTGTCTGTAGAATATCAACAGCGACGCCAGTGGCATCCTCAATATCAACATTGGCACCATTGGCATCAACATCGACAACATCAGCGGCAACAGCAACGCCGTTGTCAACAACCACAGCGGATGTGCATATTGGCCAGGCCCACAAAAACATGGCCGCATATGCAAATTACTTGGCAGCACAACGGCAAGAGCGCCAACAACAACAACAACAATATTTGCAATATCATTACAACAATGATGGCAATGGCAATCATTACGGTGACAATGGTGAAACTGTGCACCAACACTCATCGCAAAGACGCAGCTATAGTGGCTCAAATGTTGGCTCAGCTAATGGACTCACAAATCTCTCGGGATTGCAACACATTAGCAATGGATATGGCGCAGCAGCTAGTTCTTATCAACAGAAACAACAGATACCAATTTATGAAGAACAGCAAGAAAACGATTATGGTGAAACTGCGTCAACTTCTGCAGCAGCCGCATCAACATCCGGGTCATCTAACGAACAAGCCCCGTATCACAATGGTGGCACTTCTAGAAGCCTTAGCGATGTTGTTTACCAACTACATGCAGCTAGCCCACACAACAGCAACAACTACTTCCACAGCAGCAGCAGCAACAACAATTTTGTTCCATCTTCCTTTGGATTTTCATTTCCAAGCCACACGATTGACTCAACGCCTCAACAAACGAGTGATAAAATCTCTAATGGGAATTTTCACAATCATTACGAGCATAATTCTGCCGACGAAGCTTATAATCATCTAGATGCACAAACTGTTTCTCACTCGTCAAACGGTGAACATCAACATCAACTTCAATATTTCACAACACATGCGGACCCTTCGGCAAAGTCATCATATCCGCCGGATATGAATGTTGGTCCACCAACTACCAGTTTTATCGACCAACATCATCAACATTCCTCAACGGGTTATGGAGCTGATGATTTACACTCCACCGGCTATGAAGAAACTTCCTATGGAAGTGACCAATACCCCCATGATGTGGCGGACTCCTACCAAACACAACACCACGAACAACAGCAGCAACATCAGCCAGATGTCATCAACTACATACCCTACCCGGTAGTTAAAAAATTGCATGTACCCGTACACGAACCAGTACAGATACCCATCTCGCATGCTGTCATTGTTCCAATACGCAAGCCTGTCCCCATTCACATTCCTGTCACTCAACAAGTTCAAATTCCAGTTGAGAAGGAGTTGAGAATACCTGTCGAACGTGTTGTACCATATCCGGTGGAGAGGCATGTACCAGTGCCAGTGGAAAAACGTGTTCCCTATCCAGTAGTGAAATACGTTCCGGTGAAGATACCACGCCCTTTCCCCGTTAAGGTACCAGTTTTCAAAACTGTGCTGCATAAAGTCAAAGGTTGGTGGTAGACGAAGACAATAGGGTCCTCATCGTAGCATCGATGTGTCGTGATGGTCGCTGAGGTTGTTAAATATTCAACAACGATTACTCATCATTGGCCTCATTGTCTACCACAAGTGAGGTGGTAATTTTAAGACTTTTTACGTAGGTTGTGCATTTACGATGCATGCTGCCGTAGTGTTTATTTCAAGTTTTTTATATGACAGGTCTTTAGGTTAATGTTGCGTTCATGATTTATAAAATTGTTTGACAAATTAAAATATGCAGTGTATACTAAATTCCTATATTTAGTTTTATAGTGTTAGTTATACATATGTATGTGGTGCAGTATTTTGCATCTAATGAATAAATTTTTTTATAAATAAACCTAATAGCTATATTAAAAATATAGTAATTGTTACATGATGCTTTTCATTACAAACCAGACTAGCTCAAAAACTTCATTTACTAAATATGTGTTTTAGGGTGATTTCAATTTTTTTTATTTCAAACACGTTTCAAAATATAAATATTTACTGACGGCTCATTGAAATTTTTAGTTTTCCATAGAAATTACATGGGAAGAAATGCTTTGCTAAACAGTTTCGCCTATATTTCGTGAAATAAAAATCGTACACGATAATAGCAAGCCCAATTGGAAAATGCAAAAAATAGTTTTTTCTCAATTTTCGAAATATTTCTAAGTATTGGAAGCTAATAAGCTGACGAAATGTTATGTTCACTAGTTTTTCTTCTGTCAAACTATGTCATCCGAGGCATGTTAGGATGAACTAGATTAGTGAGGTCGTTAAAGTAAATAAATGACTGTTCCAATTCATCCTAAGCTAAACTGGTTCATCCTAGCATGCTGCGGATGAATTAGTTTGGCCTAGGAAATACTAGTTTTTCCTAAAAACCAGTTTGGCCGGTAGCATATTTTTTTATATTTCAGTGCGGTTTTCGAATTTATCGGACTAAAGTACATAAGAAAATTATATTGACAGCCAGGGTACTAAATTCTTTAAGCCAATGTTTTTTTTTTCTCCTACGCAGTACGCAGTAATATTTACCATAAAGCTTTCATAAAACTTTTCACACCTTTAAAATGCATTAAAAATATTCACCATTATACATTAAGTACTTATGGGAAATATTCTGTTAACGACACCTCTGCGCTATCCACCGACACAAAAGGTATGTTCAGTCAAAGAAAGCAAAAAAAAATATGAAAGCAACAACATTTCTTTTAGCGTTTTCGTTATCTAATCTAAAGTTTTGTTATTTTTGCTGTTATTTTAATTACAACAGTTTCTATCATAGTTTTTACAATTCATTTTATTTCATACATTTGTTTCAAGTTCATGTGTGTTACTGGAACTAAGGGAATTGACACCTAACTACTGCAAAAAGACCAACATGATATATGAAGAAGGTGAAAGTTGAATCACATTTATCGTTTGTTGTTATTGTTGTTTTTTTTTTTAAGTATTTTTTTCTGTCTGATATGCATAATTTTGTTGTTTTCCATTTTTTTCTAATTTTTTGTGGTTTTATGTGAATTGCTAATTAAGATAAGTGAGCTTGATTAGCATATTATATCAACTTCTCCCCGAAAAAAAAAACGTACTTCTATATACCTTACAGTGGTATATTGCAAAACCAAAGCTACACGCTGTGCGAGTTCTTTAATAGTTGTTCTGCTTCGCAATTAGTTTAAGTTCTCGCCTACATGCTAAGCAGGCTCAGCTCACCCGCATACATACATAGCTGGCGTCCTTCCATGCTATACTCCATGAACCATGCGTTATGAACTTCTACACCGGAAGGTTGAAACTTTGCGTGAATTTGTCGCACACACAAAAGGGTTGGCAACACTTGATGGTCGTGTTTGTTCGCTCGTTAAGTGCTTTGGTTATTCTACTACAGGGCTTCTTAAACAGTGTAATGATATCCAAAAAAAGTAAGCCACAAGTAGAAAAATATATTAAGACCAATGTTGTAGAGGAGATGAAAACACATCGATTTCATGCCTGAAATACTTCCGTATGACAAGATTTGACCCAGTTTTCATAGTCTTAAAATTATTAATGACCATCTCAATGTTCGAAAAAATACGGTTTTTATTGAAAGTCTTAAATTAACATTACTTGTTTGAATCTGAGAACCGCATTTTTCGCCCAAAATAACTATTTTTGCTCAAAATTACAGAATTTACCGGAAACTTTAAAACGGTGAAAGTGAGCCAAATATTGTCGCTTGGGAACTTTTCTGGCATGAAATCAATGTGTTTTTTTCTCCTCTACAACATTGCTCTTAATGTATTTTTCTACATGAGGCTTACTTTTCGAGTTATTGCGCAAAACTTTTTTTGTCGGCCTCTCACAACCAGGCCCACCACAAGTCTGCCGGCTGACGCTTATTTCGATCATCAGCTATACATAAAATATCATTTGCAAAAAAAATTAAGCGGGAGGAAATTGCTTCGCAAAATGCAACGCTACCTCCCGTACTATAAGGGTGGTAGTCTTGAAAAATTTCAAATTCTAACGCTTATTTTATTTTTTATATTCGATTATGACTGTTGACTGTATATGTAGTTGAGAAACACTGCATTATAGCAACTAAAATTTGCGTCAACCTCTCTACTGCATTACATGGCGGCTTGGTTAAGCGTTGCGTTTACTTCTTGTCACGACTTGGCTAACTGTCAGTTGGTGGGCTTCCCTTCTCCAAACTTCTTGCCATACCGCAGCTTATTAAATATGCGTGTTTTTAGTCGTATTTTTGTTGCTCTTTTCGCTCCGGCTGACTGTCAAAAGTTGCGCCTAACATATTTTAGGAATTTTTTTTTTTCCTGTTTTATGGCTTGTTCATAATTTTGATCATGCGACAGGGCTTGGCCTTTTTTTTTTGCAGTTTTGTTGCCTTGCTTATTTTACAACAACATGTCAAATGTCATGTTTTTCTTAATTTCTTTGGCCTTTAGGATTATGGTTCATTCGAGGTTTTATTGTTGTTGCTGGTTTTTTTATTTTTGTTTAATTGCTCATTCGACTTGGTAATAAAAATTGCGTTCTCTTTGAAAAAATAGAAAAATAATTTCTACTTGACTGGTGTTGATTTTATGTTTTGTTTGTTCATCTGTTGGTTTTACCTACTTTATGATAATTTTTAATTGAAAATTTTATAGGAGAATAAGCATATGTATGTACTTGCGTATAGCATAATTATCACTACATAAAACTGTGTTGGTAATTCTAAATATCTTGCAACAATAAGTTAGTGGCAGGCGTCCTTTTATTTTACCTTCATCTACTACGTATACAGTACCGCTATTATATCTGGGATACAATATCCGATTTCCATTCAAATCAAACGGTGTAGGCGGTAATGGATTAGTTACATATTTGAGTGATTACCAACTGAAATCTGCCGGCAAGCATTGAAGTGGAACCCGCAAGGTACCAACAAAAACGTCCTCACTCTCCCGAATCGTGGAAATGTTGGTAAAACTTGAGGGCACTCGTTGCTGATCGTGGACGTTGGAAGAGTTTCGTCGAGGCCCTGTGCTTCGTGAGGAGATAAAGGACACAAGAAGAATAAGTAAAGACTTTACTCCAAATTTCACTCATGTAGCTCGCTTCGTTTTCAGATAATCGTGAAAACGACAAACATAGCAAGAAAGACGAACGGATTTACACAAGAAGAGAAATTTCATCTCTGGAAATTCCTGAAGACTTGATTATATTCTTCAATAAAAACAAGTAATGTTCCTTAGCTTATGTTTTGTTACTTCCCAAGGACGCTCTTTAGTTTTCCGTTTAAAAATATTTTTGGTAAATTTTTTTTAGATTTTTTATTGTTAAAATAAGATTTGTTTTTATAAATAGTTAATTAAATCTTGTAATACATATTATTTTTCAGTTCCTGTATTTTTTAAAAATATAATTTCTTTGGGACCATCAAATACATAGAGATCATTGACTCTAAAATAAGCGGGAGTTGTAAATAATAAAGAAATCGACCTTCATTTGACCAGAAACTGCTCATGATGAAGTGAGCGGTCTCAATGACATTGCTATGGCACATTATATAAAGAAACCTTACAGCTTCCTTAAGAAATACCTCTTCTTTATTTCGAATTGTGAAGATCCAAACCTGAACTTTATAAAGCTTATAATATTAATTTATCCTAGTAAGAGACTCGAGATGCCCGCTGCGTATACATATCGTGCTCTATAAGTTCAGTGCATTTGCTTCTTTATAAAAGTGCTAGGTACATTTTGGTTCATTCCATCTACAACCGTAGCTGCACTTTCGAAAAAATAGCTACATTTTCAAAAACATTTCTCAAAAAAAATTTCTTCTCAATTCTGGAAATCAAATACTTATTATTTGAAACACATTTTAACAGTTAATATTAACCAATGAAAGCAATATCTATTGCAAGATAACTTTTGCCTTGAACTTTCCCACACTTGATACATTCCGACAATAAGCTGACGAATCAATTTTAATTGACATTCCAAGCCAATTGTGTCCTATTTTTTATCACATTTTTTTACAGTCCTTTAACTGACTTAATAAGGTTTCGTTGATGGTAACACTAGCGGCTTCATTTATTACGCTCAGCACGTCAGTCAGATAGTTTCACGAAGTATGGCAGGAAACTAACATTATAGCTTTTTAATATGCTTTTACTACGAACTATCGATGTCTGGAAGAAAAAAATGTAATGTACAAATAACAGAAAACACTGCCAAAAATAATATTAAAGTATCAATTTCGGATTTTTAAACAAAATGGTAAATTAACAGAATTTATTTACTGTAGTGTATATCTTATAACCCCAATTTTCACTATGAACTATTGGCTAAACTATTACATTGATTTGTAAAGTTTCACCATTTTGTTCTGCACAGTGTAATATCAATATTGGTAATTGCGATTTCAAAGAAATTTCCAACTTTACTGGGTAAAATGCATTTGCAAAACTTTCCTTTCATTGTGATTACGTATGCATGAGTTTCAATATCCACAACATGCATTCTTCCATGCATACGTATTAGAGTGTTTCATACTAAAATTTTAAAATAAATACTTCTACGATACTTTTAGTGTAGTCAATTACATGGCATTACTTGGTGACGCTAATGTAATTACACTATTTTTTTTGTAGCTGTTGCGGAAAGTTTGCTAAGAAAATTTTAATTGACGAATAAACTCTAGTTTGTGGATATTATGGATATGATGTATCTAAAAAAAATTAATATTCGTGATTTTTATGGAATCGGATAGCTCCTGTAATTAAGTATCTAATGAGCCAAATGCCGGTATCTTAGTTTAAACCTATAAAAAAACTCCAAAGAGAATTTCCTTTACCTCAATTTTCCATGTACCATATTTCAACAAATTGACGTAAACAAAACATTAATTATCTCGAAACGCTTTTTTTTTTTTAGATACGGCTATTTCGCTTCTGAGGGAAGCATTGTCCTTTCAAATCGACAATAGCGCACTCTAGAGTGCGAGTTTTGAACTATCAATAAAGATGAACTAAAAAGATATCAAGCAATTTAATGCAAACTGGAAGAGTGAATATTTTGGCAAACACTTCGTTTTTGAAGCAAATTCCGAAACGACGTAACTTGCTTATATCATGTCGCAGATAGGACTTTTTGAAATGAAACCAATTGAGTGAATGAACACATTTTTCGATATAAAGCACAAGTACTTAAATACAGCTTTTAAGCAAATGATAAAAATCGACCAACTTTTAAAATATGAAACACTCTGCCATTCATATAACGAAAAGCAATGCGCAACAACAGCTTCTTACGGAAATTGGTAACAATTGGAAAAACCGCAAAATGACTGTAATAACAACTTTCTTGGAAAATTTCAAAACGTTTTAAATGCTTCCTAGAAAACAATCAATTTGCCAATTAGATAAAGTTAAAGGATGTTATTGATAAGTGCCTGAAATGGCACACTTTCAATCACCATGCTATAATGATACTCCTGTCTTTGCAATTGTTTGTGTCTTCTTACAAATACTTATGAATGTATGTATGTGTGTAAAGACGATAATGTATATATGTAGCTGCGTAGCGTATGGGATATAATTTAACAAGTATACTGCTTTAATAAAAATTTTGATTATGGAACGAAATTAAATGGTATGGTCACACTGTGTTATAGTGAAAATATACTTTTAACGATACATGCTATATGTTATTGGTATAAGCGAACTACAACAAGTTGCATATGGTACAGTCTTTTACAAACCGAACGAATTTTGACAAAAGTTGACCAAAACATTTTTGATTTGGCTGAAAGTTTTTTTATGGGTTCTGTATCGAAAAGAAGAGATATGTATTCGAGGATTTTTTTAAAAAAAAATTTTTTTTCGGAATAGAGCGAATTCAAATTTTGAGAATTTCGTGATTTTTGGCTTGAAAGCTCACTTTCAAAAATTCATAATTCCGGTTCTGTTAAAGATAGAAAATTGATAGGAAATTTGACATATTCCGATAAAAAAAAAATCGTTTTCAATAGGAAATTTAACGCTAAACACGATTCTGACATTAAAGATTTGATACAGGGTGTGAGCAATTGTTTAAATTTGATTTAAACATTTAATTTGCTGTTAATAATTTTTTATAAAATATTTTTTTATTTAATTTCATATTTGTTGCTTTACAATGAAATTAATTTCAATTTTTTTTTAGCTTTAACACAACCGGAGCTATAAATTTTTGAAAGTGAGCTTCAAGCCAAAAATCACGAAATTCTCCAAATTTGAATTCGCTCTACTTCGAAAAAAAATTTTTTTTTAACAAAATCCTCGAATACATATCTCTTCTTTTTCGATACAGAACCCATAAAAAAAATTTCAGCCAAATCAGAAATGCGTCGTCCGAAAAGTGTTCGGTTTGTAAAAGACCGTTCCATATAAGAAATTTTCGAAAACCATTTTGGGTAGCTGTGTGCATAGTGCTTCACCGAGACGAGAACGATACGATAATTCTAAAATTATCGTATCGTCCTTGTAGTGGAGCTTATCGTCTCGTACTCGTTCTCGTTCTATAATTTTTTGACCTGTATCGTTATCGTTATCGTATCGTTCTCGTCTCGTTATCGCCGATATTTCTCGGTTAATATCGTTTACATTTAAAAACTTAATACTAGCTGGACTAGTGGGTTTACCTGCGCACTACCCGTTTTTCCACCCCTCTTACACTTTACGCAGTCCTTACTGCAGACAATTGGGTCCATGGATCGAATTTCTAAAATTGGTATAAGTACCAAGAATAAAGGGTTTGCTTGTATTGGAGAAGAAAAGACCCACTATCCAACGCCCTAAAAGTGGCTCTATCGCATAACATAACAAGAATAAAACATACTTTTACATTTAGGTAACTTTTAAAAATGAAGTCGAAGAAGTATTATTTGAAGTATTATTTGCTACCACGGTCAAATGTGATGTGAATCCTCAAATTTTGTTATGATTTTGTTTTTATATTTTTACGAACTTTTTTGTTCGTTTTCAGAAAAAAAATATTAACGTCGGTGTATGCACATACATGTGCTTATTAAAAATATAGTGCATATTATGCAAACGTGTATGGTATATGCGCGTTCAACGTTCTAAATGGTTATCGGACGATAATCAAGTGTTTATCGTACGATAAACACTACATTATCGCCGAGAACAAGATATCGGTCAGACCTTTTTCGTTCTCGGCCTCGGTCCTACGAGAAAAAATTTTTTTAATATCGTCTCGTTATCGTTCTCGTTCTCGGTCCCGATAACGATAACGAGAACGATTTTTATCGATTCTCGGTGAAGCACTATGTGTGCATATGTGATTGATAACTTTTCCGTCTTGGAATTCATTTTTAATTAATTTTTTTGTTTTAAAAGCAAATAAAATACCATTATAGTCGTCTATAGATTTAACCAATCAAGAAACTACAGGCAGAAGCATTTGAAAAATATTAGTTTCTTACGATTATATCAACCTTAAAATCCATTTCATAACCTTTTCCGATTTTCAATATTCGATTTTTTCTTAGGCACTAAAACGGTATTATATTCCGAGATTTTTTCAAATAAAATTGTCTAAAATATTAGAATTATACGCATTTTCTTCCACTAGTTTCAGATTTTTTGGGCTATTGTTGCCCTCTTAAAAGAGACACTATTAATTCATTATATAAAATAATTTGTTAACGTAGGCATTTAAAATAATTTAGAACTTAAATTTGTTTGAGATATGTAGTAACAATTTAATTTGTCCAAAACTAATGTATAGATGAAAATTAATTGCGATTCCCCCTTAAGGGCGGTGCCCTCCAAAATTATTTCCTTTTCAATATTTGCATTAAATTATTTTTTCCAAAAAGGTTTAAAAAAAAGCAACCATTATATGGTCAGCAGCTACAATGGTAACTTCCAAAATTCATTCCTGACCAGTTCTTGTCGGTTGGGGAAATAACATTTTTCCAAAATCCATTTTAGACTCTTCGAGAAATTGTCTAAAACCTCTCGTTAAACCTTTTGAAATTCTTCATACGTCATCATAGCTCTTATTAAATTGTTTATACATAATCATTTTTTTTCATTGCTACAGTAACCATCATCCGTGTTGAGAATACGAATGTCTTTGTTTTGCTTTGAAAATTGTTTGGTTTGTTCCACCGTGTTTAAAAAATTACTCTCTCATGTTTAAATGTACTCTTCTCCAGTAATTGTAGATAATTGTTATAAATTTAGCTCTCGAGTTTTCATGTCTCTCTATTTCTGTTATTGCTTGAATGCACTCTTCACTGTTCTAGTGTTCGAATCCGTGCGTGCTGCATCTCAGACAAACGTTCTTACAATCGACATAAATAAACATTTGTTTTACTGTATTAAAATAACTACAAAACGGATTATCGAAATCTGACCTGATTGGATGACAGAGTAAGCAAAATTGTTCCTTAACGAGGTATAAAGTCAGTTTAAGAAATTTGACTTAAATTATTGGTCTGGATAGTCACGATTCCTTGAAGAAGTTCGGGAGAAGGAAAAAATAATTTGGCATCTTTGGCAAATGAGCAAATATTATATTCATGCTATATAATTAAAAGTTTTTGGGTGAACTATTCTATTGCGAACCCCGTTTAAATGTATCTAATTAATATTTTACATTAACAAAAATATCTCACGGTCGCAGTCTAACTAAAACTTTTATTTAATAAACACTTTATCTAGGCATCAACATCGTGAACACCACTAAAAGCAATTTAAGTGACGTAAACTAACTTTGCATACGACAGACACCGTAGCTTATTTACGAAACTTAGTGTAAAATTTTAAATTTCAATTAATTTCACATCATTGAAGTTTCCCTGTAGTTGTGGTTTACTTTCCTTTCATTTGTTTCCGTTTCCTGTCGTCTGTCTACCAAAAAGTTGTTTCCTTTTGTACGGTAGCAATATTTCGTTTCGCGCTAGTCACGAGATACAAATGCGCGTAGGTGATTGAAAGAGCGCGATAAGAAGAGAATGGCAGCAGTAGCAACGTTCGACATCAGCGTCTGAGTGACACATTTTACATAAACGGTGACATGAAACTTTTTACAATCCCAAGAATGCAATGAATGACATCAATTGAAAAACAACGTCTGCTCGTGAAAGTTTCAGTAAATTTTCCATTAAAATACCAAATTAACACATTGCGCGCCAAACAAAGTAAAATTTTTCATTACCAAGTTGATAGTATATTCATCAGAGTCCAAACCTTCAAGTTCATATTCAGTTTTTTCCATATTTGAATGACTTGACATAAAATGAAAATTAAAAACAAATAACTGGCAATTTAATTAAAAGCAACGTGCAACAGTTCATTTTGTGTATTTTGGCATACATCGTCCTCGTTTAATACTGGAAAAGCTTACGGCAAGTGCAGGATGCAATCTCGTCCTTTGATTTAATCTCGCCCACTGGTACCATCTTGTGCATTATGTACTACACCTTTACACGCGTATAACATAGGAACCTATCTTATATTAATGTTCCCTTCGTGGGTAATATCTTATAAATGCTCATCATTCATGCTAAAGCCTATTCCTTACAATATTTAATCCAATTTACATATTTTCGAAAAGCCCCACATCTACGTTTTCAAGTTCGGCCGCTTTTGATTCAGTATATGATATTTGAGAATGGCTTCCACATACCGATGCTGATTGCAATATCTTGTAAAATTTGTGAGATATTACGTCATGTCATGTTTAAATGGGTAAAACCTAGATTAATCTTACTTTATTCCTCATATACACCACCTTCCCAAGTTTGATCGTAGTCATTATAGCTCTTCCAGTTAGAGAACGTTACCTTTACTTACGGCTTCTTCAGAGGCGGAGAGTTCTAATAAATATTGGGGGGGCAAAACTTAAAAAAAAATTTTCAAGTGATACAATCTTTAGCATTATTATTCGAATCATCTAACTTTTTTGGAACTTTTCTGTTGCGTTTTTCTTGTGGTAGTTCAATGCCTACGAAAACTCTTTCTTTATCAATTTCACTCCAAATCACTGCGAATTTATCTCTCAAGCTTGCAATAGTTTCGCTTAAATTTTCGATCAGTATTTTAATATTACCAAAATGAAATTGTTTATTTTGAATGGCAGTGATAGTAGCTTCTACGTGAGAAAACATTTTGCTCTCTAAAATATAAATTGGGGGCGAGGTCCCTCAAAATATTTTTTGAGGGGGCAAAAACTGCTTTGCCCCCATACTCGCCGCCTATGGGCTTCTTTATACATAAGTTCAGCTCTTCAGCTTAGTTGTTTCTCAAAAAACTACGTATGCAACTTGGAGTTTAAGCATATTTGAATAATTTTTTTCTATCGCATCTTGTTATAAGGAAATTCTCCAAAAAGCAATTGAGCCCCTAAATTTTTTTTTATCCTTTGGTAAGTAGATGTAGTATAATTATTTCTAAAAATGCAATTACAGTAGATGTCCAACATAACGTGTATCGATGTAACGAACCTCCATCTGAACGAACGATTTTTAAAATTGCACTTTTTTCCATTGATGTCTCTAAATAGCGAATTTCAAAAGTTTTCATTATTCTAGATAGCGAACGCTGTTTAATTCAGCAAGTGTTTCGGTTTTTTTCCCCCTACGGATAACTGTTATTTAACATCAGTCTTTCGACTCTTTTTTGGCTACGTTTCTCTTTAATTTGTCAGCGCTTTGGAGCGCGATTTTTAAAACAATATGGAAAAAAGTTATCTTCGAACACAGAATGGGTGGAGGCATTCAAAAAAAATCCCAAAGGATGTGATAAGAGAGCGTCAGCTGTCAAAAGATGCATTGAAACCGGTCTTCTTTTGGAAAATGCTTGCTATTGTTACATGCTGCGCAAGCAGGTAGTATCTGGACGCAAAAGTTCTAAAGAACGAGATGCATTTTTTGTTTGCTACAATGCGAAAATTTCTAAGAAAATTAAACCGCTATTTATCAGAAATTGCACATCGTTTCATATATTGCACAATGCATTTAGTTTTTGCGTTAAAACTGAAGTTTAATTTTCAACAAAATTACATAAAAATTCGGTTTTTTTTTTAATTCAATTTCGCTTGATCTAGGATCATGGTGGGGTGAGCTTTTAAGCGGGAGCATGTATGAACATATATATTTCGGCAACACAATGGTGTGTGAATTATTTTGATGGCATTGAGTTTATTGTTTTGTTACAGGTGCTAATGACCTCTATCGTACAAGATATTTTCTTGATGTTGAGAATTTCTACTTAGTAGTTCAATGGGACTCAATGAAATACAATATGTTCTTTATGATTACTGGTGATGAAACTCCCAGCCTGAAAGCTGAGTGCCTTGAAAGGTCTCGCCCTGATCTTCTTTCTTCCCAGTCCACAGCTCATCCCTAAGTGGTGTCGGTAAATGCACATTATATCGTGTAAAATATACATATGTATGTGTGTATGTGTGTATATATGCATATAAATATGTATGTATACTTTAACTTGTGGGATATTTCATATGAAATGTATAACTTTAACTTCGAAACAATTTTTTCACTATCGTTTTCTTATGGTTATATGATAAATAATTTTTCTCCGACAGGGTTACATAGTCATTGGTCAGAATATTTTCGTATGCTTAGCAAACCTTATGATTATAATTTTCGATAAAATTTTTCTGTAAATAAAACAAAGCCATTGTTATATATTTTGACATTACCCAATCAAACCATTTGCAATATTTGAAAAATCAAATTTTTATATGCCTACTCCAAATCAAAAATAGAAAAATATAAATTCATCAAATAGCCAGCTCGTTAGCATCGTTACCTTCAACCGTCATTCTACGCTAAAACAAAAATATAACACAAGGCTAGGCGTTCATAATTGAATTGAAAACTTGTTACCAGCATCAGATCCATTAAGCAATTTGTTGGTCATCAGAGTATGGAGTTAAAAATGAACATTTCTTTGACATAGACATGTATATTATATATGTAGTCGTATATGCTTTCAGACATATGAGCTTAGGTTTCATATACACAAGTACATACATATGTGCGTATCAAATTTGCAAAAAAAAAAAAAAATTCAAAAATTTCATATGCATATGAATTTGTTAAAATAGGTCAGTCCACCACCTTGCTGTACTGTCGTCGTCATCGTTCGTTAAAGTGACAAATATTCGCTGCAAAACAAAACAATTCGCCTCAATTCGGATTCAATAAGAAAAAGCACCACAGTTCAACCCTTACGATTCCTAATCGAGTATATGTAGTATGTAGTATTCCCTTACTGCGCATGTGTCAAGCAGAATTACACCTAAGTCAGGCGAAGGGGAAATACGCCATATTTCGGAGTTAAATCCTTATCAGCGGCACTGATTGCAAGTGTATCGCGTGTTTTGATTTGATTTTCATGTTTTTAGTATTTTATTGTGCTACTCCATAAGCATCGCATGTATCGCAATTCATATTTTAATAAACCAACTACAAAACAGCAAAATAGACTTCGTCGAGTGAAAAAATGCCCCATGGCTAAAGCCAAAATATTGGTTATGTCGAATTTTATGGCATGAATGTAACCGACTATTAAGTAGCAAGTCTTAAAACCCAATTTGGACCTTAAGTTAGAAATTTTTGAAGATGAACTATTATTGTATATATACGACATGGCGCCTTTCAACTATTATGTGCCACATCATGCCATTTTAAAATTATTTTATACTTTTATAGCTACCAAACCGAAAGAAACATTCGTTATCCATAAATTACATACCGACTCTAAGTTTAGTACATTGTAACAAAACCGAAATACCATCACTTGTATGCATACAAATGTACATATAGGATGCTCTTTTACAATCCGAACTTTTCGGACGACGCATTTTTGATTTGGCTGAAACTTTTTTTATGGGTTCTGTATCGAAAAAGAAGAGATAAATATTCGAGGATTATTAAAAAAAAATTTTTTTTTTTCAAAATAGAGCGAATTCAAATTTTGAGAATTTCGTGTTCCGGTTCTGTTAAAGCTAGAAAATTAATTTTATTGCCATTTTAAAGCTAAAAAATTATCTTTTATAAAAAAATATTTTTTTTAAAAATTATTAAAAAATTAATAATGTTATAAAGAATTAAATTGTTTAAATTGATTTTTAAGAATTTGTTAAAGTCGACCCGTAGTTTTTGAGCTCAATCATAGAGATTTTTCGAAATTTAAAAAAAAAAACTAAGTAGTAAAGGTGTTATCTTCGGCCAGGCTGAAAATCACATACCCTACACTACATTCAAAGTGCTTTTGAAATAAATGTCAAAAATACGTTGAAAAGGTTGAAGAAGTTGAAAATAACGTAAAAAGGTTCAAAAAGTTCGAAAAGTGTTGAGAAAACTGAAATGTCTAAAAAATATGGAAACCATTGAAGAAAGTTGAAAGAAAATGTAAAAGTCGAAAATATATGAAAAATGCTGTAAAATTGATGAAAAATTAAAGAAAATGTCGAATAAAGTTGAATGGTTGAATGGTCGAATGAATGAATGGTTTATAAAGTGGAAAAAATACATATGGGATATACAGGGAAAAGTTAAAAGGTTGAAAGAGTCAAAAGAATCTATGAGATGTGGAAAAAAATAGAATAGAAATTATAAAGACGAAATATATCACGTCCACTTCTCCAATTCCGCCAACTTTTGGATCAAAAAATCATATTCGTGATCAAGCCCGGATTTAGAAATTTTCAGCTCTTGGACCGTTCAAAAATTGCCGCCCTACTTCACTGGATAATATGGAAAAAAAAATGTTTCAGTATCAAAAGTGACCTTTTTTTTAGGCAGTTTAGGGGGCGACATTGCAAGAATTTTATAAAATATTTCAAAGTTCCCAATATTTACCGCCCCTAAATTCTTGCCGCCCTAGGCACTGGCCTAGTGTGCCTTTAAGGTAAACCCTGGCCTGCATATTTCCAAATACCATTGTGCTCAAATACATAGATATTTTATTGATGAACTTACATATTTCAAAATTAATAATCTTTTTGGAATAAGAAACCTATCTAATGAATTAAGATTAGTTAGCATATATTGATAAAATTCAGCTACGTATAACTCGCTGATATGCTGTTAATACTGTCTAGAGACAAAATTTTACTACACTGATAAGTGAAAATTTCTTTTTTTTTTGTTTCGGAATCTTTCTCAGTTATATAAAAAGGTTAAATGCGCATATTAGCGTAAATGTCACGAAAAGTATGTTTTTCTGTTAGTTCGAAATCGTTAAATATTTATGTGATGCATAAAAAAATTTACGAGTAGTGTTTGTGTGCAAAGTATATATTGTACTCTAAAATATTATGGGACCTTTGTACCATTGGGAGTTAAAAAATGTGACTTAAATGAAACGCATTACCATATTATTCTACTTATAGTGTGCCAAAAAAAAAAAATAGTTGAAAAGAAATTTGGTTCAAATTCTTAGTGAAATATGTACATTGGAAAACCTTTATCAATATCAATCATGAAGAAATCAAAATAAGTCGTCATCAGCTGATAAAAATTCTGAAGAAGTAGACGACAGCTGATATAGAACATTCAATGGTAAAGTTATTCAGCTAACAAAAAAGTTTTGAGTTAATTGAAAATTGTTTTGCGTTTTATTGTGTTTCTTGTGTAAAAAAAAGCATATAAGTAAATACAAATAAAAAAAACTCTTATACACTTATTTTACTAGACAATGGAATGTTGAAATGAGTAAAACCTAATGAATACAGGAATGGACAGAACATACAGATGATATTATACATTAGCTGGCAAATTTTCAAGCAATTATGGCCCTCATTGTGTAAGTTAACTTTATGGAAAACAAAAACCACAAGCTTGATATTAAAAATTAATTTATTATGTAAATTGTTTCGAAAATTAATTCACATCCTTTTCTTTCTATCACATTACAAAATAAAAAAGTAAAACAACCTTCAAATTCAAAACGAGAAAAATTGAGCCACAATAAAACGTTTGCTTTCTTTGTTTGCTCCGAAAAGAGTCCTTAAGTAAATATTTAATTTTCCATGTGTACAGCAAATAAAATATAAAAAATACAACAAACCAAATATTTACAAATTTTAACGTTTATCTTAGATGTTAGTGTGGCTGTGCTGTTTGTATATCTATGTAAAGTACGCAGGTACACTTAAAAAAATTATTTTAAATTGAATTGAGATATAGTAAAATATTTGAAATAAAAATTCTTAAGGAGAAAATATTAGAGAACAGCTTCTGAATTTTGTGATATTGTTATTATTTTTAGCTAACTCTTTAAAAATATATATTAAAAGCGGGTATGATGAGAAGCAGTTGTTACTTTTGAGGCAATTGTTTAGTCCAATTCGGAAAGTACTTTGCTCACTTACACCATTAAGCCTACACCCTACACAGCTCTTTTTATATTATCCTGCGATCATAGGTCAAATATAAATGCATTCATTTTACAAGCTTCTTCAGGCGTCATTACTATACCTATGTCACATTTTCATTTTATCCACGCCCTTCACGGGTGTTATATCCAAAAAATTTTATTTTTTTATACAATACTGACATTTTTTCTCAAAGTAACTTATCTGTATTTAAAGTTAAATTATATGTAAGAAAATTAGAAAAGTTAAAAAAAAAAACTTTTTCGGACATCTTTCGAGATATGAGATAAAAGATTGGACCATTGTTAGAAAATGAACCGAACTGAACTCCTGAAAATTAGCAAATTTGTTTTGTTTTTGACACTTCGCATTTTATTAAATACTAGTGAATCTGACAGACGTTGTTCTGCCCTACCTATCCCTGTCACCATGCAATACACTATATCGGTTCCTATCTAATTTTTCCGAATTTTTTTGCTAAAAGCTTTGGGGATGTCCATTAATTACGTGAGCAAAAATACGGGGGGAGGGGGTCCGGCAAAATCTCACCAATTCTCACCAAGGGAGGGAAGGGGTCAAGGAAAACCTCACGTCAACTTTTTAATGCATAGAATTTACATTAAAAATTATAATTTAAATCTCACGGGAGAGAGGGGGGGGGGGAGGGTCCCGCCAGATCTCACCAAATCTCACCGAGGGGAGGGGGGAGGTTCGAATTTTCAAAAAAACACCTCACGTAATTAATTGACGTCCCCTTTCCACAGACAATAAAAAAAATTAAGCAAATCTGTCATAACTGACTCGAACAGACAGCATTTCATTTTAATGAGGAAAAACGAATAAACGGTGCAAGTTAATTCAATCGCAAGTTATGCTGTGCTTTCTCCATACAAAACACTATATATTTTTCTTTCAAATTTTTACATTTGCTAGAAAATACATTTTTTTTGCTGGAGAAACCTTGCTTCCAAAATAACGAAAACAATAAAAAAAAATTAACCAAATCGGTCGATTTATTCTCGATTTTTTGCGGCAATTGATTTACATATAAAAATTTTAGTTTTTTTTTTAATTTAAATCCAAATAAGATGGGAAGTTACGGATGAAAAATTCAATTTCCTTTTAGCCCTGCAATTTTTTCCATTTGAGAGAATATTAAGAGAAACAAATTTTTTTCGCAGTGTACCAAAAGTTTTCGCGATTTCACTTTGAGATTTAATATTTCAATTTTTATACAAATTACAGAGGAAGAAAAACAAAAAAAGAGTTTATTTATTTACATATTTTTGAGTCGCATTTTTTGTGTATTTGGGTTAGGTAAATTAACGCACCAACTAATACACATTTGTTATTTCTAACTTATGTATGTATGTACGTGCGCAAACATACTCGAAAACAAAATTATAATAATAATTATAATTTTATGAATGTGTTTTTTTTTTTTTTTTTGTGTATGGCAGTAAAAAGTTATGTCACGAATTAAATTATAAATGTATTCCGGCGTTTTGTCTATTTGTAGGTATGAGCATTTATATTAACCCAGTAAGGAAGTATGTACTCGTAAATTTTAAGTGGACTCATATACTTTCATCAACACCTGTTCAATGTGCTGCTATAAATTTCTAAAGGAAAGGTCACAGTTGAAATGAAAGGACTGCGCCTTGGATTCAAAATTGTCACACCGTCTGGTTCTTTTGGATATTTCTTGATTGTGAATTGCTTAGATATTGCGGATTCGCCTTGGGATCCTCGACCTCCTTGTTTCCGCTTGACACTTTTCCTAGGATAGCCCGCATTAATGTTTCCAATGGGTTTGTGCTCCTATGTACATTCGTATGTATGTATGTAAGTATGATAATTTCATTTAGAAATGCAGCAAACAGAAGACAGCAAACAACAAAAAATAAAACCACCTAATTAAAGAGTTTTTGTTTCACAACGGTCTTTATTTAAAAGTCATGATCCGCTACTTTCTAAAAATAAACGTGCAACTTAACACTTTAAAAAAGTCTTGTTAAAAATTTTAGTAAAGGAAGTATCAGGCAATGTTAGAATGACTACTAAAGGAAGTGTGTTTTGCAATGAAGTTTGTTTTAAATAATTTTATGTTGCGAGAAGAGATAAAGTTAAATATAAACTGAAAAAAAATTATATGTCACAATTTTTGCGACAGTCTGTTCTGGGCTTCATACTCTTACAAAGCCTTACTTGACTTTACTCAGTCAACAATCTACAGGGGTCGACATTATTATTTTGACAAACATGTGCTATTTGTGTCCTTTCAAATGATGTGCTTTTTGAAGAGAACAAAAGCACGTGCTCTGAAATTTTTCGTGAAATTCATCGATCCAGGGGTTCCCAACTTATAATGTTTTTATTTAAATATATATGTCCCCGACTTCCGATGTTTATATTTCCGAATCTAAATGCGTTTCCCAACTTCTGATTCTATATTTGTAGTCCGTATTCAAATCTTCGTAATAATACAGTGGTGTAGTAAAAAAAGAAGAGGGGGTCACAAAGTAAACTTTTGTTGAAACTTTAAACTTTGACATTCCAAATTACTCGCGCTACTCACAATATACATACATACATAATTACATATGACAATTACTATATGTCCGTTGTCTAGAAACTTTCGCCGAGAAACCTGTCAAACCTCTGACAATGCCTTGCATCTGCGTTATCAATTGGGATCTCTTTGAAATCAGAGTTGCCAAGTGGCCGGGAATAAACCGGCGAAGCCCGGAATTTTAGTTGAGAACTCGAAGATTTTTGTGACATGTACCTACTTACAATGGCAACTTAAGTTGCCACCCAAAAACACCCCCTTCCAATTGTTTTTTTTTTTATTTAATTTTTAAAACATGATGTGTTTTTGTGTTCTTAAGGTTCATTTATGAAGAAACTCATTTCAAAATACCCATAAAATAATTACGGGCATTGATGAGTTAATGAGCAAAAAAACTGTATTAATTATTAAATTATTAAATATATAGGAGATAGGATGGAAAACTATTTAATCATTTTTGTTAAGAAATACTATAACTTTATAAAAAAAATTAGAAAAACTTAAATAAATTTGTTAAAACATTAATTTTTTTAATTAAAAAATTTTTTCTCAAAATATTTTCAATATAATACCTTTTGAATTTTTGGTTTTATTTTTGTGTTATTCCTCAATCAATCCTAAGAATGCATGTGCTTTTATATCGAAATTCCCGCCATAACTTTGAAAACTACGAATTTTTTACTGATGACGCGCACCATGTTTTTTCAATATAAAATTCTACATAAAGTTTTTTTTTTTGTAATCTTATTTGCGAATGTATCTCATTCAAAACGAAATTCCCGACAATGCGAATCGATATATAATGAAGTGACGCATAGCAGGGCCTTGTTGTAGTTATTATAAAGGGTGTTCCGAATAAGATTGCAATATTTAAATTTTGTATAATTTTGAAACACCCATTTTCTATAGCTTAATTGGTGTGTGCGAAAGATTATTTGGTTTGTGTAAACGATTTATGCATGTTTTTATAGCTTATTTGGTTTGTGCCTTAGCTTTATGTTATTTAATCAAAATCGATTTTATAACCGTCACTGTAGAGTGGCCGTCACTGTTAGTAATATGGTTGATGCCAATGCTGATTGCTGCTAAATTACTAATGTTAGGGGACGTCCATTAATTACGTGAGCTAAAATAGGGGGGGAGGGGTCCGGCAAAATCTCACCAAATCTCACCAAGGGGGGGGGGGGTGGTCAAGGAAAACCTCACGTCAACTTTTTAATGCATAGAATTTACATTAAAAATTAATATTTAAATCTCACGGGAGGGGAGGAGGGGCTCCGCCAGATCTCACCAAATCTCACCAAGGGGAGGGGGGTCAGAATTTTCAAAAAAACACCTCACGTAATTAATGGACGTCCCCTTAGGTGTTTTGGACACACCCCATCCTTATGGATTTGCTTTTACAGCTGGTAGGTTTTAACATACACTAAGAAAGCATTTCGCGTATTGATTACATACTTGCAAAAATATTAATAATGCAGCAACATAAAAGCAAACCAAAATTTTAAAAGTACACCTCTCTCCCGTCTTACACGCTACTCGTTTAACACGTTTTCGATCTTACAAGGTTCTTAAAATCAAAAATTCTATTAAAAATTTCTTTAATCCTTTTTCTTATTTATGTATTCATATTCTTATATAATATAATAGTGCTCAAAATAAACATTTTAACTTTGCACGCATTTATTTCAAGTCAATTTTAATCTATTCTATTGTGAAAATTACACTGTTGGACAAAATTTTTTTTTTGCAAAAGTCTACTGGGATCTGACCCTGCGGGGTGAAAATATAGGCGAAAACAAGAAACCATTTGGCTCAGTTTGTTCAAGTTGGCTCAAATTTTCGAGAAAAGAACATTTGAATTTCGCATAAGGTTTTTTCGATATATCTCGTAAGCAAACTGAGTTTTATTGCATTTGATGCTGGGGTTTTGTTCACCTCTTCAATATCTACAACTTTCACCAACAAATCAGATCTATTGGATGCATTTTCGGCAAGTTAGAGCAGAAAATTCTCAAACAAAGTAACATGTTTTCAGTTGGAAAGGGTTAATGTCAAACATTTTTATATAAATGTTAAATCATTTTAAAGTGAATGAATTGAGCTTTATAAATATTTTAATAAGACTGTAGAGTAATAACGAATTTTTTAGAAAAATAACGGTTTTTTGAAAAAAAATTAGTCCAAATTCCAAAGAAAAACGAAAGCTTCCTTCAATCGTAGGTACACAAAAGAAATTAAATATTTTCTTTTGTGGAAACCATGTGATATTTTAAGAAAAATTCAAACGTTAAACATAAAATAGATTTCTTCTTAACCGTTCACATGTTGTACTGCTCGATTTTGACATTTCACGATGATAAAATAATAAAGAAAGAGGCAACTTTTGGTCGTGCTGCAACCATATTAAGGAGTTGAATCATGATTATAAAACTTTTTTGAACTTTCTACTTTGGTCAGATTAGTAACTGCGAATATTTTAAGTCAGACGCCAGGTTTTAACAGTCTGTTAAATCTTAAAATTGATTAGTGGAACTGAGCATGAGTGTGATAGTTTCAACACTCGAATAAAAGCTCCAGCTGGCGCTGTTAAGGAATCCTAAAATTATTTGCTTAAATTCACCATGGTTAGTGGTGTAAAAAGTTGGTCATGGTAGCAATTTCGTAATATTTTGAGATGCAACGCATGGAAGTAGAAATGGTTGTTGTACACCTGCAAACACCATAGACTTATAAACTCATGTACTAGAATTTCTCGGAAACGGTTTGAAGTGAACTTGCAGAAAACTAAACTGCAAGCGAATGAGACGAATGCAGTAGATATCAGGAGAGGAACAATAAAAGGGCTTACTTATCACAATATTTTTACCAAGTTTTAAAGTAATTTTATTATTTAGACTCCATGTTTTAAATTTCAACAAATGAAACGGTGGCTAATGGTAGCTAAAGTATGAAATAAATGCTTTGGTACCTTTGATATATAGCGTCAATTACTGTTTTAAATTTGTTGTTGAGGAACTTTATCAAAGGGAGCGCTGTATCAAATGCAAAATTCACATTAAAATCCCCTCTTAAAATCATTAGAACTTTGTGTACTTTATTAAATTCTCGTGAATTGATTGATTAGTTCGGAGAAACGTAAATAACAACAATTTTAAGTGAATATTCATGGTGCAATCTGCTTTCACAAACACATATGATTCCAGTTGTTGTGGAATGAGTTATATTTGTGGAGTAACAAAATGGGCTCCGGTATTTATATTATGGTAATTAAGGATTCACTTCTACCGCGAGTGAACTGCACACATTTTGTTTTTTTTTTTTTTTTTTGTTCTTCCATTGAATTTTGTTTATTTCTCAGCGGTACTTCAGCCTTGCCATTGCTTTTCTTTTCCTTTTGAATCCATTGTAGTCAATCGCAAAGTAACAAGTTTGAAAAATACGGCTTCCATTTTGCACAATTTTTAACTATGCTATACAGTATACAGCATAGATATTCTATCTAATTTTCCCGCAGGCTAAATCCTATAGATGCCATTTTTAGCTAAGGATGAAAGATGATGAATTTTTGTCTTTTATATAGGCTTAACAAATACAAGAAAAATAGTCAACAAGGAAATAGTGCAATCTTCTTGTTCACATTTCGAAAAAGGAAAATTTTGCTGCGTTAATTAATAACATGTGAAATATTTTTAAATTATCTATTGAAACTCATCAACTCATCCATGTGAGAGTTTCTCAAACGAGATCCCTGGGGTAAAGAAATTATTAAATGTTGATAATGACATTGCAGATTTCTTAGTAGCTGTTCATTTTATAATGAGAATTTGGTCATTCTAAAATGATTGCACCGTACAGTGTGTCTTTTTTTACATTTTATTTTGTCAAAATCGTAGAACTTATGATAGAAAGCACGTAGTAAGATGATTGAAACGACATGTTAGACACAAATTCATGCTCCATTGAGGAAAATTGTCGATTTTCCGTTTGAGTGACCTCTATTTTCAAGGTTAAATGGTAGTGACAACGTGATATTCACAATTTTCTTCTATGGAATATTAATTCAGCTTTCATATGCTGCCACTACAATTATCATCCTACGTGTCTTATATTTAAGTTAAAATCATAGAACGAATGGGTACAGGCTTAACAAGCCAGCATGTTTAAGAAAAAAAGATTATTTTCTTTTATACATATTCAATTAAATAATGTTTTATTTACAGCTCATAAGATAGTATAGTTGAAGATGTTACTGGATTTATGTTTATGCAAAACTAAACTAATACATACATACAAAATAATTTTTTATTTATTATTTGTGTCTTAAAAAATGTTTCCTTAAAATTAGACTCTCATAAGAGGTGACAATGAATTAATATTTTATTTCTAAATAAATTACTTAAATATGTAGTTTTGTAAATTTTAGTGAGTTCCTGTTGATGTTGTAGTAATCGAACGGGTTTCTCGCCTCCTCTCTTCAAGCTTCTTCTCCGAAGTGTTAAATAATAAATCCATCCACAATTGACGCGGTTTTTCATCGAGCAGTACGAAAAAGATGAATAGCACAAAACCTTGCAATGTTGCAGTGATACAAAAGAGATATGAAAAAACGATACCAGCTCTCATAAATGCAAATATTCCAAAGATCCATGATAGTCCTAATAAAAAGAAGAGCAGAACCGATAGTCGAATCTGCTTCTTCACCATCAAGCGTTCATTCTTGTGACTCGCTTGATTGAGCGAATGAGAAATGCTATAGAAGACAAAAATAAAAATTACCAAATTCGCAATGGTAATTATTCCAACTGGCAAAATTACGCCAAATGTTAAACCATATCCAGATGGATAGCAAAGAGCTCCAGAATTTTCTATTTGCTCCTCTGTTGGAATATAAGAATGTGGATCAATGAAAACAACCAGCAAGGTCGGTATCAGTGGTATTCCCCATGCGGCTAGGGCGGACTTAAGTATGTAATGTTTGGGACGTGCGACGCCAATAACTGTGACGTAACGTTGAAACTGCAGAAATGCAACAATTAGCATCCATGTAAAGAGTACCAATAGCGAGTATTGCATCAGAGCGCCCAATAGTACACAACTCACATAAATGCGTTCTTCTACCAGATACTCTGACATATCATCCGTATTGACGAATACGAAGAGTACAATTTGGAATGTTAATGCCAAACAGAGATTCAACAACACCTTAGTGGAAGCATTTTTACGCCAACTGGGAAAAATTAATGCTGTCAGCCAAATACCCATTAGTCCCAGTAGTGAGAGAGAGCAGCCCAGCAATGAAATTATATCCAGCGCACTTTGATGCAGTGGAGTAACAAGTATATTATCGCTGGTATCGCTCTGTCTATAGCTGCCGCCGACAAGAAATGAAAATTGTGTTAAGTGATAGCTGCCGCAGAGTATGACTTCCATTCGCTGTGCATTTGGCGGCGATTGTACACCATCATTGACCCAGGTATTGTAGTTCCAGTAACCGCATCCAGTGCCATCAGCGGGCAGAAAGTTGGAGAAATGTTTGTTCCGCAGAATAAAGGGCAAAACTTCACTGAAAGAACCTGAAAAGAAGTAAAGAAAATTAACTATTTTCCAAGACTTCAAGCTTTAGTACCATACTAATATTCCTCCCACTTGGGAAAAATATTTTTTTCAAGATAAAAGTTTTCAAAAATCTTGGATCATTTCTCAAATTGAACTTTGCCTCAGAATTTGAGATAGCTTAATTTGCAAAGTTTTTTATTAATTAAGATCATTTTGATTTCAGTTATAGACTATTTAAAACTTTTATAGAAGTTTTTGAATTTTTCCTCCAATTAATAACTCAACATAAATTAGTCCGAATACTCCAATTTTTTTTTTTTTTTTTGACAACAATCATTCAGAAACATTGGCTCACCTGTGTGTCCTGGTATTGAGATTGATATAATTTTACTCATTGGCTTCCTAAAGATCTGTGTGCGTTGTTCAATGAAAAAACAATCCGATGAGTAAACTTTCAGAACAATCATTGGTTTGCGGTCCAACGAAGCGCTTATGCTCTGCCAAAGGCTAAGAGGAATAAAAGTGGCCAATTGCACTTCTGGTTCCCGTAACACATCTTCCGCAGTCTCATTCCAAGTAATAAAACGATAAAGAAATTGACCGCCAGCCTCCTCATACAGCTGATATTGTGGGTGCGTTTTTGCAACAGTCGCATTCGCATTATACAAAGCAATGCCGGTAATCTGAGCGCAATCAGGATTCACAAAAAATACACTAATAGCACCCGAGAGATGAGCACGTACTCCAATGTTGGGAAAATTCACAGTTTCAACAGCATGATAAACTTCAGTGTGATTACCTGATAGTGGTGGAAGCATAGTTGTAAGAGAACTTGCTGTGGTATTTGTCATACCATCTGATAAGGTTGTGGAAACTAAAAAACTCTCACCATTACAAATATTTTGAGAGTTAGGGTCCACCAAATTGACCAGATCATCCATATACTGTTCGAATGAGTCCAATAGTGAATTTGTGGCATTTATTGTATTCGAAAGTCGAAGAGTTGTAGCCTCTGTTGTCATTAGACGACTACAAACGCTAACAATATCATGGGCCAATTCTGGTTCCTTTGCCTGTGCAGACATTTCACTCAAAATTTTTCCGAAATAATGTACATCGGCTGGTATAATTTTTTCTGGTTTCTCTAACGCTAATGATACACGCTGTAGCAATCGTTTGCGACCTCGAACACCCTGTTGCGGAAAAGACTCCCCTGAAATTTCTTCATGCAATTCGCTTAATGATGCAGTTGCAATACGCTGCTGAGCACGACTTATGCAACGTATTTTCGGCCATTTCGATATATCCTCCCATTCTGCCTGCCCAGTGGTGCTGTTGAAATTGCATGCTCTTGTGACTGGTAAGCCATTTGGATGTAGACAAAGATAACGCGTTGCTGAGCGCTCTCCCATTTTAGCTCTGTTCCAGGTATTTGTCATCGGTGTGGTTTCAGTGCTATCAGCGGCAAGGTACTCATGGTGAAATACTTCCGGTTGACAAAAGCGTTGCCTTTGTTTGGACTGTGATATCGATGTTTGATTTTTACGCGTATTGACGTCAGCACCATGCACAGGTTTCATTAAATTTTTTAATAAACGTTTTTGTAAATCTGTTTGAGTTAATATTGATGATGATGATGATGACGATGATGACTCTGCTTTGACACTCTTATCAAAGAAGGGTTTTTGATTATTTGACTCTTTGTTTTCACTTAGGTTTTCTTCGCTATAATCCGATTTTTCTGTATCGCTATCTTCACTTTTTGTCTCATGTTTTTCGCGTTTGTTTTCTGTTTCGCTTGCGGCGCTCACAATATCCGACTCCGCTGATGTTTTCTCTATAAGACGTATATTGGCTAAAACGCAATGCGTTACTACCAATAGTACTATTATGTACGTTACAATTAGTGTGAGTTTCATATTTTTGATCGGTTTTTATTTTTTTTTTTGGGCTTTAATAACTTTTATAATTTAATTTAAATTATATATTGTTAGTTTGTCTCAGGTTGATACTTCACTATTTCACTTATCACTATTGTGTATGATTTTTGACCACTACATAATCGCGTACACGCAACTGCACTCGGTCATAACTCGTGTCTAACTGAAACCACAAATATTGGTATTACACTGACACTGTATACTGGCGATCGCGCTGCTTTTTTTTGCCGATATATCAAAATCGCTTTGCTTAACTTATCTTTATTGATAAATTAGCTCGCTATACTACGATTTGTTTATTTTTGAATTACAAAAACAAACATTATAAGTCATAGGTGGGCACAGCGGACAGCGCACACGGTGGTCTTGAACGTGAAAAAAGCTTGCCTACGCTAATAAAAGATTTGACTTATGGGAATCGTTTCTTGAACGCTCTGATAATTTAAGAACATCGAGAACGAGATTAACTGAACGAAAATTTTTTTTTGTAAAATTTACCATTTTTCATTTAAAAAAATAATTTTTAACGGTCTAAAAAGTAGTGAAAAGTTAGTGAACTACTAAGCCTTAAAATAAAAAATATATTTTTATTGTGTTATTCACCATTTACCATGGAAAAAAAATATCCGAAAAAAAACAAAAAAAATTACCTATATTTTCGGCCTTAAAACTAGTGTAAATTATTGTTCTTTATTTTCTTTTGTTATGTGGATTCTTAAACAATTTTTGAATAACAGAGTTCAGAAAACAAAAAAAAAAAATATATATATATGTATATATATTGTTTTTCATTAGTTTTTAGGTTGAAAGAATTTCGGTAGGATTTTTTTTCGATATTTTTCCATGAAAAATGGTGAATTTTACAAAAAATTCGTTCTTGGTGTTTTGTTTTATTATCAGAGCGCTCAGGGAGCAATTCCCATAAGTTTAATCTTTCTTTAACGTAGGCTAACTTTTTTCGCGCTCAAGACCACCGTGCAACTTCGCGTATCTGTAGCTTCGTGTCGCACTGCTTTCAGTTGTATTTCAAACTTCATGCACACAATTTGTATGGTGCTGAAATCGCGAAAATAAAGAAAGAAACTATTCAGAAATATTTGTTCGCATTTTCAGTCACACGAAAAATGTGGGCGTGCTTTGACAATAGGGTTTGGCACCTCCCATACAACTAAATACCTAAAAAGCTATATCTTGGAAAATATCAATGAAATCGAATGTAAACTCTGTTTGCGCCGGTTACAGGTTTGATCTAGCAAGCTGAAAATTTGTTAAAATTATTTTTAAGCCCAATGCTAAAGCATAGGCAGAAAAAAGTAATAACATCTAAAAAATTTTCAAAATAAACGCCTTAATATACATTAGATACGTTGGCTTATTTATTAATGCTTAAAAGAAATGTTCCAGCAAAAGATATCAGCTAATCTTAAGTCTAGACCTACACTCACAGAAACTATTTCTGTATTAAATTTAGGAAACATGTTTCGGTAATTGCCATGCGATATGTAAATATTATTTTCACGATAAAAAGTGTGTTAAACAATTACACATTTTAAGCGTGAATTCTCACATAAAAACAGGTAAAAAAACGTGAGTAAGAAGTTGAAGCATCATTAGACCCGGTATTACAGTTTCAGTTTAAAAGTTGTTTATTTTTTGTGATATTTTATATACAATTTAATATAATTGAAAAAGAACACACTGTTGAGCGTAACATAACAGAGAACTAGTAGTCTGTTTGCATTGACACCGTCATATGTTTCTGTTATGATGTCGTATATGAGACGTTCTTTTACAAACCGAACACCTATCTGACCGATGCATTTTTGATTTAGTTGAAATTTTTTTTGTGTGTTCTGTATCGAAAAAGAAGGTATTCATATTCGAGGATTTTTTAGAAATAACTTCTTTTTTTTTTCAACATAGAGCTAATTCAAATTTTGAGACTTTGGTAATTTTTGGCCTGGAGTTATGAATTTTTGTCTCCAAGTCTCCAATCCAAAAATCACGATATTTTCAAAATTTAAATTCGCTCGCTATCTCTTTTTTTATAAAGAACCCATTAAAAAAATTTCACTCAAATCAAAAATATGTCAGTCAATTTTTGTCAAAATCCGTGCGATTTGTAAATTTTAGCTCATGTTTTTTGTGATGGTCACATGATATCTATAAGAAAAAGACGGTCTATAAAAAAATTAACAAAATTTAAAAGCTTATATTCCGCGCAGCTTAAATCACAACATTTTTTTGCTTTTATCTCATACACTTTGAACAAGCGGCACAAAGCTCTCTTTTGTGTCCCCCACATTTGCACTGATTAACTTTTTTTGTAGCGCTAAGACTTCGCCATACGTCGATTTGTAAATGGATGGAAGTGACAGATTCTACTTTGTTTTGTTTTACCATACTCTCATCAGAGTGTGTATCAGTGATGGCATTTTCGGTACATTTGTACTTTTTTCGGTACATTTACGTCCTGAAAAATCGTTGTCAGTACATTCGACAAGTTTTCAGTACATTCGGTACATTTGGGGCATTTTCAGTACATTCGCCAAATTTTTAGCACATTTTCACAATACATTTGGACAATTTATAATATTTACCATTTTTTTGTTTTTTAGTAAATGAAAATAACCGCAATGAGTAGATTTATAGTAATTACCTGTATATAATATCATTACCCTATTATATTAATTACGTTTTTTTTCTTAGTAAATGAAAATAATCGCGCAATGTGTAGATTTTGTAATTAATTTAATGTGAAACATGTCTATTTTTGAGATGGGAAAAGTGAGGACCTTTTTTTTTTTTTTTTGATGGTCAATTTTAGAACAATTTCGTGCAAAATTGGGTGCTCAAGACAAAAAAGTACATTCGGGATCTAAAAAGTACATTTGAAGTCTCGATTCAGTACATTTTCACAAAACCCAAATGCCATCACTGGTGTGTATCTTTGACTAAAACATTTGCAATATTTCAAAAGACATCAGAATGAACTGAATTTCATATGTTGAGCCACTGTACGAAATATTACGTCTTAAACTAAAGTTGTCATAATATGTCATGACTATTGCAGATTTTAATAAAACATTTTATAAATAAATTCAGCTTATTAGATTAAAATCAAATACTAGAAAAAATTATGCTACTTTATTTTTGCTTGAAGTGGCATTTGCATGGAATTATAAAAAAAATCTCTTTGGATTTCTCAATAAAAATATATTTATATTGTTGAAAAGAAAAACTTAAGTAACAAACCTCTTGCCACAATTAAAACTTCCATTTTTTTGCAGCACTTTAAGTCAAATCAAGTAAAAAGTTCGTATCATCACAGCAGTAGCTAAAGCTACTGTCAAAGTAAAAAGTCATGCAAAGAAGCAATGCTTAAGTTCTAGTACATAATTATTTGAAAAAAAAACACTTAAGCGGAATTTAAAAGTTCAATAGAACATGCAACTTTCATGTCTTATATTGTAATTATGAGTGCTCTTTACGGACAAAGTAAATTGTAAGTACAAATATTTAAAATATATATACAAATATGTAATATTGATTTTACTTTTATGTACATATCGATATCTCAAGTACGAAGGCTGTGGAAAGAAGTTATCGAATGTCATCCAAAAGTATCACAGCAGTAAAACAGTATCCAAAAGTAGCTAGTTTACTATTACTAAGGTTTGAAGAATTAGATGCAGGAACTTAGGAACTGAATAGAGGCTATCTTCGTCCTACCTGCCATTAAGTTTCATTGGAATAGACTTAAAAGCTCTGGAGATATACATCCAAACTTACTGATTTGACTGCAGTTTATCTATGAAGAAATTTTTGAGATGTTAAGACCAGTTTTCTGATCTAATCAATTAAAATGATTATATTATTATTTCTATTTGCCTTTAAAATATTTTTAATCGCGTAGTATTTCTCGTATTTCTATCGTTAAAATTTATTTAGATTAGGTTAATTTTGAGTGGTGGCATCATACAGACAACAGAGGTCCATAGTGATACCACAAACTTTCAACAATAGTCTTATTAGTAAATTCTGGTTCTTCATTGTACTATACGTCCAATATTAAGGTGACTGTTGTTACAGCTAATTACTTACTTAGGTGGACTTTTCTTAATTTCTTTAACAATAAGAAAAATGGTAGCAAAGAATTTGTTCCATATTCATGTTGTAGTTTCTTCAGTACATTCAAGTCTTAAAAAGTACAATGGACTTGATGTTAAGTACATACATAGAATTTTGAACAAGGCAGTTTTCAATTAAAGGTTTTTTTTTAGTTTTGTTATATTGATAAAAGTAATCTTTTTTGGTAGTTTTTGGATATACTGAAAATTTTGAGCCGCGGCTCCAAAAACTCTAGTTATTTAGCAACCTGAAAAGAGGCAATTTATGCAGGTAAAATTGTCAATAAAATTTCATTATTTTTCAGTTAATAGATTTAAACTGTTTTTCAACTGTTTTTTCATAATAAATCACTGCAAATTATGCTTTTCTTATTTAAATTGATGAATATTATTCTAGAAAAGTATCCAGTTAAATAAGATATACGATATTTTTATAATGCGAAAAACTACCAACTCAGGACACCTACTACGAATTCGTTCTCTCATTAATTTTAAACTCTTATTATTCAACAACGGCTCCATGAAAAGTGACAAGCTTTGGTGTGACCTATGGTCTATAAATTTTTTTAAGATAGGCTCTCAGGCCACGTCCATATGCTGCTTTTACGATACAGAGATAGCTCATAGTTTCGGCATTTGATTAAAAAATATTCACTTTACATATTTTGGATATCATCAAATATATTTTTAAATTTAATACATTATTTGTGCTTCGCATCAAGTGTACTAACTTTTTGGCGGTAAAACTGATACCTAAAAATATGGCAACAAAGTTTGACACAATATTCTTTTGAATCGTTAAATCAAATGATTATTTCTCGTCTTGCATATAAGTACATACATATATAAATAATATCATTCTGAATTAAAATTTCATGCTAATCTTAGAACTTGTTCTTTTTGTAAGACAAATCTACAATTCATTCAATAGCTTAAGGGCAAAGCAGAAAAAGTTTCGCCACATCGGTATTTTTTTTTTTTGAGTGCCACTCTTGATTGTGTTTTGATTTTATTTGATTAAACAGAATCATACCAAACCACGGTTTTTTTGGTGTGCCGAACGAATCCGGGCTCAGAATTGCACCATGATGTCTGGTTTTTCCAATATTGTTACCTTAAAATGTAAGAATCATTTTTATCGTGAAATATTGACGGAGTATGAGTATTATGATGTTTCAACGAACATATGAAATCATTTTACGAAACATGAGTTTTATGGATTTTCGCATAAGCTTTCAATTGGAGAAGATTAATATAAATTTTTGAAACTTCTTTACCTAGAGGTGACATAAATTTACTGTGCAATCTATTATTTTTCATTAAATCGTTATACATATTTAGATACTAACTTTGACAATCTCTTTAGTAGCCATAGTCTAGTAAATTGAGTCGATTTTATCTTCCGTTAACAATACTGCTGAAAAAAGATATCAAAAATCATCTGATATATAAAATTTGAAAACTGGAGATGAACAAACAAATTGTAATTTTGTCACACAAAAAAAAAAAAAATATAATACTCGTATACACAATATCCAAAAGTTAAGAATTTAAAAGTAAATACCAATGTTCAAGCAAAAGACTAAGGCCCCTGCACTACCGCACCTTGTCCGCTTATCAGTTTTTTCGTTGTGTTATACTTAACGCTTATCATCGTATTTAACAAGAAACTTGCCATTCAATAAAGCGTCACTACTTATAGCTCTTTGTTTCTTACTTCTTCAGGAATAGTAATTGTTAGTCATCAAGCAAATTATTTTATCAGTTATGTTTTGCTATAATAACAATATAAAATATTTATTGTATTTAAAAGAGCTGGGGGAAGGTCGAAAAAATACCATCGATAACATCGATGTTTGTACATTTATACTTTTTTCGATACATTTGCGTCCTGAAAAATCGTCGTCAATACATTCGTTTTCTGTACATTCGGTACATTTGCCGCATTTTTAATACATTTGGCGAATTTGCGGCACATTTTCGATACATTTGGATATAATAATTACCATTATTTAGGAAATGAAAAAATTAAAATTATCGCAATGGGTAGATTTTCCCTTCTATAATTTTAGTAAGTGAAAATAATCATAATCGCAATTTGAAGATTTTGTAAACTTTTAAGGAGGAGCAGAAAGGGTTAAATTGATGAAAAAATTATAGGGGTGTAAAATTAATGGGGATTGATAATTAAAAGTAGCGCCTTGGTGGGTTGGAAAGAGCCAAATAGAGAGGGTTGAGATAGAGGGTTAATATATTCTGAAGAAATGTTGGGAAGAATAAATTAAGCGGGGTTTGGCATATACTTGAACCTTCTAGGGCCACCCTGGCAGCATTGGGAACGTTGGTAGTACATTTCATAAAAACACCACTTTTGTATGAAAACTCCTTAAAGGAGTGGAGAGAGGGGATAAGCGCATTTGAAAAAAATGTTGAGCATGCAATAATATTGAGGGTAGGTTATACAACCAATCGCTCTGTGGGGTACTCCTGAGCAGCTGTGGACTAATTTCTATGAAAATCTCCAAATTTTTAAACTTTGACCTAGATGAGACCCATTTACCCGCCTCCCATCCCCTTAATTTTTTGACTCACGCATTTTTTTATCAAACCTCACAAAATAAATGGTCCCAGCGTTTTGAAATATAAATATTAATAATGTCCATATGTCACTATTCCATATCTAATCTACATATTGTATATCTGTAGATTTACAGTGAGGAATCGACTTCCGAAAAAAATTCTTTAGAGCATATTGTTAGTCGAATAATTTCTTAAACTAAATATAAATAATATAGTTTTTTTTATCGTTGCATTTTTTATAAATGATATTAGTAAAGAATTTGAAGGTTTTAAAAGCTAAATAAATCAACATCAGCAAACAAATTTTTGGTTGGTCCATATATAATCCGATAGCTTTAATTTAAATAAATGAATAATAGAGCACTGATCTCGCATGTCATTGACCAGCGATAATAAAGTTTTTTTTTTAAAGAGTAGCATTAAGTAATTAAACTCTTCACTAAACATTTACATAAAAACTACATACAAAATAGTAATTAAAATTAAAACAAAAGAATTTAAATTGGATCGCATAAAAATAAAAGCGTAAAATTTACTAAAATTTAAAACTTAACATCTGAACAAAATATATTGTATATGAAAAAAAAAACAAAAACAAGTTCCTCTTATTTACATAAAAAGTCACAATCTTTAAATGGCATCTTCTCTCACTTTTGACGATAGACACGCAGCGTTAGTGGAATATATGAAGTTCCGGGTGAAACATCGCTACCGGAAGGTAAAAAATCTTTTGCATAGTTTTTATTCACTGCTGTGTCTTCTGCCGGTGGTGCTAAATATGCGCGATTAACATTAGTAGCGCCTGTTATTTCTGGTGCAAGATAATTTCGATTAACATTTGTAGCACTCGTAATGGAAGGTGCCAAATATTCGCGATTTACATTGCTAACATGAGCCGTAGTTGATTTATCGCCGGAAGCGCTATTAACGAAGTTAATAACTGGTGCCACACCTCCATTCACATTTACGGACTGCCCACCACCCAAAGAATCGTAGTGCGCTTTTATAGTTTGCTGCGCATGTTCGGCATCTGCTGCCGTTTTGTATTTAACAAAATGTACCTCTGGCTTATGATGATGGGTAGTCGCTTGTGCTGCTTGGAATTTTTTCGTTAATCCAGCGACATCAGGTTGTTTATTAAGAACATAAATGTGAGTTTTTTGTTCAACTGCATTTTTGGCCAAATGTAGCACAGCATTTTCATAACCCTTATTTTCGGGAGACTTAATAAAGATAACACGTAGATTTTTCTTTGAAGAACCAATTACTTTTTTGATTTCCTTGCTTTGTTGATCGGATTGCTCTTCAGGCGCACTAAAGTAATAGAAATGTTTCTCTATGGTTTGTTGTGGTGCTGCAGCTTGATAATGACTACCGCTAGTCGATGAAAGTTTATTGTCTACAACTTGGTTTGGTTTGGTGGCTAAGGCGGCATTTTGATAGTTGTAACCCTCATTTCCAGCAATAACCACGCCTACGAGGCATAAAAACTAAAAGAAAATAATAAATTAGCTCTTGATGGTTGCAAGTATTTATTTAGATCGCGATGTCAAACTGATTTCTAAATTTTTTGAATATGTATTCAACAATATTCTGCAATACTATTTAAGTACATAAGAGTGTATTTTTTCACTCTAATTTACATTAAATTTTTACACTTTGGTTATTATCACGCAGGTTTTTAGTTAAACATTTTTGTGTTTTTTCATTTTTATTTTTTAAATTTTTTGAACTTACTGCAATTTTATGAAACATTTGTTTTATATTTCTTCGTTCGTTTGTTATTCAACACAATGCTATAAAATACCTCTGAATAAAACTAATCAAAACACTTCAAATTATGTTGATTTTTTTTAGCTTCTGCTCAAGACCACTTCACGCTATCAACTGCAAACTGTCATTAGGCGCGTTGACTGTTAAAGCATGGATTTATATTAATTTAAAAAAAGATATTTCAAGTTCAAGGTGACAAACTTTCATCTATTCTAAAAATTTTATTAAAATATGCTAAGTCTAGGTATTTAAGATTTGCCGCCAAAAGTCATATCATAGTTGTTCATAATTTAATTGATTAATATACCTACCCTGTTTCACCGGCTAAATAAGTAACATTGGTATTTCCCTTGGCAAAGAAAGCTATAAAAACTGCTTTTAATTCGAAATTCTTTTATCGGTTAAGCCATAAGAAAACCAATTCAGAAATTCCAAACATTAAAACGCCGTCAAAATATACAGTCCGCTTTGTGCTTGTGCAGCTAAATGAATATTAATTGATATTTATAAGTAATAGTCAAAAATGTTTCTATCTAATTGATTATTTGGTTGACTTTTAATACCTTTTATATTCTACAAGAATTAAGTCAGAACAAATATATTATATAATAACGTTAGTCTGATGACATTATGTTTGCAAAAATATTGTTAGCTATTTCTTTAAAGACACTTCGATTTAAAAACAAACACAAATTTTTTGTTGTAAATATTAAATAAATCAAAAAAGGTCAGTCGACACTTACATACATACTATTTTGACCGAAGCGTTTTTTAAAAACTAGCTTATTTCTTCCCTTTCGACATTTCGATCTTACGAAGTCAGCTTTTCCCCTTTAATGCAGGAATTGAAGTGTTACCATATTCGAATAGATGTCACTATCTGTGAGATTAGGGGACGTCCATTAATTACGTGAGGTGTTTTTTTTTTTAAATTCGGACCTCCCCCCTCCCCTTGATGAGATTTGGTGAGATCTGGCGGGACCCCTCCCCCTCCCTCCCGTGAGATTTGAATTATAATTTTTAATGTAAATTCTATGCATTAAAAAGTTGACGTGAGGTTTTCCTTGACCCCCTCCCCCCCTTGGTGAGATTTGGTGAGACTTTTCCGGACCCTCTCCCCCCCTATTTTAGCTCACGTAATTAATTGACGTCCCCTTATTCAATGAATTCGCAGCCAAAAGGTGTAACAAAATTGTGCACATGCGGAAATAAGGCATAAACACCCTTTTATTGGGGCTTGAAGATCCGCTTGGTTAAAATTATTTTCATAAGCGGAGACCTTTTGGTGACTTCAAAAGTTAATTTTCCATGATGATATAAACTTTTTTTTAGAGAATGGTTTCAGAACTCTCTACATAAAAGCGTCTCACTGGTGACTTCCATAATTAAAATTTCAATCTTTCCCGATAAAGTTTATTTGACCTCATTTGGAACTTTTTTCATTGATTGATGCAAATGTTGGAAAAGTTGAAAGAAGTTGAAAAAAAAATGGATGACCAAATCCATCTCAAACCATGCAGTCGGAGTGGAGTGACTTCAAATTGCGGAATTGGTTGCCGATTAAATATGTTGTTTTTCAAACAACATTTCATTGAAAATTATTTTTTACGCAGTTATGCCCATTTAAAGTTTTAAAGGCAGAGCTTGAAAAGTCGTTGAAAATCGTTTCAAAATAGTCGCATTTTCATCCAAAACAAAATAATTAACTTTTGTCTTCTGATTCTAATATAACTTTTGATTTTATGTCAGAATCTTTGAGAAATTTTGAAAGTTGTTGAAAAAAAATAAGGCTGATTTTCTCAAAAAACCACAATGTTTTTTAAGCTTATAATTTTATTGTGAATTTGTATTAATATAAGAGAGAAATGACATGAGTTTAATGCCTGTTAAAACACATTTGAGGTCGGTCAGGAGATTTTTTTCCTCAAAATGAAAATGTCAATTTTTTTTTTCATCATTGCCAAGCCACTCTACGGTACTATTTTCAAAGTAAATAACAACAACAACATTTCAAATTACTTTCTGCGAATCCTGCTTGCATTCTGCATACTTTTTTTCACCGTTATTGCCGTAATAACATTTTATCATAGGAAATATATAAAAACATTGTAAGCACATATAGCTTTTTCGCTGACAAAGTCAAACAAACAAAACATTGAAAACCCACAGAATTACAGTCAGTGAGATAGAGTTTGAAAATCTCGAAAAAAATTGAAAAATGTTGAAAAACTCGTGTTGAAATGTGGAAAAATCTAGGTAATTCGATTAAATTTAAAGAGTTTGAAAAAGTCCAAAAAGTTAAAAAGAGTCAAAAACTACAACGCCCACTTTTCCAATTCTACCAATTTTTGGTTCAATAAATTATATTCTAAATTTCATTACAATATTGCATGGCTGGTTATGACTTTAAAAAAATTAGAGAGCGGTACCACTCAACTCAAAGGGTTTTCAAAAACTTGGACAATCTTAATATTGTTGAGCCACATACAAATTTATACATTTACATACAATTTTAGTTCGTTCAAGAATTGTAGATTTAGGAACACTTAACTTTGCTGACTTTGCTTCAAAGCAAATAAAACGACTATGGCAACACTGCTATTGGGCACTTAACATAATTTGTACAAAAAATGGCATAGTTATCAAAATCTGACAAGTGCTTTAATTCGAATAAACAGAGCAAAGAATCTTAAAAGGTAGAAAAACAAGACATCCACTTCATAACAATAGTCAGCGAATCGTCAAATTATCCACTTATGTTTTTTTTTTTTTTTTTTGAATGAACAAAAAAAGTTGAGGTGCTTAATTTAAATTAAATTTGAATTGACAGTGTGTAATTAATTGGATTCAATGAATTAATTGACTAATTATGTATAAAAATCAAACCATTGTTGCATGAACACTTTAAAAATTTGTAATTTGTCTCGCACGTACAACTTTTGTTTAAACAGCCATTGATTAAAAGATAATTCATTCATACGCCCACACGCTAGCTGTGCATTTATTTAATCGTATTAAACAACTAGTATACCAAGGCCCCGCTATGCGTCTCTTCGTTATGTGTCTATTCGCTCTTGCGTCTCTTCGTTATGCGTCTATTCGCTCTTGCGTTGGTTCAAAAAAAATCGAAATCTTCACTTTTTTGTAATTTTTTCCTCGTTGACATGACAACTTAACCTGCGATTGTTTCTTTTTTTCAAATTTTTATTAAATATAAGACCCACAAAATTCGGGGAATACCATTATGTTGTATATAAAGGAATAAACGAATATAAAATTTAAATTTTTAGTGTAATATAAGTTGTTCGCTTTGCGTCAAAGTTCAGTTTGCGTCTCTACTGGTGGAACCAGTTAGCGACGCAATGCGGGGCCCTGGTGTACTGTAAATATGTTTGTTTAGAGCAACTTTGATGATGCAGTGTACATATTTTTTTATCGTATTATTTATTCTCGTATTTGATGCATTCAGCGTTTCTTATTGAAATTCAGTATCAAAAGCACCTGTTGGTAGAATATATTAACTTAGCATTTGGAATTGTAATTAAAGTTGTAACCAACTCAAGTAATTGTTCAGGTGTCCCTTTCCCTGTGCCAGATTCAGTAATGATGTTTTGAAAACATACTCTCGTCTCAAATAGAATGCTACATACTTATTTCAATATTAATTTCTGGGAAATAATTAATTATATTAATTGAGAAGTAAAACAAGTTTACCATTTCACTGTTAAAACAAGCCAGGAGGTAATTTTAACCTACTCGCATAATCATTTTGTTAAGGGGTTTTTCTACGTATTAAGAGTTTCGTTTGAAATAAAAGTTAAATTAATACTCAAATGTTCAAAATGCTTAAATTTATTCAAATATCTTATATGAAATCTGGTAAGTGTTATCTTTGGCCTCGCCAAAAGTTAAATACTGATACACCACATTCAATTCTTAAATTCTATTAAAAGCGTACGTACGTTTCCACAACGCTGGCTGCCCCATATGGGTCTCATATTGTAATTAGCAACATTTATGGCAAAATTATGTGGTATCCATTGGGATTCGAACCTGGTTCCCTTTTAATACAATGGTTGCATGTGCAGTTTAACAACATCAGACAACGTAGTATTTGTTTTTTTTGTTTGGCTAAAACTATATTATCTGAATTATCAATTGATAAAATGATGACAGTAGCTGAGTTGGTTAAGATGAGCATATTTAAACAGTGGCATTATGCAGGACGAGAACATAGGCTCAATTCTGATCGGTCGCAGGTAAAAAATTTAAGTTTTCCTTTAAAATATTAAAAACGTAACACAAATAAATTAACAATAAATTATAACAACAAAAAATAAGAAGTTTTTTAAATAAAAATGAATTTTAATATTTAAGCTGTTTTAAATTTTAATACAATTGTGGTAAATTCAAATATTTAAAATTTATTAGTGCACTGTCATCAACTGGACAAATTTATTTTATTATATTATGTACTATTTTATTTCCTTCACTGAAACATTAAGTAAAGACCAGAATTGAACAATTGAAATAATATAGTGTTCCAAAAAGGTGCACTTCACACTTCATACAAGTTTAGTAACTTGTCAAATGCTATTAAACTTTAAAATTTTAAGCTTATATACTTAGAATATACTATCACACTCAGCATATTCTCCAGATTTGTTTTTTTTTATTGATGAATATGTTTATTTTAACAATTTTCGCTTAAGCAACGTAACAAGGCCTTGTAAGCATATCAGCATTAATACTAACACGTTAAATGAAATGTTTTAAAAAACTGTAGATACAACAACTTCAAATGTTGGCTTTTTGCGAGTTATTGTGTCGCAAATAGTGCTATGAGTGGCGTCTGTTAAGAACTTCGTCTCTAACAAAAAATATTGCAAATATGATACAACCAATTCCGCCAACAGTGCTAGACAACTAAAAGCAAAAGAGCTACTGTAAGTGAAATATTTACTACCCGAGACAACATTTACGTCCAGTTTTGGATACTGAATTGCCACATGAAGCTGTAAAATTTTAAATGTAATTTCTCTACGTCTTCTATAAACTAAATGTTACTTACAATGTGTTGAAAAGATTTCAACGATTGAGGAGTGTCCCTTAACCCATGTGTGGCATCGTTCGATTGGCAATTACAACCAAGTTCTCAATAACACGTTCTTCTTCTCGCCTTAAGGAATCTGCATAATTTGATACAATCAAAATTTCAGAGGAAAGCAGTAGCGCCATAAACAAAAACATCATGCGATCGAATATCATGTTATTTTTTATGTACATACTACAGCGAAAATACTGATAAAAGCGCATTGCAATCATGCTAACATTCAAAAATATGCACACCAAAAACGGCTTCATAATACAATTGATTTGCTGTCGAATTTTTTGAATTTTCGACAATATACCCAAATACAGCAATAACAACTTTCTATGCCATGATGTTATGTGTTCCAACGTTAAACATTTTTCCAAAAAGTCATTAAAGAATTTGTAAAAAGATAAAACTTCCGCAAACATTTGTATCATCGTGTAGAAGGTAATTTCGTAAAAAATTACAATAAATATCACATTGAGTACAAAACAATATAAATATTTTAATAAATGTGGTATTTGTAATACATGTCCGATCAAAGATAATACGCACCGCATTCGCATTGGCAATGAGCTCTTATCATGTATCTGAGGATCGATGTTGACGATGTGATAGATTGCTAAGATTTTATTAATAACATTCAAAATTTCCTTGCCATTCGTCAGAAAAATATTACATGATGTATTTAGCCAGAGCATATGTAAAATTGTGTTCAGACGCACAGTAAAATTATCTTGTGCTCTATAAGAAAATGCTTCTTGCTCGATGGAATTAAAGTAAAGAATTTCAACAGTAATTTCCAAAATAAATAACTACGAACAGTAGTAAAAATATTTTAAACGAAATCGGCTGAAAATTTCATGGCTTTGTATGAAGATAAACCGTCGACTACGATTCCTGATGCGTAATTTAATTAATCCCAATATGCTATACAATTGACACAGATGATTAAAGCGTTGCAAACGCTTGTCCTCCATCGTTCAAAAGTACTCGTACTATTAATAACATTAAGAGTTTCTTGCCGTATTAGCGATAAAGGTTTCAATGTTTAGAAAAAAAAGGCTAATTAAATTGATTGTTGAACATTTGGATGTAATGATAGTGGGCGCTTACTGGTACACTGGTGCAAATTCAAATTCACGGCGCCTTCATAAAGGGTGAATAAAATTTATTGATTTGAACGTAAATGAATTTTTTGAAAGATTACACTAAGCACAACTGGTATGTGTTTTATTTTTTGATTCACCAAAAATTAAATACCCTTCAACATTTCAATAGTAAAAATACGCAAAAGCTTTAAATTTTTATTGAAAAGATACATATTAACAAACTTGAAAACGTTTCGAAGCTAATCGTTTTCAAGTGGCAACATATATTAATATTTTCTAATCGTTGTTGGAAAATGCTTGGACTGTCAGTATTTTGCAAAAAGTCGAACAATTTCCAGAATATTAATTAATGCTTTCGACTTTAAAATAAAATCATTAATAAGTTTGTAAGCCATTTTACAATCACTTAAGAGAATTTTCATATGAAAGAAATATTTATTTTACCCAAAAATGTCCGTATCAAAACAATCATTGGTCTTCATTGTCAATCTTCGATATATGACTTTCATATATGACTTCCTTCTGTCCAAGTTCCTAAAATATTCCATTCGCCTTGTTTGCTTCTACATAAATGATGCATTGACTTTGGAATTTGTAGCTTCTTCAACATATGCAAATACATATACTTTACATATGTAGTATGAACGAATGTTGTTTTTAACATGAAGATGAAAAGAAAAAAAAAAGAAATAAAAACAACAACAATATCTTACCAACATAGTATAAGGTTGATGAAATTTTCGATTTTATTTTATAATCCCAAGTTGGGCACCTGATTTGATTGCATTTTGTAAAATTATATACACAACTTTTGCTGCTACCAACGAATGTCCCTTGACTCTAAAGCTAAGTTTAGAGCATGTTATGCGTCTTACATTTACACTTTTGTTCGTGAATAGAAATACACGTGATATACACCATTTGATAGCTAACATAATGTGGCTGTTCCATTTGATAATGATTGTATGTGTAACATTAATATTTGGTCAAGAATTTAAAAATGACGCCTTAGGTGGCTTTCACGCTGGCATCAGAAATCTAAAGTTCTTCATTTATCTAGTTATTGAGCCAAAAAATAAGTTCGCTATCCTTGTTGTTTTTTTAAATAATGTTTAAACATTGTTTAAAGAAAAAATATTAATATTTAAATACGGGACTAAAAATTAAATACGGGACTATTGTATGTCCCTTATTTCTTAAAAAAAAGCAGGACAACAAATTGAAGTATAGAAATGTCCCGGAAAATACGGGACGGATAGTCACCGAACGAATATTGAACTCTAAGAAAGTACTCTAGGTAGAGATAGGGCGATCTTTAAAAAATAGCTCTTTTTTATATCAGTTTTTTTAATGCTAAAATATATTTTTTGCTTTGTTATTATAGTGGTTAAATTTCAACCACTGGGCGATTCCTTCTAAAGAAAAACCAACACTGTTCCAAATAAGTTTTTTCTCTCCACTGACTGAAAATTCAGTTACCTTGAAGTAAATTAACAATTTTTGTGTGTAAAGAAATCAATAAAACTAATTTTTGTTTTCATTAGTTTTTATTGACACGTCATATAGGAATTTTTATTTTTTTCAATGCAATATACATAAATAAAAGTTTGCCTTATTCAATAAAATGTGATATCTTATTTACTATCAAATTCCATTATTCATTTGTTTTCTTATATAAACTTTGATTTTAAAGCCTTGCATTCTAGACATATATAGTCATACTTGTATGTATGTATAATATACATATATGGCAATCTCCATGTTAAGGAACCACAACAACAACAAAATTTTTTCACCAAACTTTCAAGATATGTTCAAAAGGTATTCCAGAACTTATGTATATTTCTCCAAAATTGTTCGTCGTAAGTTTTTACAAAAAATAGAACAAATAAACAATTTAATTTTTTGCCAACAATGTAAAGATGTAAAAGTGAATCCTTTATGTGACGTGAAGAAAATTCTTCGTTTTTATGAATAGAAAAAAGAAAACATTATTTTGGATTCGTTGGCCAAAAACATTTTTGTTGAACTTCGTGAAATCAATTTATGAGTGTACTTTAATTTTTTTCGCGATATATATTATATTCGAAAATAACGAGAAAATATCTTCAAGTCTAAAAAAAAGGCAATCCTTATGGTAATTAAAATTTGGTACTTTGAAAATCTCGAAGAACTGAATGTGAAAAGTTTTGAAAAATATACACGAGGTCACAGGAATACTTCTCGAACAAGTTTGGCGAACATTTTTTTTTTTCGTTGTGCTCACTTGACATGCATCTTATCCCATACTTGTCTATATATATTTATATGTTACAATACCTACGCTCAGTTGGATACTTTTAGGCTGATATTCGAACCATATTAGCTTCTAAGCTTAACAACTATTTTACATGATAAATTAATTTATACAGACGAAACTTTTATTCATATTTGAATTTTTGTTTTAATTTTGTACATTAGGATTTCGATGATTTTTGCCAAAAATTTTTTAAATTTAGTTTTTATATGAATTTCGATATGGTTTGTGGGGGTGTACTTAATTTTTCTTACTTCTATGTATTTGAAGAATTGTGATAATAGAACAGCACTTTATTTTGAAATCAGGTATGTACTATCAGCTAGAAAATATGAAACTCTGTTTCACTTTTTGGGTACAAAAATAAAGTTGAAGTACGCATGCATTGGATCTGATATTATTTTCATATACAATATACAAGAATATTGATTTCAGTTTTGATAACATTTTAAATACATTTAAAAAAATCATGCACAAAACATTTAAAATTAGTCTGATATATATTTTTTAGTACATATGTATATGTATTTGTATTTCCTTTTGATTTTAAATTCTTTGTAGAGTTGTTTCAGCTTATAAAAGTCTTTCCAGATCTTCACTTTCAGCTTCACTAGTAAATGAATCTGTATCCGTAAAATAATCGTCAGCACGATTTCTCCGACAACAAACTCGACGACTGATTTCATCGTCACTCCAGTGTTCAAATTCTTCCTTATGATGTTCGAGCAGCATAAGTGATGGAAATAGACTATCACAGCCGCTGCAGCTAAAAAAAAAAAACGATTTTAAATTGCGAGATTAGTTCTATTGAAAATGTTTAGTTTAAGAACAATAATGACAATTGTCGGTCTACTAGTACATAAATTGTATATAATCAGCTTATAATTATAATTAATCATCTGTAAACTGAAAATTTTTTAAAAAATTTTTTATCTTCATGACGCCAATGTGTCTACTAATGACGTCATAGCGTAGGTTGCAAAGATTCAAATGTTATAGTTTCTTACTTAATTGACGGTAAGTACGGCGAATACACGTGAATTTTGATTATATTAAAAATATTAAATCTAAAGCACCGCAGTAATTTGATCAGACGTCTACTGTTGCCGATCCCCATACATTAGTTTTTGTAATTAATTGTTGCATATTTTAGGAGCTTTGTATATAGAATAATGGGGTTTTTTCTTAGATTTTATTATTGTTAATCAATTGAACAGCATCTTTTTCATCAGCATCTTTTTCATCATTAAGAATTGTGATAAATGCGCATGTCAGTTATTTCAACTTTTTAGCAGAACGATATTAAAGATCAGATTATTGCCAAAACTTAGTGTGCACTTTACTCAAAATCGTTAATATATTAAGGTAATCTGTTACAAATTACTTATTTAAAACGTAGTTTTTTTTTTATTGATATGTGTACTCAATTCTAATGAACACTACTTCACCATTGAATATGTCATATTAACAAAATTATAAAAGGTACATTTCCTCCAAATTTAATTAAGTATAAAATCAGAATACATATATAAATAATAATAACACTGTGTGCAAAAATCAGACCTAAGGGTAGTTTGGGGTCTCTGAGCTCCAATCTGCAATCAGATTCTGACCTACACGCAGGCCCGGATTTACCATATAGGCAGAGTAGGCACGTGCCTAGGGCGGCAAGAATTAAAGGGCGGAAAATATTGGCGGAGACTTAGAAAAAATTTTTTTTTATTCGTATAGATTGGCGTCTTATCAAAATGATCATAAAAAATTCACTAAAAAATATATATTGCATTGAAATATAAAGCTAGCTCTTACGCAAAAATCATTAAAAAAATCTCAAAAATACCAAAAATATTGTATTATGCTCTAGAAGCATAAGTAATAAATCAATAAAAGGTGCATTTTATTAATTAAAAAACTTTTTGTACAAAATTATTTCACCATTAAAGAAGTTTTGAGGGGGGGGGGAGGGGCGGCAATTTTTCAACTGCTTATGGGCGGCAAATTTCTAAATCCGGTCCTGCCTACACGTCTGCGTTTTGAGATAACGGTAAGTTAACCGGTTATTTATACGGTTATAAACCCTCTTCTACAACTTTTTTTTATTTCAAAGTTATTTATGTCTGAGTCGATTGGGGCCTGAGACAAAGTTGTTCCTCAATATAATTTTTTTTCACTACCCTTCTAGCACCTTTCCTTAGCTTTTAAGTAAAATCTTCTGAAAACATTACAACATTTAAATTTACGTAATTAATTTAATTAATGCATTTAGTTTTTTTGTTGTTTTTGCACTAAAATGTACTGAACAATAAGCTAAGTAAAATACATACAAACAAATTTTATTTCTATGAAAGAGCTCACATGAAACAAATTGCTTTCGCTGAAACCAAAGAATCCTGTTTATTCCACTAAGTTCAGGGTTTTTCGCAAGATTGACATAAATCACTGTAATTAATGCACCTACGCAACTGGAGATAAAGCCTTGAACAAAGACATAAGGTATGTTGGTCATCAACATTATGGGTAATTAAGACAAATGATATCCAAAAATAGAAACTGCAAATGAAAGACCAAAGGTTTTATGTCAACATCCAGTCATTTGTGAGCACTTTTAAATGAGAACAGTTCAAATATAGAGCAACCACGCAAGCAGGCCCGGATTTACCTTAGAGGCGCACTAGGCCAGTGCCTAGGGCGGCACGATATTAGGGGTGGCAAATGTTGGGAACTTTGAAAATTTTTTTTAAATTTTTTTACACAGCGAGAAAAAAGTGCGAATACTTGGAATGTCGCCCCCTAAAGTACCTAAAAATGTTGAGAAGCAAAAAAAAAAAAGATACTTAATTTTGATATTAGAAAATTTGCTTTTCCATATTCACCAGTGAAAAGGGGCGTCAATTTGTGAGTGGGCGGCAAATTTCTAAATCCGAGCCTGCACGCAAGTGAGGAATGTATTATAAGAATGTTGAAGTTAAAGAATATTTAATAAGTGATTATTACTAAAACCAATTTTTTTATCATTAAATAATTAATACAGATTTCTTCCAAATAAATATTTTTTTATGTATTGGTAATCATATGGATAAACACGAATGGCTGACTTTTTCAACGTTTTAGAAGCCGGTTTTTTTATAAAATTTCAGCGAACAAGCTTGAGCTAGGAAACTCAAATTATTTTTAAACCCCATGCCAAAACATAAGCAAAAATAAAAAAGTCTACAAAATTTGCAAACTAAACTTTCTAATGTATATACGTACACATTGTGTATGTGTACAACATATGTATGATTCTGGTTCCACATGTAATGGTAATGACAAAATTTACAACTTAAGTCTTCCCAAGGAATAAATTTCAAACGAATACAATGTGGTCTAAGAAACAATTGTTCAAAAGTGGAGACATTTAAATGAAAGATTATATTAAACTCATTTAAATTTACTGTCAAAACTTAACAGTTTTGGTTACTTATTGCCAATGACAACATACACTGAAGTGAGTCCTTGGAGCCAGTTAGTTTAATTTATGAAATTATATTTTTCCATAGTATTTATTTTAAATAACAACTTAACATATTAGAACTTCCATTAAGCTTAAGTTGAGTTTTTGTTGCTTGAACGACTTCGGATTTTTGGTTAGTAATTTTTTGAATTTAAAAAACTAAAAGTTTGTTGGCGCAGTATTTATATTAAGTGTGCTATAACAGGTAAATTTTTAAATAACAACGAGTTTCTAGTAGGCTCAAGCTTGAACTTTTAATTGACATAATAAAATGACATAACATTGACTTTTTAATTAAGAAGCGAAAAGAAAGAGGCAATAGCGTTTATCGACGGATTAGGGCAAGACTATAGCCTCGGACCCAGAGATATAGGGGGCTCCAAGTAGCGGAAAATGAAATAATTTCCTAGAGGTTGAGTGGATAGGAAAAGTGGCCTTGTGGTTTTTTGAAGCGAAATGAAAGGACTTATTTTTTTGATCACACCGTTAATACACATAACAAGAGCACAATGGTGTCCTGTTTCATTTTTTGTGCATTGCAGCGGAAAACTTTATTTATGTTTTGTATTTTGAATAATTTTTATTCTGTTTATTGTGATCAAAAACTTCTATTAGTGTCAGCCCACATCTACTTTTTAGCCCCGGTCTCCGCAAAGTGTTAATCCGCCGCTGATAGCGTTGTAAACAAATGTTACCAATTCATTGTAAAATATTTTATTATGAAATTCAAATGCAATTTATATTTAAATTTGTAGCAATTCATTTATATTGTTTATATTACGACAATAAACTTTTTACAATTTTATCCTCAAAATCATTATATTACTGCAAACAAATGAATAGAAATGGAAAATAATTGGATTGAATAAATAGCACATGATAAAAACAAACTCAAAATCTTATGTGCACAAATACTCGTAACAAATAAGCACAATATATGGTAAAATATTTTACAATACAAAAAAATCATTCTATTGAACTGTATAACGACAATCGAATAAAAGCTCAATACAAAGAAAACAAAACCAACCTGCAGCATTTTGCTAAATATGAGATAAAAAATTATTCCTAGATAGCAGTGTGGTCAGTCAGAACTCATCCATATTTATTTCTCAAACATTTCTGACAAATCACCCTCATTTTTTGCTTCTGTGTAGACACTTCAACATGATTGATTGTGTTTGATGATACACAAATAATGTGAATCCAAATACATAATATTATTTTATGCTTACATTTACATATTAAATAAATCATATTAGTCCATTTGTGGCAAAACACAGTACTCGTTATGAATTTTTTGCACTTCTAAGAATCGAACAATAAAGCTTTTAGTAAAATCTGTACTACAACTTTGGATGTCTCAAGTGAGTGTCTGGCTCTTTAATTAATCGAGTATTAAAAATAATTTCGAGTGAAAGTGAAATGAAAATTAGTGAATGTATGTGAAATTTACATTCTTGAAGTCGTCAGGAATGTCCTCTAAAAAGATATTTAAGATCTTAATTTAAAAAAAACCATTAACTTAGTCAGCCGAAGGATCTTTGTCAAAAATATGATTTTTGAAGTATTCTATACCAGCGTGTTTTTGAACCAATTATACGTTAAAAAAAATATTGCTTCAATCGTCGGGGAAACATGAAAAATGGATTTTGGAAGTCACCAGTGGGTTTTTGACTTATCCGAAGTTTCCAAAATAAAATTTATATAAAATCAATCGATAGAGATTGGTTAAACTTGGATTAAGGAAGTTATCTACGGTATTTGTGATCTACCCACGGAGATTTTATGGTCCATTTTCGTATAAAATTTTAATTGATGAAAAATGCTCAAAAATGGATTTTGAAATCCGCCGTGCGATCTTTAACCAAACCAAAATGATGGTTTGGACGGACCACCTAAATAACAAAATTTGGATTTTGGGCTTAGAGAAATTATTACCCATATAAAAAAAACGGAAAAATAGACAAAAATGCAATTCGGCCATTTTTTATTCAATATTATATAAATTTTCCATTTCTTAATCGATTTTCTTAAATAGTATTTTATTTTCTTCATAAATATACAGACTATGATATAAGAAAACAAAATGATTTTTCCAATTTTTTTTATTTTATAAATTTGCAGTTGATTTTGACTTTTTTTTAATTTTTTCGAAAAAAAAATAATATTTTTTTAGAAATCAATTTATTTCGCCGAAACTAACAAGCCAACCAAAAAGTTATTTGCACATTATTTATGGGAAATTAAATTGTCTTTAATTTGGCAAATAGTAAATTTATATATCGATATTGGTTCTTGAGATATTTGTAATTAAGTAAAACCAACTTTTTTTTTTTGTACAAAAACCGAAAATGACCGATATCTCGAAAACGACGTCAGAGAAAAAAAAATAATGTGCTTTTCAGAATTTATTGTTTATAAACACCGTCCCGCCTGCTTGTTAATTTTTTCGGTTTTATGAACCGCTCTCATCCCGCCTTTCCTCCATTTGCGGACGTCTTTTATGGATGACCCCTAATGTATAAAAAGTCATAAAATTTGATCAATTCGAAAATTTTTGAAAAATATTGAAAAGAGTTGGAGAAGACAAAAATGTTGAAAAAGTATGAAAAATGTTGAAAAAAGTTGATAGAATGTCGAAAATTTTAGTTGAAAGTGATTAAAAGAACCAAAGAAGTTATATAATGTTGAAAAGTTTGAAAAAGCCTGAATAAGTAAAAAAAAAAAATTGTGGAAAATGTTGATAGAAGTCGAAAGAAATATTTTAAAGATGTTGAATAAGACAAAAAAAAAAATAAAATATGTATGTCAAAAAAAATTTAAAATGTTGAAAAAAGTTAAAGAGGTTGAAAAAGGTTGAAACACTTGAAAAAGGTTGAAAAAGTCGATTAAGTATAGAAATGTGAAAACAAAAGTTGAAAGAGGTTGAAGAATTCGAGATATGTTGAAGAGGTTGAATAAAGTTTTAGCAGTTGAAAATCGCTGAAAAAAGTGAAAGAAATATGAAAAATAACCATAGTACGCCAAAAAAGTTTAAAAATTTAAAAAGACTTTATAAAATTTTAATGAGAAAATGCGCAGCAAATCATCAAAATCTTCAATGGGTCCTTTTTACTTTTACACGCACCACAGTAGTCCTAGTTGCCGTTTTTTTTAGATAACTGATTACGAATATAAAGTTGAACTTAGAAAAAACGAAATGGCCAACTAACTCGGTATTAAAATGCTTTTGAGGTTGCTGAAAACAAATCGAATCAAAACGAATTTTTCAAAAACAATACATATAGTGGCTTAAAAAATTTCAAAATGCAGCACAACAATTATTTTTAACGCATTATGATTGCCAAAATCATTACACGTGGTAGAATTGAAACCTTAAGAAAACAAAACTGCGATGGAATGCAATGAAACTGTTATATTAAAATGATAAAAATAAAATACAAATGCCGAATCTTTTGAAAAATATGCATTATAAAATAAAAGTTTCCAGACTACAACAACATAACATGATGAAGTTGTTTCTTCTTTGTTCTTTCTCATCAAATATCAGCCTCCACTGTAGGGAATTATTTGCTTACATTACGCACACACACGCTTATATTTTGCTATTACTTTTGATATTTTAAAAACAAGGCTTAATTGGTAAACAACAACAATTACAATGAAAAAGAGTAGTAGATTTTTTTCACAATTTTCCCAATTTTTTAAAATTCATCTATGTGTAATTTTAATTTCTATTATTATTTTCTTTAACACACGTAGGCGCATGAACACGTTCAAATTTAGTCCTTTGGCTAAAACCACTACCAAATCGGTCATATATGTGTGTATCTGCATGACAAGAATTTTCAATTTTTCGGTAACAAACAAAATCAATTACGACCATTTCAAATATCCGATTTGAAAAAAAAGCAATTTCTATTAAAAAACAATATCGTAATGACAACAATGAATGACAACTAGTACAACATATACTCAATGAGTGGCAGACTCATATGTGCTATATAGAAACCTTCGTTAGTTTGAATGAGATGCATACATACATTCACATAGTTGGCATGTGGTAGTCTTAATTTGAAAGCTTTACGAGTACTTACCCAAAATGACGTTTCTTCTGTTGGTGCGATGCCAACTGCCTATGACAATGGAAGGCTCTATCACATACATTGCACGTCAGGGATTCATCTGTCGAAGTGTTTGATGACGGTGTGTGATTGAAAGAGAACAAATACAAAAAAAAAAAGATTAAAGTGTCAGCTCAGAAGCATTCGTAAGATAAATTGAAATTTTATGTGTGAAGGCAGTAAACTATGAGCATTAGACTGTTCGTTATATTCCAAGTTTCTTTAATAGAAAAGCTCCCTGTCTCTGTATTTATGTTTTTTACCAAAAATAAGAAGGTCGTGTCGCTCGGATCTGGAAGAATCGTCTTATAATCCGTTATAAGACGCGCGCTATTTTTAATAAAAATTTTTAAGTTTTATAATGAGAATCGTCTTATAATAATTGTTTTTGTTGTTGTTCTTGTTGTTTTTGTTGTTGTTGTTGGTTTTTTATTGTTTTTGTCCTTAAATACATAGTTTTCATAAGAATTCATTGAATAAATATTTTGTTTTCCCGTCAAAAAGGGGGTAAATATGCAAAAATTTGGAGTAAACGATACACCATTTTAAGGGGAATAAATTAAGCTTTCTTAAGAAGCTAAAAAAGTTATAGGTCATTCAGACATTTTTTGGAAAAAATAACGGTTTTTTAAAAAAAAATTTGTCAAAATTTTAGAAAAATTGTAATATCTCCAAAACTATGGGTTAAATTTCTTAGGCTTGCTCTCCACTATTATAGGCCATTAAATTATCTTTCTTTGGATTTTTGATATCCATGCAGCGATTCCGAACTTATAATGATTTTTCCAAAAGCTATATCCGCAACTTCCAATGGCTATATCTCCGAAACCAGATCCGAGCGACTTTTTTTGATTACATATTTCTTCTTAGAATTAAAAAACACATAAGATAAGATTGGTTTTAAAAAGGTTTGCGAATGTGAGCTAAAGTAAACTTAAGCCAAATTTTGAATTTGGTGGATTTTTTTCTTAGAAAAAACATCTTACATAATTAATGTACAACCCCAAAGCTCATGAAATTAGAAACAAAAAAAAGTAACAAATAATTTTTTAAGTCGCTACGTTTTGAGTAATAAAATAAATTAGATTAATATAAAAGTTGAGTGCTCGGTGTCACGCTATACTGGGCAAAAATAGAAGTTTCATCATCAAAAATTTGCTTTGCTTTGTACAAAAATATACGTTTATTAAACTGCTCGATTGAGGAAAATTGGAAAATACCGGATAGTCTAATGCACATACTCATGTAAATATATGTACAAATAATCAAATAAAAAACTTTAATTGAATTTTTAAACTCTTTTACTGCTAAGATCCTTAGAAATAGAAGCAAAAATGATAGAAAGATTCACATTGCAACCTATCATTTAAATTTTAATTAAATAATCTCAAGTTTTTCTTTCAACATTTTGCTAACCACAACTGTTTGACTTAACTCCCAACAACCTACAGCGTACATTTTGAAGATTTTTAACCGCACAAACAGGAGATATTCATTATGTCGTCCCGTTTGTAATATATAGAAGAGGGCGTAGAAAGTATACATATGTATGTTAACTTAATCAGGGCACATCCTGGATTGTTTAAGTCAGGTACGTATGTCGCTCCAAGGAAATAAAATTTTAAAGAAAACGAGACAATTTAATGAAATTTTGTGCACAGGTGACGCAAACAAATTTGCGAAATCGGTCCATGGAAACGCCTTTCGCCCATACAAAGTAAACCTTTAATGAACTATAAGGAATTGATGCGACCAAGAGTTATTTAAATATTAGGAATGATTCCGATTACCTCTCTATACAAAAAGTGCGTAAATTTTAACAAGAGAGCGTTGGAACTCGGTATGATCCAGCTTTATACCGACACCTATTTTGATTTCTTAGTCATCGAGAAGGTTATATTATTTGCTATTTTAGCAGGATTAAGACATTGAAAGCCTTTATTTACATGTTTATCAATAGATACTAATTGATTACCAGCAATAATTTTTGTAACGCTATAATGACAGATTTATTTCAGATAATGCAACCAACTTTCACAGAAAATAAGTGAAATTTGACAATGTGGCTCCCACTTCTCAATCAACAATTTGAAGTAGCCGTCATAAGAGAGTTAATTAAGGTAATATAATCAAGTTTTACAAAATAGAAAAATGATTCGAATAAGCCAACGATAACACCCTTACTAGTTACTCATACTCATATCAATACTTACCATAATCATCATCATCCGACATCACCATCGCTTGTAATCGACTGATTGTGTTTTCATTCAACTCCTTTTGTTTATGTGATGAATTTAATTTGGTTGTGCTATTTGCTACTAGCGTACTAACACACATACCCCCCTCAATATTCAGGTCACATGCATCATCATCTATATAATTTCCCTGACAATCGGTCATACGATTCTCACGACATCCATTTGTTTTTGTCCCCGCCATTGCACCATTTGTTGCACTGCCATTGCCATTGCCATTTCCAGGTGTAATCAATTCAAAATTATCAGGATCTTCGAACGGGTCATCGATTTTGTGCTTCATTGATATGGCATCATCTGAATCTACGCTGAGGCGACCATAGGCCTTGCGTGGTGGACGTTTTACGTATTTGACTGAAATACACAAAAAAATTTAATATTAAAATCAGATACCGTGCTAAAATTAAATTAATCAAAAATGCTGAAAAAACGTTGCTGTGTAAACGTTTAGTGTCGTGCATCTCAGACAGTACCTGAAAGTGTGTGTGTCTGTATACTACATATTTATGAAATCAATACATAAAAATAATGGCATTGGGTAATATATTCTTGTTGCTTAATGTGTCTGCTTATAAGATTTATTTGCTTCAGAAACCAGTCGAACGTGCTGGTATTAAAGCAAAGGTGAAAGGTTAAAGGTGCAGCAATTGCTTCAAATAGCAATCAGCCGGAATGTATTATTTTCTTTTAATGGGCCTGCTCGTAATGGATAAGTGAAAAAAAATGCTGCTTAGTATTTTCAATTACATTTGATAAATAGCTCAATTGCATAAGGATGAGTAAAGATATTAAATTAATTCAATGGAAATTGTTAAGAAATTAAAATCACAATAAATAAAATTGTTGAAAATAAAAATTTAAATAAGAATTTTGGTAGAGAAAAAGCACTAAAAAAATTTTATTTGGTACTATAGTTCGGTGAAAAATGTTGCAAGAACTTTTAGTAGTAAAATAGTTACAAAAAAAATTACTAAGATTCAGTAAATTTGTGCTTTAAAACAACGCACATTTCAGAAAATAAAGCCATATTATTTGAGGAAAAATGTTTCGTTTAGTAAAGTTAATTTTTCCTAAAGCAAAATAAAGGACATATTAGATACTCAATACTAAGGCAAAAATTAAAAGAAATCCAGTAGGAGAAAGAAGTAAAATTGGCAAGGTCTTTTGAGTTCAATTGGCGCCTCCATCTTACATTTTCTCTTTAGTTTTTTTTATACACACGCCGTCATTGAGCCTATTGTACTCGCTTCCAAAAATTAGTTAGAAAATTCGACATTCCATGTTCGCTTCGAGTGGCTTGCCGAATTCGTTTTTAAACTCAAAGGAAACGGAAACGCCTGTTTTGCTGATGTTTCAAATGATAAGAGGAGAAAAATATTTGGATAGGCATTGCATACTAATGAAAAATCGATATGTAAAAATATCGCCATTTAAAAAACTGATATCTTATAATATCGTCAATTTTGGATGACAATATTTTGTAGATATCCTGCGTCGGATCTCAAACATTGTAGGAAACCAAAAATTTTTGAGTGCCAGGCAAAAAATCATATTTGTCTCTACGTTCCTTTAAAGCTTAAACTGATTGAGGATTACTATATGCATATGGAGTATGTATTGAGTGTGGTGCTTTGGAAATCTTTATGAAACTTGGTATAGCTACAAGTGTTAAATTTTTGAGGAAAGTGGACATTGATTACATTTTTAAGTATTTACGAAACCAATTTATTGACTAAATTGATATACTCTTACGTAGTATAGGTTTAGTCAAGTTATATAAGTATACATATATAATTTTAGCGGCAATGAAAATGTACTATTTTTAAAAGCTCTTAAAAACTTAAGGTTTTATCTATGTAATCTGATGGATTGCATAAATTCAATGCTTTACCACCATTTGCTTTAACACACTTTTAAAACTCACAAAAATCGGATGTACTATACAAAAGGAGACAAATTTGCTTAACAGTAACTACGAAAAGCGAAACGAATGCATACAATGGTAGCATTTTAGTGTATTCTCTAAGGGGAAATAACAACTTCAGTCTACGGCTAGGGTATAGTATTTGTTATTGATGTAGGAAATGAGATATTTTATGGGCACGAATCACGTAACTAAAGTTCAAAAGTTGTAGCTGCTTTTATAATAGACATCTATAAATCTCTATTGATTTTTCTATGTAGGTAAGAAAAAAAGCATAAAAAACAAAAACAAACCAAAAGTTTGCCAAAAAAAAAGGAAAAACATTTGCATAGATATATTTTCAGAAAAGTTGGAAAGTGGAAGGCGGTTGCGGCAAAAAAGGCTAAAATCAAAAAGGTAACAAATGTTTGTTAGAAAGAGAACCACGAATGCTATTAAAACTCATTTTCACCACAAATCACCTTAGGGCTTTTGCGGACAATTAAAGTTTTTGTTGCATAATTTAAGGCTTAAATAGAGACACCATTTGCGTGGCGGTGTTAAGAAGATTCTTTAAGTTGTTGATCTATGTTAAAGTTATTTTTTAAAAGTGTAATAAAATGGTTATTTATTGTTTTTTTTTGCAATTTTCTCCCTTTGGGGCATTTACACAGAAATGGATTTTAAGTAAGAAAATCTAAAAGGATTTTTTATATCAAAGTTTTGAGAGTTATTTCTGTTTAACACAATAAAGCTTAAATATAACGATTGTTATATTAACACTTAAATAAGTATGGTTTTAGGCTTATGGCTAAAACCAGAAAATGTAACCTTGCATTCATGATTATGTTTCTAAGAGTATGAATTTTATAACTATGAATTGTTTTGAATTAAAGTAACAATTTAAATTTATTATTTTGTGCAATTTAAGTGATATGAAGAGATGATTTTAAATTCATCTTACAACAAGTGATAAATTATTTTCGTATAAAGAAGTTGATCAAAAGGGTGTTCAAATTTCAGGTATCTTTTTAAATTTTAAATGAAAGACAAAACATGTGTGAAATCTTTATTCATTTTTATTGCAAGTTAAAGTAAATTAGTTCCGGTTAATAAAAAATAAGAAAACTGTTCAAATGACTTCCTCTCCAAGCTCTTCAAAAGATCGATTGATTCCGTTGCGCCGTCCTTTTCAAATCACATATTCTGCACATCAATATCTTTCAATTAACCCTACAAAACGTTTCTAATCATCTTTCGATTTCGAATTCCATTCACAGTAGTTGCATTGATATTTGACACGTTGATCACTCGTGTAACCAGGCTCGGATTTAGGCACACTAGGCCAGTGCCTTAGGCACGTATTTAGGGGCGGCAAATATGTGGAACTTTGAAAATTTTTTAAGTGCGGTAATGCAAGTGCGAATACTTGGAATGTTCGCCCCCTAAACTACCTAAAAAATGTTGAGAAGCAAAAAAAAAAAATTTTTTTAAGAAGAAGGGCCTGCGTGTAACGATAAATTTTTAATAAGCGGAATGTATTTACTTAATACTTAAGAAAACATCGATATAATCTAGGACTGTAAAAAAAAGGGCGGCTAATTTAAAAAGATTTCTCATATTTGAACACCCTTTTTACAGTCAATGCATTTACACAAATTGACCAACTGTTTAATTGCATTTATGCGAGTTTCTAAGGACATTGCGCTATTTTTGTTTTATGAGAGGTGTCACACCCTTTTATTCAATTCCGCCCACATTAAGGAAAAATGTCCAATACAGACAACAAACAGCAATAGTTTAGCCGAATATTTATTTTGGTACTGCACAGAACTGCGCATACATGGCAACCATATTTATGCACCAGCAATTTTTGTTTCAAATTTGTGGTATTTATTTTAGCAAGTCAACAAAAAAGTTGCACAAAAGTAGCAACAAAAACCACATTGTGACAGCAAACAACAGAAATTATTTTTTTTTTTAAATGAAGTATGCGTTTATGGTGAAAAATTTGTTTTTCATTGGGAATTCATTGTATATTTAACAGAGTTTATTGCTTTTGCAGTTTGCCAACTGTAACAGCAACAGAAAAATGCAGTCAAGCGAAGTAGTGACCAACTAAATGTAACAAATCCAATCTGGCAATAGCGGTTGGCGCAGTGCTTTACACGTTTTATATGAATATTTGAGCATTGTATCCACCAAAAGCATAAAAACAAAGTTCTGAAATATAAATAAAAAATAAAAAACTGTTAATTTTTATGCATTGTGGTTTAGTTTATTTAAAAATATCAGAAACAAATTTCTCACCAAAACTTGTTCCTAAAAGCCAAAGTTGGTCGTAATGACTTTTTTTTACATTATGTAATTTAAAAAATCAAAAGTTTTAAACTACATTTTTAATGATATATGTTAACGCCGTTCGCAGTTTTGATCTATGAAGCTGAAATTTTGGCAGAGTTTTCTTCAAACCCAATTCTATAATATAAGCCTAAGAAACCGAAAATTAAAAAAAAAATTCCTTTGGTTGTATTTTGTCCGCATTTTCAGCCACATGAAAAATGTAGGCGTGGTTTGACAACAGGGGGTAGCCTCTCTCATAGAAAAAAAAATACCTTAAACGCTACATCTTGGCAACTAAGGTGGATATTTTTTACGTTTTAGTTAGTCGGTTTTTTCGTAAAATTCAACGAAATCGGACAGAAAATTTGTCAGCGCCGTTTATAGGTTTGAGCTAGGAAGCTCAAATTTTTGGACAATTATTGTTAAACCTCGACCTCCATTTCCTAAATTTTGAAAAAATAGTTTCATTTAATTTTATACTTGGATTTGAACTCAGACTGTTTCATGAATTATATTTGGACAGCCGTTCTTAACAATTGATCCATAAAAGAGTTTCACCTTGAGATGTAAAAAGTGCGCTTATGTATTTATTACATTTCGCACACATTGTTTTTTCGACTAATTATAATTAATTGCAAATAAACATTATAAAAAAACTTCTATTACCGATTTACAATATTTTTCCCACAAAATTATAGCGAAAGCAACGTGTGGCTTACAAATGCATACAAACACTGAAATAAATTCGTCAACCTCTTTCCACTCTTTAGCATTTGTATACCCAGTAAGCAATTGCGATGGAGATCCCCAAGAGAAGAACTAATAGAATAATACGAGTATATGGATTTTTGAAATCGAAATGCCATTAAAAAATCTAACGAAAGCACTTGTACTAAGATTTTCCATTCAATAAGACAACAATTTGACCAAGTTTGAGGTTCTGTTCGATTTTTGGTTTATGACATTTGATATGAAATTCGTCACATACGTATATTTATATTTTTTCTGTTTTCCTTTGAAGAATAATTTACACGGGCCAAATTTTTTTCCATCCATGTAAAGCAAAATTTTTTCGGCCGTTTAATAATAAATGTGTGTTTATGTATGTTCAACAGTAGTTCCTTCTGCCTCAGCGTTCCTCATGATCAGGCCCGGATGTAGAACAAATTTGCCGCCTTTAGGCCGCCCCTCTGCTTGCTTCACTGGTGAATATGGAAAAAATATTTTTTAATATCAAATGTGAGGACCTTTTTTTTTTTTTTTTTGCTTGTCAACATTTTTTTAGGTAGTTTAGGGGTCGCCGTTCCAAGTATTGTGTAACTCCAATTAAATAAATTTTAAAAAAAATATTTTCAAAGTTTCCAATATTTGCCGCCCCTAAATTCTTGCCGCCCTAGGCACTGGCTTAGTGTGCCTCTAAGGTAAATCCGGGCCTGCTCATGCTCCTACTATTGCCTACTGGGTACACGCGAACATTTACATAAGAGTAAACCATAGACATCCATTTAATGATTGTGATGATGATGTGCGTTTTGTTCTCATTTCATTTTGTATTCAAATCGTAAAACACAAACACATTCCTACCCACACAATGATGTTTGAATTATAATCAATGCATAAAATGGTTGTAATGCTTCGTTAGCTTTTGTTATTGTTTAGCACTAATTGAAAGACAAAACGGAAAATGAAAATGAGAAAATTAATTCTATGCACAAAACAGTTCATAAAATGAAAAGGATGTGCATACCTAGTTGGAACAGTAAGTACCATATTATAAAATATGTACATATACAGGGTAATCCGGTTCTGATCAGCCAATCTCTAGGTTTTAAGAACAGGGTACAGAGTAGTTCAGTGGTGCACTCAGGAGCAGCTTTCAAAATTGTGACAACTACACGACCTGCCCTCTCTGCTTTTAAGAGATTTTTCGGCCTTTGTTATCTGTGTTTGTAAAGGCGGGCACGAGACCAGTCGTTGTGGTCTTCTTCAGGGAAAGACATATAGCGAGCGTTTAAGGTTGGAGGCAGACGGCTGAAGGTCTCCGAAAAATATTCCTGGATTTGATTTTTATTAGACGACTTTGCCTGAACTTTCTGCCTGCCATTTTGCGTCTTATTTTGCAAACCGTACGAAGGTCTCTGATTCCTGTGATTTGTTGAGCTTTGGCTGCGAGGTAACTTTAGATTACTCGTTTATTTTACAAGTTTTTTGCAGCTATCCTCTTCCCTTTAGTATTCCGTATATTGTCGCTCATCCAGGATTTTCTCTACCGTAGGGTAAAGACAAGTATGCACTCACTAGCTGTTATAAATGGTAACTTGATATTTAGCCGCTTGGATTCGATTGAGCTCCGGAGGTTAGCGTCACTGTGTCTTTTTGCTTCATCGATGAAGTTTTCTCGATGACCGGTAACTTTCTGTTAATGATGGTTAAACTTTTTGGTTGTTGCGCGGGTCTGCTTAATGTATACTATCTTGATTCGAAGGGAATCCATAAGGAATTTGGTGGCTCTCACACCAAGGATTTTTTTTTTTTCATTAATTCAGCCAATTACTCGCATGAGGCTTTGAGGACAGTTGTCACTCAGAATTTAAGAGGAAGCCCAATGAGCCTCTCCACTCGAAATTACCAAATGAAACTTTCTAACTTTTTTTTCTGGCTTTATTACTGGGAAAGTTATGAGATGACTTGAGTTTGCAAGTACTACTCTAAGGCAACTTCGCGTAAGACCCTGTAACTCACAGGGTGTTTAGGATAGACACCGCTGCCCTTTTAGACAATTTTTAATTCATAAAGAACCACATTGCCGAATACTAGAGTATGGTGGCTTAGAATTTTAACACCCTGTATAAGCCTATAAATTTTTAATGTTGCAAATAAACTGTGTAAAATTTGGTAAGGAAATGAGTAAAATATATGAATGAAATGAAAATACTAAATAATATGTTTCGACCAGTAACTAAAGGTCACAACTGATGCATAATGAAATCAGCAAAGTAAATGGGAGTATAAACTAAAAATATGTTATTGCATTGAAGCTGTGGTCGTTTGTGTATGTAAGTATGTTTTTACAAATTGGAGTAAAAGTGAGAAAGGATATGTTATCCTTTTTACATTGCAAAATATCATCTATGCGTTTTTGTCTTATTTCTAGTACAAACAAAAAAAAATCTTTTACTTACTTGCAGGATTTAGTTGGAAGCCCACTAATTTCAAAAAATATTACAGACAATTAATGGAGGGAGTATACCGATACTAATTAATCAGTTTGGCAACAAAATGTTTGAACATTCCCTCAACCTAAATAACAATTTTGTTCGTAAAGTGCTATGTAGTAAAAATGAATGTGTAAATTTTCAAAGCAAAGGTGAAGTAAGTATATCTCATTTTGTTAGTTTTTGAGTGTCAAAGGTGAGGACCTTTTGTTTTTTTTTTTTTTTTTTTTGATGAGGTAAATGAAATTTTTGAAATATCCTGAAAACAAATATGCATCCAATTATGGTCAAGTGTTCAGAAGCATTTCTCAGTCAAATATGTGAAAATATGAGCTTAGTTCAGTCAAAGCATCCAAATTTAATATGATACTGCATATATCCTTTTCTCTGTTTGTTTTTAAATTACTGTATTATATATATATAAACGGAAATTGCATTTTAATTCAATCATAGCAATTTGACTTACGATGAATTGCACTGAACTGCACAATTCACATATTGAATGCATAGGTATATGTATGTGTATGTTCTTCAAAAGCCTGAACTCAGGCACATTGAATTCAATCCTCATGGCATATAGTAATACTAAATAATTGCAAATTGCAATTTTCAATGTAAATATTTGAATGTATTTAATTTATTACAACATCTATTTGCAAATTGATAATGAAATTTTAATGTTAGACAGCTTAACATTTAAATAATTGTTGATTTTACTGAGCCTCAATTAGTGAATAGTTTCAAAATGTAACGCATGTCCTTGTGAAATGATTATATTGTATTTAATTAAAATAATTGAAAGTACTTTATTTGGTTAATTTAAAATTGGTAAAAATTGTTCAATCGTAATGTAATAAAATTTATTGTTTGTTCATGTAAACGATATGTTTTTAAATTAAAAATAAAGTCAATAGCCCTGGCAGCTAGTTCTTTGTAAGTATTAATTGTAATTTTAATTATAGTTAATAAAGAAATAATAATAATAATAAATTAAAATTAATACAGCCTAGAACGGGCCTCGGTTTAGTTGTTTTCTTAACGTCACGTAGTGTAAAACACGTTTATTTTTTAGCCAAAACACTGCAGGTAATTCAGACAACAAATTACGTAGATTTCAGTATAGTTATGTCATATTCGGGATTTTGATAGCTTAATAACACTATATGTTGCCATAGGAGATAAATTTATTACATACATACATAAGATTAATAGTAGTACGTATTTAGTAATGAATATGTGCCTACTAATTTTTCAATTCATCATAAGAAAAATCCTAACCATATGTTTTTAATAAAAATTAAATCATTGGATACATGCATATAAATCAAAACGTTTATTTTAATTTCAGAATTTTATGCTCGTACTGTCATTATTTCTTTTAAGATATTCTCTCGTTTATCATCGTCTTTTTCATTTTCATAAGAATGTAGTAAATCAAAAAGTACTTTGTTTCTCGATATACCATCTGATGTGAATTTTGATTCCAAATCTTTTGCGGCACTTATAAGCTTTGTATTTCTGTCATCGTTTACTTTCTTTGCGGCAAAAAGTAAGCTAAACAAACTCATTCCAATCAGTGAAGTTTCTTTTGTAGGCATTGAACCCGGTAGCAAGCTGTTCATTATAATAAACTGCATGCTATCCAGAACTGCCTTCTTTTCATCATTACTTGAACTGAGCTCAGCGCGTGCGGCATCATCGATGAATTTTTTCAACGCTGCAGACAATTTGCCACGTGCTTCGACTGGTATATCACTGATAATTTTTTCAGAACTTTTTCTTGTTACTGATAGACCATCACTGTACATGGTGCTTGTGATGGAGTCGACATACGTGAAGAACTCTTCTATTACGAATTTTTCTTCAATTTTGGCAACTTTGTGAGAATGTACAATCTGAAAAATGTACTGAGTTTAATAAGAACTGATACGTTTACTTTTAATTTTTACTAAGTTTTTACCTGCAAAGTTAGTAAAACAACACATATATTATATAAAAATTTCATTTTGAAAATTAAAATTTGGTTTCGCTTCAGAAGTCTGTCTGTGCGCAAAGAGTTACAAGTGACAACTAAAACTAAGAAGTCACAAAAGCTAAAACGTTAATTATTTTCCTTTATATCTCTTCCATTTTCGTTATTTATTATTTCAATTAACACTTTGATATTCATAAATTTTGAATATTTTAATTATAATCTCATTAAATTTTTTGAACGTGCTTTGTTTGATACTTCGCTAAAAGTTTTGCGTGGCTATTAATTGAGCAAAATTAATTATCTATGGATTAATTTAAAGTTCAAAAGCTTAGTTTTTGCGTTAGTTAAAATTTTATTTTCTAAGAAATGATATAATTTTTTTATTGCTTGGATAAAATAAAAGCGATAAATGAGCTCACAACTGAAAGCTCTCGCAAATACTCTACGAGCTTTGCGAGTATAGTAACTAAGCTTGTATTAATGACTGCTGTTGATTGTATCATCTATAAGATTTTACAGAATCAAAATTTTAAATTTTTTCACTTCCGCCCACTTTTGGTACAATTCAAGATATAAGTATACGATCTGTATCCGTATAACAAACAAAGCTAAAATTATTTTTTCTATTTGTTTATCTTTGTTATTGTTACTCTCCAGATATGACACATTTTCTATCAACTTTAATAGTTGTATTGAACTAGAGAGCTGAGTGCTCATAAGTATAGTGTCTACTGTGGAAGCTGTAGAAATTTAGAAATTAAGAAGAAAACGAACAGCTTGCATGATTATTCTGCACTTCAATGCAATAGCCATAAATTTTTTCGAGTTCTTATAAGATCATGTCAATCTAAAAAATTTCCCACTAGAGCAGCCAGCAGGTTATCAAAAGGAAATCTGAATGACAAATCATGCCTAAAATGTTTCCATATCAGTATTGTGGCTCAATTTAATTATCAAGTATCACAATGTACCTAATTAGCCTTCGAGCATTGTTGCCACTTGGATTCTATTTTGAGCAAATCTTACCCTAACTGTAAAGTTGTCTTAACGAGTTCCGCCCTCATACAACCATAACTTTCATACACGCACATTCAAAACGTATGGTAAGCAGAAGTTGAAGAATTATGTAAAAAACATGATGTAAAGACATGAAAGGCCACGGTATCTGCTGCATAAAATCAATAAAAATCAAATTTTAAAAGATGTCAAAAATAACAAAATGTTGCAAAAAAAAACGAACACTTTACAATAACAATCACAGCAACCAATCTTCAGTGGAAATTAAATTTATTGGGGTAAAAACATGAGGAGCTTGGGAAATTACAACAAAAAATTTAGAGTTTCCATGAGTTTGGCAGCAGTTTCCAAAGAAAATAAAAAAGAGGGTGCTGAAGTTGATGATGATGATTATGATTGTGGCCATGTTAATAATAATGTTGGTGTTGGCTTCCTAACTAATGAAGATGCAGCCATATGTAATGAAGTATAAACTGAAAAAGTTTCTTTTTCTTGTTATTTTTATATTTAAATTGTTATGCTTGGAGTTTTTGCAAGTTCCTAATGAAGGTATGTATTTATTGGCAATAAACAACAATGCACAGTAATTTGATTAATGTAGAACTTCGAGAAGTATTTTTCTGCTTCATGTTACTTTTTTTCTTATAGCTAAGTAAATAAATAAATGTATATACATATGTATGTTTAATAAGTGTTACAACTTTGGTGTGATTAATCATAACCAAATAAATTGGGAATTATTTTGACACTCTAACCATGACAGAATGTCAAAAGTTATGCAAAGCTACATAATTTAATCTTGCTGTGAAAAAACTTTTTAGAGCACATGTGCAATTGTTGGATACGTTGGTAACTTTTGAAATTGACTAATATCTACATATCGTTCATTCCATAAAGAGCTGCATACTTTTTTAACTTTTTTCTCTGATATTTTCGTATTTTATATATTGCCTAGTGCTTATCTGAAGGTGCATTTTGAACATATTCAAACTTGAAAAACATTTATTTTCAAAAAACTGAAGAGTATTTAAAAATTTCACAGTATAAGTTACAAACAATTTAATCATTTAATTATTATAGATTTATATAATTACTCCGCGGTCGACGTTTGTACATAATAATTATACAAGAACAATAATAAATTGAATGTAAATATCGTGCGTGGGAAATTTCGATTTGAAAGCAAATACTTTTTTAGGTTTGATTGATAAATACTATAAAAAAAAATCAAAAAAAAAATGTTCTGCATATAGATCATTTTTATAAATAAAAAAATTAATGCTTAAATAAATTAAATAAAAGTAAATTATTTTTGTTTTAATAACATTAAAGCATTTTTAAAGAAAAACCGACTCTCAAATAATTTGTGAGTCGAATTTCAAAATACTCCTAACTTTTTTTCAAAATAAAATTTTTTAGATTTAATATATATTATATTAAATATAAGTATATAAAAATCAAACATTTTAAAGAAAAAGTCCAAAAAGTGTCACTCATTTCTTGCTTTTCCACCTATGCTGGCATATGCATTTTCTCAATGCCAAAACTCACACCTTGCGCTGATACTACGCATGATTGTGCAAGATTTATTTTCATTTATTTGCACAAATCATCCATTGAAAACCCATTTTTATGCTTGGCAATTTTACCATTTTTTTTGTTTTGTTTTTTACATGCGGACGCCTCATCATTTTGGTTATCTTTGCTGCTTATCGTTGCTTTTTATTTGCTTTCTCTGCCATTTTTAAAGCTACCAGCCATCAATGATTAATGATGGTCTTTTTTCTGCTCTTTTTACTTCTTGTACTTTGTTGTCTTCTGAGAGAGCAGCAGGTCCTTTTTTTCAAGCTTTGTGCGCTTCTTTTGTTTACAAAAGACATTGTGTTTCATATAGTTGGTGGCGGTGTTTCGTGTATTTGTTGGTTTTCCCTTTTGGTGACAAATTGTTATTCCTCAAGGATATTGTACGGCAGCATACAAGGCATCACAGCAGTGATGGTGATGTTGTAAAGGATGAGTTGTACTAACAAACATTTAAACTAAACGAGTGCTTAGCGACTTTGTTTTTGACCAAAGTGTTAAGTAAACGTTTCACTTTCTTATGCTTTTTTGTTTTGTCTTTTACCAAAAATAATCCCTTAAAGTGATGTCCATTAATTTGTTTTGAGGAATAATAAATAATTTTAACCAGCTTAAAATCAAATGCAATACGCTCTGAGAAATTGTTTTTGCGAAAGTTTTCTTACTAATAGCTCTGGATAATCTTACTTAAATTTAAATGATAAATTATATATATTACATATTCGATTTATATGTTCATTTGAAGTTAACTAACATAATACTTAAAAAAAAAAAAATTTCGCCTCAGGTTTACACTTTCAAGATATAAGCAGAGGAAAATCAGTAGCATACTTCGAGCGTAAATGCCAGTGCTACCCAACAGATTTGTAATTTGTCTAATGTGGATTTTAAAATAAAAAGAAGAACATCTTTTTGCAAAATCTACAGATTGTTTAATGTTTAATATTCTATTCAACTGCTTTTGACGCATTGCTGCTATAACAATAGCAAGGTCGTAAAAACTTATCAGATGACATGCAAAAATGTTGAAAATAATAACTTAAGTATTTTTCCTTATTCTCTTTCTTATTTAACTGCAAAAATAGAATGCAACAACTTTTATAACAAAACATTAACAATATTTTTTGCAGATGATACTTTTGAGAATACTTCAAAACTATTTCATCGGGACATAGTTTAACCCATCCACTCCCATGAAAATGTTAGCCCGACATCATAATTTATGTTTTTCATTATCAATAGAAATTTTGAGCCAGACTTACAAAGTAAACCAAAGTCCCCATGAAATTGGTATTTGAATTATATAAATAATTTTTGAAAAAATCCAAAGATCGGACTAGAACTGCCTGGATAAATTTTATCTGCTCACTATATTTCCGTCTATAGTTCTTTTCCATTATGTTACATATTCATTTTCAATTTGATTCAATCATAAACGCTCAGGATTTAAGTCAAACATATACAAATCTGTGATTTTGAAATTCTTCACCAGGCATAAATCTCCTCCAAGTATACTAAAGCTGTGGACTACAACATTTCGAAGAAACGTGAACCTGTAATGTTTTTGAAATGATGAATTCATTTTTCGTTTATTCAACTTAAAAATGTACGACTTTAAAAGACATCTGAAAAGTCGACTGCTGTTAAAAAGAATCGAAAACAAAACATCAAAAAAGTCTGTGAATTTATGTTAGTTGAATACTATAAAAAAACACAGAAAAAAACTATAAAATTGAATAAAAAATAACATAACAATCACAAGTACAATGCAATTGCAATAAAGTTACCAAGGTACATTACACTTACACCTTACACGGTTGGATTAGTCACATTTTACGTATTTGAAGATAGCCCACACTATCTTAATAGTCTTGGACCTTTGATGACCAAGTGATTTTCGATATTAGGAGTAGAAGTATTCGATATTTGTGAATATTTCCGATGTATTAATATTAAAAGTTGTTGGTACTATTCTATACTCTCCAACTTATATCTATTTTGTTATAGCTTTCGATTAAATTTGGTAGTGGATAGGTAAGCAAATAAAAAAAATTAAACGTAACACTCAGAAACTTCAATTTATTAACACATTTTAAAATTTTTTTTTGGGGTATTGATACTGGGATATTTGGACAATATAAACTTCATTATTGTGGTTATTTTCAGTTTTTTTTTTCGCTGCTACTAAAATATCGACCATTTTCTACAACTGCACTGATACAAGTACATTATTACCAGATTTGATAAAGAGCTGGCAACTCTTGATAAAATAGATCTGAGTTTGGTTGGATTAGATCACAATGAAGGAGACACCTACATGGGTAGGTGTTGAATTTTTCAATCCTTTGTGATGCATTTTCACTTTACGCTTTCGTTATTTTCTGTCAGAATTTTTTTTTTAAGTTTTCACTTAATGCTATGTAGTATAGGTATGTATGTACCTACAATGCGCATTGTGGCATGTGTCTTGCTTTAGTATATTTGACAGAAAATTGCCGTTGAGACTTAAAGTAGAAAAGTTGACATTTCACACGTTAACATGACTACAAATGCTGCGAAGGATAAAGATAATAATGGTACGATGAAAACGATGAAAGCTATGTAGATGGAGACTAGCAACAATGTAGCAGATACATAAAGGAAAAGTAAGCAGAATATTTTCTTTTTTTCTTTTAATTTTCTTTTATGGTACCTGCGAATGACCCCAGCTTTCCGTGAAAGCAAAACACATTTTCGTGGAGCGGATGCGGGCAAAAAAGATCAGGGATTGTATATGAAGAAATATTTTTTCTGTGATGTTGAAAATTCAATGCCGATTACGACTTTATGGTAAAGCTTTGGAGAGAGTTTAGACTCCAGAAAACCACCCTTGATTCAGCTCCTGCTCAATATAATATTGTCTTTTACTTTTTTTTTTTTTACTAAGCGTTTTTCCATGAAACGTTTTCACTGCATTTTTTCATATAACGAATAGCAAGGACAATAAAAAAATGTATGTTCAATGTAATTTCGAAATTGAAATTCCTTTAACGTCGCATATATATTCTCTTCTTTGTTTTTGCAAAAAAATTGGAATATTATTCTTTTCTTGCATTTTTTTTTAAGCTGCCGTTATCATTGTTGCAGATGCAATCACTGCCACGGCTTTTGACAACGTAAGTCTTTAAGATTTATGAGTAAACGTGACTTTTTTACTGGTAAAGTTTTATGAGCTCTTTAAGCAATGAAATAATGTATGAAAAAATAAATTTGATATTTTTCAATATATATTCCCTAAAAGCGTCAACTCTTACGTCGATCTACCTCTTCACATTGTTATGTATTTACTTTTGTATTATTCGCAGTAATGGATGAATAAAATTGAAATTAACGTAGATCTACCCAAGTGAAAATTTGATGAAATTTAGTATTCCGGTCACTTCTTCAATTATACTTTTGTGAAATTGAACAAAATCGGTCAAAGTCGCCTACAGTTCGTAGAAATTAAATATTTTACCTACATATATAAAACGCTATATTGAGATTGTTATCATATGCCCAGTAGACAAGGGCAGGAGCAGTCAGCGTTTCTAGAAGGCTTTCTTTTGGCAGCAGCAGGTCTTCCCGCTAAGCAAGCCTGATAGAAATGTTCTTCAAGCAAACTTGTTTGAAAATAGGTTTCAATCAAATGCTCGCGGCATCGAGAAAATTTTAGTCGGACCCTTAGGAACGCCATTTGAAGAGATTACGATTTTCGTGGCATGATGTTAAAGCAAATAATCGATATCTCGTTTGTTTTTAGAGATATCGATACATAAAAATTGTTATGTAAAATGAGACCTTTGAGGGCCAATAACTCAAAATCCTGTCACACGATTTTATCGTGTCCACTGTGACTTTTGTTTAGGATTCCAAAAATTAACTGTCTGCAAAATGGGAGTATTCGATTGAAAACCCAGTTTTCATACAAATAGTGAGGAATCCTTTAAATTTTTACCATATTCACTTTTATTTAAATTTAGGATTCGGTTAGGCTGCCTATCCATTTAATTTAAGCTCTTCAAGCTCTAATATTTGACATAAATGTAAGCTGTTACATTAACAATTAAATGTTACAAACAAAAAAATGGCGAAACATCAGGTTGGCTACCTCAAGGTTTGAGACATGATTCAATAAAGCAACTCTATATATTTTATTTCTATTTATATTCTCGAATTGAAATATATGTACATATGTGTAAACTTCTAAATATCTTTTCCAACCATGAACTTAATTGTATGTTTGAACATTAAATTAAGCCATTTTGTGAAATTTAATACCCTTAAAGCAGATGTGATATTCTTAACCATATGTGTGCTGCATAACATCAACATTAGGTGGTAACAAAAGGCTGGATCAAACTTACTTAATAACCAACTCCATGTGCCAGTTCATAATATTTACCCCTTACTATGTGACCCTTAAATACAACAAAGTGAACTTAAGCACACAACATATGTTAAAATTACTATGTTGATACGCAATAAAGGACATTTTAGTGTTATTGATAAGAATGCCGGAAATTTATGTAACAACAGAGAAGTGATAAAAATCATCAAGCCATAATGCTAAGTAAGGATTCGGATGTTTGCCACAGTAATTGGTACTAATGTGGTTAGTACGGAAATTAAAAAAAAAATCTACAAAATAAGCACAATAAAAAGAGCTTAGATAAAAAAGGGTCAACTTTATGAAAGAAAACTTTAATGCAAAATTATAATGCCTATAAATTTGTACACAAAAGTTTTAGACAGGAGTAGGAAATAAAAAAGATAAACGTATGTATTGTATATTCTCTTAGTTTCTTGTGAAATTGAAAATGAGTCATTTACCAATTTATGCAATGAGAAATTATTGTATTGAAATATCTTGCATGGCCTGCGGGATATGACGCTATAAAAATTAAACTTTAGATAGGCTCCACACCCTTGTCAGAGTTCTAAAATTCTTGAAGCATACCCCAATCTAAATGTTGTTCACGTACCTATATGCACCAAATCCTCAATTTTTATCAAAATCGCTGCATCCGTTTTTGAAATAAGTTTAGCCATATAAAGACTTATATACTATAAACTTATATATAATGGATTTAAAGTATGCAGAAAATCAGCAATCAGCAGTAAATAAAAAACTTTACCTAACACGCACCGTACTATTAAAGAAAATTTCAGCACAATGCAGTTATTTAATTTTGTAATAAAAATGAATCAATCCCATTATGCAACTATACCATTCCGGATTTTGTACACCTTTACTCTTTTGTATTCTCTCAAATTGCATTTATTTTCATTATCATTCATTGTAACGCCCATCACACTTTGCAAATTTCATTCAATCATCTGTTATGGAAATTCCACATTTCCTTCCTGTCGTGTTGGCTTTGCCATTATTGCTATTCATTGAGCGATTTTACTTTATCAGCATTATTTTATGCAGTCATTTCATTGTGTTGTGATGCACTGCACCGCAATGCCATTTAAAATTAATGTTGATCCTTTTCAAATGAAATTGTAATATTATATTATGAATACACTTTTATTATCAATATTAACAGCGTTGAACACAGAGGAAAATTGTTCTGACAGCATTTGCAGATATATATAGGTAAGGAAAACTAAAAAAAAATGTAAGTGAAATGACTGAGAGAAACTTTTAAATATAGCAATATGCGCAGCTGTTATCAAAAAAAATCATTAATATTTGAATTTAAACGACTTCGTAATAGCAATTTACTACTCAAAAAAAAAATCCTTCAGTGAAAATGTATCAAAGAGCATGTTTTTCGAAGAATTTTAATCAACTGAACCCTTTGTCATGGATTTCTACATAACAAACGGTCTATACTTAATCGGAAATCAAATTTTTAAACATCTTGGGAAAACAAAAAACTTTGTATTAATCGGAAACTTTTGAAAATATGAACACGTGTACAATACCATGGTTTTAGAAAAATTTTTCATCTGGAAGCATTAAGTTGGATTTTGAACTTAAGTTATGTGTTTATTCAAAATTTTATGATTTTTAACATCTTTCTTTAAATTTCAATGACGTCATTTACTTTCTCTAAAACATGTATGTATATTAGGGTGATTCAATTTTTTTTTTTTTATTTTACTCAGGTTTAATAGTAACAGGTACACGAAAGAAGAATTCTGGTGGAAATTGAGTTCATAATATTAATATTTACTGGTGGCTCATCGAGCTTTTTTGTTTTCTATACGATTTGTATGAGATGATATGGCTTACTAGATAATTGTCTCTATATCTCGTGAAAAAAGAATCTTACAAAAGTGAAACCTAGCCCATCCAAAAGAGCATAAAATTTTCTATAAAAAAGTAATGTTTTATTTTTTCGTGGAGGTAATATTTCGTTAGTTTATTAACTTTCGAAAAATTTAAGGATATTTCAAAGAATGAGAAAAATTTATTTTTTTTTATTATTTTTTGTTACTGTTTTTTTTTTTTTTTTTTTATAAAAAATTTTATGTTCTTTCCGATGGAGTTAGTCTCGTTCGTGTGAAACTTTTTTTTTACAAGATTTGCTGGAAACTGTCAAATAAGGCATACTTTCCCATATAAATCGTATGGAAAACAAAAAAGCTCGATCAGTAAATTTTAATATTATGAACTCTCCTTACAAGTTATTTTTAGAAAATTTTATGCTCTTTCCGATGGGCTAGGTCTCGCTTCTAGAAGATTTTTTTTCACGAGATATAGAGACATATATCTAGTAAACCATTTCTTCCCATACAAATCGTATGGAAAACAAAAAAAGCTCGATGAGCCACCAGTAAATATTAATATTATGAACTCAACTTCTACTAGAATTCTTCTTAAGTGTAGCTGCTACTATTAAACCAGTTTGAAATAAAAATAAAAAAATTTGAAACACCCTATGTCCTCGATTTTACCCATTTTCCTGAAAGTGTCACCTATTCTGAGATTGAAAAGCGAAATTGAAGTGAAATTCAAAAACTTTTAAAAATATTAAACGCTCAATATGCTGTGGATCACTTTTCCAAATCTAGGGTTTTTTCATTAGAATCGGGCAAGAGCTAACAACACATTCTTGAAGTATGAGATGACGGAAGTTAGTGTTACCTTAAGCATCCAATTTGACAAGCCGTTAACCGATTCTAGTGAACTTAGTGTTATTTTGCAGAGAAGATACGTATATAACTTATGGAATATTATGATGTTGTACATATTGATTTATTTATATGGTTTAGTCTTTAAGGAAACTTGTTTCATTTGACTCAAATAAATGAAATGAAAAATGAAATGAATACTGTTTTATAGCGTGAAACTGAAAGGATTCAAAATTGTGAAGAACTTGTTGTAACCTCGGATATTGTTAAAGAAACTTGACATATTATATGTATATTATTATATACATTATTATATAATATATTATTGCTATATATTGCAGTTCTATAAGAATTAAATGTTTAAATTTCTGCGTGTTAAGTTTTGGTAAATAATTTTTTTAAGTCTACACGCTATTTATTGTTTTGCATGTGTATGCAATTGAGAATACAAACAAATTACATGAATATGCCACAAGCTATAAATTTAATTATATAAATTTAATTTAATCGCATATGAACATTTTTAATTTTTATTGATGCGACAAATGCTGCGAGGTATTTAATGTATAATAATGCCATAAATGCAGCATTTTATTGTGTTATTGCTTAAAACCCATCGAAGCAAATTAGGTTATTTAAATTTGATTGGTATTATATGTATATGCAAATTTTTTATTTCATTATTTGATAACAATGAAATCCTTGGCTCAGCAGCCGCCACACAGTGGTCACAAATACTGAAGAGCTGGCCAAAATTTGGAAAAAAAAAATTTTATTGCGGTGCTTTTAAGTATTGATAGGCATGTATCAAATGACTTCTAAAACATATTTTGACATCTTGATTTAATGATAGATGTTCTTACTTTCCTGTGCAATTAATTTGTAAGCTTAAATCACATTTTGTTCATGTAAGGAACGAAAAACAACGTTATCTCTAAGGGCTCATAAGATAATCAATCAATTCCACAAATTAATTAATTAATTTTAAAGTATGCTAAAGCCAAATAAGAAATTATATTTTTAAATTTTTAAGGAATGAAGTCACTCGTTCAAGCATAAAAAATAGCCTTACAATCTAATTATTTTTGAAACTTAATTCGAAAAGTTTATTTAATTTTATTGCTAATTTGAAATAAGAAATCTCAAGAGAATAATTTCATTTCATAAACTCTTTTCCAGAAATTGGTTAGGCTTTTTTAAGGCCACCATTTTGTTTTAAATTCATTATAAGTGCTCTCAAAAATATGTCAATATCGAGTTTCATATAAATTGGAAAATTTTATAAAAATTGAAAGTCGTAATTTTTTTGAAAAATCTAACCCTAAATTCGAAATCAGTCATTTCGAAAACTACTGATCATGGAATTTCATAATTTTGGTTCAAATTTTTAGGATTTTAGACCACTGTGCTCCGCTGCGTAGTAAATATTCGCCTTGGGTTGAAAAACAGAAAAACCGCTGATTCCAGCTCCTTTCATATAAGTCTACGCAAGCTATTTTGTTTGAAACAATGTTGCAAATAAAGTTGCCGACTCAGCGAACTCAGCAATATAAATGAAAATATTTTTATTTCACATCAATTTTAAGTTGCCAATGTGCAAAAATTATCAAGTCAAGTCAGCCACTGAATAGCACTCATACCCGTTCTAAATTTTCATTAAAGATTTTCATGTGAATTTCAAATCAAAAAAGTTTATCCTTTTTGTTTTCATTATGGTATTTCATACTTATTGTTAGCATGACTCAAAAGTTTCCTATTTTGTCGCAGTGACGTTACAAAAACTATGTTTATTTCTTAGCTACTGACGGTAAAAAAAACACCATGGGTAGTAGATTGGCTGATGACTTAATGCCAGTCATCATGCAATTTGTCTTCCAAGGTGTTAAAGTAGCATTTTACGCCATTTGTTTGCTCGATAAAGTTTTATTTTAAAATGACCTTTAGATTCAAGAAGCAACAAAGGCAACAAAATTCAATTTTTCACATGACGTGAAAAGGGCGTATGAAAATGTTTTTTTTTTTTTTTTGGTAAATAACGATCAATGTAGTAGTGGTTGTGAACGACTGACTTACATTTTTCGTACTAAATATATATGTGTTGTCATTTCTCTACTGCGATTTTATGAAGGGATATTAAATTGTTTGGTCATGTAAGCCAAAAAGGCGTTAACCGGTATCATTCAGGGTAGATTAACATAGTGGAAACTGTTGTTTTCTTCTGCAAAATCGATTTGTTAATCAACACACAAACAAAATGTATAAGCCAAAGATGTTGAATGATTCGAAAAATGTTGGAAATGTTAAAAATATCGAACAATGTTGAAGAAGTCGAAAAATTTTGAGAATGTAGAATAATCTTAAAAAAGGTGTCGAGTCAGGAAATAATAAAACAAGACGAAAAATTGTAGAAAAGTCCAATAATGTTGAAAATATCGATATATAAGAAAGAGTAGAAAAAACTTGAGAAAGTCAAAATATGTTAAAAAAATTCGGAAAATCTTGGAGAATTTAAAAAACTGTGGAAAAAGTCACAAATATTTAAATGAGAAAAATTTTGACGAAATTCTTTTTAATAAATATTTCTGCCTAGATGTCAGAGTCTGTTGAATTTATATAGGTTACTCCTAATTGGTAGACACGTACTAAAGAAGCTGTAAAGCCTATCTTTCAATACATTTGTGAATGATTTTAAAAAAAAAAATTCTGATTTATTTTAAATTCTCTAAATGTAGAAGACTGCTTTAATTTACTTTACTAATAAATCGATATAAACATTTTTGTTGTATGTTTCTTTTGATATCAAAACTCTGCCAAGTTTTTCAAATGCAAATCATTAAATTGTACAGAAATATGTCACATTATGTCAATATCTTTAAGGCGTTATTGAGTTAAACATTTCACTTCATTAGCACGCTTAATAAAAAAATCTAATTTCATTCCCTTGATTTTTCCGTCCGCCACTGGATAATTTATCTGCCGGAATGTCATTAGCGGTGAAAATGTACATACCAGCATCCGTCGTATAAAATACCAAACCTACATTTCAGTTATGATAAAAAGTTAAGAAAATAAATCATACTCGCAAATTAACTCATTGGTTGATAAATACACGTGCAAGCATATACTCATACATACATACACGAATACATTCATATAAAATATTCATACATGAACATACACGTACCCGCTTTGCACCCTCTGGGAAATTCAATTAACATTATGAAACCTACACAAACATCAAATAAATCCTAATTTTTCTCCTTACAAGATGTGCACCTCATACGCCTGTAGCTAACAGTTGAAAACCTCCAGCGGCAAAAAAACCTCATAATCAGTTTTAGTCAGTTAAAAAACTTGTAAAGGTGTAATCTTTGGCCTCGCTAAAAAATAAATACCCTACTCATTAGAATGGTATTTGCTGGCTATACTTGTAATTATGATGCCACGCTTTCTTAACAAAATACGCTCACTTTTTATCTTGTGCTAGCTGGGTTGCCATTTTGAAAATTGAGCTCCCTGCCTTCTTTAAAAAAAAAGCAATTTTTCCCTCAAGTCCAAATGTCCAATTTTGATGACATTTTTTATTTTGCTTAGCAATATTAAAAAAATAATTCATATAAAATTTAATTTTCTATGGGCAAAACTTGCTGACACTTTTTTCTTTTTTTTGCTCGTTAAACACTAATTTGAAATCATAAAATTCGTGCAATTCTTGGGTATTTCAAAAACTTTTTCATACATACCAGCCCCTCGACTTTGACATGAAATTCCGGACATTTGCCAACCTTGCATTAAAAGTGCTACCCCCTATTACCAGAGTCCGTCCAATTTTTTGCCAGGGCTTGTTCGAACCTTTGTAAGATTTGGTTACATTATCTTTCTCAATATAAATTTCGTTTGTGTAGGCTTTAGGCGAACTTACTTCCGAACTTACGATTTCTAAGCACAGAAAAGCCGACAGACGGATAGAATGGTAACTTCGGAGACTTCGCCCCGATTAATAGCTTTTTTCTATACCTGCCGTGCCATTTTTATGCGTCACAAACGAAATGGCAAAATGAATATACTTACCATGTACATATGTATTTATGTACACATGTCGGGTATATGAAAAAAAAAAGAAACAAAATGTCATTAATTTTCAGCATCAGCGACAAATTTCATCGCTTGAATGCGTGTTCCCAAAAGTAAACCTCATTAAAACCAGATGTTGTTGATTAGGTACAAACATGATTTTGTGAACATGGTCTCTTTGGCATTAGGCACCAGTAAGTATTCGAGCGGTACAGCATTGGGCAATTCAAAAGGCGCACATTAGATTTGTAGTGAAAAAAGTGAAAACAAACCTGAAATTTTTAAGGATTTAATTTTCAATGTTTTTATTAAAGAGCAAATCATTTTACCATAGACATTTACCAAACACATTTAATAGCTGAAAATTCTTTTTGTTCTTGTAGTTTACTGAAAAAATTAAAAAAATTTTACATCACGAAAGAGTATAATTATTTCAATGTTTCAGTTGCTTAAGGTGCAGAGCAGTACTTACGAAACACAAATAACAGCATATAAGTATTTTTCGAAAATTCAAAAGTGGAGACTACAGTTATTCGTTACTAATAGATTTTTTAATTCTTAATCCTAATCGAACTTCACGTTGGAATTTTACGGCATTTTTGTCCGTATAAATATAGGTAGACAAGAAAAACATATTGGTACAAAAAAAAAAAATATCCTCGATAGATCACAAAATTTGATAAAATATTGTTTGAATCTAGCTTTTACTTAATTCGTAAACTTATCACTTATAGCCCAAAAAATATAAGATTGTAGGTAAAACACTTTCAAGAATGAATGTTGGTGAAAACGGTTGACTCGGTACTATAAAGTAAAAATTGGATGGGGCAACCTCTGTAATCAGGCCCGCATTTAGATATTTTCCGCCCTTAAGGCGTTCACAAATTGCCACCCTTCTTCACTTGTGAATATGAACAAAAAAATTGTTTAATATGAAACGTGAGGACCTTTTTTTTTATTTGCTTGTCAACATTTTTTTAGGTAGTTTAGGGGGCGACATTCTCCTGTGTAACTCTTACCATCACCAATGCAAAAAAAAATAAATTAAAAAAAATTTTCAAAGTTCCCAATATTTGCCGTCCCTAAATTTTTGCCACCCTAGGCACTGGCCTAGTGTGCCTGTAAGGTAAATCCGGGCCTGTCTGCAGTCTAATGAGTTGTAAATTTACTCATTTACTCAAACTTTCGAGGTACATCACGGAGGGTGGTGGGAGTAATGTTGGTTTCCAAGCGTTGAATCGTAGCTGGCTTATCGACGAAGACTTTTAACTTCGCATACCTCCAAAGAAAAAAATCCAGGTATGACCAAATCCATTTCAAACCATGCAGCCGGACTAACTCTAAATCTCGGAATTTTTTGCCGATTATATATATTGTTTTTCAGAGGATATAAGAGGACACATATTCCCCCGATTTGATTAAAAAACATAATGATCGATATTGAATTTTCACCATCACTAGGGTGGTCCCGGTTCCCAAAAGTGCACAATTTCGGTTCATTTCCGAAATCATTTTTGCGATTAATCTTTAAATATTCTTATAATAGAAAACTATATGTAGGTTTTAGAAAAAAAGAGACACCCCAATGTACACCTTACCTTTTCTTTTGCAATTTGAATTTAATGGTATTAAGTCAATTTATAGCTTAAGCCGCACAAATTAATATGAAAGTAATTTCTATGTGGGAAGAATTTAGCAGCTTATCATTAAATTATCTGAATAATAGAGGTCCTTATTGTAGTATTATTTTCTCTATTTATAACAAATAAGCGTTCCTTGAGTGCTCTCGTATGTGTTATAAGAATCACATGTCTTCATTCTTACGTTTAAGGCTATTTATGTTTATCCATAATAATATCGTATTTTGATTTTCTTTACTGGCTTCATTTTTCTAAGCAGAACAATGAAAAACACATAGCTCGTGACAGTAAATTTGAGTTTCATAAAATCATGTATCTACATATATTAGGGTGGTCTTTTTTTTAATGAATTTTATATAAAAATTCTCTCAGTATACATTAGAAGAGAAATCCTACACCATGGAAATCATCGAATGCTTAGAGAGGGTGTGACAGGTATAGAAAAGTGTTTATATTCTTGAGCAGCGTCACCACCTGAGTCTATGCCATGTCCGTCTTTGTGTCTGTCTGTGGAAATCACGATAATAGAAAAACCAAGCAATATTAGTGAATGTATATCGGACACAGACTTCAACTTCGTACATGGTTCTTGGGATTGAAGAGTACAAAATCGGTTTACGTACACTCCTTTTGCTCTTATAAATATAACATAGGAATTGGTTTATCTCTATATGTATACTAAAAAATGTACACTTACATAAGAGTTAGAAAAATAAAAGATTCCAAAAAAAAGCACCCTAATGTATAGATAGTTACTTAATGAATGCAAACGTACATTGGCATTTCTTTATTATAATTTTTGTGCAGATTTTATTTGAGATTCAAGTAAAAATGTTTAAAATTTTTTTTTTTTGTTAACATTATCAGTGATCGAAATAATAAAGTATGTTTTGTTAAGGCATTTTCATTGAAACACATTTTTTATTAAGGCGACTTGGGGGACGTCCATTAATTACGTGAGCTAAAATAGGGGGGGGATTCGTCAAAATCTCACCAAATCTCGCAAATATATATTTCATATGTATTCACTTACATATATTATTCTTGAGATTTGTTTGCTTTGTTAGGTTTGACGTACATACATAGTTCAAGTGTCAACATGCGCTTCACTCACATCATATTAAATAGACGTCAATGGGAGATAGTATATTCAACCTAAGCCATGCAAATATCGGTCATATGATACATTGATGTCATCAAGCAACATGGGGACATTTAGTTGTCTGTCAATTTGTCATAGCTTGGTAATTCAATTCAGAAATTATCAAACAGAAGTATGTGCGTGCGTAGACAGCAGGTGCTCAGCATGCTGTAGCACTGGTATTTACATCATAGATAACAAAAGAAATAGAGTTCAGAAAATAACAATAAAGTGATGCTTGAAAAATCACGTGATTGCATGGTGATGAGGCGCATTACGAATTACAAGGTATATGTTAATATATTTGTAATGGGAACAGTAGATCGTAAAAATAAATATAAGCTTGAATTTATAGTTAATTTAACCTAAGCAAGTAATTCAGATAATGACAAAGTTACTTACAGTTCACGGAAAGTAAATATGAGGCATCAGTTGCCAAAAGGAACGGAGCTGAAGTCTTGGATTTTGCTAATATTTTTTTTAATAGTATTTGATTAGTTGATGACTTGCAAACATTCATTTTGGCATATACATATTAAGCCATTGTTAATAAGTTAACACAGTTTTAAGTCACTGAAACAAATTTTAACTTAACGTCCGTACTTTTGATCTTATAATAATAAAAATATAAATAGATATATTAAAAAGTTAAAAGCCTTGAAGATAGATTCAAGAATACTGATGCAAAATCAATTTTTTCTATTACTATAGATACACATTTTGCAGGAAGTGAGTTCCACAGTCAAATAGTGAAAAAACAAAAAAAAAAATTAAAAAACCTGGTTAAGGAATTGAACATCAAAGAAAATTTAAAACTATTGAATAAGTCATAGTTCAATTATAAGAAAAAAAAATAAAAAAGGTTGATGAAAAATTTTGATTAATTCAAAAAATATTGATAGAGACTAGAAAAAGTTGACAAGTCTAATAAAGTTGAAGAAGTCGAGGGAATATGGTATATGTATGTTATTTAAAAAACGTTGAGAAAGACAAATAAAAAATTTAAAAATCTTTAAAAAGTCGAAAATTGTTGAAAAATCTTAATAAAAATCATGTTAAAGTTGGAAAAATTATGGAAAATATTGAAAATATGTTGAAAAGTAGGAAACATGGAAGATTTGAAAGAAGTTGAAAGAGATTGACAAGATTCAAACTAAGTATGTATGTGAAAAATGTAGAAAAAACGTAATACGTTGAAGAAGTTGAAAGAGTTTAAAAAAAAATTGAGAAATTCAGAAAGTTTTGGAAAAGTTTGATAATACCGATAAAAGTTTATATAAGGAGTTGAAATATGTTGAAAAGTCAATTAATGTTGAATAATTTGAAAAAGTCTTAAAAATTCGAATAAGTTGAAAAGGGAATATGGGAAATTTTGAAAAAAAATTTGGAAAAAAAAATTATCAACATGCTTAGAAATATCCTTTTCAACATATTTCTGCAGAGCAAAATTGAAAAGAACTGAGAACTTTCCAATGTTTTTTTAAATAAAAAAATTCACGAGAGGTGTCAAGTCAGCTATTGTGAAGCAACAACGAGTGAAAAAAAAATCCACTCAGTACTCAAAAACTTAAAGATGTAAGGAACATGACGGAACTATGTATGGTCACGTTTCGAAACTTTGTTCTGAGCACATTGGTGTCATTATTATAATCCCTCAGCTCAAGCTGGGCGTTAGTTAGCTTAGCTGGACATTGAAGAACAATTTCATATAGATTTGTGTAAGCGTTTGCTCACTATTACACATTAACTTATGAAAGCTAAAAAAAAATCTCATTGAATACATTCGCATTATGACATTTAGCTGAATTAAAAAAAACAAATGTACAATTACAAAACTGACACAAACAAAACCTCATTCCATTAGCCACTCGCTTAAGAAACATATACTTACATACCTATGTATATATGCCATACATACATTTTGAATATTCTCTAAACATCCAGTTAAATGCTCAACAGCGGATGCTGCAAACGTGCACTTGATTATGTCAAGTGGAAACGAGTGTCTTTATGTACAGTAAAGCAGTAGCTGCATCATCGCCACCATCACCACGCGTATCATCATTTGCCACCATTTACCACAACAAACAAACTCTTAAATGCTCCTTCATCAGAGTAATCATAGTGCAATCATAGCTTTAAGTATCCAACAATGAAGTCTCTTTGCGTTTGCTTTCAAAGAAAACTAATTACCATTGTTGAATTGCAAGTGGAAACTTTAATAAAAATTCCGTTGAGTAATTAAAGGATGGAAGCTATTTTTGATGTTTACATCACTCCGAAATTAAAAATAACATTTGAATTAAGACAATTATAATTTTATTAAAATTGCATATATTAGGTACTAGGATCTATTTTTATTATTTTTTTATTATTTATGTATCAAATAAAATAATATAAATTGTTTAATAAAAAATAATATAAAGTTGTATGAATATTTAAAATGCTCATCAGCTTAATCGAAACACTATTATTACTATATCATATGTCCGTTATAAGCACGAGACCAAAACCAAATTTCTATAGCTATCCAGATCCCCTGTTTTATGATGTGCCAGTTCATATAGAGTTTTGACATATCATTTTGTATTATTCGGCTTCAGATGTTCTAGGTCTATCGCTGTGCCTGTCGCTCTGCGTGTTCCACCAAAGTGCCGATTGAAAAGGATCCATAAAGTCTTTTCCGACCGTCTGCCCTTGTCAACGTTTATTTTATAATCAAAGTTAGTAGAGTGGTATTCTAACCCATATAAAATGAAATAAACCAATCCTCGTTCATGATTCGAGAACTTATGGGGTCACCAAAATTTCAACCGCACCACCAAAAATTTCTATTGAAAAATAAATATCTAAACTTAAGTTTAAGTGAACTAATGCTCAATTTTTTAATACAAACGCAACTTCACATGCCAAAGCTACGCTATCCCAACGAAATCACAACTTTCAGCTAAGTCTGTCAAATAAAAGTTTGCATTTTTGCGAGTGAATTTGCAGTTTGTTTGAATATCTAAATGTTTGTCTTAAAATATAAATGGAATTCACTACTGCAAAACCCTAGAAGTCGTAAAATATTTAAATATCCCATAACACAAATACTGCATTAGTCCAACTGCGGCTATAACGCATCTCCTGCCACCTTCAGCTTGAGTCGGTCGCGTTGCCTCATTGTTAGTTAATGCATTATTAATGCATAACTCTTTCAAGGCGTTACTTTGCTGCTGAATGTTTCTATTCGTACTTTTATTCCAAAAGGAGAAATTAAACAGCATAGGAGGAGATGAATTGTCTACAATTTAAAATGGTTGCTGTAGTAAATTTAATGTTCGTTGCCTAGTTGTTGGTAGCAAAAATTAATTTAGATCGCTTAGAGATATTTAACAAAGGTCAGAGGTTCTACTGCGTAAATTTATTTGTTGAATAAATTATATGTAGGTACCAGAATACCAGTAATATATGGCAAATTTTGTATAACATTTGAAGGTCATGGTCCAGGGCAAGAATGGAAGCAAAACTCGGTAAAGAGTCAAAACATAAAAAGAACCCAAATCAACCATTTGAAAAGTAGCATAATTTTTTTGAAAATTATTTATATTTCCATGCATTACAACAGTGGTTTTGTTGCCCTGTTGCTTAAGCTATGTTTCTTGATAGAAAAGACACGTGGTGTAAATTTCATGTGAATCGATCACGAGGTCTTGTGAAATTGAAAATATTTTTGTATAAGCTCCACCCTAAATATGCACCCTAAATAAAAGTTTTTGTAGTCTATCATATTTTTGGGGTGAAGACAAATCCAACAAATTCAAGATCATTAATTTAAAAAAAATTTTGTATAAAGGCCACCCTAAATATTTACCATAATTAAAATTTTTGTAGCCTATGTTATTCTCAAGGCGAAGACAAACCCAAAAAATTAGAGAACATTAAAATCGTTCTTGAGTTATACAGAGTGTAACTAACCCGACTTGGTTTCATACTATGGGACGATCCATATCAAACGGATCAGTGCTGTGTCCAAAATTTGAACAGACCAAAACAATCGCCCGAGTGCTGATTTTGAAGCGTAGGGGACGTCCATTAATTACGTGAGGTGATTTTTTTAAATTTCGGAACCCCCCCCCCCCTCCCCTTGGTGAGATTTGGTGAGATCTGGCAGGACCCCTCCCCCCCTCTCGTGAGGTTTAAATTATAATTTTTAATGTAAATTCTATGATTAAGAAGTTGGCGTGAGGTTTTCCTTGACCCCCTCCCCCCTCTTGGTGAGATTTGGTGAGATTTTGCCTGACCCCCTTCCCCCCTATTTTAGCTCACGTAATTAATGGACGTCCCCTTAGGACATCTACTTTCAGATTTTGTGCGCGCCTTTGAAAAATTCAAAATTGCGGATTCAATATGGCGGCCGGAAGCCGGATCGTGGCGGATCCAAGATGGCGGACGTATTTTTTAAAAATCAATCGAGGCTTTTAGGGTCACCGATTACGAATCTGCGGCTATATTTTAAAGATTTTCAAATTCAAAGTGGCGGATTCAATATGTCGGACGTATTGTTTAAAAATCAACCGATTAACACAAAAGTTTAGTACACGGCGATTGATAGAGTCGCTGAATACGAATCCAAGGTCAGAAATTTAAAATTCAAAAATGGCGGACCCAATATGGTAGACTAGGGTATTGAGTTTCCGCCATATTGGGTCCGCCATTTTGAATTTAAAATTTTCAAACAACCCTCAGATTCGGGTGCTTTGGCGCTTTATAGCATTTTATAAATTTGAAGAAAAAAAACAACAACTTATTCATTTTTATGTAACTTGAAGTACTTTTTTTGTTTCGAATTAATTCAAAAATAAATCAAAGCATAGTTTCCTTAAAAATTTGTATTAATTTCTTTTTTATTGAAATTTAAAAAAAAGCTGCCATACCTCTCGAATTTACCCTAAATTATGGTAACAAAGGCCACGTGTAGGAACTATGCATAGATTTATGCACTAAAGAAACAAAATAATAACCATTAGTTGGTTACCTTAAATATTTCGTTAAAAATATGCAAATATCGCGCCTTGAATCGTTCGCTTCGTTATACAACACCTACATTGTATATATTATATAAAAATTTGCATAATCCGGTTGCTACAACATCTCGCCTTTGTAAGATAATCCGAATATTTAAGTAAAATAGAATACAATAAAATGTTTTTTGGCTAATATTATGTAAATCCGAAATTCATTTTTGTACATTTGTAACATACAACTTTGTTCAAAATTTTAGGCTTTGAACAATAAAAAATTTCATTTATATTTTTCATAATTGACACGAGTGTTAAGAAGCTTTTCTTCCAAGCAAATATTAAACTTTTAAAATAACATATTAATTTCAAATACTTAATATATTTTGATCTATACTGCTGTTATTATTTTAATATTAAAATTTCGTCAAGCATTTTTTGATATTTATAACGTGAAGACATAAAAATTTTATTTTATTTCCTTGAATCCTTTGAACATATTTTGAGTGAGAACATATGTGAGTGCATATATTAATTAGAATAGTATAAATTTGTATGTTAATTTAAGAAACTTACCAACCTTTCAACATGAACATAATAATTCTTCATTGATTGCTTACCTGAAAAGAAAAGAAAATACGGAATTTTCAGAAAACAGACTTCAAATTGTTTATTTGCGACAGTGTTCATGTCAGCGATGGCATTTTCGGTACATTTAAACTTTTTTGTGTACATTCTTATCCTGAAAAATCGTCGTCAGTACATTCAACAAATTTTCAGTACATTTACCGGAAAAATTTCATACATTTTAGTAAAATTGGATATTCAAGACAAAAAATTACATTCGGCCTCTAAAAGGACATTTCGAGTCTCCGATTCAGTACATTTTCACAAAACCTAAATGCCACCACTGGTTCATGTACTTATGTAAAAAGCTCTTACATCAGTAATGATATTATGTAATGGACAATAAACGTAGCTTTTATATTCATAACATTTTGTATATCAAAAATACTATATTTTAGGAGCAAGCGCATTTCATATCAAAGGAAAAGTTGACCCTGATGACGTCTTCGATTTGCGTTAAATTTTGTCTATTGGTTTTCCTGAATCAAAAACATCATTTTGGTGATTTTTAATTAAGATCTAAAAGAGGGAGAACAATGGGGTTAAATTTCCGCATATTGAAAAATTATAGCGTTATTGCAGGTCATAAGAAATTAAAGACGTTAAGAAATTTTCGAAACTCTTAAAAAATTATTAATATTATTGGTTACTTTGTTGCAAAAACACTGTTTATATTTCCAAATGAATTTTTTTGATTTTTGCGATCTCACTGCAATTTCAATAAACATAATGTCAAACATCAAACATATTTACCGCTTACAACATTCAAATTTCCCAAAGTTTTGAATAAGAACATTACAAAAAATATTTTCTTCAAATAATTGGGACACTCTAATATAATCCCATGTATTATAACAATTTTACATACTCTCTCCAGTTTTTCTGGCTATGTTGTTGCACAACTCAACCAAAGTTAAAAAACGACAGTTGAAAACTTAACAAATTATTTCAAAAAAGAAAAGCGAAACATGTGTATGTTCTGTTGTTGGAAGTTCTGCGTTTATAGTTGAATTTATTTTCACACACATTGTATGTACATATGTATGTATATATTTGTATGAACAACGAAACACACAACCAAATTAGTTGGTAAACAGTGATAATATGGCTGTCAAATGAAGGAATTCTGCGTATGTCACGGAGTCAATGACTACGTTGCAGTCTCTCGGTCTGACTGTGATGTCCTGGTGTGAAAAACCAGCATGGTAACTTGGCATCTCGGGAATTTCGGTATTTTAGTATATACCTACTTGTAAAACTTTTATGTGTTAAGAGATTTCTATGTAACAGGCAAGGCTTTAACGAAATTAAACATAAATTTTATGATTAAATAAGAACAATGCTTGAATACTGCATGAGGTCCCTACGAGTGCTTTAGTTTAAGTCACTGCTCCAATTCAGTCTGAGCATATAAGTAAGACTTAAATTTAAATTTAATACCGAATGAACTCATGTAAGCCTTATGAGCACTTTATTTAAGTACATGAAACAACAATAGTTCCGATAAATTACCATTGCCATTTCGTGCAACACATAACCTTTGCTACTTTAACGTTTTAAAGTTTGCAAAATTCTGTGCTGATATAGCAAATAGATAAATGCCATGATAAATGTCACCGAATTGTGAACGTGATATGTAGTTGCATTTGCCACTATAACATCAGACAAATCTAACAGCTGCGTTCAGCAATCGCTTTGCTGATATTGCATAAACAT